>OZ020497.1:34090490-35290490 GCA_963971365.1 Lasioglossum villosulum | reverse complement strand
TTGTCCGCGATCCTTGTACATCGTCAACGATTCGAATGCGAATTGTCGGTCCTCGACCTTTGTCCTAGGAACAGTCGAACATAGAACAGGCAGATTCCCTCTTAGCGGGTGATTTACCACGATTGCTCGACAGCCAATCCCGGCTTGCTAGATCGCTGGGCGATGTCGTTTGAAGATCAAGATGGATTACAGGTCGCGCGCCGATTACTCGAGCACGCGATATTGAATCGGTCCGGAAATAACATCCGGCGCAAACGTCCATAGTTGAATAAACAATGATTAGAGAACGGTGAAGGGATCGATAGTTTCCTGACATTCGCGGTGCCACGCGAAATTTAATTCCGAGCCGAATAAACGGTCACCTGGAATCCAGTTAAATTAACGCGACTGGCTGACACGTTCGCTACCGGCGCGTCTTTCGGTGCTCGCCGGTATTAATTATTAGAATGTTTTATAAAATGCAACGTAACCCCGAGCAAATTCCGAGATTGTGGACGTCACGTATCCGTGACAGTGATAACGAACTTGTTAACACGTTGAATAACTACGTCGTCGTATGGGAGTGACGCAATTTGTCGCTGTCTTGAAAGATTTATTTTGTTCCTCATTGCAGTCGAGATAGTTGCTCGTTCTGGGCTAATACGATACGTTTTGATTACAATGACTAAATTATACTTTGACTTTGAAGGACTTTTTGGGGTTGATTGTTCGAGACAGCAGTCAACGTGTTAAAGAATCATATCGAGTTGGGGAGAATCGATGGAGTTTCGTAGTGGGAGCGCAAATACAAGTAACACGCGTAGCATATAGCGTAACAGAAACAATAAATATCGAAGTTTCCGAGCTGTTACGGATACGAGGCTGCAGATTATTATCGGCTTGTCCTGGAAACTGTCGTTTCCACGGGAAGGAATAAGGTGTACCACTTTGTGGACACTCGGTGTTTGCCATCTTCTTTGCGCCCGCTCGGAAATTACGCTCGTTCTCGTCACGGCGAACCGAGACGCGCGACTCTAACGAGGTTCGATTAGAAATTATACCAGAATGAGTCTTATGGTTCCACAAAACGATCGTAGTATCCATAAAATCATTCTCGACCCCAACCGCGGCGCTAAATCACGCACGAAGGTAATATTGTAGGTGAAAAAATCTGTTAGTTTTGTAGATGGAACAGTTTCACGTGAAAACGGTTAACTACATACAGGGTGTCCCAGTTTTTCCGGCCAAACCTTGCCAGTGTGTTCTACACGCAAAAGTAAGAAAAATATGTTATATGAACATATGCTCTTAAATGTTTTTTTGAAAACAGAGATATTCATAATACGTTCGTACGCTGTATCGACGAAATGCCAGTTCATTATCATTTTATTTGTTATTAGGAGTTATAACTCCTTAATAAAACATTTAAGAGCATATGTTCATATAACATATTTTTCTTACTTTTGCGTGTAGAACACACTGGCAAAGTTTGGCCGGAAAAAACTGGGACACCCTGTATATTGACCATTCAGTTGAAAAACTGAATTCTCGTCTGGAAGCTACAGATCGCCGATTCGGTTTTATCGGTAGCGATTAGACCACCGGGAAAAATGAGCGCTTCATTTTAGAGAGTACGGTGACGCAATGCAAACAGGAATACGTCGTGTATTGTCTGTCATAGGTTTTCACGTTCTCGAGAGATTATTCCAACGTAAAGTGTGTAGCAACGACAGCAGCGATCGAGAGATACCGAGCGCGGAACGCGGTATCTGTACGCAGCATCGAAAGAAAGAGAGAGAGAGAGATCGCAAACGAGAGATCGGCGAGCTCGATCGGCTCCGGAACAAAGAGGCCCCGGGCCGGAGTAATCAGCCTTTTTAAATCCACTATGAGAAACACTCTTGGAAACAACATGTGTACAAACTCGTAGCCGATCGTAATCGACCGAAGACGACGACGGAACAACACGATACCCCGACCAAATTGATCTGTATTTTTCACGAACTTGTAAACGCCAATCGAAACGATCGTGTATATAGGATCGTTTCGATTGGCGTTTGCAAGTTCGTGAAAAATGCACGATGATCCTACATACACGATCGTTTCGAAGACAGCTCTCATTCGAAAACACAATCACGTAATTTAGACTCGAATGACGCGAATTCGCCGTGACGAGAACTATAGATCGTTTCGCCGCGCACTGTTAGATCGAGATGATCATTTTTAACGGGACCCCTCTGTCCAGTTAGCTGTACCGTTCGCGCCACGAATCCGAGACGCGGTCGAACGATCTGCTAGATCTGCTAGATCCCCCTTGGTCACACTGAAATCTCGACGACGAAATCACCGATCACGATTTTACCTTTCGAAACTCGACAGCGTCATGTATAATGTATCCACTGGAAAAAGTTGTTCAGAATATATAAATAATATATTTAATGAATACACAAATGAATTTACGCAGAGGCGGGCAAAGCTACATATGGTGGTATGATTGAATTATACAGGGTGTTCGACTACAGGTGGGAGAAAATTTAAGGGGTGATTCTTAACGATGATATAAGACGAAAATGAAGAATAAAAAAATTGCGATTTCGGCTTCGTTATTTAGCTATTAACAATTAAAAATCAACAACGCGTCTAACAAAAGTGTACTTTGTGTACGTCAAAAAGTTCAATGTTGTCCAACGATTTGTTAAACATTTTCACCTCGCTGGGGCCCCAAATGAGAACCAAGTTATGCATGCATCTGTCACTCGATACGTGACTGTCGCGTTGTTAATAGCTAAATAACGAAGCCGAAATTGCAATTTTTTTATTCTTCATTTTCGTCTTATACCATCGTTAAGAACCAACCTTTAAATTTTCTCCCACCTGTAGTCGAACACCCTGTATGATGTTAAAGCAGGTTCTGATGTAGAAGAGAAAAAAACACTGGAGACCGCGATGGCTTAACCGTGGTTGCAGAATGTAGCTAAACACCTCGATCGGTGGCACCGGTGCGGTGCGCTTGCCGAAAATGTGCCGTAGAGGATTTCCTCAATAAGCAGAGACGCTCGACCGTAGAGTCGGTGAAAAAAGGGCCACTGGCAGGCTGCCAATAGGGCTGACAGAAAACGACAGGCTCGTTAACGGATAACCGGCGACAATTAAGGCAAACGAATCGATCGCGCCCCGGGTATTTAACTTCGGTCAAGCCGAAGTGGCGCGGGTGTAATTAACGGGCGAAATCAAATTCATTGCGCCCTCGTCCCGTTTCTGCCGTCGCGGCGCGGCTCGTTCATTTTTCTTTTTGTACCCGCTTTCTCCTCTTTCTTCCCCTTCTTTCTTCTACTTTCTCTCTTTCGCCTCCCTGGCTAACAAAGTGTATCGTTCAAGATACGTTGAACCCTGAAATTCGCCGAAACTTTTTGCCCGTGTCACATTTCCTCTGCACAGAGTGTCTCCGAAATCGTCGAAGTCGAGGATAAACTGTAAATTATACAGAAAAGGGTACACCTCACGGATTTTCATGACATCGAAATACGTTGTCAAATTTAATTGCAAGTTGTATATTTTCTTTGCCTCTCCGCATTTACAAACTACAACACCTAAAGCGATTTTACCATCTTACGACGGAAATAAACCCAGACCAGACGAAAGAGCACGATAGTTTTTATAAATATCTCGAAAACAAAGACCGAGCGACCAGTTTAGAGTTATGAACTTTACAAGATATTTGAGTTTCATCAAAACCGATAAGTGAACCCTTCTCTGTATAATTACCCTAGAAAACAACGGTATGATTAACGAATGCTTCTTCATACTTTCGTTTTCAGCATTCTCTTTGCCATCAGATTCGACGGTTTCGAACACCGTTCCCGGAACGTCAATTAAAATGCGCCAGACGATAATCGCAGCGATACGGGTCCTGTCATCGATCATGCAAACTGACGCATAATGAACCGTGTCTGGGTACGTTATCTGAAGAGAAAAATGATCGAGGAAACTGGGCTACAATGTGTGCAATCGTGCGCGTATCCTTTCTTCGCGACATACGTTGTCGTGTCACAGTTGCCAATTGCGGAGTTTATTCAATTGTTGCGGGAAAGTCGTGGTCGCTTAGGTCCTTTAATGTGAGTTTTCCAGCGAATTTCGCGAACTGGTATATTCTTATCCTAGATCAGAGGTTTCGAAGATGAACGAAATTATACTTTTTTGGAAGGAGATTTAAACGATTGCTGAGTCGGGAGAATTGAAAGCGCAGTAGATACTGATTGAAATAGTTGATTCCAACGGAGGTTATACCTATGTAAATTCGTTAATTATTTCCGACGATCGTGCTGCGGAAAATTGTAATCGACCAGTGCAGAAAGTCGAACAATTTGCGGTAAAATCGGCAGGTACCTTTCAACCTCTGTATAGTATGAAGCGTGTTTTATATTAGACATGAATGACATGGATTATTTTATCTGTTTTATTTATAGATCAAAATCATTCAGGGAGGAAATCAATTTCAATGTTACTCCTATTTCTCGCGATTGACACAGTCTAGATATCAAGTAAACTTTAATATTGCACGAAGTAACTAAAACTTAAATAATTTATGTATTACTTCAATCTAAATATGTAAAACTAGATTTGAACAGTCCTCCGGAACGTAGCAAGTGCAAAATTCGAGCAAAAACTGCCTCGAGGTCGCGGTTTACGAGCCTTGGCGCTGACTTATTACGTCATTCATAAAAAAAAAAAATCACGATGACCATCCTATTTGCATACTCTAGGAATCTTCTGGATACTTGAGACTCGATATGGACCCACGTTTAGTCAGAGTTCCTCAAAGGAGTCGACGAAAATCGACGAGAATCCACAATTTTGCGTGACGAATTTCCCGTAACATTTCTCGTTTCTTTTTATGCGGGTACTCGGATCATTCTACGCGTGTTTTCCCGTAAAATCTTCGACGCGTGTTCGCCGTGCGTTGTTCCGCTGATTCAGAGACAGCTGCAACAGCTGGATAAATTGCAAGATGCATTCGCATTTCACGTACATCGGAACCGTTCACTACGGACGCAGTCGTGCTGAGAAACTCGTTGGCACGAGCCTCACGTTGCAAGATAATGAATTTCGTACACATAAAACACGCCATGATCCGCCTCTACATGTTTCCCTATTGTAGGCCTCGTTGGTGATCGACGGTAAAAAGAAAAATATACAGATGTGTACAGATTGATTTTCTTAGTTTGAACGCTACAAAAATGTAGGAACTAGTAGAAAAAAGACGGTCACTATTTATCTAGAATACACGATTAAACCAGACTCGAAGCGGACGACATAATTAATGAACACTGTCAATAGCTTCGAGTATATTTCTTTCTAAGAATACACGACGGGTCAGCTGTAAAACAGGCTACTCAAACCTAATGAACACATATTAAATTAATACTAAACAAGGACGTATTATAAAAACTGCAGAAAAACACATTTTACAGTGGTCCCGGGCACACTCTCGGAGCAACATATCGTGAGATAATTATTAACACTGCATTCCACATGGAGACACTGTTCAGAACAAGCTTTGTAATAATTCAGTACGGCACGACACAGCGATGAAATGAATTATTTCGATGTATTAAACTTTCACGGAGAGCAAAGGACATATTTTTTAATTATAGAAATGGACCGAGGGAGCAATTAGCCTATTTATACTTAATGAGTAGGTTAATCGTTCGCGTGTTGATTCTCGAATGCATAGGGACACTTAATGGAAAGCAAGAAAAGCAAGAAAAGCAAGAAAAGTTCTCTCAAATTCGCGCGTACACAATTATCGTTATTAGACTCGACAATTGCGGCTCATTATTGCCGTCGACAATTACCCAACGTCTGCGGCGGAAGTTATTCGCGACTCGACCTAATAATATTCGTTCCGTGGAAAAAAAGATCGGCCTGCAATTCGACTTCGTTAACCGACCAATTAAGACGGCCGACAGAGGCTGCAGAGGCGCACAAACATCGGCGGCCTGTTTGTTTCGATCAATAGAGCGAATTCTGCTTCCGATGCAACAATTTATAAAAGCTGCCTCTCCTTTTCTACATCTTTTGCACGTCGATCGCCCCAGAGGAGCGGCGAGGCTCTCCTCGCTATATTTACACGTGTACTTCTACATTTCTCGTTTCCCTAGTAGCATTTATGATTGACCAACGGTGGCAACGGTTTGGAGTTTGTTGGGATGTGGTTGGTCGTTTTGTCTACGAATCCCTTACGACGAAAATTTACGACAATTTGCCAATAAATATCCAACGTTGAGCGTACCATTAGTTGGTTAATTAATAAGAAATTTACCAATGTTTAAAATGTGTAAAATATGTAAGTCAGAGGGTAAATGGGAATTCGTATTATAGTGACGTTGATCCCTCGTTGGCCCACCTCCATAAAAAGGCGACAATTCTAACGGTTTGCCAACCAATATTGCAACGAAAGCCGAAAAAGTACCAACTATAAATTCTACCGAGGTTGCTTCTAATTCCGCGTTACATGTTACACACCATATGGACTGATGTAATCTTTCTATCGCTCGTAACGAAGCAATTTCAATTAATTTAATTAATTCGTCAGTGAGTGATTGAACGACGACTTTGATACTCTGGATCGAAATAGTCCAAGGCACCAGCGTCGGAGGGTCAAGTAACACTAGTCTGTCAAAGAATACGGGTCCCATGAATGCTAACAGTGTCCGGTAATCGCATAAGTAACGAAGCGACGCGACGCGCTTTCACAGTACGCGATTATTCAGAAGAGATTGCCATTCGTGCATCCGACTCTCTGTCTTTCTCCTACGGTGTTGGTTCGCACGATTCCCGTTCTGTTATCCGCCTTTAAATCACCAGATTTAATTGGTGTCCCAGTTCGGGAACGGGTCCGCGCGTTATCCTAATCCGTTCGCTAAATTTCTACTCGACCGGTTCAGTAACCTGGCCGAGAGACAGCCTCGCCGACTTTCCATGGCATGGATGCACGAAGCGTATGGACTATGGCCAGTTTATATTCTGCATGGGCCGCTTATGGCCGCGCGGAGAGGCCCAGGGAACCGTTACCATCTTGGACACCGGTTATATTCGCGACCAGAGACCCGTTCCTGCAAAAATATCCCCGGCGAATATAAAGTTGGACCCACGCTATAGTCATCGTCTAGCAATCCCCAACGATTTCGAGAACTGCTCTTTACATACTGCTGGCATCATGCTCTGGTGACATTTGCGAATTCGAATGAAACCCTTTGTAACCACATTTTCAGCAAAGTTAACACGTTTGGTGTGTTTCGCTTTCTTTAAAAATTATTTGAACAAGTTTAAACGGTCACAATTTTATAAAAAACAGACCGATACCGTGTGCATAAGACTGTGTGATCGCACACCTGTCTGTTTCTCGCTCCCTAGGCTGAACTCGGCTCCCTTGAGTTTGCCCGAATAGCGTTTCACTTCGGAGCGTGACGGATCGGACTCATTTACAGAAGTTTTCACTCAAAATATTGTTGCATTTGGGAGATTTTACAGAATCGTTCTCTGTAGAAATCGTTCGTCTAGCTTTCGTTATTGAAGCAAATAAATTCTCGAAGTTGAAAATTTGACGGTCTCAAAATGAAATTTCTGAAAAATCGAGCGCAGTGGAAAAACTAAATTTTCGAGTATGTGTTCAGTGCATACAAATCCAAGTTAATCGTCGACTAATTTATTGGTTTGTTGGTTGATTAGTTACTGTGTAGAACTAGTTGGAAATGCAAGACTGTGTTTGAAGAACGTTGGCCACTGTTTTTATTGCACAATAGGCGTTATGCCGCACGGTTCGATACGTCCCATGCGGTGAATCGAACCAGTCGAGATCTCCTCCCGACGCGCTTGACTTTGAAACGGAAGTCCTTCTTCTGCCTTCTTCTTCGTCTGTTATACGGTAGGTACGTACAACGTCGACCGAACCGCAGACACTCTCGTCTCTGTTCGTGTCCACGCTCGAACAATGGCCAGCACACTCTCGAGCCAGGTAACAATACTTCCGATAATAATACACGACGATCGTGAAAGTTGGTCTGCAGCCAAGTTCTTCGCAGGCTGAACTCTCAGCCCGAAGAACAAAAGAGTTTGTTCGAAGGTCTCGACGTCGCGTTGCGTCGCTAGCGAGAGCTTCACGATAGTCGATAGTCGATAGCCGTTGATAGAACTACTCTCGAATTCCCTGTACAATTTTCATTGGTCCGCAAACGATACTCCGTATGGTCGGGCCTTATGGCCGATCGAATATCTATTCACCAAGACGATACGAAGAAACAGGATCATACAGTACAGAAATCAAAGCAGAGCATTGATCCAATAAAATCATACTTGATAAAGTGAGGTGCATGCAGGCGATCACATCATGCAGTTATGACATATTCACAAAATACGAAGAGATGTATATATTCATAGTAACATTTCAATTTTATTTTTACGAAGAAAATTTTTTTTTTACTAACGTACGAAAATTTACTGATTACGCTCTTAATCTTCTTGCACTTCTCACTTCTTCGATGCGGAGATTCACTTTTAAATTAGAACTAACTTGTGACAGTAAACCTGTTGAGAGCTCTGACAAACTGGCAAATAATATAATATAATAATACTGTTCGGTAATTGTTCTTTAGCTTTCTGTACTATATACTTGACTCGTGTCACGATCGTGATTGTTGTAAATCAATCAAGCTGGCAGTCTGTCGTCTCGGATGCGAAGTGACATTCTTCGATGCATATTAGGCGAATCATTTCAAAGGGAATTTAGGTACCGTTGTTCAATTTTGTTGTACACATTTCAGATACATCCGATGATTTTTGAACGATCATAAAGTTTTATCGTATCATCGAATCACAACTGTATTCTTGTGATTCGAAACTAAATGAAAATGCGAGGAACAGAAGAAGAACTGAAAAACTTGTTCGATTTAAGTGCCATGACGTATGGACGCGTCTGTCCATGGCGCACCGTTTCTACTTATCAGTAGACTGCGGCTTTTATGCATTTATGACAAAAATAGGCACGTACAATTTAAAGCAGTAAACGTGTTGAAAATAGTTAAGGACATCGATGTACTAGTTTCAGCTTAATAGGGTAATTAAAGAATCGCATAAAACATAAAGATCCGCAGTCTACTTATCACTTTGCAGATAAAAGTAAGGTTCGCGGTTATAGCATTGTCATGAAGCGGTTCGCTGACACCTAGAGCTCCAGACACTGTCAGAAATGACAGCGTCGATTACCGAAAACACGCGGCCGATTGCATCACACGCAATAGATAACCGTGCTCTTTCAAATTAAATGGAAGAACATCGAGAGACAGCGTAATTGCTTCGGTTACGCTTGCGATCCTGCTATCATTCATGGTCTCGAACGCGAGATTCTAATCGGATCCGCCGCGCCGGCTGAATACGAGAGCCCTGCGGGTTGGTTGGCTGTTTGCCGAGAGTTTTGTTATAGAATGCCTTATATTTACGTAAGAAAGCACAGCCGCGTTCTATCATGCCTCTAAAAATATTCTCTTGCCAAGATAGAAGACTCTCCTTGCTACAATTATTCGCATTTTACTTCGCCATCTATTCTAAACACAATTGCTCAGACTGTTTACTACTTTGGTGGTGGTTCCTTGGCTTCGTCAATTTTAAGTCTGTACACTAGAATTGTTGTTGCTGTTATTTTTAACTGTAAGCACTGTCTCGGAGCTTTAAATTAACACATTGTTGGCCGGATGCAATGACAGATGACTATTCCGACTGACAAAGGAAAGATACCGATTGAAATCTCTCGTAATAGATTGCGAGTCTTTATGCATTTATGATCAAAATGAGCAGCTTGAAATATCAAAGATATTAAAAGAACCCAAATTTGTCGATACGTTCATCGTAACCAGAGTTGTGCAAAAATTTTGTATAAAGTGGGTTTTTACCAAGTGAATTTAAACCCAATTTATTCGAAATCTTAATTTTGATGAAATTTTTGCTCAACTCTGCTCGTAACCAACTAAAATTGTTAAAGAAAGATGGAGATTCCTAAGTAGCTCTTGGTCCTCATAATAGGTGCGGAAATTTATTATTTTGCATAAAGTCTATTCATAATATTCGAAAGATCAGAGACGTCAGCTGACGTTTTCTGTTTCCTACAAAACATGTACGAATAAAAAAACGCGAATTGTGGTTAGATCTGTGCTGAACAATCTGTTAATCCGTAATAAGAGGACTCATCTTGCAAAAATCTGCTCGGAGTTCCGGGGCCCCTGACCGATATTCTTCACTCCTGCATTTATCTGTCGAAAACATATTATCTTTAAATGAGAACCGATAAACCGTTTCGAGATCATATCAGCTCGATACAACGACATTATCGACGCCCTGCCCCGTCCAAAACGATTTCGCATTATCGGGGTACCCTCTCGGATTTGAGATACCGATCGCCGATTTTATTATTCGCCGTGATAAACGATCGGGCCGCTTCGGACAAAACAAAGCAAAAAGTTTCGACAAATATTCTACAAAATTTATCATTCCTTTCTATCTCGGAACAATCTTAATCCATGTCCGTCGCCGACTATAGTTAACAAAACGTTTTAATTACAGCAAGCGTACAATTAACCGTTCGTTAAGATCACGGTAGATTTTCGTAAATTCTTATAAAAATATACAGAAAATACTGTTGTGACGTTTCTAGAAAAAAGAATAGTTCAACAAATATTCTGCGAAAATCCTTTGTTTCAACCCAGTCCATTAATCCATTGATGATTAGGAACATTGTGTACATTTATACAATTGCATCTCACAAATATGTTCAAGTTTCCAGTCACGATTCATCCAGTGCGAGAGTCGCGAATTCATTTGCAGATCTAACACATTATTTTCTAATCGAACAATTCTCTCTCGATTTCCTGTAGTCAATCAAGCGAAAACAACTTTAAAAGTTCATTTAAAGCTGTCTCATGAATGAGACGCATAGTCTTAATTATGCGTTAAGAGGTTGGGATCATCGACGCAATTTGTTCAACGTCTCCACTTCGTTAGCGATGTGTTCAGCTCGAGATGATGAAGCGATTCGTCCAGGAATAGAAATGGAAAACAATTTTTCAAGGGAATCGAGCAGGACGCGTCGCGATTAGCGAACAATTGGTTGCGCAACTTTATTCTTGTACACGAGATCGAGCCATCTAAGAAAAACAAAGGATCGATTCTATCGGATGATCTGTAGCCACGAACGTCTTCATCTTCATCGCAATAATTAAATGTAGCGAAACGAGCGAACGCATGCGAAATATGTACTTCGAACTATTGCTCTTCTGTGTTAATGTACATATACGTAAATTGGTTCGTCTTCTCGGACGAATTGCATAAGAGATCCTCTTTGTTCGAACGGGTTTGCGTAATGATCTCGGTAACGATCGCGTGAAGTTCTCGCGGAAGGAAACGGGGGAGGATGATCAATTTTCCGTGATCGTGGAAAAATCTTGGATACCCGGCAATTTCACGGTTTTGTTAGCCATTTCGATTCCTGTTTCCTCTTTGATCAATTTTCTTGATCACCATGATATTCGAAATTTCGTTGCTCTGATCAATTGAATAGCAAAATTCGCACGACTGTCCTCTATTTGAAAGCCTTGGAGCAAACGCTAGGTATGCCAGGATTTTGTAATTTGTTCAATTCCTACTTCAATCAGGGATACATTAAAGTGCAGTACAGTCTTGATCTAGGAAAAGGTAGTACACGAAAACCAATTTTATTAAGGCAAGATCAGGAATTAATTTATAAACCAAATAGTGCCCTCGATAGAAAAATGAGGATCGACGTGGATTTTCAATTGGCATTTCAAGAGACTCCTAAAATAGTGTTCACGTATTTTGAAGCATCCTGTACTTTCATAAACCAGTTCCGGACCACTTTGTTTCGTTCTCGTGCTCGATTCGAGAAATACGAAGAGTTTGATCAGGCCGTGAGGGCGTATTTAATATTTCCCGTGTAGGAAAGTATAGGCGCAAAAAAGTTGGAAAACAAGGACCATAGTCGGATGACGGCCGGTGTATCTATTTCCCGGAGCAGGATGGAACGAGAAGACTTTTAAGCACACTTCCGTTTCGTAGTTGCGAACTTTTGGAAGACGAAATAACTTTATCAAGGAGATAAGGGGCCGAGTAATACAAGGGGCGTCGGTGTTTCTTAACAAATGTAGTAAGAAGTAGGTTATTCCCGTAGGGAAATCACGAGTGATAGGAAAATAGCGTATCGTTATGCCGCATAAATAATTCCAGTAAGATACCACCTGCCGTGCGAAGTGTACAAGCTGGTTCCTTCTAGAACCATTGATCGTCGTTGAAGACCTTTTCCACAAATTCTATAAAGAGACAAATACGATCGAGGCTGAAAACTTCGAGCGCCTTCGGCAGCGCGGTTCGTATTTACACGTGCTATCCTTTTCTACGTCCGACACGATCGGCGACGTCATCAAAAAATAGCAGAATATACGATCTAAGGAACTGCGTGGACCCGAGGGTTTTTCAGAGATCCAAGACTTTACTGTATTTTAGTTTATCATCCCTGAGTCATCGAGGCGTTACACAAGAAAATGTTATTCCTCTTTTTCGACTCTGTTCTGTATGCAAACTCGACACAGGTGTAATCGTAATTAATAGACTCCGGATTTTAAACATTCATATCAAACGGGTGTAGATCACACGTAAAAAAGGTGAAACATTGTAAGAATTAAAAAGCATCGTTGTATTATTTTCAATGCATTATAATGTTAAGAAGTGAGCAAATTCTTTGTATGTTGCATAAAATGTCTCGAGTCAAACAACTAGACTGTGGATCTTTATACAAAATTAAGTGTTCGCATTGATTGCAAGACATCGGAGTCAAATCAAAATTGAATTCTTCTTTTAATTATCTTATTAAGCTGAAACTAATGCATCGATGTCCTCAAATATATTTGAAAATACATTATACATTAGAAAACCCCGCAATCTACTAATAACTAACAAGAAGCAGCTCGCAGTCAGAGATCATGAAATCGATCGAATACAACCCTTTACCTCATCAATGCATGAAGACGTTAAACATAGCAGAACTTATTTACGTTAAGACTCAATATATTGGAAAACCATGTCTAACGCGAGTCTGGAACGGAGCTGGTAATATTTTTCGTCTTCTTATTCGGAGGAACGGTAATGAACGTCATCGTACAACCTCGAACGGGAGTACGAATTTCGTTTCTGCCTGTCACGGAGCATTAGCCGTGCGACGACAAATTGCTCGTTACCATCTACTCGACTCGCGACCTACAGTCGTCGAGAGGAACGATCCTTATACACGGAGTTGGCCAATGTTTAATGCAATCGATAATCAAGAATAGCGTTCGAAATATTTGATTATCAACCGGCGCGACGATAAACGATCACGTTTTCCGATGCCTACACGACGTTCACTAAAATAAACATTTAATTAGCCATCGAGATTACTAATTGAATCATTATAAGATTGAATCCATAATAATCTGTTAACAACTTCGAACCGTTGATTAATTCTTTATCGCCGTAAGCTGTAGTCAACAAATCAAATTAAAGATTATAATGCAGATTATAACGGCTGGCTTTGCTTGTAAATAACGATTTCTTTAAATAACTAAAAACAGTTCGAATGTTTAAAAAAGTAAGAGATCTTTTCTGATAGCTCTGGATGTTGTTGTAATTTATCACTTCGTACGAGGATTTGAATCGTGAAATTGGGAAGGCCAATTTGCATCTAAGATATCGAGCAATATCGCGAATCCTCGCCAATTTGTCGGTCTTCGTAATATCTGCAATCTAAAGTGTACATAATCGTATTCCCAGAGGTCATCCCGTGATTACGATGCCTCGGATGAAGCACGTGAACGCGTGTGCTGCGAAGAACACTCGTAGATTCGGTCTATATTTATTGAAAAATTCGGATCGATTTTTTGGAAAAAAGCACGTTTGTTTCTCCAGTGCAAAATCGTTCTATTTTACTTGATTGCAATGAAATAGTTTTTCGAGAAGGGCTCTATTTCGTTCCGCGTTTCGGTCCGTCAATTCCATTTATTTTGGTCACTGTTCCATTATCGTGGAACATTGCACAGTAGGGGATTTGGTTCTAAAAGTCGGAAAAAACTACTCTAGCGTTATTTATGGGCTCAAGGTCACAATATAGTAGGTCGTTAAATTCGTCTTAACGTCAGCTATAATATTATGTAAGCAAAAATACATTTTAACAAAAAAGTTCACTGTAATTAAATATTTTCTAAATAACCACGATACGTACGTATAAAAATATACTTATTAAAAAACTATTTTTTACTCCATAACTGTAAACTCAATAACAATGAACAATTTTGAACTGAAATCACACCGAACTTAGCCTTTCAATATCGTTATTTTTTACTGATTCTACAAGAGCATATTCTTAACTATAATTTATCGACGGATAATCACAATTCTTGAATTTTTATATTTCAAGTTTCTGCCAGGTTTTCGGGTCGCGACCCCACTGTGCGGTGTTCTACTTTTTCGATTCGCTATTCCCTTTCCAACATTTTTTCTCCTCTCCGAATTATTTATCAAAATTATATAATTATCACTTTTTTCTGAAAATACGCTCCACTGGATTCAATAATATTTTGTCATGTTTCGGAACCTAACAATTCGTACGTGTCCCGTTCTTGCTCCATTTTCAGAGGACACTGAGTACGGAAAAATCCTGCGGCAACTTTGCCGAACGAGGAAAGTATCGACGTTGGCACAATAGAAGTTACATAAGCCCCACCTTAGTCTATCACGAAAAATCGAATCGGTTCTATTTTTATTAGCCTGCATCGAGTACGTGAAGAACATCGGTCTCACTACCCAATGCAGTAGGGAAACATTAACGCTTTGAGTGCCACGTCTGCCAAAAAATGGAGACGAAATTATTTGTTCGCGTTTGTAAACCCACTTTGGATTAATGTATCGAATGTAGCAAATTTATTGTAAAGTCATTCTTCCACTTTCCGATTCTTACTTCGTTCAATAAATTACTTTGATTTCATAGAATTTTTTGGACTCTTGGGTAGGCCCTGAACGTGTTAAACCGGTAAGAGATCGTTAAAAACCTATTTAGATATTTAACGTACAGGCTGCATGTACATAGACAGCGCAGACACGTGGTAAAGAGAGCGAAGTGTCAGTGGCTCAAGCTGTCAGCCGGTGTTTGCGTACGACAAGATAAAGACAACGAACTCGTTAGCAAATTAGGGTGAAACTGGCGCCGATGAGACAGTCGGATTCCGAATGTGAACGATATATTGCCGACAAACATCGGTGAATGGTTTCAGCGTGATCCGATACCGACCAATCACTGTCTAATCCATGCTAGACTACCTCTTCAAACTGAAACTCGCTTTATCTCGAGTGGATCTTGTAACTCGTGACATACCGTCGTTCCCTCCTAGGGGAGTACTATAATCGTTACTTAATTCAGAATATTTCAATTTTTCGTTATCTCGGTCCAAATCTCGAATACATCGGTGGTTAATCTTCCACTCGTTCGAGATAATGAGTTTGATTAATTGTATTTATTCAGTTTTCTTTGGAAACGCAGCGTGACCGATCCCCGAGGCAACGTGGACAATAAATCTTTGTTGTTTTTGTCGGAAATCACGGGACTTTACGGTGGCGTACGTTTCAAAAAATCGGGCTATTGTTAATTTGATTTTCGATCGGGTTTAATCATCCGACTGGGCGTCCTTTCGATTGTGAACACTTAGAATGGCGTAACGAGAAACAAAGTTAGAATAACAAAAATTATAACATAATTAAAAAAGATGAATTAAACGAATTTTACTGTGTAAGAGTTCAACCGTTTTATTCAATTTGCAACGGAGTCCAAGTATTTTTGTCGAATTTCTACATTTCCACTTGCTATTAATAGCGTGGTTTGAACCGCTTTGAAAGGCGATTGCGAACAAGAATGGTCGATTGACTCCCCGGTTACCGGGTGAAGGGTTAAAGATGGCTTGGGATTTTATAACCAATATCGGTGCATTTATGCATTGTTTATTGATTGGTATGGTTTGCTCTTGTTGCAGTTCACGGTGTGTCGAGTTACGACGTGACCGGCGCTCAGAAACGTCTGGAGAACAACGAGATGATTCAGAAAAATAAGAACGGCGACCATTCAGACGAGTCGACGACCGACGATCGGTCGGTGGACGACAAGACCGTTTATGTCATCGAGTTCGAATCGGAGTCTAGCGAAAAGGAGGAGACTCTGCAGAGCAAAGGAAAAGACGGACCTGCTGGTAAGATCGTTTTCCATCCATTGTCATGTTCATCACCTCAAAAAATCACACGAAAACAAACTAATTCGGTTGAGAACCGAAAACTGCAGTGTCGAACTGTATCAGTGAACATAATCAGGTTATCACAACGTCTTGATGTAAAAAAAAGACCAATACTGTGCGCATAATCCCCCGAGTTTACCCAAATGGCGTTTCACCTCGAAGCGTGACGGATCAGATTCATTCTCTACCCAGCAATCGTGTATACGACACTATATACGTAGAATTTATTTTGTAAAAACATGTAGGACATTTTATCATACATACCACTCCATCTACACTCCATTCCTGAGGCTAACTATGGCAACAATAATTACCATCGTTGAATAAATTCATAGAAAATAGATTAACATTTTGAGAAATAATTATCTGGTGACATTCGAATTTGAGTAGCCTTCATAAAATTGATATTGTTAAAAATACATTAAAAAATTATTGTTTTTTTTAATGAAAGTAGTGTTTAATATTCAAACCACCAAGCATCATTTATCCGCCAGTATTAAAAGTCCCTGTACGGTCGTCTAGATCAATTACGACTAATTACGACCAATTATGGGAAGCATCCCAGCTAAAATTGAAATGCAATTTAATGCACGAGCCATGAAACTTCAGAATGTATTACTGCAGTCTGTTTCGCATAAGAGGAAAACGTACGCTCAACGATCATTCTGTTCAGTATACTTCCTAATGCAATTACCAGGACAGATGATCCTCCAATTATATTAAACATTACGCAACCATTACCATATTTATACACTACAGGACGATTCTAAAACAGTGGCACAGGAAAAATTCATTACACATAGTGGTATGTAAAGTTGAATGATCAACGCTATCGGTCACGTCCACCGGTTCACGAATCATTATAGCGCAGAGGAAAATCCCTAACACCGAACCAGTTGGTTATTGTTCGTTATTTATAGTTTCGGAGCGGTTGGTTAACTCTCGTTGAGCTCATTAACAGGATTCGTTGTTCGATCACACACCGGCGAGGCTTAATTTACATAAGAGTGCACGTACGATTGGCTCGCGATTGAGCTAAATCAATTCCGGGATTGACTCGGCGCGAATCACCGGGAAATTTATGGTCAGAGCTAATGGAACACGTCATCTAGCCGAGTCAACCTCTTGCGAACTTATGCAACAATTTGTATTTATCGTTCCGAGGCAACCTCTCCGACCTAGAAATCAACAGCTCAAAACTATCACCCTGTATGTCAAGCGAAAATGAAATTCATCCGAAGCATCATCCCGGAAAGTGAACCTAACAACGTAACAACATAATAACTTAACGACCAAACATCTTCGAGCTTCATCGCATCAAACGTTTATATTGAATGATATACGGAACACTCAATTTTCTAAGAAACTTTGAACCCTTTCGCTACCAACCGACATGATACAACAGCTGTTTGTTACACTGATCAATATGAATATCACTAGTAGTTTAATTACCGTAGAACTGAGGAGCTTGCAATGTCGCCTAATATTTCTAAAATTGCTTAGAAAAATAGCGAAAGGGTTCCAGACCAATTCTCCAGGAGTTTATTAACGCGAGCTTATCCTTCATAGGCCGGTTTCTGTTTGTTTCAGTGGACGGTGACGATGAGAATCCTCTAGATCCTTGGTCGATCGTGTGGTACATCGGTTCGTTCGGCGGTCTGGTTGCGTTCTTCCTGATAGTGAGCTGCTCGGAGTGGTGTTGCCGTCGCGGAGGTCGTCCTTTGACAGTGCCGTACGCCCAGCGAGCTGAGGTGACGAACGGCAGCCAGGTGGTGACCGAGACTCCTCCTCCCCCTTATCACCTGTTCGCACCTCCACCGTACGACTCTGTAAATTACGGGGAGATCGTGGATAAGACGTCCGGGGAGAAGCTGGATATCTACGTGATCTCGGTGCCGATCCATAGGCCGGTGGTCCAGATGCCGGCCTAGAATCCACCCCAAGGACGTCCTAGCCATGGCGAGGACTTTGACGAATCGCTGCCACGAACGCGACACAGACAGTGTCGATGCACCTGTTGACAGTCGTTCACTGAGCCTCGTGTGAACGAGTTGTTTTAAACGATAAGGAGGAGCTGAATACCTTGAAGAGGTCCCCTGAAGCGGGGTGGCTCGAAGTAGCACTCTTTCTTTGACAATCGTCTCTCCCTTCCGCCATGAATAACGGTCATGAGATTATTCGAGAGGAGAATCATGACGGTCGCGGACCATGGAGCAAATCGAGACGAGCACCGATGGTGTTTTACAAAAACACTCGGGAGGCGTCGGGTTCAGAACCCGGCCGATTTCAGCGGACTTAACGAGAGAATGATCGGGATTCTTGATAGATCGATCGAGCAGCGTTGTTTTAGCAAAAGGACCAACCACTCGTAGAAAGACAGTGATAACAGAGACGATACACGCGAAGGAGTTAGACTAGGAGAATCTGTTTAGGGTAGCAAACAATTTTCCCAGAACGATGGAAAGCAGGAGGAAGGAGCAATAGTCTAGAGTCGTGTTAGAGCGATTTAGAACGACTTAGCATTTTTTAAGAGACCCGAAATTGTGAACCGGTCTAACGAGTGATCACTAGACTGCGGGTTTCATGCATTTATGAGACAAACGAGTAGGAGAAGTTTAAAATTGTAAGAAGATTAGAAGAAAATATCAATAGAGCATGAAGGCAATTATTACTTTGCATAGAGATCTGTAATCTAGTGATCACGACTAGGACATTATCCTGAAACGGATTGAATTCGAGATTGAAATGTTTCGAGAAACTGTAGAGACCGTAAGACATTTCGCGTTCACCAACGGAACGAACAATATACATACCTTCGTTGCTAACGTATCTGAAATGTATTCTACTAGAGACGTTAATGCTTTATCTATCGACAACCGAATTCACTTAGCTCCCGAAGCACCTTGTTACGTCTAGAGGAAGCTTCGAAGTTTTCTTTTGACAACGCGATTGACCAAAAGGTACTTTTCCAAATTTATCGCAGCAACCTAGGTACCCAGTTAAACTATCCTTTCGTTGAACGATCCCTCGATTGCTGTGTCCCATAAATTTGCAAAAGGTATTGAATAATCGGTGATGCGTCGTGCAAACACGAAATTACCGGTCGTTGCGAGGAAAATCGTTTTATCTAAAGCGTACCAAGCCCAACGCAATCCAGTCGTAAAGACATTCGACAAATAGAAGCTCTTAACGGGCTTAGCAGCCGCGGAGAAGATTCAGTGTATCCTCGATTCCCACGTTGTCGTGCATCAACGTGGAGCATCGTCGAGGGACCAGCTGCGATCTACAGGAGTCATGGGATTTCTTTTGGACGACTTACTCGACCTATCACTGCCCTGCCACGCGTGAATTACGAACATTTCGCCATACATACATTCTTCTCTAGTTTTACAAAAGCGAGCAAGCAACACACAAACGTTCAACCTCGAACAGGGATCTAGCTTCGAGGATCTATACCGAATTCCTACGAGTTGCGCTGGACGCATGATCAATTTGTTGTGGCATATCTTTGACCGTAGCACGACTGATCGCATGATATCTGGGTCAGTCGTGACCCGTACCAGACACCGTGCCCATTTAAACTTATAGTTTCATAGGAAATACGCGTTGAATGTCGCGCCGATCGCAGGTGATAAATGAAAGTAAATAAATCGCATGAATGACAAACTTTATGAACGAAATAAATGAAATTTATGTGAAACACGCAACATTCAACGCGTTGAACACCGTACACACGCGAGTTTAGTCCTTGCACGGCTATCAAAGCTGATGACTGGGTGAGTTGTGACCCATGCTGAACATCGTATCGGTATTAATCGTTTCTCCCGACTAGATGGCATATTTTCTGCATTTAGAACGAGAAAATTGTCAAGAAATTCAAATAATTTCGAAAATTGCTAATTTATTTTATTCTGTTGTCGCTAGTAAATAGTCAAACTGATCGCTATGTTCGCTAGGGTCTCGAGTGACCCAGCCACCGTTATGCAAGGGCTGGAGCTGTCGCGACGATGAATTATTCCTATTTCGTAATTCGCTTAATTCGAACGGGCATGTGTACGCGCGCGAGCGCGAAGTTCAAATTTAATCGTCGATATTGCCGGCCACGGTTAACCTCAATCATGATCGCTTCGAGCCCGGCAATTGCGAGCGACTATACATAGAGCAAACAAAAAGAAATTCAGCCGAAAGAGGTCGTGAAGACAACGCTGGATCGCCAACGCGTCGCTTGAGTAATAAACTTGATCATTTGCGGACCATGGATCTTTGTGCGAGTATATAGATTATAAAAATAAGGTAAAAGATATATCGTTCGTCAACTGGAAAATTTCTTGTGGCAAAACATAAACTAACGATACTACCGATGTGCCACAAACGCATAAAGATCCGCAGTCTGATAGCTTGCCAAGAGATGTTGTTTTACGCTCTCGTTAAAACGTGTATTTCATTTCCAACGATTTAAAACACGCTGGTACGTGGTGTTTTTCTATGAAATGTTAGGCGTCTCGCATTCCGAGCACATTAGCGAACCATAAGAGCCGTGCCTCTCGTTTATTTGATGTGCGACATCGCGATTGCGTTTGGATTAATTAAACAAACGAGCGGCGAGATCGTTTAAACACGCGTCGCTCTGCGAGTGGAAAATAACATGTGCGGAGTGACTCGAAATGGAACGATCGAACCGATCGATTCTTTATTGAAAATCGACGAACGTATCGTTGCGATTTATTTTCGTGCGTAGATTCCGCGAGAACAGTGTTTGAAAATTCAAAGATCGCGCGGATGCGCACGCACGTGCACATCCGAGCGCGAGTCCCACTAAACCCGACGCGGGATTTTTAAACAAGATTATCTTCGGAAACGAAACTACGAACGAAAGAAATCGGTTTCTCCTTGTTTTTAAACAGTTTTTCGAATAAAGAACGGTCGTGGATCGCATCGCGAATTTTGAGGCATTCTGTATTTATGTCAGGCATACGGTGCGCGAGCTGGAATTCGCGAAAAGAAACGATATTTTAGTCTTAAACCCGAAATACTTCGCTGTTCGGTTTTTATTCGTGTAGAACGTTGCGTAGATTCTAAATATTTAATTGAACGAAATATTTGAATTATTTTGCAAAAAAAAGATATTCGACAAATTCGGCGATAGAAAAGTGTGTGAGATATGCTCGAGACAAGTTTGTGTATTACGTGATCGCGAACGAAGTAAAATCTGCGAATCTAGTTTATTTATATTACTGCATTGATCTCCACCACTTAGATTTAACAAACGATTAGTGTTCAAGTGTAAAGGAAGAAAGAGAGAGAGAAATAGATTCGTGTGCGTGAGAGAATAAATTGTGCGTTGAATGATAGAGAGAATTACCGTAAAATTAAGTACAACGTCAATTATTCTTATTATGATAATTGTTATCGTCATTATTTGTCACTAGTGAAGTTATTGTCACCGAATTATAGTCGTGACACGTCACGATGGATTCGCTCTCATAAGACTTGCGGACTCGCAGCGTCATCGCTATTTATTTTTTATACTTTTATACATACCGTTTATACGTGTTCGAATCGTCTCTACGTTACCAATAAAATTTCTTTTCTCACAAAACTAATATCTCGTCTCTGTCCATTATAAATTATTGTAACCTTTTTCTTTAAACAAGATAAATATATACACTCGTAGTCTTGATAGTTGTCTAACCCACGCCTACATTACGAAGTGATACGAGTGGCGTGAATAATTTTTATGTGACAGGAAAAGATATTATTTAAACTTACCTCAATTCTTAGAACCACATGAATAATGATTTACTAACAATTACACTTCGCAACAAACTGAATATGAAACCATAGAGAATATCCTTGCAACAAGGATGAGCAAGGACCTTGTCGATGAAACTTTAAACTCATGGTCAGAGTTACCAGTGCATACATAAAAAAATGGTGTCGAGCGATCATATGTTCGAACAGTCCTGACAACTTCACGGTCACAATTAGGTCTGATAATATTTGTAACCGGTCGCATTTTTAATTCTTTTTGGTTTTATTGTTTCTTTAAAAATTTGATTGTTATCAGATTCAGAATGATATCGAAAAATGGTATTGCTCGGGCTGCTTATGAATCGGTGTTCGTCGTTTACAGCGAATATTAATCACAAACAATAACCTTGTAACTTCCCTAAATATAACCTAATCATGGACTATTTAAGTGAGATAATAGCTCTCGGAATTGACAGTGTCATCATCAGTATCTGTTTGAAACAGTTTTTCTCTTGCAAAAAGGCAATCCTTGCAGTCAAGGTAAGCAAGATTTTTCGTTTTGCACTTGCTTCTTGTGGAATCCTCTGCAAATTTAATAGTTTGCAAAATCTAACCTCGTAACACGATGAACGTAAAATTTATTGCACGAAATGCTAATAATATATACAGCATCATGTGTAGTGTTTAAACATACCTCAAAACGTTCAGTTTCTCCACAGGATGCAGAGATTCACGAGGTTGGTCCACAGTTGGAGAGCCTTCTCAACAAACAACCTGATAACAAAATAGGCTATATAGCAATCAGAGGTATCGTTGCACCTTTAGGAAAACCATTGACTAGTATCAACGATACAAAGCTAACTGGTGTTGTACAGAAGCTTAAAATTAAAGAACATGTTGTGGCCAGATCTACCGCTGGTTTCTGGTACATTACATTTCTTTTAACCACAGTAGAAAAAGATACGTATTCTTCCAAAGTTATAAACGATACATTTCTTTTTATTACCTTTAGGTCGGATCAAGAGCACACTGTTCATAAAGTATATAATACTGTACCATTTGCCTTGAAACACGGCACTAAAACTGTAGAAGTATTAGAACCATTGTCTGCTGATATTTTAGACTTGGATGTAGTATCAAATACTTTCGAACCTAGTGTACCATCATTTGCAGACCACTTATGGGGTTTCTTCACAGGTTGGAAATATATGATACACAGTTTACTGTCCTATACAATATTTCCAAAACATTCAAATTTCATGGAATAATTTTAGGTATACGTAAACGTGGTTTGCAGTCTACTGAAGAATTGCTACGCGAAGGTACACTGATCACAGGTATAGGTGAACTGTCAAAGAGTAAATCGAATGCTCTTTCGTTGCAACCTCCAACAAATGGAATGCCATTTTATTTAACGAGCATGTCGATTACTTCGTTGCTTAAAAAATTGGATGATCGAAAGAGAACGTACAGGTGCGCTCGATTGCTTCCCTCCACTATCTTGTAGCGCAACCAATTGCGTGGCGTTAGTAATATCAATTACGTTCTGTTTCAGATTTTTAAGTTTCATGTTTGGCGCAGTCGGTTTATTGATCGGCGGAATAGTACTTCGGCGTTATTGGAAAGACAGAACGGAGCAAAGATTGGCAGAAGAATTAAGGCAGTCTCTTTCCGCATCTCGGAGAGAAAGAAGGCAAAGGGTGAGAGACACTGATCTCAGAGAGGATCAGCTGTGCGTTGTTTGCCGTACAAATCCGCTTGAAATTATTCTTCTTCCATGTGGACACGTCTGCTTATGCGAGGATTGTTCCGACGACATTACTAGTGATTGTCCTGTCTGTAGATCTCCGATCATGCAGAAAGCTGCTGCCTATATAATTTAAGACGAATATACGAATAAAATTGTTAAAGTTTACTTCAAAGGTCTTTAAGTGGTAAAGAGTGGCTATAAAACGAATCTTGCGCTTGTAATAGCTTTACGTAATTACAAGATTGTTGTAAACAAAAATCTGGAAATATAAGATATATTTTGGTTTATTATACAAGCGAGTACATCATATACGAAAATGTCAAAACTCTAAAGCCATTTGATTCTCTTTTTCAGTGACGTTTTTTGTATTGTCCACGGTTTCGTTGAACGAATCCATCACGCGTTTAATTTTATTGGTCTTCCCAATGCCGAGTTTCGGTAGTCCTCTATTTAAACCTTCCAACATAATGCAAGCTTTGCATATTTCTTGACTTGAAACAAATCCACAACGAGAACACATCCTTCGTTCCGGCATTTTAACAGTACCTTTTACTTCTAACGTTTCTCCTGCAGAATACATTGGTTTGTGCGTTAGGCACCAATGAAAATTTCAATATAAAAATTACAGCATAATTTCATTTACCAGAATGTATAATATCCAAAATGGACGAGGATCTAATCTTCTCTAAATCCTTCAGAAATGTTCTCGCATGACCCCTGTATGCATTTGGTGCAAATATACACTCAGTTGAGAAGTATACTAAACGTTTGAAATACGCATACATTACGATCTCCTTCTCGTAGGCGTACTTGAGTGGCTTGCATCGTTTTATGCAATCTGCTCCAGCCTGTATTGCAAAACATAATCTTGTTATTATATGAAGTTAGAACGTTTAAAACAAGTCACCTGTATACAAATTGCATAAGTACTGCAAAATAAACTCTTACAGTAATGACTGAAGTGCATCGTTGTAGTCTTGCAATGTCTCCACGTAAAATATTCATGATAACTGTCTCTGCTATATCATCTGCATTATGACCTGTTGCAATGCAGTCTACTCCTAACAGGGCGGCACCTCTATCTAATGCCTGTCTTCGAAAGACACCGCAAAAGGTGCAATTATTCTTCTTTCCTATCTAAAGTAAGATAAGAATTAGTTAAGTACAATACATTACAGATAAAAACAAAATGTATATACATACTTCTGCTACAATTTCATCCATAGTCCACCCATATAACTCTTTGTAAGATAATATTTTTAATGGCAACCCATAATCATTTTTATTTTGTTGAACTGTTTTTAAACTATCGTCCCTATATCCTAAACATGAAACGCTTGTCATGAAAGATTTGTTAAGTTTTGCATTGATATAATATTGTCGAATAATATACCAGTAATTCCTTCATCAATGGACAAAAGACACAGTTCAATCCCATAATTGTATCTCTCGTTCAATGTTTTTAACACATATGCTAGAACAGTTGAATCTTTTCCTCCTGATGCTCCAATAGCAACTTTGTCACCCGATTTGAATAATTTTCCTACTGTGATAGTATGATGAATTTCAGACTCGAAGGCCATGAAAAAACATTCTCTGCATAACGCGTGTCCAGTTTTAGGCCTCTGTAATTGAATGCATTATTTCTTTTAACTCCTAATTGATCTTGAAAGTATCAATAGCAAAAACGATTAACTTACTTTGAGAGTAGCGTCTTTGCCACAATTTCTTGAACACGGAATCGGCATATTGATAGAAAAATTATAACGTCACTGTGTCTCGAATATTAGGTTTATATTGTTAAAATATTACACCATCCGTCCACGTGATTAAATTGTCACACAGGTTATAAATGTCGGTAATAAAAATAGTCGGTTTTAAGGAAAATTTAGGTAAATTAAATGCATTATTTATTTTACGATAGATGTATGATCTACACGAAAAAACTGTGAAATAATTTCAATCACTTCGATATATTCACAGCTCACGTACAATATATTTTTCGCAAAATTAGTCTTCCGGCTTCTCCGGGGGTGGGCCACAAGGCTGCAACATCTTTTCCATAAGATTAAATCGTACACGCGCTTTTGCTTCGTTTTCGGCAATTGCGAAGAAATTTAATAAATCATAGTGTCCCATGTATGAACTGCAAGAATCACGGTGTTGATTCACAAGCCATTCGAACTTTGTTGTGTCAGCGTGGCCTGTGCCAATGTATTTTGATTGCAAATGCTCTAATTGACTGTGAATATTATAACGTTCTCCCATGCTTCAATTTTCTTGGCCAACAAACACGAAAACACTATGAATATACGATTTCTCAAGTATGCTCAGAGTTCAGTTCTCTTTCTCGTTTTTGCAGTCAATTGCAGATTAAAAAATTACGTTTCGACTCGAATTTGTATTCAGAGTGCGTCTAAATAGACCGAGTTCATAATGCAGCGTTTTCATGAAAGAGTACTGTTCGCTCTGTACCGAATCAAGTAAATTATAATATGTTTGTAAAATGTATAAAAATATAGTAGTCTGGTAAATGAAATGAAAATCAGTTAAACACATTAAGAACACATTAAATCAATCATTTATTTATACAACAATTAGACTACTATGCAGCAACTTTTTTCTATACGCAGTATATAGACATTGTTTAATCGGATATTGTATTCTTCTGACTGTACCTATATTATTTATAATTAATATTAAAACATCAATACATCGATACGTAAAAGTATAATACGAAAATAATAATTCGAGGCTCGTTCTTCTAAAATGTCCTAAGCACGACAGCAATTATTACCACGAATTCTTCACGTTTCGATTGTATTCGGAACAATTTTCTTCATTGATAAACATTTAATTACAAGTGCATTTATATTTATAAATAGGTACAAAGTGTAAATTTAGTTCAACCAATTGTATCGAGTAGAAGGAGTCTCAAGATCATCCACAATTTCGGTTTCTCTCCAGTAAGACCGAAAGAGCGCAGCACTTGTCGCTTGTTACGTCAGACAATAATGACGTGCTAATGGTTAATGGCTTCTACTTACTGAGCTACCTTTATGAGAAAGCCAAATACAATCCAAAGAAAACTCATGATATATGATGCATCGGCTAGTAAATCTATAAAAATATGATTGCCTGAACATTGAATTGTCACGATCTATTTAACGTAATATGTTGTGAGAGACTGCATACGGAGCAACGAACGTAACCATTACACTCATCGCTACGTTGGACCACAGACTTAAGATCAGACTAAATAGTCTGTGGTTGGATCCAGCCCGATGCAAAGGAACCCAACATTCGGCGTGATATCGCAAGACTTACATTGCACGTGAGTACCAACGTTCGTCGTCGACGTAGAAATCCGTCGGGAACGCCAAGCAACTTTCTATTGCAAAAACTGGGCAACTCCCTTGCCACCTAGTCGTTCGTAATGGCGGCTACGCGCTAGGTCGACCGAGAAATTCTTTTCAACGAAACGTTTCCTCGATCGACAAGTCATACGTTCACGTCGGATGAATTCTCTCTCGTATATCTCGAAAATATCGCGATTCACCGTGATCCCTCGTTCTTTTTTCGGTTTCTTAACGAATCCGTGTTATTCGAAAGTATTGTTACGTCGACTAAACTATAGATGTGTGAGTTCGTGTGTCTCCTTTTCATGTGTGATTGTTCTGTGCGTGTGTTATATCGATGACGATCGGTATCAAAGTATTGAGAGAGAACAGAAATTATTATTTTATCCGAAAACTTTTTATACTACTTAGTATTAAGTATCCCGATAAGTAGTGAGTATAAATATAATATTAAGAAAATTATACGTATTCAAGAAATCGAGGTTGATTGCAAATCAATCCTGCTGATTGTTTGTGGGCATTTAAACAAATGTGATTCTATTGTTTGTAGAGTATTTTTGTGTTCTTTATGTAAGTAACATGTAAACAACAATAATTATTCTTATATATTGTAACATCCTAACTTTTTATTCTTGCAAGGAAGATACGTAGAAATAAGTTGTGTACTCGTAGAGAATATGAATAACATTCAAAGCTTGTAATTATATAATTACTAGATTTTACAACTATTATTTATGTACACTGAAATATTTGTACACTTCAGTAGGTGACATGCCTGGCAGTCGTGATATCGAACGAGCAGAACGTAATGGAAGATTTCGATCGCGCAGGAGAGACAGCACAGGCAGTGATATAAACCGACACAACTTCGAGGGCTCCGACAAGAAGCACAGACGGCATGGAAAAAGTAAGAGTTCCGGAAAAAAGAAGAAAAAGAGGTCCCGAGAAAAATCTATAGAGAATGTACCAACCGTAGCCTCTTCCATAGTTAAGCCTTTGGTTGAATACTCGGACGTGAGTAGCGAAGACTTATCTGAGCCGGAAGCAGGGGAGATTCAGTCGGAGGACAGTAGAGGCAATAGCTACACGGACGGAGAAGTACCTGAAACAGTTTTACAGAGACGTTATTATGGCGGGAGTCCCGTGCGAGCTCTGGGAGCATCGCCAATTAGTCTTTCACCATCTCCACCGGTCCAGCACAGGCATTCCAACAGACATTATTCACCTAACGAGCAGCAACCTTCAGCGATGCATGGTGGCACTCCTGAGTACGAAGAGGAGTCCAGACGCTATGCGAGAAGGAAAGAGAAGAAACATAAACGAGAAAAGAAGAAGAAACGAAGCCTTAGTCCCTCATCTAGTTCTGGCAAGAAGAAGAAACGAAAGTCCAAGAGACATTCTCATAGTATGAGCCCACATCGCATACCGGACGAAATTATCATAAGCCCGGAACACGATAAACCAGTTGGAAATTGGTCCGAGTCTCCTCCTCTACCGCTGAAGGATAGTACCTCGCCGATATCACCGGCGACACCCCAAGAGTTGAGGGAGTTCAGCGATGTTGAACTAGTACTGTCCAGGCAACCTCGAAACGTAACACCACCCCCTCTTCCCCCGAGACCAACAGAATCTCCACATACACCTTTGTTGCCACCAAGAACTACAACGCCAGAGAACAACAAAGCAAACTTGTCTACGATAAAACATACGCCAGAAAGACAGAAACATAGTCCTAGTATTCACACTCGACGCAACAGCATTAGTCCGGGGCCGATGATCAGCGCGAGTCGTAGGAGACCTCATAGTCCCAGTCCGCCATCGAGACGAAGAGACCATAGTCCAGCAAGGAGAAGAGATTTTAGTCCCAGCCCCATGGTGCACAGACTCAGGCACAGTCCTAGTCCTGCGAGAAGGCGGGAATTCAGTCCGAGTCCTGTTGGTCATCGACGCAGAGGAGATCCCGTTAGCTCACCACCCTCGAGTAAACGTAGAAGGCGGGACGAGCCTGATCGACGACACAGACACCATGAGAAAGACAGGAGGGATAAAAGAAAATCAAGATCGACTAGAAGTCCCACTGGGAGCAGGTATTGTAGATACAGAATGTGAATATCTTGTTTGTTATTGATGACTTTATATATAACATGAGTCGCTGTTCTAGGTTGCATTTACCACTTTCCCGTTCCCGATCTCGAAGTCCTGGAAGATGGCGGAAGATCCAGTCACGGTCGAGGTCGCGTTCCCGTCGACGAAGTCGAACCCCGAAGAAGTCTCGTTCTCCCAGCAAGTCTCACAAGTCTGTGAGGAAGCACAAGTCGAAAAGCCCTCGTCCTTCGAGGATACCCTCTCCTTCGCCGCATAGACCCAGGCCGAGGAGTCCGTCTAGCATCACCGCGAGAAACCTCCGAGTACAAGCGAAGATCAGCGAGACCAGTCTATTCGCCGAGCTGGTGAAAGATAGGAACATGCGGGAACTGGCCTTCAAGAAGCTACAAGCGGCTAAAGAGAAAGCCGTGACTCAAGACGAGGTTCAGATCATAGAGGGCACCGACGACAAAGAGGGCAGTAACGCGTCTTCCGAGAACAAAGCCTCCTCCACCGACAACAAAGACAAATACGTAAATCACAAAGATCAAGCGAAGGGGGCGAATGAGAGCATGAAATCTGTTGACGTTGTGGATATTCCAGTTCCGGGGTCGGACGATAGTGGAATTGCGGGAAAAACACCCCCGTTGCCCATGGCAGTACTGTCTGTCGGTGCGTCGAACTTAATGCCCGGAGGTAATCAGCCTCCAACTGTTGTATATACTTCACCTACAACCGCTGCGTCTAACAGTTGTCCAGTGACCGTTACAAATAGCCCGAACTTCCCGACTGTTACCAATGTACAAGCACCCCCGTTGCCACAGTCTGATCCCGCGAACGTGCCCTGTATACCGCAACCGTCTATGTCAGTGCCTATCCCCGTACCAGTACCTGTGCTACCAAACATGTCCATACCGCCGCCACCGATACCAATCCCCGTACCGGCGCCCAACACGGCCATGTCGAAGTTCAATCCTCCCAATAACTTGGTTCCTCTTAAGTCTGTAGATCCCCCTAAACCCCCTATCGTGGCATTCAAGACGAAAAGTCTGTCACGGTTACCGTTACCGCCTGGAATTAATCAGAATGATTTGGAGAGTATAGACTCGCCGCCGAGTAGGTCTCCGAGTCCACCTAGCAAGGCACAAATGAAGTTTCCCGCATCCACTCCGAAACCACCGCAGAAGAAGAGTATCAAAGACTTGCCTATGCCTCCAGGTATATTAATGAATTTTACACGACAGAGTTGGGCATTATTTTAATAATTTGTTATTCGACTATAGCTCTTTGAGGCGATCGAGTATTGAAATACTTTGTTGCCCTACGACAAGAATAATTTTGTATATGAATAAGAAAATAACGAATGAACAATGTAATGATAATAAGAGTAGTAGTACTAGTTTATTCGTTATTAAACAATTTTTGCCCAACTCTGTTACACGGTGCTATGTCGATGCGAATAACACTGTTCAACGAATTCGAAGACTGTCAGACATATAACTGTGTGTTAATGTTCCTGATGTGAGCTATATACGAATGGGAGTATGTGTACTAGGAACGTTCGCAGTGGAAACTGAAGTCTAACGTTGAACAGTGTAACCATCGCCCGATATAATTAACGTGTATGGTTGATTTGTAGTAGTTCCTGGGTCCGAAGACCTAAGCGGAGAGGATGATCCAAACGCTACACCACCCCGCACGAAGGTCGAACGTGTCCCGCCAAAGCCTAAGCTGAAGAGACCAAAAATCCTGAGACGTAGAAGCTCGAGAAATTGCCACACGCCTATGTCGGCTTCCGGTGGCAAAGACTGGGGAGAACGATGCGTTGACGTGTTCGAAGTCATAGCGCAAATCGGAGAGGGTACCTATGGCCAGGTATACAAGGCTCAAGACAAACGAGCTAGCGTGCTTGTAGCACTGAAGAAAGTACGTCTGGAAAATGAGAAAGAAGGTTTCCCGATCACGGCGGTGCGTGAGATCAAAATCCTCCGACAGCTGAATCACAAGAATATTGTAAACTTAAGGGAAATAGTCACGGACAAACAGGATGCCTTAGACTTCAGAAAGGTACATCAGACTTGTTCGATGACTATACAATTTTACAGCTTTGTTTCACACTAGGTTTAATATTTTTAATTTACGATTATCAAGATTGAAGAATTTATTTTTTTGGGTATATATTAAAAACAAATAGCTAAAATTTAGATAGACACGTTTTCGTTATTGTGATAACGTAATGTAATATAGTTTAGAGAATTAGAGAACTTTCTTCTAGGAGGTTTTGAACGATAAAGTAGTTGTAATCGCAGTAACTATAAAATACACGATAGTGTAAGGGATTAAATGCATTGTTGCTTTTATAGGATAAAGGGTCGTTCTACCTCGTGTTTGAGTACATGGACCACGATTTGATGGGTCTTCTAGAGTCCGGGATGGTGGACTTCAATGAGATGAACAACGCAAGCATAATGAAGCAATTGTTAGACGGTTTAAATTACTGCCACAGTAAAAACTTTTTACACAGAGACATAAAGTGTTCAAACATATTGATGAACAATAAGTACGTGATTCGCGTAATCGGCGCAATTTCAATGAAACGTTAATCGCTAACAAATGATTGTGTAATTTTTACAGAGGGGAAGTGAAATTAGCTGACTTTGGACTTGCAAGACTTTACAATGCCGAAGATAGACAGCGACCTTATACAAACAAAGTAATCACTTTGTGGTATAGACCGCCTGAGTTGCTGTTAGGCGAGGAACGTTATGGACCTGCAATAGACGTGTGGAGTTGTGGTTGTATTTTAGGAGAATTATTTTCTAAGAAACCGCTGTTCCAGGTACGAAAATTTGATATTAAATGAACGCCGTAGAGTAATCACTACGTTTGAAATGAATCGTTATCTTTTTTTTTCTCTGTAGGCGAACATAGAGATGATGCAATTGGAGATGATTTCCAGAGTCTGTGGCACACCGACTCCTGCCGTTTGGCCTTCTGTGATAAAATTGCCGTTGTGGCACACACTCAAGCCAAAAAAGTCCCATAGAAGACGCTTACGGGAAGATTTCTCGTTCATGCCGGCACCGGCCTTGGATCTGTTAGACAAAATGTTAGAATTAGATCCCGAGAAACGAATAACGGCTGCTGATGCGCTTAAAAGTGCTTGGCTGAAAAATGTTCAACCTGAGCAGTATGTTTTCTTTTTTCAATTTCATTATATTTCTAACGAGAATACTACTACGCGTAAATTAAAAAGTACAAAAAGATATAGTATTGCAAATTCGCGTCGCCCTCGACAGAGGATGTGTTGATATATATATGTAATTTCATCGTAATTTCCTATATTGCATGCGATGTTGTTCCATTCATGAAATCTACATTTATGGTATGACAAATTAGGATGCCGGCACCGCAACTTCCTACTTGGCAAGATTGCCATGAGCTATGGAGCAAAAAGCGCAGACGCCAGTTGCGAGAACAACAAGAGAGCTCCGCAGGAAAGATACCTCTTCTACCTCTTCCGAATAAAGGAGGTCCCCATAAGGCTATCGAAGATCTATCAGATGTCGGGGGGTGAGTAGTCGTAGAGAGACATATTCGCACAAAACCTGGGACGCGTCCAGTATTGACCAGATTACTAATTGCTTACACACGTAGATGGCTGTGTACTGCAGTTGTGCTTAGCATTTATTTATTTTTTGTTTCCTTAGCAGAGTGCGTTGTTTTTGGAAATATTATTTGAAAACGAATGGAGACGTAATCATTGTAGTAATCATACTTCCCATCGTCAGTTTGCATGTGACTCTTTGTCTCTCTCTTTTTCAATAATGAATAAAAAATTAAGTTAATTTTAATTTGATTCGCAGTCGTTCAAACACGACGATGGCTATAATGCAGAACAATGGAATATTATAAGTACAAAAGACAAAACAAAAAGAAAGAATGTACAACATCGTTCTCTTCTCAATGATTTTTACTATGACTCATTTTATTTAAACACACCAGAAAATGATATATCAGCGTACCAGTGAACACAGAAAATTTACGGCGATATTGTCACATCAATCATATGTTATAGACAATAATTTACTTTTTTATGTGACTGCATATTCAAACGTGTTGCTAGAACAATATACACACGTGTATATCGGTGACTGGAAGAAGTTACATAATACTGCCCACCAGAACACTATAATACTAGTTTCTTAAATTAATATCGGATATTGTTTGATTGGATGGATACTGTGTGTAGGCATTTATGTGAGATGCACCTTGCGATCCAGATATTTAATTGATTGCCTTAAGAAGTGATCACACGAGCTTAAAGATTATAACATATTTTTTGTCTGATATTTTCCTGACCAAAAGCAATGACCATAAATATGTATGTACATATTTATCGCCTTGTGAATAGGGTGAACATGCATATATTGAAAAATATTTGTGTATGTGAAAGAGTGCACGTATATATGATTTTACTTTGAAATACGTACATGCATTTAAGATGATTTACATATATGTGCATATAATTAACGATATATAACTGTACGAATGATATCCAGTTCACAAGTCATCGGATTTTTGCAATAGTAAAATTTAGAATTACATCTAATCGTTAAAAGTTACATAAATTATGCAATTCCGTTGCAAATGTTGTTATTTCGATTATTTTATATATATACATATAAATATATAAAAATCGAATTATTACACAATTATCTAATCTTTTAAAATAATTTTAAAATTTGTGGCGTCCATTTAGGTTGATTATTTTAAATGAAAATAAAATAATTAGATAAGATTACTGTATGAATTTGACCAATTACTGCAATTTGTATTTTTTTCGAGCAAAAAAGTGTCCGATGATTTTTGAATATTATTGTACATACATTCAAAACATATTCACAATCGAATGATTGTCGTTTTAAAAAGAAGAGAAGAAATGTGCAGTGAATTGTTGTACGATTAAGAATGGAAAGTGGTCGAAGCTATTGAAATTTATTTGTTAACGATTTGATTGAACTATCACATTAAAATGCTGGTCTTCAAGCGTATGAAATGATGATGATGATGGAGAAAATAAATGAGGGAAGCAATGTGAATATTTCGACTACCCTATATAATGTTTAAAAGTCTTGGAGTGTAAATAGGTCGAATGGGACACAAAGAAGAAGCTGACGGAGATACGAAGACGTGGAATGCGAGGAGCCAAGACTAAAATATGAATGTGTTCCGCAAATAGTAACGTCACGGCCATCCTCCCATCGACAGTTCATTTTATTTACTTTAAATTCAGTTTAATTTAACATTCACACATATCTAGACTAGGTGTATTTTTAATTGGTTCCGCAAACTGTGTTATAGTTCGTTATTTCTGTATGTAGATAGTTTAAACATAAGTTTTCAATATACGAATGGCAGTTTTTTCTATATCCGTTCGACATTTTTCATGTTTTTTTGCATGTTATACTTTTGTATCAGCGCCATTCTTATAATGAAACCCGGACAAAATTAGACAAAAAACATAATGTATTATCATCGCAATGTAAAATAATATTGAAGTACTGTAATATAAAATATTTACCGAAATGTCCAGAGGCACCCGCCTGATACATTTTTTGTGGACAATGAATTTCCAATGTTATTAAAATATTTTATCGTTTAATTTGTTTAGCCCCTGCCAATGTATCTACACTTTTTTAATTTACGAATTTAAGTACCGATAATCCTTTCGGAGAATCATGTCTGACTATGAACACTGGGACCTTGGGGAATTAATTAAAGTACTGATGCACGCTGTGCTTTCTTTCAAAATTACTATGAAGTATATGTTACTTTTCTACTTATTCCACAATGAGTTCGATGAATATTTAACATATAATTACATATATGTTTGTTATTTCTCTGTAGAATATGTTAAATAATAAACAACATGTTCATGTTACAGCAACACTCTATTGCACATACAGTGAAATAGATAAGATAAGTAGAAGCGTATTACGCTTTTATTCAATTGAATCAGTTATATGGGAATTATCCTGATAACAATAGTGCGTACTTGGACAAATTCACGCAGTTTCGCGTATCATTGATTTTAAATCAATTCTGCGTAACTTGAACTTTCACATTAACTGAAATTAAATAAAGGATATAATTAACAAGCAATATACTAATTTCAGTTACCGAATGAAAATTCCCTACATTTTAGTAAATTGGAACAATTTTTTTCAAATGCATAACTGAGCTTATTTCAAATGTTTTGACATACAAATAAAGTGATATTAAGTATTTTCTGGTCTCGATAAAGGAAATAAAATATACTGCATAATAATGAAAAGGTGGTGCTTTCTAACAGAATAGAAATTTTAAGTGTTATTATTAAAAAATTTGTTACAATATTGTTTAATTTTTTAATCAATTTCAAATATGTAAATATTTTTTATTTTTGCATATATAGTTTAAAAATGTGCTAATTAACGTAATTATGCATAATGGTACGTAATTGTTTCTCTCATTTATGTGTATCAATCACGCTATTTATAAATAACATGTACATAATATGCAGAAGTTGATTACATATAATTCTATATGTACAGAAAAATATTCATAAATTCTATTGTGGAATTCGAAGAAAGCAACATGATGCTGTAAAAAAAGCAAAACAAAAATAATTATAAGCGAACACAAATTGGAAAGATATCTAATGAGAAAAACATTATGTTTCAGGAAATAATATTATTGTGGCTGAATGATAGAGGGCTAATTTTATAGCACTTATAAGAATATAAAATAGGTAATGAATGTTTCAAATCTGTTTAATACATGTACCTTATACCCAGGGTATCCAGTTTAATAATTCACATCAGAGTTGGTTTTGTGTATCATATAACAAATTCATTTGCTTGGGCTTTCTGACTAAAAAATAAAGTGCTTTACCATTTTCTACAGAAGGGTTCAAAGATATATATACCAAACTCAGGGCTTCTTATGTTGAGTCCCTTAATATTTTTTGATCCCTCATGAAATTCTTTGTCATACTGTTTCACTCATTGAGGTCTAAATGATAAGTATACGCAATGAATTGTGAAAAATAAATTATAAATTATAAATAAAAGTTGATATGCTGTGCCTATTAAATTGCATGTACATCCATATGAAAAATACTGGTTTACTAGTTTTGCTTTTCGAATATGCACATTTACAAGACACGTTACCGTTTGCATGGCCTTTGTTAATCATCGAATAAGTGTTGTTATTAGGGTATTTGTGCATCACCATTCATAATATTAATGCATTCATGTGATATTCGGTTAATTATGTAATATTTTATACAAACTTAATATAATTATTGATATTATTTAATTCTAAATAGAATAGCATGATCTCAGAAAACCTATAATTTAACATTGTTATTTTCAAAGACATACTGCAACAATAGAATATAAGTTAGTGATCTTATATTACTCATCGTATGAAAATATTTGTTAAAATTTATAATCTTTGCAGTGGCAAATTATCATGTTTATAATATTTGTTACAAAGCATAAATACTAATTATCTGTGTTTTCAATATAAATAATGTGTGTTCTGCATTTAATGAATTCCAGTCAGATTTGCCGTTAATAATCGGCATAATGTTGTTCGACTTGATTTCAGATCTTCCAAACGTTTAAAAATGGAAGCAGGCTACAATTCCCATCCAAATCGACTTGGTGCGGAATCTCATTACGGGGGAGATAATTTGTTTAACCAGAGTGGGCCGTTCATGGTTTCACCTACATCGTATTATTATGCCAGTCCTCCACCCGTTAAACCACGACTCAAAGGAGATCCAAGCTCTCATTTGAATGAACTGTGCGCCGAAGATAGTCTTGCTCGAAAATTAAGTATTCTCACAAATGCCTTAAATCAGGGGAAACCAATTCGTGTTGATGATCTCATGTCACTTCGATCGGACAACGAGGTAAATGGTTGCTGTCAGTTTTTATTTGATTATTTTGTTTCTTGTATTGTTTTATATAATACTATAAAAAAGAAAATACATATGTTCTAGTTCAGAAAAAGAGAAATTTTTGTTTCACAATTTTAATATGTGATATCATGTTTTCGCAGAGTGACCCTAAAGTAGTACAGTTGTTAGGAGAATTGCATACTGAACTACGGCTCGCAGCAAACTCAAGACCAAGTGGACAACTAGAATCTCATCTTCCTGTACTGAATCCACCGTCTTTAGGTAAATTTCATTATTTACAGTTTTTTGTCTGTCTGCATAACACACTATAATTGTAAATACTATTTTTCAGATACGAATACTTCCCAGTCAGGAAATTTTGATGCACATGCAGTTTATGCTGGTGATGATGCGATGAGCTCTGGGAGGTGGTCCCAATTGGCTACGGCTGGTGTTCGCAGTGCATTATTGGCGCTTATGTCGCGCTATGGTTTGGAAACATACAATCCTTCCCCTGCTATCACCCGACCCCCAGGTAAACCGGCATCCAACCTGATGCAGAACCTTTTCCTGCCCTCGACTTCCTCTCAGTCAGCATTCAGCTCATAATAATTTGTATATATATGGACTCATTGCAGCATTCAAAAACAATGTTTTGTATAAAGAGTCGGCAGAAGGTCTAAATTACTATTTTTTAAATTAACTAGGCAAGGAAGTACAACCACATCCGAGTTGTTAATAGACTCTGCTACCTATTCGTAACTGTAAGTGCACAGTCGGTGTATAACTTGTATATAATTGATATATCATAAATATCAGACCAGTTACTTAATACGGTACTTGTATCTTTAATAATACGAATAACGCTCTTTTTAGTGCACACACACCATGCGAAAAACGAGATAAGAGAGCTTTAAAATGTTTTCATTTCTTTATTGTTTCTTCAAACGTAGACTTATTGTTTGCCATTAAGAAATATTTAATATATATATATTATTATTAATAATATATATATACAAAAAATATATATTAATGTACATACATCAGAGCACGTGTAAAATGTATGTGCATTTAAAAAAATGTTACACGAAATTTATCCAAGCAAACATTTTTATCTCTATCTCTATTACTTTTTTTCGTTTTAAATATAGTTCCTTTTAAACATTTCGTTGTTACGTATAGAGATTTATGTCGTGCGGTAAATTTACACTGAATGAGTTCATGAGATCAAAAGCACTGAAAGAAAAATGGAGTTGCTCCATAGAAATCCAAAGGTCGGATGCATTCTGAACATTTACTGCATAAGACTTATCTTTTTTTATGTAAGATGTTAAACGTTTATTTATTATGCAAATATTTACAGGATGTAATGTACATAACATGATCGAGATATAATAAAGAAACAAAAGTACATGAATATAGGAGAATTCTTTCAGATCAGGATAACGTTTTTATTAGCAAAAGAAATTGTTCGAATTATTTTAGTCTAAGCTCGGAATAGTAATTTACATTGGTGCGAAGGTTTTTTTTTTGGTTAGGTATTTACAAAATTACGTGAATTATATAGGAACATATTTGCGTGTTGATGGGAAATTTGATCAGGAAACATTTGTTAATATCTTAAAGACAAGGCAACGTTACGAAACCAAAAAATTAACACGATTTTCACGAACGTTTTTCAGATTGACGCGGTTCCCCAAGAAAATGTGTACACTGTGAATGTGAGGTTAGGACGTGTGCTTCCTTGCCGGCGACATGTATACAATCTGTGACGTTATTATGGCGGATCGTACTATATGATTCGAAAGGAGACAACGCGACCGTGCTTCCTCCGGTGAATAGTGATATCAAGAGTACGACATTGTGGGAATGAATAATAAATTTTTTTCCTTTATTGAATTTGTTCGTTTCTATGTTCGGTGTGAAAACTGGTATGCACAATAAAAATATGCAGCACATTAATTAACGCCGAAGTGAAAAATACAGGCGAGGTGTCGAATTCGAAAAAAACAAATACCTAACCTCGTCTATTTTACCGATGGCTACCGCAGATGTTCTACAATTTCGTTATTGTATAGAGAACGAAATCGCACGAAATGCTACCAAGAATTTCGCCGGAATGCTTGGGAAAGTGTTCGAACAATACAAAAGTAAGTATACATAATTGTTGTTGTTGTTCTATTAATACCATACGTCAGATGTACGTTATCGATAATAATTAGACTGTAAATAGATCTTTATGCGAATTTCAATTTCCATAGATAATTTTCAAGAAATCCGAACAAAGGAACAATTTATTTAATCTAAAATATCTATGTTGAAAATAAATGTTTTCAATTATTTTTTATGTAAACGTTCTTTCTTATAAATTCGTAAAGATCTGCAGTTTAATTATAACGAATTCAATAACAATTCATTGTGTTTTTCTTTTTTCTTATTTTATTTCTATTTCATATATGGCATGCACTAGAATCTGTGAGCATAATTTCCTTGGTGGATTCACTACAATAAAATAAAACAAGTTTACACAAACATTTGCTATTCTGTGCTCCAATAATTCTTTCGATAAACCGAGTTTTTTGCTTACTTGTTTACAAATAATGTTTCATACATTGTGTGTGACCTAGGTATAAACACACTATTGTGTAAACACATTCTTATAGTATTTCTTGCTCGTTTCGGTATATTCTTATCAGTTTCAAAGGCAACTGAATCCATTGGTGAACTTATGCCCAAGCATTTCATTACATTTGAGTCATAAATTATTCTTTTGCTTTCAGAGTTATGGATAGAGTATGTAAAGTTGCAAAAATATTGTGAGAATGCTGATATAAAAATTCCATTTCAATTGTTCGATCCAACCAGTGACAATAATGATATGTAAGTTCCAGTATTTACTATTTGAGTACTCCACATTTGTAAAATAAGTATTGTAATTTCTTCTGTTCACATTTTAGTGTATTACTGCCGCAAGCAGCTGAAAATTGTACAGAACTGTCTAATGAACATGCAAGTCAAATGTCATCCAACCATTCAAAATCCTCATCTCTGTACAAAAATCTTTCAACCGCATGTACTTTGGATAATGTGCTGACTGAAAATGAAACAGGTGTAGCAGATGATAAGTTTGTTGATAAAAAGCAAATAGTAGAGAATGAATTATCACGTAGTCCAGTACTCATAAAAAAACGCAAGTCTAAGAAGAATTGTTTTACACCCGACCTTGTCATTATGGATGATTCTGATGTGTCTAACACGTTTGTACCTGTCAGAGAAAAAATTACCATTGTGGCGAATAGTTCTGATGAATATCTTTCTGAAACATCTGTTGAAAACGACGAGAATCAGTTTCCAAATATGTTGAACAATAATGATCAAATAGAATGTACACCGCTGTCTAAATTACCAAAAAAATTGGGAGTCAGTAAACTATATAATGTCGACACCACGCTATTGCAAAATGGAAAGAAATTGAAACAGTCGAGACTTGTGTTTCTTCCAACTTCAGAAAACAAAGAGATCATAGATCAGAAAAGCCACAAAGAATTAACGCCATTGGTTCTACCTGACAATTTTGATTATAGAAAAGACGTAGATGAAGAAATAATTGAAGGTAGTCCCACTAAACGTATAAAATCGGGATTACGAATGAAAAGCTTTAAACCAAAGAAAAAAATTCCTACAAAACTTAAAGAAGATAGTTGTAGAAAAGATAATTTGCTAGGCAAATTTCGTGACAATAAAATTGCAAGTCTCAGTCAATGTTTACCTGTACATACATCTATGCAAAAGGAAGAACTATATCCAATAAGGAAACTAAAAACATTTAGTATCTCAGATAACGAAAATATCAGAAGCAATAATGATATTTTACCTTCTTGTGTAGTACCAATAATTGCTGATATTGAACCAAAATTAGAAACTAAGAATGTTGATACTAGTAGTGCGAGCCAAGCACAGAAAAGGAAATTGTCGAAATTGGCTGATGAGACATGTGGCTACAATTCTTCGTGTAATGATGAAACATTTTGCCTTCTAGGTGAAAAACTTAAAGATAAATCATCTTCTATAGTTGGTAGCATAGGAAACAATAAAAATGAACTGTCCAAAAATGTGTCTCTCAACTCTTCATCCATGAAGAAGAGTCTTATGCATAGTTTTGATATGTAAGTACCTGTTGCGTTTGTACAGAGTTTTATAAATTTATTCTTACTAAAATCATCTAACAGAATTATGTTTGTAGAGTACCCGAGAAAGAGCACGTATTTAATAGTAAAACAAAAAATAGGATAGAAAGAGCAAAGATGGCTGGCACAACTTGCTGGGAATGTGAAAAGGTAACATCTATAATCTTCACTATAGAGATAATATAGTTATCGCAAATTTTAACAAATGTGATTTTTTCTTTGTGGATGCTACACGCACGTATTGAATAGTAAGTTATCGTTATTCCGCAATTCTTGATATGGTATTGAAAAAATACAAGATTTCATTTAGAAAATAACAAAAAATTGTTGTAACTTCTTATAAATTTTCTTGTACATTTAAAAAACTTTTTAATTCTTCTTTTTAGTATTATAGTAACCTTGGACTCTCAGATAAAGAAATGAAAGCAAGACAAAAGCAGTGTTCTCGTCATAGGATTAATTCCAATGAAAAATCAAGTACTCCCGAAGGTAACAATGTTAATTCTAACTTTAGTGACGAAACGAAACGTGACAAAATGTTTAAAAATATCAATTATTTCCAGGATTTTGGGATCCTCTGTTTCCTGATACATATTCGTCCACGTTCCAAGATGATTGAAAATTGTACATTCATATGGTATGCATATAAACGACATTGCCATGACATACATAATTTTTAAGTGCAAACAGTATTTTTGTAACACTTTATATTTATAATATTAATTGTTAATCTGTGTTGCGGTAAAGTATATGTTCACACATTGTAGATTTATGAAAGAGTTTATGAACATGTAAGATCGCACACAAGGGAAAATAAATTTGAAAGAATAATTGTACAGTCGCCGCGTGAATTTTGTTGATTTGAACATAGAGTGATTTATTATATTATAACACATATAGTATTACATTTTGAGTAACATAGTATAGATTTATATAACTATATTATTTCATTTCACATAGAGTTATCCCTCTGCATAAAAATATAGAATCTGTTATATGAATCTGTGCTAAAAAAGACCAACGAAACTCATTTTGTCTTTTGGTCAAGCAAACTTTCGCATCGCGTTCACAGTGTACTGAGCTCATGTCGGAAACTCATGGATACATATACAAAATGAAGAAACATTAACAATTCGTACGTTTAATTTCTCGAATTGTTCAAATTGGAAGCAGTATAGAATTATACGGTGTCTTGTCTCGAATCGATTCTTTGTTGTAGCCGATTACTTTAAATTTAATGTATCATTTGTTCTACCGATAGGAATTTTTATGATTTCGTGAATGTTTTGATAAAAATCAAGAGTAATAACGCCGTAACGTAGAGCACGAAGAACATATTAATTGACAGTAATCGTACTGCACAACGAGAAGGAAGGAACCTTCGAGGTAGCCTGTTCATCCTGCGGGAGGCTGGATCTGCAGGATCAACAGGACCACGATTTTGTTAAAGCAAGTATAGTGTTATCATTTACAACCTGTTATATCGACACGATAATTCGTGCAAACACGTACGCTTATAATTTTCTTTTACATACCACTTAAACATTATCATCACGATACAATGATTAAACATTTCATTCGATGAGCCTGTTGGACACTTCCACATGACATTTAGTACATTAACGTTATTTTACGTGGTCGTACATTGATTCATAGTTCACACCGACAAAATATTTTTCTTATAATTTCTCGCCAACATGATAGAAGCACTTAATCGTAAACTTCCGTGAATATTGTGCAGCTCGATCGGTTTTTCCCGTACGCGTAGAAAACAGATTGACAAATAGCGTTTAATGCTCGTCTTCCTTTACATACAACGGTAAATATTCGAATATTTAACAATAGTATAAAAATTCGGACTTCGATCTCTAAAACTTTGTTCTCAGTACTCGCGTCTTTTAACAGAAAAATCATCTATTTTCTTTCAATCAAGTTTCGCAATTAGGAATAAAAGCTTCTCAATGAAAGAGAAATCCGTATCGAACTGTTAACAGGATACAACTCAACGAATATGAACTTTCACGCCCTGTACGCTTGATATAGAATTGACTGAGCAGATAGAACTACGTAACGTTAATTACTTTGCAATATATTTTAATACTCTGTTTAAAGCTATTGTAAAGCACGTTAGTGAAGTTGTCTATGAGAGGAAGCAACGTAACTTTCGCTGAAATAATATTCTCGTCGAGATCAAGAGCAATATAAAGTACGTAAAGACTGAGCTACATAATATGGAATAAGCATTCGTCTTTGCAAAATTATTCTTTGAAAATTCGAGTTATGATTTCACTACGAGGTTCGCATGTAGAGACTCTTACGAGGATATGTGCAGTACAAATGATTCCATTGTTAGCCAATATTTAGAATTCCAACAGCTGCATAGCTCAGTCTTTCGAATCCATATGCTTGTACTTAAATGTTCAAGTAGGCCGTAGTGAAATTAGACTCGAAGAAATTTGACAGACTGATACTGCTCCCTGAAGTATCTGTTCGACCATATTAGTTTTGTACGTATCATTATTATCACCTTGCGTATAATCAGCGAAATTTTCAAATCAGAATCTATTGACGTTCTATGATCTTCGAATGAATACCTGTCTGGAGATTCCCAAAAATCGGATCGTATGGTTCTAAAACGTGTCAGAAGCGTCTCAAAGAAGTAACTTACAGAAAATGATAGATTAACAGTGACTCTAAACTCGTAGATGATTGACTAGAAATCTTTGGCCATTTTTATCTCTTTGATATAGACTGCAATTAATACTTTTCTGTTGCTCGCCGCGACTGCAATTTTAGGATCCTGTTCGTATCTCACTGGCCCTCCTTCGTGGAAGTATTGTTTCCTGGGGGAGGAGATTTCTCGGCAGGAACTGCGGGTAAAGCCTTGAGGATAGCGTGTACTTCTTCCGCCACGGCCATCAGAACGAACTCAAATTGTTGTTTTGTAGCAACCATGTCGGGTCTTTGATCTCTAATATGTTCTAGAGTAGATGCAATATCGATTTCCTTGCCTCCTTTCATCATGCGGTTCAAAACCATGTCGATCAAACAGTAGGTTCCGGTACGACCAACGCCATCACTGTGAATCAATGACACACGTTATAATCTCTTCGCATTGGGTTTGTGAAAATCTGTGTTATTTATTATTTGACAAACCACTTTCTAAATTACAATTCCTAAAATTTGCATTTTCTATAAATTGCAACATTTAATATACCTTTATTATATTCTATGAAAACAGTCTCGTTACGATTAAACAATATAAAAAGAAAATTGTACAACTCAGGGGGTATTCTAGATTTTATCTTTAGAAAGTTTATTTCAAAATAGTTGTTATGATACCATGACCTAATATTTAACGAGGTCGCTTACCTGCAGTGTACGACTATGGGACAAGATCTGCCTTTGTACGACTTGTTGATTTTTCTGTAACGTACACAATATTAATAGCATTAATCAATTACACCTGTGACTGACGTATCGTTTGTGTCAGGTACTCACCGACGGAATTCGAGGAGAGCCTTGGTGGAGTACGGAACGCCGTTTTCAGGCCAAGATAAGAAGTGGAATTGCGTAACAGTTCGTGTCTCGCCGGTGCGTACATTCTTCAGGTAGAAAGAGCGCACCAGGTAATCGTCGCACCAGAAATGCTCGGACACAAGGTGTACTTCGTATATATGATACAATTCTGATCCTTCCTCTGGCCAATATCGGTGGCACATAGCAACCCCATCTTCGGTTAGCCTAGTCAGCATCACTATCACAACGCTGCCTTGTTCCCATACCAGTTGCCAGAAATCTGCCGATGTATGAGGTAAAGGGCCTTGCGTGGCAATGTAGGCCGGGTTCCTTGGGTCGTGGTCCACCTGAAAATTTCCCGTGAATTCGAATCATCATCACACAACATTATCAATTATTGAAACAGCTAGTCGTATGGTCCATCCGAAAGCATTCTTGTGCATGGCTTGGGAGTCTTTCCGTTATGCGGGTAGTCTAACGTTTGCACAGTGAATTAATCACTATCGACGTTTAGGCAAGAGTCAAGCGACTCGATGTGATTTGAGTTATTGCATACAATAGTGCACGTTTCGTGTACACCTCAAGTTTATAAAATGCGGATATAAATCCGTGAACAACCTCGATACGTAAATGTTGTTGCAGAGTAGTTTGAAAGTGCTATTTAGAAACAGACTTCTACTTCTACTAGATCGGTGCAAAAATTCGTCCTCGATTTTGTATTAAAATACAACAAGAAATTGAACTCGAACGTTTGCACGGACCTAACACAATTTAAATCCACATTTTACGCGCCATTGTATATATAATATTTCCAGTGAGTACATCACTTGTCTATTGACCTATAGTCACTCAGGCAAGGCGTCATCAAAGCGTCGTGTACTTCGTCATGCCTGAATTTACAATAATGTTGCAGCAATGCAAGAATATGTCTACCAAAAGCGTTTTCGTGGGAAGCATTGCCGCATCATCAAAAACTACATGCTTGTCGCGTGACTTACCGATTTCTATTTTTGGTTCCGTTACGATAAAAACGACGTATAAAATTATTATATGTAGACGTAGACTATGATAGAAGCATCTATTCCAAGTCAGCGTTTTCCGGAAAGGAAATTCTGACCGTCGGGCAAAGAAGGATACTTACAATCGTAGAGGCGTTTATATAGTCCGAATTGTTGGCGTTAGCGAGATCGTTTAGTATCACCCTGGTGTGATCGTAGGGGAGCGGAGTGCCAGGACGATTGCACTTCGCGTTTTCCTCGCTTTTCGCAATTTCAGTAGACCCAGGATAGTGAACCCGCAATACTTCCCATTCTTGATTCAGACGGTCTTTGTTCTTTAGGTGGTCTTCCATGTAACTCTGAGAAACCATACGTTTACGATGATATACACGTTATACCAGAATAACTTTTTTTATAAATGAACCGAGATTCAACTTTGAAAAGAAATGATATTTCCAACTTACAAGAACCATTTTTCCAGTTGATATGTCCATATTAGAAGAAGCTGGCTCGTCTCCCCACGAAGATGTGCTAGATCGATTCGACGGTAAATTATTGGATTCGCTTTCGAGAGAGATTTTTGCAGTAAATGGTGAGTCCAGTTTATGGGTGGGCAGCTTCGCCTGCATTCGAGCTCTGCACAAGTCCTGATAGTCCTTAGAAGCTTCTGGGTCAGGAGTAGCTAATCCAGCGAGCTTAGCGCGAGATTTAGCATGTCGACGAGCGATTAATAACGTAACAACTGCAGCTGTACCGGCAGCTGCAACCCCTGCAGCCACTAGTGCGCCAAATACGCTTGAATTCATCTCAGGTGCCCTAACTACTTCCAGCGTCGCAGGGAGCTTGACCTATAAGCAATTGATCTTCGTTATTTCTGAAATAATCTTATGCATTGAATTATTGAAATATTATGTCCCAAATAGATCGGATTCTTATGCAAATAGAGATGTTCGAAATCGATTGTAAGCAACAGAAATTATATAAAAAATGTAATTTGTCTTGCAATAATTTTGTCAGGTCTCAATCCACTTTTCATCGTTTTGTATTTCTCACTAATTAATTTTGCTATAAATGCATAAAATCCGCAGTCCAGCCATAAATAATTTCGGTGTCTCAAAGCTATTGGGTATCTAATTATAGACTACAACCAAAACTTTTGAGTCGCTCTTGATAGTTAACGAGATAATGGAAATTGTTTTAAGATGAACCTTGTCACCTATGCCTGCACGCGTCACTTCAACACCCAAGGACTCCTTCAGATTGCCTCGTATGTCATCTGAAAATACAAATTGATTCGTTAACACTTGGTATATCCAAATTTTTAGACATTTCTAAAATAATATACGTCGAAAGAAATAATTCGCATGGACGAATCTTTACATTCTCAATAATCACGAATTGAAAATATTAGTTAATTGACCTAGTGTTCATTTTATTAGGTTTTATAAGTTTCGTCTGTACCTATTTTATTAACGACATCCGTAGCATTGTAATTTTTATTATTCTTAACTACTCGAAACGTCACTTCTGCACGACCATTTCGACTATGCTTCAGCGTTCCCGGCGTTAGTCCCAATAGCTTTTCCACCTGTAAATTCGACCATTGTTTCATTTGTATATTTGCAGGGATGATGTTCATACGGTTAAAAAGTTCGAGCGGACCTCCTGGACAACATGTTCACCTTCTGACCATTGGTGAAGAGGTTGTTCGAACTCCAGATACACGTAATCCAAATCGACATTGTGATAAGACGTCGAAGAACTCTCTTTCGACTGTCCGATCACCACCTCTTTCTTTACAAAGGGTTCAAATAACTCATCATTCTGGAACACATCCTAAATGCATAAAATCCGTAGGCTAATTAATTATTGACTGCCCAAGGAAGAATTGCTACTTACATCTTGCTCCGTTTCCTTTGGATCAGAACGATTCTCCTTCTCCTCGACTGAAATTAAATGTACAATTGAGAAATCATTAGTGCACGTTGCAAACATGTTATCTACAACCAGGGGTGTTCCAGTCTTTGAGTGTCTCGAATACTATCGAAGTCACATACTCGATTGTAGCTGATTTTTGAATGCGTAGTTGTTCGTTGAGAATGGTGGTCCCGGTTTCTTCACGTCTAAACGTTCCCTTCTCTTGAACCCAGCCAATTCTCGTCTCCAGAGGTACTCGTTCAGGTCGTTATCCAACAGAGTGTCGTAACCATTTTCTGCAAAATCATTCGAATGAATTTTCAACTACCATAAGAAGATTCACCTACTCCAACAACCCCACGAGTCATTCAAAGCTTTACCTTCCGTATCAGAATCCGTTTTACCATTATTAGGCTGCACAAGACCTCCCTCAGTGTATATAGCGTTCTCCAATGAAAATGTATCCTTTCTCGGTCGCTCGACCTCTTCGTTAATATCCTCGTAGTCTTCGCCATCGTACTCATTATTCTTCGAGTTGCGTTTCACGTTTTCCAACAGGAATTCATCTTTGCCCGAAAAGTGTGAGAATTTCCTAGGATGCTTGTACTTCTTGGAAAAAGCCTTCTCGTACTCGACGTCGATATCATCGTCCGTTTCTTTTTTATCGTAATAAGATTTGTTGATTAAAAATTCCAATTCCTCAGCGGGTATGGTATCAGTGGTGCTTAGATCTGGTTGATTAGGGTAAGCCTTCGTTTCTTCGTCCAGAGCGTATTTTATAGATTCGATGGCGTTGTCATTGTAATTTCTTACGTTGTACGGTTGACGCCTGGTCTGGTACAGCTTTTCGTTAATTCCATCGAAGCTTTTCTTCCGGATCGTGTCCTTGCGGTTCTCGTAGTTCTCATCGCTGATAAAGGGCACGTACTCCTTGTAAGAGCTCGAGCCGTATCTTGGCTCGTACAACCTAGGAAACTCCCTGATCTCATCTTTGTACGACGATCGCGGAAATTCTTCGTTATAGAGCGTGCCTCGAGCATATTGTTCGCGGCTTCCCGGCGGATAGTATAACTCATTAGCGTAGTCGCTTCGGGAACTTCCAGCGTTCGGCGTAAACTTCACTATGGCTATCGCAGGTACCTTCGAACAAAATTCGGTAATTCATCCGATTGCGGATTTTCCTAATTTCCTAATAGATCGGTCTAATTATAAATTGTTTTACTCACTCTAGACTGGTCGATCCGGTTAACGTTCTCGAAATGCGTTGTCTGCTTCAAACGCTGGCATTGCCCTAAATCGTAATTTTCCCTGCAAAGCGCAGCACTTATACTCATGTTTATCAACTAATTTGTTACTACTTTGTATCCACTTTCAAATCCTTTTTTATATCTTCTTGAATAATTTTGTTAACAGACGGCACAATGTAGATTTTTGGATGATCGCAGAGTAATTTATAATTGAAACTATAAAGTTTTTCAACATCCTTGAATATCGTACAAATTTTTGAACGTTGATACGAACGATAATAGAGAGAATAAACTTTTCTGCCGAAGGATACTCGAGTCTGTGGTACTTTTGCTACAGTTTCAATGAAAGAAAATTATACCGTACCGGTGGCGCAGATTGTACAAAGATGTTAGCATAATGCATTGCGTGTACGGGTGGGACCATTTGTAGCCGCCGATCTGCAGTCTCTCTAATTGTTGTCTTAGCAGTTCCAGTTCATCGATGTTGAAGTCGTACCTGTTTCGAAACAGAAATGAACAGTGTCCACGATAAAGTAATTCTATTTCGGAATCGTATACACGAGGAACGACCCACTTCCACTCGTAGAACTTCACCACTTTCCGGTCGAGTAGTAGTAAGACCGCTTTATGGTCAGACAGTGAAGCTAAACGAGTGCTGGTCGCGAGAAGTTACGTCAATTATGAACCTCTTCGTACACTTTCTCATTTGAACCCGTTAACCTACGGAGTGTCTAGAGATCGATATAAAAACTCTTCGCAAAATTGACCTTGCTCTTGAAAATCAAGGACAAAGAACCAAATATTCTTTTTTGTTCAATTGTGTCCATTACAAACACAACACATCCATTACATACACAAACGTTCTTTTAAAAAATGTTGAATTTCCTATAATTTTTGTGATCTCTTTGTTCATAACAGTCTTTCATTTTATAGTCTAATTAAAGTCCATTGGTTTCTTCTTGTTTACAGATCAGTTTAGACGAGCACTTACTGGTAGTAGTCTTCCTCGTTCAGGTCGCCATACAGTGGTAGACACCTTCCGAATGCCAAATCTGAAACGGCGAGTTAGCGGTCATTCTACAATTTTCAGAAACACGTGCAAATGAACAATTTGCCTACCGGGGACCGTTTAATAATCTTCTGGAAATCAAATATTCACAATTGTGGGCTTATTAATTCACGGTTTAATTAATTCTTCTTGGGATTGTCAGCTACATGAAAATTGCTGACAAGTAGAGGTGATCACAGTGGTGGGGTCGTCGAATTTAATTAAACTTTTTCTGGTGAATCTGGAGCAAAATATTTTCTGTATATTACGAAATTAAATGTTTATAAGTCAGCTTATTATTGCTCTAAATTCATCTCAGAAAAAGTGTAATTAAAATCGACGACCACTGTGATCTCTCCTTATAAAAACGATATACAGGGTGTCCCAAAATTCCTCCGACACCCGAAAATGGGAGGTTCCTTGGGTCATTTGAAGCGACACTTTCCTTTACAAAAATGGCGTCCGCGGCTTTGTTTAGGAGTTATTAACGAAAAACACGGACCAATCAGAGCGCGATCTAGACATGCGATGTCAATTGACAGTTGGGCGCGTCGGGCCGACTGTGCTAACTCGCGTCTAGGTCGCGCTCTGATTTGTCCGCGTTTTTCGTTAACAATTCCTAAACAAAGCCGCGGACGCCATTTTTGTAAAGGAAAATTTCGCTTCAAATGACCCAAGGAACCTCCCATTTTCGGGTGTCGGAGGAATTTTGGGACACCCTGTATTTCCAAACTTCCGATAGACAAAGTGTTAAGAGATTAATAAAAATATCACCGTTGTAGCAGGTTTCAGTCCGAGGATTGCAGAGACTCTCGCTGAAAAGGCAACCTGAAATATAAACTTTATATTAGTGGAACACCTGTCGCGCTTCAGCCAAGCAGTTTTCTTTATTCAATTAACAGAAGAGAGTTTTTTTACTCGATTATAATTAGACTATGGATTTTATGCGTTTATAAGAAAAACGAGTAGATGTAAAAAATAGAATTTTACAATGCTGTTACGTTCTTCTTAGCCTATTAAACGTACTCTAGGTTGTTGGAATTCAGGTAAAACAAACTTTTATTTTGCATAAAGTTCCGCGGTCTAATTATAACACTTATAAAACGATAGTATGAACTATAATTGAGAACAGCGAACAGTGGACGAGGGTTGGAATGATTTTTTCGTAAGTTCGGTGCGTCGAGTTTGACGCGTTTGAACTTTCAGAGAGACCATCGGAAGCCTCGAGGACTCTAAAGCGTGATTGATCGAGTCAGAAATCAATCTTCCACACTTTCACCTTTATCCGATTGAAAACGAAATCGCGTTCCGGGACGAGAATGCCTGGTCGTTTCTTTTGTTCGTGGCGGATTGACGTAAACTCTCTTGCGTCATAATCATCCGGCCGGCTACGCCGCCGTGCTATGTTTGTCGTGGTTCTGCGATATATCCAACTAATTAGAGTGGCGAGCGTCCGACGTCGCTTTCATTTCGCAGCAACGTTTGATCCTCGCTAAGAACTCGAACAATAATAACACTCGGTAAATGGAAAATTTAGTGCACTTTTGTACGATGAAACGCTGATAACGCTGTTGCTGCATCAGACCACGTAATTCAATGTACGATAATTAGACTGCGGATGTTTGCGTAATTGCTTCAATACATTTTTATATCATTTTCACTCTAACGAATTTTCCTATAGTCTTCATATAGTCTATATAATAAAAATGAAATGCTGTTCGTTGGTCACGACATCACGTGAGAACGGCTGGACCGATTTAGCTAATGTTTTTTCTAAATGTTCGTTGTAGTCCGAATCATGTTTTTACAGTACAAAAAATAGGAAAAGTAGCTTGGAAACATGAAAATTCGGGAAAAACTAAAAGTGGTTTTTGAGTCATATTTCAATACAACAAAAAAACGAACGTCGCAACTTTTAATCAATATTTCAATATGAATTTACATTATCCACGTCTATTTTCTATAATGATCACTGCTAAATACGTCTTTTTCTCATTTTTACTTTGTTTACGCATATTCTATAGCTTTTCACAAATTCACAAAATGATCACAACCAAATTTATTGAAATTTGGACAGGACAACGTCTGTCAAGTCAGCTATTTCAAATAAAACAGGAATTCGCAAAGAGGTCTGATATGGTTAATTGTGAGTAGTAAACTGTGATACTAAACATTTGATATTCTTAAGTTCATTTTTTCATTTCATGGATTTTAATCCACAGTCTAGCGACTAGATGAAGAAGTGTTTAAATATCTTCGTATTTCCGTTTAATTTGAACAATTTATAGACATGTTGAATTTGAAAAAGTTATACGTTTGCATTTCACCTGGCCAAACGTGATACTATTGGAATTATGTCCGTTCCGATGGACCTCCATGTTCGTTGATATCGGTTTTTATGAGTTTCAAATCGGAACAACGGAAACGCTCGCCGAGAATTGTTTACAAAACGTTTCCCTGCACATCAGGCCGAGAACGATCCGGCATTTGCATCTCACAGAGCCGCGCAAATGATTTTACTTGGAAACGAATCTGTAATTTCCTCTTCTGATAAAATCTTGTTACTCTTGAGATGCTGTAACTGCCAGCCGGTGTTCCATTTCCCTTAACCTTCGCTCCAGGGGAGAACATTACGGAAAATGTCGCCGTGCGATCACGATGCGCGATGGGACGCTTCTGGCGTTCCATACAGATGGCAAACCTGCAGAACGCTTGCAATCTTCTTCCGTTACACCTTTTTACATCGTTCTCTTTAACTTAATACGTTATTCACCCTCCGATTCGAGCGAACTCATTTTCCACGTTTCCGATGACCAATTTCTCATAAGCTGTACTTTTTACATTCTATCGCGAGAGGTACGATCGTTCGAATGGAAAATATTTTCAGGGCAATTTGTTTTGACAGCGACCCGCGGGGAGCAGAATTGTTTAAAGCGATAATATCGGAAAAAATCGCTGAGAGAATACGAGGAAAATTCCGTTTTCCCCGGGTTTCACATTATCTGCGAAACCAAATTTTTCTTTGCAAACCGCAATTCATCATTACGCGTGTATGCATATCGCGAGAACTTCATTTCGCAGGAATGGACACGGTAATGTGGTGATAAAGTGCCTGCGTCTGACCATAAACGGTTATACGCCCGTAAAATTGAAATAGGTAATGCCGCCGGTGCGTTGTCGTTGTAACTTTCAATTTACACCGAATTATCACGGGAAACGAATTTCACCGTCGCGCTGCCCACGTTTACAAATATCGCAGCAAGTGGAAATGGCACGTAATAGCCAGACACGCTAGGAAAATGTCGTTCGAGTGCAGGCGTACGGAAGTTTCTGGCGCTGTTTGTTCTGAAACTAAACTCTCAACTGAAAACGTTTGTTCAGTCCACGCCGGACTGACGAATACCAAGAATGTTCCATAAATCATTTCAACATGGCGGAAGATCGGGTGAAGCAGTTGCATTGCGCGCATCTCATTTAGTCAACACTGTCTTAATGAGACAGTTAAAGACAATTTAAACCGACATTCTCTGTCTATCTTTCGTTAATGTTCGTCGATTATTTTAATTCATCGTCGATTAATTCAGTATTAGAATCAAATTAATTTTTTTCGTAGCGCGGTGTGATCTGTAAAAAGTAATTTGTTTAAAAATGAATTTGGGGAAGGAGACGCGTCTTCTGGTAAAAGATGTTACTTGTGACTGTGTATAAATGTGTTGTGCCATGATACGTTTCCTCGTCTTTTTGATAATGGTCCAAGCAGTTCGTTTTCAGACGGAGGAAAGTCGGGAACGGAGAAAGAGGAGACCTGTTTTGTATAGTGCGGAGCGAATAAAGGCGAGATCAGGAGAAGAATCGACGACAAGGATCCTCAAGAAGGCAAACTGGGTAGGTGGATTGAGAGATCCCGGGCAGAAGAGAGGAACCGAAGCGGGTCTGCAAAGGCGGTGGTCGTGTGGGATGCACAGCTCGATGAAACGCGTGGGCGGTGATCAAACGGAGCGTGTGTCGCTCTGTTTCCCACACTGGGAGGAACCTCGAAATTTTCAAGGCCGTCGCAGATTACGGCAATCTTGATCCCGTTTCAACCACAAGATCTCCGAGTCTTGGATTATCGAAATTCGCAAATCTGTACGTGAAATATGCAACGTAGAACTTGCAATCCGTTCCGAACTCGTAAAACAGTTACGCCACCCACACAGTGACGGAAAACGGTGAATAATTAACGTAATGGCTCATATCTTGTTCCAACTGGTTTACTGCGAACAGTTTTATTCCCTTCATTTTTAACCCTTCACGAGGAAAAAATTCCAAGTAACGTTTTGCAGAAAATGTAAAATGTTATAACGTTGGAAATAATTATTTATATGGCTTGAAGATGATGATATATGGCTTGAAAATGTGTGATTTCGTGAGTGTGCCATAATTAACTCTAGTCATTGAAATGGTTTATGTGTAATTTTGTAAGTACATTGCGAATATTCAGGTATCTATGTTATGTGGAAAATTATAAAATGTAAGATAATACGATTACGATTAATAATATTTATTTTATTCTAACTTGAAGGAGTCATCCATTAATCTAGTCTGCCGGCAATGGAGAAGCTGAAAGATATAGTCAGATTTTTATTGTCTCCGGAATTGCGCATTTTGCTTGAACTCGTCGACGACGTAGAAAAATATCGACAGGATGAAAAATCATTTTGTTTCCAAGTGCGACGCAAGGATAGAAGCGAATCGATAGCGACTCGAAATTTTCAATGGCCACGTCGACCTGAAGAATGGAGGAGATATCTAAAGGACGACTGTTTCTCGGAGCAGGGTGCACGGAAGCAATCTTTTCCCGGATCTCGCGCGGCTCAAAAAGGCACTGCAATCCACTAATTGCATTCGAGGTGCATGCGATTCAACAGTGGTGAACAGAAACTGAAGGATTATCGAAGTTGAACAGAGACTTCACCTTTTACATTTTTACTTTCGCTGGTATACGGTGGGTGGCGCTATGTTTCATTCAAACCTGAAACCCAATTACTACGACGTGGAAGAGAAGGGTATTGTGTTTCGCTCGATGGCCTTGAAAACCCTGTGTATGTGTCACTCTTTTTCCACCGAGTTTTTCTACAGGTTTCCTCTCTTAAGCTTTGTCCACACTGGATAACATCGAACAACTTTTAGTTGATGTATCTCGAAAAGGTGTTCGCTGTTATCGAATAAAGGAAGACGAAGAAGCAACAGGAAGCGAGGGAAAGTTGCTGTCAATGTTGCCTCAGTGTGTACATAGCTTTAGCTGGCAACAGGGGAAAACCGAGAACCCTTTCGATCGGATAAATATTGCGCGTTTCGGTTAATTGTGTTAAATCGATCCGTCTCTAACAAAATTCATCAGGGCCAGTCCAGTTTACTCTTCCTCGTGCCGCATGCTCGAACGTGTTAATCGATAATTACGTTCCTCACGCACGGCGGATCCACACGCTCCTCGCGAAACATAACGCGCTTAAATTGTAAGACTAGAACTGACAAACCGATAGAAATGAGTTTTTAGGAGCTTATAGTGAAAACGTAAGAGTGTCCACGCAAAATGTTGTTATTTGAAAAAAATGTTTTTCTCACCATTTATTTTGCAATTGCTTTAAACAAAAGCCGTGTTTTCATAGTGGGCCATTTAAAAAAAAATGGATATTTGAAAATTGACGAAATTAAAATTATTAGAAGCGAACGCTGCACCGCGATATACAATCTCGGACGGCCGAAGAACACAGTGGACTGGATCGTAACCTTTTTCCTATAACTCTTCAACCATAAGAGATATCGGTATGAAATTTCCACTAAAATTTATTAAAAAATTATTTCTACCTGCTTTGTCAGCGAAAAGTGTGTTTTTTAACTTGGGGAACTTATTTCTTTTTATTTGTAGATTAAAAATGTTCGACTTCCACTTTCTCAGGGGTTAAGGTCTTATAAAGAGAACTGCGTTTAACAAAATCAGTGGTTGAACAAACGCACGGTTCTTCGTCTGGACTGATTCAGAAACAGTGGATCAAACAACGCTTGCGTTTGGGTTTGAAGTAACATTCAGAGGTCTCGAAGTGAAAATACAAACGCAAACGTGTGCGTCAAACACATATCGAAAATCGATCGACGCACGTGTTTGAGTTTGTGCGATGCTCTTTCGTTTTTCTTCGCAAGTGAAATATAAGGAAAGACATACCAAATCACGTCATAGGAACGCAAACTTGTGCGACCAGAGGCACAGCAGAGAGCTACGACGAGTGAAGTATTGATAACAAAACGCTGCGGCCAGACGCGAAGAAGAGATCCCATCTTTACTTTCGCAAAAGCAAAATGGTGAAGTTCAGACCAGCTACGGAACGTCGACGCGCCTCTCTATTTTTATCCTGATGTTTCAAGGGGACATTTTCATTGATAAGAAATTACTCGAGGTCTGCTAAAGATACTTTCAAACAGAATACGATAGGGCGAGGTTCACCTGCGAAGTTCCTTCGAATTCTTCTCTATTCTTTTAACTGAAGCGCTTTCCGATAATTGCTGCAATTATTGGCAATTGGGTGAAATGGTACATAGTTCCGCAGCCGCTTTTCAATTTTCAACCTGCAGTTTTCAGCAGACGTTCATTGATAATAATGTGCTCGCTTGAAAATGACAAAATATACCCTAAGGCGAAGCTCACGCTCTTTCAACTTTTTCAATTAAACTTCTGCGGATTTTATGCAATTATTGAAAAATAAATCGATCAAATGTAGAACACTTAAAGAATACTGTTGTATTATTACTTTTAACTCATCAATATTATTAACCCTTTGCACTCCTTTGTCGAGTGCAACTCGACATCCGAGAAAGAAAAATGTAAATTAAACGGGTCTTCATATGTATTTGGTTCTTCCTTTATTTATTTATAATTGTGTGTGTGTCTTATTTTTTAGTTAAAGACAAATATAAATTACAGCAAAGTTTAAGAGCCATATTTAATATAATTAGTGAACTAAATTATTAAAAATCAGTGGCAGCCAAGGAACTGTGCTTTGAAGCAAATTTTAAATAAAACGCTTGAAATAGTAGGGAGTTGTTCGCAACGAAATTAATAAATAATTCGGAATGCAAAGAGTTAAGAAATAAACGTTTACAATTAATATAGACGATTTTTATTTTGCATAATAATCCGCAATCGTCTATCGATTATCTGACTATTTCAGGTGCCATTTTCGGGGTATTCTAACGTCCACCGGAAATTCTCATCGATGGAACGCGTTTCAACGCCGAGGGGAGGGGCGAGAATGTGCTGACCGGAAAAATGGAAGGTTCATGAAGAAATTGATCACCGGGGAAGTGGAAGCGCATCGCCATGCAGCCGAACCGACAGGTATAAAATCAACGGGCAGGAATTTCATTTATTTCTGATCCTGCGTACTCCTTATTGCAATCTTGCTGCAGGGTGTACCTTCGGCTTCATTCGTAAAGCTTGCCAAGTCCTCGATTTCAATTATTGTATTTGATTTGCATCGTGTCGCAGCTTCGTTCGTGCTACGTAGCTGCATTAAGCTTCGAATCGAATCAAGCAAATCTGACTACATATTACAGCTACATTAATCTTGTTGTGACTGGAAATCGTTGTAGCTGGTTAAAGCGTAATTGTTGTATTGGTTTGCGTACCAGTCTGATAAAAACATATATATTGCATTGACTTGCGTGCTGTCTGATAAAAATACGTCTATTGCAAAGCTGAAGTATTCTGGAGCAAGTGGATCTTACTTCCGCGACAGGGAACAACATGAAAATATTGATTTTCCAGAAAGCAAATGTTGACAGGTGGACGTGCAGGGAGGCATAGGATTCTTTGGCATTTTACTGCTGATTCCGAGTACGTTTCAGAATCCGTAAAGCGATTCCGATGGTCCTTCTCGATCCGAACGAAGAGGTTCTTTATTCGCACTGGTAGAACGGTGGTGAATCGTACTCACCGACATTGCCGTCGCCCAGAATAACGTGATGGAAAATAAAGAGCACCAACAGCTCCGATCTCCCTCGCCACCACCGTTTACGGCCCATAGATGTTCCTAGAAGTGTGCATCTCATTTACGGTCTGCATCGATAAAGCAACGGGATAATGCCAATCCACTCTTGCTCTCTCTCACTCTCTCACTCTCTCTCTTCTAACACTCCACATCACTGTGAAACGCAACACCCGACAACTGAGATAAGCCTCGTGTCGTGTTGTGCTTATTCTCTAGCAGATTAGCCTCGTGTCGTGTTCAAACTCGCAGCTTCCTGTATTTTATACTTCAATTCTGAACAATTTAAGTAAATTTTAGAGCTTATGCACTCTGGAAATGCCAAGGAAAATCATTTTCCTACATCACGATTAAATTCAGTCTTTACGCAAGATCCCATACTTCCGCAGATTATTTCATGAAAATCAGAATAAGGGAGAGATTTATCTCTGTCGGAGACGTCCCTCGCGACAGAAATGAAATGGGAACACTGTTGCATTTTAAAATGAAAAATGCCACGAGTGCATGAAACTCCTCAAACGGCAGTAAATAATCATCTCGGAAAATTTTACTCGAGAGAAATAAATTCAGAAGAGCGGGAGACGTTCGAAGAAGTATGAGAAATACGCATTCGTGTGAGAATATTTAATCGGATGATCAGGCCATCGTTAGCAGAACAAGCAACAGTAATTATATGTAAATGCAACCCCTTCTCCTTCCCATAATCAGATCGAGACAACTTGTTGAATATACTTATGTAAGGACTCGATGAAGCAACTTCAGGGGATAGAGTCGTCATTTAATACTTTGAAAGCTTCGAGAGATCGTATACTGCGAATAAATCTGACTCTTTTGTAATCATTTTACGCGAACGAAAATCCACCTCGTCTTTTCCGATTAAACACAAAAAATTCGATGCAGGAATTGTTATTAATCTTTTCTGGAAGCCTGAACATCCTTATGAATCTCTTTGGAGGCGAGACCGTCAAGAGCACAACTTTCCAGCCTGGAAAGTCCTTTTCATTAAAAGTTCATAAGCAGTTTCAGATATTCTAATTCGCGTTCTTTCAAGTGTCGGCCACTTTGCATTGCAGATCGGTCTACACGAATGTCCGCAATCTGTTCTATTCGCCGTCATGCCGAGCTTCTAGCACTTGCGTTGCCAACCGGGAATTTTCCACGTTGGTTACCACCCGAGAATATTTCATCCTCGTATCTTCATAAAAATGTTCGCTGTCCCGTTTATACATGATACTCGAACGTCTCATCCAACCGTATTTCGTTCGTATTACGAGTTTGGAAAAATTAAAGTCGATTGCAACGACTAAGTGATTAGATGTATGTGTCGATGTATTTCACATAAAAATGTACTGTTTTTGTCTCGCAAATGCAGGGAATATGAGCAGAAGTTAAAGGGGTGCTCGAATCCGTTTAGATAAACGTATTGCCAGAGAGATGAAGAGAACTATTTTTCTTTTACACGAATCGGTTTCAAATTCATGAAACAATGATCATTTGAGCAGACAGTACACCAAACGCAAAAGCAGATACCACAGGTGGTAACATAAGGACGTAATCGACCGGGCGGACGGATCTGTTAATAGCATCACCGAAAGCTCAATAAATTCTATCGATTCTCAAAGACACAGCGCATCGATGATCCGCGGCGATACATCTCATCCGGACTAATTACCACAATAATTCAATTAATCCCGTAGATAGAGTGTAGCGGACAGGGAACCGCGGTTCAAAGGGTGCGGTACGCAAAGGGCACGGCTTTGCGTAACAATATAAGCTGTCGGATTTACGCAACCCCGATATCGGTGTTGGCATGCCCGAGAAACATGCGACAAAGCGGACCGAATAAACCGCAACAATGTAGAATCTAATCCGTATACCATCCTCAAACATTGAACAACTAACCTGTCCCCTACGACAGAAAGCCTCGTTATTCCCAGAAACCTGTCTGTGGCAATAAATCACAGTGTAAACCCTTTAAAATCAATTTAAAAGACAGAAAAAGAGAGGGAGAGAAAACCTTTTAGAAACAGAAATAGAAACGAAATGGGACGTAATTGAATGATTCTAGGGTCGAAACGTATGGAACGGGTGTACGATTGCACAGTCCTGAAGCATCAGGTTGTAGTCACGCTCTCTGTCTCTCTTTCTCTTCCCACCCCTCTCTCTCTCTCTCTCTCTCTCTCTTATTCTCACTCGGTCTCTTTCTCTCTCGCTTTTATCAACCTGCGTGACGCTTTGCAGCGCCACTCGAGCGACTCCGTGGTTCTAGGTACGTACCTGGGCGTGACACGTCGTTGATTTCTCAATTTTAATGCATTCTGGTCTCGAAGTACCCTGTGTTGAGTTGCTCAATTGCGGATATGCTCGATGACTCGCCGCGGATCGGATCTCTTAGATCATTTCCCACGGTGCACGTCCTGTCCTGTCGCAGCAGTGCCACCGACTGACTATTTCCTCCAGCGGAGAAACCAGGCGGAGGGCATGCGTTGACTTCGGAATCGATTGCACCGCGCACATGCCGGCTGCCAGGCGACGACGGGGGATGCGAATAGTGATGGGACCAATACCCTCGTGATACCGGGGACCTTGAAAACGAACGTTCCAGCCGATCCTCTGCACCGTGCGTCGCAACGCGAACGGGGCCCTCGTAACAGTCGTAATCACCACTGCTCGGAAACAGCTCTCAAAAACGTACAACAGATCGTCACACGGTATTTACATCGGTCAAATTGGAAACTCGATCTTTCAAACGCAACACTTGTTCATTGACTGCTTTAAATATTGACCGCGTCTACGACGACTGTGGGTCAAAGAGCAGTTCATTACCTTTCCCCAAAATGGGAACAAGCATTGTAACGGCGCGCTGTCTTTATTCGTCTCGTTGCACACGCGGTTTTCCAATAATTACAGAATAGAATTCATTGCACGAATGCTGTTGTAAAATCAATTTCAGTTTTTGAAACTTTTACAGGGAAACCTTATCACCGAGCAATCAAAGTTTCTTCGACCGTTACTCGCTCTGGCTGTTTGAATCGAGTTTTGTTTGTTTTCTGCATTAACATTTTATGATCGGAATTGTTCCGAAGCAACAATAATGGTGCATTGAAATGGCACGACTATTCATCTTTACGCACTTGAGTCGATTCATGAAAAGAAAAGTTGCGATTACGAGCAAAGCTATATGCTTTTAGACGAAATTGCCTTGACCAAAGCGCACAAGGCTTAAAGCAGATGGATGACCATAAGTAGATTGCGGATCTTTATGCAAACTAAAAATTGTCTGCATTGATTGCAAGAAATGGAAACCAAATTGAATGTTATATACGGCAGAATTATAATTGAATCGCGATAATAACTTTCGAATTTATTCACTAAAGTGATTCATTTAACTCTCCCACGCTACCCCAAGCAAATCTGACCTATATTTCTTGTTATTAAATATCGTGAAATGTTTGATTCCTCTCTGGCTGTGTTTAATTCGAATAACATTTAATTCCTCGAATGAATGAAAGCGAAACATCGGATGAAATATGATCAAAGGATCTTTCGAAATGGAAGTGTCAGTTTTAATAAATGCATTCTTGTAGCTTATATAATAAAATCGAATGTATTCTGTTTGAGAGCTTGGTGCTACTTTATTATGCAATGCAACTAATTAAATAGGCATCGTATAATAAATTGCGCTAGACATTGTACGTCGAAGGAGCGGTACAGGTTGAGAATATTTTCGGATATTCCTGTATGAGTTGGTAGATTTTTTAGCAGGATACACTCGGTATCGAAGTTCGCCGGCAAGGGATCGATCCCATCGCTAAAAGGGACCCGAGAATGAAGCGGAGAGGGAAAGAAATAATAGCGATCACAATAATAGAGATACAGCCGGTGTCGTCCGCTCGCCACCGTTATCAGCAAACCGATAATGTTCCCATGTCCCGTCTCTCAAAGGTGTTTGACAACTCTTTCATCATCAAGTTCCGATTTCCGATAATATTTTAAGGTAAACTTTCTGTCGAGTTGTTCGCAGGACATCGAACGCCTGCGCGTTCCCACCCCTACCCTCGTCGATGGTGTACGCCTCCTGTTAAGCACCTGTTGTTCACGTATTGCATTTTCCCTTTGAAATCGTCAAACCCTGATCTCTCTTCACATCACCTGCTGACCCATGAATCTCAAAGAGAAATGTTTTTCATCAACATCAGAACACTTCGTTGTTAATGCTAGTTTAGAATTGTTATTGCGTTTATTTAGTTGCCAGCTGATAAGATACACGCTATACAAACGTATGCGTTCGTTTGTTTTATCGTAGGTACGTGCAATGGTTTCAAGATAGAGAACAATTGTTGTTGTCTCGTATCGCGTAGATATATTTGCATGTTAATAACTGTGCTAATTTTCGTTGTATTAGTAAATGTATTTTTGTCGAAGTAATTGCATAGTAGGTGATTTTATAGAATATTGGTAGTGCGAACTACATGACATTGTGTGAGAATGATTGTACTGTTTGAACGAGCAAAGGTATGTTTCTCTATGTGTAAAGAACTGGAGTGGTTTCCCATAATTTCGTCGAGGTATCGATTGGGAACACTTGTTGCGGGGATACTGTCGGCAGAAGTATTGTCAGACCGCCTTTCCCTGCCTCGTACTTATACACAGAAAACAGACGGAAGTAGTATAGTCGGTAACGGGTCAGACCAATTGAATCATTTCAGTCCTGTTCTTATTTCCATCTAACAGCTTTAATAAACTCCATTTCCTCACTGCACGAATGCATTCGAAATTGTGAAGAACCCATTTGTCAAGCATCACCGTTTTAGTAGCTCCAGTTTCCCGACCAAATGTTATAACTGATATACCCTAAAGACACGTTCTACATTGTTCTCCGAGGCATTTCGACTTTGAAAAATAAATACTAATTTTAACGTCTTTCCAGGATTATGGTGTTCATGACATTCGTTCGCAAGAAAAAGGAATAAATGATAAAAAGGTAATTAAATTTAACGAATAATCGAACAGTTACAGTTAGATGTATATTTTAGAAATAAAGAATTATAGATTCTCATTTTTATGATTTATTCTGATATTTGCAGATAATCGCAAATAATTCAAGCCGCTTTTTCCATTAAACACACCGCAAGTTCCGGCAAGAATCATCTGCTCAGATCAAGAAATACTGAGATACCAGAAGATCTGAAATACCACATCGCTAAAAAGTGCCAAAGCATCGTCTAAAATATGGCGGAGAATGTAACATTTAACGACAATCAATATAGTTTCGTGATAATTTGCCTTCTTATCGACTCGTCGCGTAGAGAATCTCCTCAGTAGTCTTCTGCACCGACGAAATACCGTCGGTGGCCTTCTATTTTTCACTCCGGCCAGAATATATTCTTAGGATATATATATCCTAGGGGACGTAAGAAAACACTGAATATTCTAGTGACACGAACTCCCGTAAGACTGGCAGTCTTTAATAGTACCCCGACGGTGTTTTCATTGCAGTACAAATGAGGTATACGGAATCTTCATTTCTCCCCAATACGCCTATATACGCAAACTGTGGATAAAATTGGACGCGACACCGAAATAGTCCTCTCAATTTCGAAATCGTAATACTTATTTAAACAGTATCAAAGTGCAGAAAATTTCTTTTATGCCTATATGTGTATATGCGTTAGAATATAAGTTATGTAATGTAAATATCAACATTTTATGTATGAAAATTAAATCAATAAATAAAGACAGTGTCATAAAGAACCGTATATATTTATTGCACCACCTATTCTTCCCGAATGTCTGACTTAATGCCGAGTTCTACTACTGAATTTTCGTGCCACCTCTTCCGATGTGATGTTCTCCTAATAGAAAAGTTGATTTCCGAGGTTTTTCAAAAATTATTCGGCCCTCTCACTTGCCAATGAGTTGCACTACTGAATTTTCGAAATTTTTCGAGCGTCTGACTTCCCGTTGACCTGTACTACTGAATTTAGGATACCTCCTTCGACATCATGTTTTCCTAGTACAAAGTTCAATTTTCGAGGTTTTCGAAAAATTTTCGGAAATTTTCGACCGTCTGACTTGACTTGGAGTTGTACTACTGAATTTTCGAAATTTTTCGAGCGTCTGACTTGCCGTTGACCTGTACTACTGAATTTTCGAAAATTTTCGAGCGTCTGACTTGCCGTTGACTTGTACTACTGAATTTCGAATACCTCTTTCGATATCATGTTCTCCTAATACGAAGTTCAATTTTCGAGGTTTTCGAAAAATTTTCGGAAATTTTCGACCGTCTGACTTGTCCTCGAGTTGTACTACTGAATTTTCGAAAATTTTCGAGTGTCTGACTTGCCATTGACTTGTACTACTGAATTTCGGATACCTCCTTCGACATCATGTTCTCCTAATACAAAGTTCAATTTTCGAGGTTTTCGAAAATTTTCTGGAAAATTTAACCTTGTATTAGGAGAACATGATGTCGAAGGAGGTATCCGAAATTCAGTAGTACAAATCAACGGCAAGTCAGACGCTCGAAAATTTTCGAAAATTCAGTAGTACAACTCAAGGACAAGTCAGACGTTCGAAAATCTCCGAAAATTTTTCGAAAACCTCGAAAATTTAACTTCGTATTAGGAGAATATGATGTCGAAGGAGGTATCCGAAATTCAGTAGTACAAGTCAACGGCAAGTCAGACACTCGAAAATTTTCGAAAATTCAGTAGTGCAACTCGAGGACAAGTCAGACGGTCGAAAATTTCCGAAAATTTTTCGAAAACCTCGAAAATTGAACTTTGTATTAGGAGAACATGATGTCGAAGGAGGTATCCGAAATTCAGTAGTACAAGTCAACGTCGAGCCAGACGGCCGAAAATTTTTTGAAAATCGTAAACTAATAATCTCTTATTACAAAACTTAAGTTTCTTCGAATATAAATAATCTTTCTTAATTTAAATTGTCGAAGATGTTGATCTAATTCTACTATCGCATATTCATGTACAGGGTAGAGAAGAAAGAACGCATTTATTATCTTAACTAATATTCTTTATTTTTCACCAAAAAGTTACAATATTAAATGCGTATCATGACGAGATGAAACGATGGTGTCTAGCAGCATTGAGGTGACGTAGGTACGAATGCCCATGTGAATATGAATGTATAGATAGCTGCTCCCTAGACAGCGGCAGCTAATTTTTATTTGAATCAGCGTAATCCTCGTGAAGTTTTGCAGCGGAGACGAGTGTAACTTGCTGTGTACCGAAGTGCTAGGAACAGAAACGAACACAATTAGCACACGATGATATCATAAACATTGGGGAAAGTGATAGAACGATGTATTAGCTCGAAGCTGGAAGCAATATTATTCACATTGATACAAAAATCCAATGAACAAGCTTGAATAATATATTTTGTTATGAGGGAACGTGACATCGCAAAATACTATGGAAAGGGATCGGTTTGAAATAATCGTGAATATTAATTTACACTCCAGTATGCAATATTAACGCAAATTCAAAGTATGCAGCCATTACCTCGATATTATCCACCATTTGTAAGATACCGGAAGTTCTTACAAATAAAGAACAATGCCGATTGCACAGGTCTCACCACGAGGAAGTTCCTGTTATTGCACAAGAGATCCGAGAAGGGAATCAGAACAAATGCAATATTTCTTCTGGCTCCTTCTCCTACAAGGACGGACTTGTACTAAATTTCGCAGGTATGTTGAGTAATTATCGCGGAGCAAAAGGTGTGAATCGAGAAGAAGTATCTCGTCGGTAGTATAGGCACAGACAAGATTAGTAAAGAGTAAAGACACTGCATGCAAATGCAATGCATTTTTCTGTCTACCGTTCTGAACGACTCTCTGAAAAATTCGTCTGTGGTTTAGCTAGCAGTTTGAACGTTTTATCACTACGTTGATTGGCGCTGTTCGGAACCCTTAATTAAGTTTCGAAATGTCACCACAGGAGCCACCACTATCACTCAGAGAGTTGCGGTTTATTTAAAATTCGAAACTACCATACATGGGAGAAGTTATTGTTAGACAAAATGTTATTAATATTTTCTATGCTTCCAAAAAACTGTTATTTATTTATTTCGTACTGGGAGCTACACAGACACATTTCTCTAATTCTTCCTTTTCCGTTTCATACATTCTTGTCTTTTCTTGCCTGAAGTAGTCTTTCGGAAAATAACAAATACAGTATATTAAAAAGGGCTACATCTTTGTTTATTATACAAAAAAGAACAATAATTTGTACAAAAGGGTGTAATATTACAATGTAAATTGTTCGCAACAATTCGAACGTTCGTAAACGATCACCCTCTAAACAAAACATGCGAACATCTGGAACTCGAAACTTATCGTAACGCGAGATTATTCACTTCTGTCTCAAACATACTGTACTCAATACATATACCTACAGTTGTGATTTTTTATTCTAATCGCTCATCCCAGTTCGAAAATTATAACAATCACAAACAACACACATCCCTATACAATCCGCATACTATCGTACGAATGCTATATAACAATTATATATTATGCGTATCGTTTATTTTATAAAAGTGAAAGGAAAATATTGCAGAGTGGCACGTTTCGTAAAGTTGTTTCGAGTTAGTCGGCGATAGAGCAAAGTATGATAAAATTCGAGCAAACTAACATAAACATTCATCTGCAACGAATTAGATATAACAAGCGTGATTTTCATACTTTACTTACTGGGCGACACAAAAAATCTTTCCGTCTACACGATTCTCTTGGCGCGTTTCGTTCCCACCACCGTTTGTACTTGTTTTTTTTTCAATTCGTCCACGTAACGTGGATCAATTTATTCGAAACATGGAGATTCTCAATTAAAACTCCGTGTAATCAAAAGAAAGAACATTAAAAATAACAACTAAAATAGATTGTGTAAAATTATCTAGGATTCGTTTTGGAATTACGATGATTGAGCTGCCAGCATTTCTTCCTGCTGTATTTTCCTGCGATAGTTGTCCAAAGTGACTTGTATAGTCTTCTCAGAATATCGGCAGTTTTCGGCTCCACAGGTACACGTGAATGACTTGCATTTTATTATCCAGAACTTTTCTCCGTAATCGAAGCTAAGGACAAACAATTCTGCATTTGTCTCTGATCAGAAATTATATTAATATAACGAAATACATTTCCAACAAAAGTAGACGTCAATTATGCCCCCGCTTTCCATGAACAAACCAAACCCAAACGTGCCAATACAAAAGAAAGCCAAAAATAGGAATTTACTAAAGAATAAGGCAAAGCAATTAATTACTAGTGAGAACGATCAGCCAACCAAAACCAAATATTAGTTCTTTTATTAATCAACATAATTAGCATACGCCATTAATTATGAAGTGTACAGTGCTCGTGGTTTACACGCGTGAATCGTTTCTTTTTTCATATTTAGTTAACATACCCGAGCTCTTCATCCGCTTCGATGTCACGATTCGCAAAAAATGCTATCCTAGGAAAATGCAAATCCTGATGCTCGACGAACACTCGCACAGGCAAGAGATTAGGTGCGCAAGAATGATTTATAAAACGAGCAATATTTCCGTACCGTCTTGCATCGATACAATAAGTCTCTCCATCCTAAATAATTAGACAGAAATGAACTTCTCATCGATGTTCATCGGTTTTACGCGACACTTACCCTATTGTCTAAATCAAATAGATAAGAATCGTCTTCTCTATGATCAGCTTCAGAATCAGATATTATCTCACCAACGTATTCGCACACGTAGGAACCTTTAGGAATGTGTCGCAACGTTCTTAGACCCCAACCTTTACCCTTCGTTCGAAACAATTGAAACCTTTGCGTCAATCCGTGTTGAACGACTCGATTGTTGCACGTTATACGATTACAGTCGCAAGCTGGATTGCATTCAAATAACATTGGAGGATCTGCATAAAATGCATTAATATACAGATTTGACCTTGGCCTGATTTCAATTGAGAAAACTTCGCAAGTTCAACATACCTGCATAATTAAACTCAGGAATCAACTTTCCCTCTTCGTCGTACCAACACCTCAGACTAATATTCCCACATAAACATTTCTCTGAGCTACAGTTATCTTCGCAACGACAAGACTGCAAAGACGTTATCGTACGATCAACATTTATGCTACTAGTAAAACAGTTCTCCGTCACGTACAAGAAATCTGTTGGCTTGTCTTCTGCGTCGTGTCCGTTGACGCATTGAATAGGATTCGTTTCTTTGCCGCGCGAGATGTCACTGTAAAGGTAGACATTTAACTATATTTCATAAACATTGAACCGGAGCCGAGTAACAATTAGGCTTGATATTCACTTAGTTAAAATTTTTATTGTTTTCTCCCACATGTGCTCGGATAGCTCATTGACTTTAGCGTTTAATCTTAAAGCGGACATAGTGTCCCCATCATTTGTACAACAGTTTACCGCTGTTTCACCTGCAGCGTTCACTTCGCCTATTTTGGCACCACGTGCTAAGAGAAGGACGCTCACTGCATACTGGTCCTGTCTCGCGGCTATATGTCTAGAATAGAAAATACAAAATGGAGTATAACACTTTCAACAAAACATCCTGTGTAAATTGTCCGGTAGACAGAGTATTAAGTTACCACGAACTTACAAAGGAGTGTCGCCATGAACGTTAACAGCGTTCACGTCGCAACCTTCGTTAAGGAGCATCTCCGTGATTTCGGAACTTCCGCTGTACGCGCTCCAATGTAACGCTATGTTCTGCTCGGCATCTCGGATCAACGGGTCGCATTTTTTATCTAATAGAAACCGTGCGACATCGGCGTGACAAAATTCGCATGCCCAAATCAAACTCGTCCACCCGCCGTCATCCACAGAATCTAATGGAGAATCGTTAATTATTCGCATTCATTTATGGACGTTAATCATAATTAGTAAGTACAACCGTGCTAATAGCTCATAATAAATGCTCATTACCCACTAATGTTCTCGGTGCTTTGCATTCTGTTAAAATGATCCGACATACTTCCAGATGCCCCGATTTCGCAGCCATGTGCAAAGCAGTCATACCGTCCTCTCCTTTCAGTGTAACGTCGGCGCCTATCCTAATTAGATATTTGACTACGTCGGCTTTACCCTTGCTGGCAGCTAGCATCAGAGGTGTTAACTGATTTCTGTCCATCAAGTCTAATTGAGCACCAGCTTGTACTAACACATGTACGCAAGATAAGTGGCCCTTATCCGCAGCTATGTGAAGTCCGGTTCGATGAGCATACTCTCGGAATGTATGGTTCGCGTTGTAACCGCACGCTGGAAAGAATTAAAGAGCAACTTGAATCACTTGGGTTCGTTGCAGAGGAACGGAACAGAATGAAATAGGTGTATGCTGGCTATACCTAGAACGTTAACCAACTTCTCTAAGTCCCCGTTTTTCACAGAGGTGTACAGACTCATGATAGTGTAACGTTCTGGTCTCTCGGAATTCAGAGACGGTTCGGGGGTTTTAATTACATCGGGTGGAATCAGAGGACTGGGGGGACGCTCTGCCAATTTCGTGTTGTCGCCTTTCCCCGGTAGAGTGATCTTCGCGGAAGGCAATTTCGAGAATTTCTTACGAGTCGGAATGAACACAGGTTTCCGGAGCCCGCTCATGGTGACCATCACGTCGTACGCTGTACTTTCGCTTCCACAGTGTGGACACACTCCTTTCTTAGTCGGATAGACCTCGCACTGGCGGTGATATTGGTGCCCATTCACGCACTGCACGAACCTTCCTTGAGAACAGAACAGTCCGCAAGAAGGGCAACAGTTATGCCTCAACAATCTCTCCTTGTGCATTCTACACAGGATTATGAAGGGAACGCGAGTACTGGGTCTCCTCATTGCGACATCGTTGCTGTCGACCTCGTTACAGCAGCCTACCAGCCTGTTGTCAATAGAATCTATTGCGGTACAATATAGCGGTGCACCGGAACCAGTTATCGTTACGTATAACTGTGACCTTACTTGGCATAAACATAACATTGATTGACCGTATGTCTAAAATATACAATGATGGATGAGTATATCAAAAACATTCGATGAATAACATGTATATTTATGAACATACTAACTTCGCTCATAATTGCTGTCGACTCCGGCTTCGAGGCTTGTCCTTCAGCAGGACTAGGGCTTGGAGCCATACTTCTGCGTGTCCTTTTAGCTGGTACAGTCCCTTCTGTAAAATACATTGGCATTAGTACAGTTTTTGTTATTAATAAATTGTGGATACTTATGAAAAATAAAAATTTGTCCAAGCAAATTGTATGAAACAGAAGTTAAATAAAAATACATTTGCCCTTTTAATAATTCAATTCTTCTGATGCCTTTACAGTTTTGCGTTTGACCAATCCATTTTTATCATAAATACATGAAATCCACAGTCTAGTTATTAAACTTACCTTCAGGGTAATCATTGTTTTTGCCTGTTTCCGCTACAGACGCAGAACCATCTAGAAAAGAACATATTAACATTAGATTCAATAAATCGTGTAAAAATGTGTATTCGAAGTTTCAGGTTTTTTACCTTCAAACAAATCTGCCTTGGCTATTTTCCTCGCACCTTGACTTCCCCTAGGTCGTCCCCTTTCGCGCTTGGGTCTACCAGTAGCAGGCTTTAAAAATGGCTTCTCAATGTCTGCTAAAGGTATGTCGTCGCTTAAGGGACTGCCAATCGAGTTACTCAATTTCGATTGAGACTCTGAGCTTTTTATCATAGGAGACAACTTTGGCATACCCTCAAAATCCGATGAGAAATTTTGAGACTCATCCAGGATGGTTTCATTCGTACTATTCTCTGATATAGCTGAGTTTCTAGAAGATTCTAAGGTCGAGTTTAGCTCAGAGATACTAATATTTCCATCGACAATGCAAGCTTCTGTATCCTGACGTATATCGGGAGGCTTTGCCTGTGGCTGTTTATTTTGTTCTTTCCCTTGGATCACTTTTTTAGGCCTTCCCGGTCTACTGTACTTTCTCTGTTTCTTAAATTGTAAGTTCTCTTCTGTATAATTGGATTTCTCTTTCCTAGCCATGGCACTTTCTAGCACCGTACTCTTCAATGATTCTTTACATAATCTTCTCGCCGAACGTTTTGGACCGGGAACTTCTTCCGTGTGGTCACTAAAAAATATTAAAGAATAGTTACAAAATTCTAATACACGATACATTATTTCAGATACAAAAAAAATAAACAACCAACCTAAGTGCTCTTAATCTAGGTCGTCCTATTCTTCTTTTCCTAGTAATTGGAGTAGCATTTTCCGCTTTATCTCCCTGCTCTGTAGTTTCTACCAAAGTATCCACTTCGTCAGTCTTTACTTTCTCATTGGAAATTGTGTCTTTCTCTTCCACTTTCGCTTCTGGCTCCTCCTTGGTATTGTTCGTTTCCTCCACACTCTTCTCCGGCTCTTTATTTTCAGGTTCCTTAACAGGCTCTTCGGTTCTACCCTCCTCCGAGTCAGATTTCTCATCGGAATTCTCAATCTTCACGGAGACACCACCAATCTGATCGCAGTTCACTAACTCATCAGGAACTAAAGTAAGGTTAGAGGAACAGCTGGATATCTTTGTTTTCTTGCCATGGTCGGTGTTCTCGTCGATCGTTCGGAACGTAAGGACGATACGAGGAATCCCGTTGCTGTCCTTTTTTAGCGTGTCCTGTTTACCGATATTCTCGTCCTCCTTGTGATTCTCGTCTATCGTCGTCGTCGAAACAGCAGTGACATTTTGTTTCGTTGGAACCGCCGCCTCCTGGTCCCCGTCCTTGTCGGGTTCCTCGTCGATCGGCGACATTTCATCGGGTTTTGTCGCCGGTTTTTCAGTCTCTTCGCGATCCGATCTCTCCGTTCGATTAGTCTCTGCGTTTTTGACGGGACTCACGGTTTTGTTAAATTCATTCGTCATACCCTCGAGGATCTTTTGGATACTGACCTTATCTTCGACCCTCTCGACAGCCATCGTACCTTCCTCTTCGCCCCCTTCTTGACAACCCTCCATCGTGGCAGCCTCCTTGCACTTTATCTCGGACATGTCAGTATTACCAGAATTTTTTGCTGGAAACTAGGAACCTTCCCGATTGAAAAGCGACCCCATCGTGGTGTCGAGAGGCGGTTGTGTCAAGTTCACCGCTAAAATGCAACCGAACTACCGAACCGTACTCTCGAACTCGTCGACTCCGATGTCTTCCGCCACAGTGTAGTGGTCACAACGGCGATGCAACACGCGTTCAGAATTTCTTTCTGACTGAATACTATCGCCGATCTCCGGTCCAAGACCGTGAAAATAATCTTCTGTACACTTTCCACCGGCTTCACTAATTATATTGCCACGGGGACCGTTTGTTCACAAAGATTTTCCGTGAAATAACTATGCTACGCTGGCGTGCCCCGAGTAGACCTGGAGGCCATATTGATTACTCAGGGACGGGCCGATTCGAGCGATGAATTTATTTTTAAAATGATCGTCGACAGAGGCCTTTTAACGGAAAATTATGCACCGTCTCTCAGCATTAAAAAGTCGCGCGATACGATTCTTCTACTGTATTATAAAAGAAAAACGTCTTTTTAGTTAGATTACGCGAAAATCAAGTATAATATAGATATCTTTGTATTACACATGCTTGTAAGTTTGCCCACCTATACATATACATAGAAAGCGAAAGAGATAATGAATTCTTCTGCAACTATTACTCTCGCCTTAGAACGAAGGAGTGTTCTTTCCGACTCGGTCGCTTCAGCTTCTATCGTAATGTTTTTTCCGTTACGCTAATTTTGTTTTATTGAAAGTAATTATAGTATTGTTCGATAAAAATTGGGTATCGTTCACCCGTTCGCGTGAATATTGCTGAAATCATCGTTATATAATTAATACAGAATAAATCATCCTGCTCGTTTTCATTTATGGTATCGCGCGCAAGAAAGTATAGTTTATGCAATATTATTTTCCTATTGAAAGGAATTGGTTTACGAGTTCTCGAAAATGAATGATACTGTTACTCGGTCGGACAGGTTCGTCACAAGCATTATCGTTCGGTGGTTCTACTAGTTATGAGTTTAATCAACAAAATTCATTCCGCTGTAAATGAAACCGTTACAATGTGACAATAGCAGCGCGCATGAGCGTTCGGAGAAAAGAAATTGCTTAGGATTACGTGGCAGCACATGATAAAAATACATTCTAATAAGTAGTCGTGCTCGCACGAGATTGATGGCCCTATAGATACCATTCGTTTGCAATTCAGAGGAAGAAAAAACGAGAGAATAGCGAACGAATGTTAAGAAATATCACAGGAAACAGGGATCGTATAAATATAAGTTTATTTACATTGCAACAGATCCTTTTGTCAAATAAGCGACAAAGGTGATTACTAGTGTAGATTGAACAAAGTTAATGAATAAATGTTAAAAATAATAATTACAACATTCTAGCCCAAACACGCCTCTTAATTAAATAATATACATTTGTTGAAATTCATAGAATCTAGGAGACGTGAATATTGTGCTTTCCTTATGGAGGCGTCGTTAATAGTTCTTACGATTTGGTTTCCGTTCGATCGACTCCCTGACTGCGATCGCTGTATACGTTTGGTATTGTTACAAACGATAATTAAATTGTGAAAAGAACGTCGCCGTTGCTAAGTCGAATTGCAGAGATACACTGCAAGGCCGCCCGAGGATGGGAGCTCTTTCCGCGCGAGTGTTTGTTCGAAATACTTTTTCTCGCATGTGTCCCTCGATTAAAAAAAGAAGCGTAAACGAAGAGTGATAGGAACGGTTTACGCGTTCAGTACGATGCCGCATCTCCTATTAACGATTTTCTTTACCTTTTTTGCGATTTTTCCTTTGTCTTTGCGTTTTTTCATCTTTTTCCCCATTTTTCTTCATTCGCATTCTTTTTTTTTAGAAAAACGTCGAACATACTACATTTATTTATATCTTTACAAGCAATATAAAAAGTTGAGCATCGTATTGCATCGGTGATTGCATCCTATATAAATACACGTCGACAAGATAATTATTGACAGAAGTAGTTCAACGCGTTACGTTTACAGCCACGAAAGAAAGTCGTGCGAATATTGAAATTTTCAAAGACCGTCCTCTCTCTGTCTCTCACTTTCTCGAATCTAGGAGCCGAATCATGTTTCGCCCCCTATCTCCTTGCCGCGAACAATTTCGGTATATAATAATATCGTACACGGTACGTATCCGAGGTCTATCTGTCTTAAAATACGTACATCGTACAGTTTACGGTGTCGCCGAGTATTACAAACAACTATTTTTTGGTTTAGAATCGTTTTCAAGTACATCGTGCACAGACACCATCTCTTGTCCGCGTTTGCGCGCGCGTGTGTATGGGTGTGTGCGTGTGTGCACCGACCATCGTTGATTACAACACCATTCTACGTGGTACATATGATCGATTCAGTTAATTTTAACGCATATGGCACCAACAAGGAATATGATCTCGTCGTAACGGTGGGTTATGGTGGCGGAGGTCTCCTCTGAGGCTCGGGGGTGTAACGCAGACGGGCTCGCACATGTTGAGGACTACCGGGCACGGAGTTGCTCTCCGACAACCTCCTCGGAGGAGGTTGAGGTGGTGAAGATGAAATGTACCTTTGCAAGCAAAAACGAACAAGATAAAGATCAATGTAATTTTTAATTCGTGGATTCAACCCTTTCGATACAACTACGATATGTATAGTATTGTTAAAATTAATGGTTGATGACCATAGTCCCCGGAAAAAATAAAACCTTTATCGAAAGGGTTGAAATATGTAAATGGAAACGTTGACACCCGCTACCTTCGCGCGAACGAAGGAGACGCCTGATCGACCAGGTTCCTTCTGAGAGCCAGAGGCGATTCACCACGACTCAATCTCGGCGGTGGTTCCGGCGAAGGTGCGCGTTCACTTCCGAGCCTGAGACGAACGTAAGAAGCGAAACGTTTCTTAGCGGATTCCTTCGATCCACCCTGAGCCGGTGGCATCGAGGAAGGCGGATCCTGCTTCATTTGATGCGCGAAACGGGAGATTAGTAACTCTGGACTGGTTGACCCGTGAGATCCTTGCGGAGGTGGTTCGGAAGGAAACCTGTACTCGAAGAGGACGAAAGGATTTAGAGCATTCTAACGATTAGACAGCAGATTTTATGCGTTTATAATAAAATTGAGTGGGTGTAATAGAAAACAGTGAAAACAGAAGAAACAATCTGTATACCATATTATGAAAGAAAATAAATTTCTATTACACTCCAGTTTGTTGCAATCGAGATAGAAAATTTTTATTTCGCATAAAGGTCCGCTGTCTACTAATGATATAAATGGACGGCTAACTGCATATTTTAACAAGTGTTTTACCTTTTACGACTAATCATGGGACTACCGTAAATGTCCTGCGCCTGTGGATGAGTCTGCGGCGCGGCTGAATTTTGTCCTAGTCGTTGCTGTAAGAATGGCGAATATCGACCACTCTCTGTCGGTTGTATCACGTTCGGAGGATCGACGTTTTCTCGCCTCCACGGTGAGTAATCCCGAGCGAACGGACTCAAGGATCTAGGGGCACCCTGCCATCGTTCTTTGGTGGTGTCCCGATCTTCGGTAAATCGTCCGTGGTACGGTGAATAGAGCCTACTACTCGTCTCTATTGAATTAACATCCTGCCTATAAGGAGAGAACGGTCTTCCTTCCTGTCTACCTTGTCCGTTGGTAGAACAGTGATTCGAGGTATAGTCTTTGTTTTGTTCGACATGTCTATACGGTGAATACGGTCGTTGAAAATTCGTTTCCGGTGTGTCGACGTCATTCGACGAAGGTGGAGAAAACGGCCTGGAAATATCCTTTCGTCTAAGCGCGTATGGACTATAAGATACATAGTTCGCACCATTCTCACTATTTGATCGTTGATGAAATGGCAGAAAATTGGAGTTCTGTGAGTCTTTGGTGACGTTGCTTCGCAAGAAAGCCGGTACTTCGGATTGAGCCCTGAGGTGAGCCGTTTGCTTCAGAGATACGTGACCCGTCGTGACTCGCTGCTGCCGTCCTGGCAATCTGAAACTGAACACGGCAGTGACGTTAAACCGAATTTCTCTCCTGTGTGTCAACCTAATTACAAATGAAATCGACTCCTGGTACAATGTATTTGCTCGAATGCCACCCTTCTATATCCAAGACCATAAAATTCTACAGGATGTTTCTGTAAAGAAAAAACTTGAGTCTGTAGAGAGTTAATAGAAGTTAGAGCGTTAATCATAGTTTAATCATGCAAACATAGACAAGGACAGAGGAGTCTTTTTATAAAGGTAATTAAAACATAAAGTCTATAATATCTATATGTGTTGAAGACTATAGTGAGCCGAGAATGTTGCATGCTAAAAAGAGAACTGAAATATAGCAAGAAAATCGTATAAACGAATTATTCTTCTTGATGAATGGAGTGTGCACAGGGAAAAATCGTTTGTGCCACATAACCGGCAAGTCGCTGTATACAATATAAACACAAATAAAAAAACGAATATTCAAATAAATAAAAACAATGCTTACCATGAGTGGGGGTTGAAAGGTGGGGTGTGTAACAGGCGCGTGCACAAACCAAACAACTCGAAATGAAAATCGGGCAGATTTTTGGGGTATTTGTGAGGATTTTGTTTTTTTTAAGTTTTTTTGGAATTTTCGGGTATGTGTTGAGGAATAATGGAGGGGGGGCAAGGGCGAGGGAGGGGGGATGCTATGCTGCGCTGCCTCCCTCAAGCTCAACGCTGCAACACAATTCAACACGCACGCAAACTTTTAATCGAAACTGTATGGACAGGTTGGTAAATGTCATTTTGGCAATGAATAAAAAGATAAATATATAAGAGACGAAATAAAACAAAAAAAAACAACATTACTAATAGTCCCACGAAAACTCAACTTTTCAGAACTCTGCATATATTTTCGTGCTGCATCAATGTACCTACCCATTAATCAGGAATACTAAAGTGTGTTAAAAACGTTTCTTTAAGACTAACGTAAGAGACAATACCCGGTTACATACTCAAACCAAACCAAATCATTATGATATTAGTTGGGAATCTCATGCTATGTTTTGAAACTCTATTCGCTTCTATGGAATGGTATTTTCTAATAACGTGTGTCTGTACCTAGAGTTTTCGTTCTCGCTCGACACTATCCTAATGTACGACAGTCTACTAGTTTCACTGGTTACGGCGAGAACGGTTATTAACAGTTTACCTTGGCTCTAATTGTCGCATAACTCTGCCAAACCATTGGCAGCCAGAATTTAAGACCGAAGAGTTCGTTTCTTCGTCTTGGGATACATCGTATTTCCGAATGAAAGGATGCTCCATGAGTTTATGATATTTCGGACGATGCTTGTAATTTTTCGTAAGGCAGCAACACACGAAGCCTCGAAATTCTTTCGAGAAAGATGCATCTTGTGGAAGGGATGGAGGATCGTCTTGTACTACTCTGCTCAGTACCTGCAGTGTGAAACAAATGATACAGTATCTAGCTCGGGCATACTCGGCATTATTGTACGGTGCTCGATTTACCTCGAAATCAGTCTTACAATCTCGATAAGGGAACACTCCTGTAGCTAATTCTACTAAAGTAATACCCAAACTCCATACGTCTGCCCTTATATCGTAGTCCGGTTTTGTTGGATCTGGAGGATCTATTCTTTCGGGCTGATAAAAATAAAATAGAAAAAGCATTATAAATTTTCAAAATTATCGGTTCAACAGATACGATTGTTCTACTCACAGCCATATACGCGGCGCATCCCGCGCTTCTAGTTTTTGCTTTACTATCAACTAGTCTACCAGATATACCAAAATCGCATAATTTCACTCCTCCCTTGTCATCCAGAAGAATATTACTAGGCTTCACGTCTCTATGAATTACGCCATGCTTTTCTTTTAAGTATGATAATGCTTTTACTGTCTGTGAAAGTAAAATATTGATCTAATTATTCTTTCCAGTTTGATGGGAAGTAAGTTTAAGTGTTGTACAATATAGCTTACCGCTACTGTAACTTTTCCTAAAAATTCTTCAGGCATTGCCTGTCTAGTTCTCTTCAATAGCTTGTCCAAGCAAGTTGCCATTAATTCCATACAAATCCATACATCGGATTCTGTTATGAAGCATCCCAGGCATTGCACAATATATGGACAGTCATGGGATTTCAACACAACGTCGAGATCCATAATTATCCTCTTATTTTCTTCCGCGTTTCCAGAACGTCGCATTTGCTTCACAGCAATGAGCACGCCACTGGGTTTATGCCTCATTTTAACAACATGTCCACAAGTACCATTTCCTAATTCACCTAAGTGCTCCAAATCTTTCATCTCTGTTTGATACCTCTGTCCATTGATATTCAAAATACCGTTCATCTTCATGATTTCCTGTAGCTTCGACTCAAACTCGCTGTCTTGTTTCTTTGGAGGTATCTGCGAGACTTTCAGAGTTGGAATCGGAGCTGTATCAAAAACATTAAACATTGTTTATGTGCTTGGTTCAAGCCATGTATAAATGAAAAACATTTCATTATCAGTACAAACAGTATTTCGAAACATAAATAAAACTAAATTGATAATCGTAAAATAAAATATATTATTACAGCTTCGGTATGAATACATCAAAGAAAGATATTTTGCAGCAGCTTTCATCGCTGCGTTTATAGCTTCTATAGCAGCTCCATCAAAAACGTACCTTGAGAAGCAGGAGAATTTCTTTAAATTAAAAAGTAGGAGCATTGTTGTTGTTTATAAGGCTCGTTTAAACGAATCGAATCCGTGAATATTTCTAAGTTCGACCCGCCACGCCGTTTCGAACGGAACGATAGCATCATGAGTGAACATTAATTCGAGAATAGTTTGAATTAAATAAACTGCGCGTTAAAAAAATGGACCAAAAAGTGTATCGTGTATAGAATCAACAGAATAAATTGTGATGGTCAACATAACCTATACGACAAGTGGTGGAAAGATGATGAATACGTTAGGAACCGAGTGGAAATCGAGACAGAAGGAAAATCAAAGGATGAATATTAGGGATATTTGAGTAGAACTCACGTCGAGAGGCAGGGCTTGAACCAGTCCCCGTGGACGACGACTGAAGGCCCGTTCCTGGTCCAACCTCGTTACTCTGTCTGTCTCTATCCCTCGATTCATTTTCCGCTTTGAGGCGCGCTTGCATCTTTAATATCTTGTTCTCCAGGGTGCTGGACATCTCAACGATCGTCTGGATCACTATCAAGTTCACCGCGGGACACCACCTCGCACAAAATATTTGACAATTTTCACATCACTCGTCTGCCCGTTTTGGCAGCGAACATTGCGCCGCCGGTTATACGCAGTTCAGTAGAACCAACACTCTCTCTCTCCCTCTCTCTTTCTTTCGATTTCTCAGAAATCACTAGAAAAATGTCTGATAAGAACATTTGTCGAATCAAGTCCGAGGGATATATGCGGACAAATGAAAAGTCGATCGCGATCGATAATCAATTAATATTACTCAAACGGAAAATAATGATGATAGATGTACGATAAAATAACTTAGAATTCGTTTTGCAAATTGATTTTTATTTTTGTCGATCGAATAGGAGTTAAATATTTATGATACAAAATACAGTTCTATGCAGAACTCAATATACATGTATACAACGATCTTTCGTAGACTCGAATAATTGTTTTCATTGAATAGATCGAAAGGATACTTATCGGATAAAACGTTTATTTCAAATATGATAAATATTGAGATATAAGTCGAACATGTTGTTGCGCCAAAAACATTGAGAATCGTATTTTCGAATCGGTAATAAAACTTGATTTTACGGGAAAAAAATCAACGCGTGATGTATAAAATACTGAGCATTCATTTCCAAAAGAATCAATTATACAAGCCATCGAAAAATAGCTCTGTAAAGGCAAAAGTGATCATTGTAGGACAGCCGCGTTTGCAGCTATACTCGGATTATTAATAACTTCGCCCAGACTTTCCAATAATTCTTTCCTATAGTCATCGAAGTCTCCATCGATTTCATTGATTTGTTGATTCTCGATTACGTATAAACAACATTCCGTGTCTCTGATCAAACGTTCGTCGTGGGAAACTATAATAACTCCGCCTTTGTAATCGTTGATCGCTTCAGCTAAGGCATCGATGGATTCTATGTCTAAATTGTTCGTCGGCTCATCTAGAATTACAACATCGGGCGCATTCAAACATAATTCTGCTAACGCGACACGCGCCTTCTGACCGCCAGACAAATCTTTCATTTTAATCGTATGCGCGTGAGAGCTAAGTCCGAACGTTCCTAATTGTTTCCTCGCTTTCTCATATGGAAGATTAAACAAACGCATCAAATATTCTGACGGTGTTTCCTCGGCGGTTAGATGTTCGCCTGAATGCTGGTCGAACTTTCCTATTCTCTGCAAATTCAAAATACAATTAATCCACAGAAATCCTTGTTGAACTTGCGTGAGGCTGAACCGAGGAGTAACACTTACTAATCGATGATTTCTTATTAAATCTCCTTTGAGAGGTTGTAAATCAGCTGTAAGCAATTTCAAGAACGTAGATTTGCCGACACCATTAGGTCCTACTATAGCTATTCTGGAGCTCAAGTCTATTCCAAAATCAACTTCAATAAATAGTGGTTTTTGCCCCTCGTACGAGAACGTAACATCTGAAACAACGTTTCTTTTGTTAGCTGATGTCTGTACAACATGAAATTCCGTTATATTATCAACATACTGTGAAGACCAAGAATAGGTGGCTGCAAAGGTGGTGGATCGGGGAAACTGAATTTAACTATATATTCTCTGGGCTTCTGTAACAACTCTGTAGGCGAATTATCATCCTCTTGTTTCTGCATTTTCGTTCTGTTCTTCTCCTGCTTCCTAGTTAAAACTTCTTTTTGCTTCTTCTCAGCTTGTTTTTTACTCTGACCCGAGGATTTCATATCCTTCAGTCTTTTTTCTTGTTTCTCATATGCTTTGATCATCTCTTTTCTTTTTTGCTCATACATTTTCTTGAACATACTATAATTACCTTTATAATAAAACAATTTTTGTTGATCTAAATGGATTATATCTGTGCATACATTGTCCAAGAAACTCTGGTCGTGGGAAACAATGAGCAGAGTCTTTTTCCAAGCTTGCAAGTAATTGTCCAGCCAAATAACAGCGTTTAGGTCTAAATGATTCGTCGGTTCGTCGAGCAACAATAGAGTAGGCTCTAAAAACAGTGCTCTCGCGAGGGAAACGCGCATACGCCAGCCACCAGAAAAATTCTTTGTCGCACGATCTTGCATAGAACGACTAAATCCTAAACCAGCAAGAATTCTTCTGGCACGTGGCTCTGCGGAATCTGCACCGATAATTTTCAGTTCTTCATACACCTATAATACATATTTTATATTAGTCATGACAAAATATAACAACATTAAAATATATTAAAGAATATTACCTCCTGTAATCTACTTTGAACAGTCGTGTCTCCCTGTTCTACGAGTCCTTCTAATTTTTTGCACTCTGCCAATAAATCCTTGCATTTTTCATCCGCATTTAGCACTACTTCAACGGCTGGTGTATTATCCGCGATAACTTCTTGTTCGCAATATAAAACATCTATGTTGGGAGGAATGGCAAATAATCGTTTTGCTATGTGACGTAACAAGGTGGTTTTCCCATGGCTATAAAATAAACGATATTTGCGATGTAAATAAATGTATTTGACTGGGATTTTAGTAAACTTATCAGACATGTGGAGGCGCATACCCATTTGGCCCTACCAGACCGTAACGCCTACCCTGAGCTATCAACAGACTGGCATTGGTAAAGAGCTCTTTTCCTTTAGCAGCTATACTGAAATTTTCAACCTTGATGTCGACGGCGTGCTCCAACTGTTGATTGGTGCGTTGATGAGTCTGCGACTGGGAAACAGTGAAATTCGACTCGAGCTCGCTGTGGCCCTGGCCACCGGTCTTCATCATCATCTCCATCGTTTTCTCATATTCTTGCTGTTTCTTCAGTTTCTTCTTCTCTTTGTGCGTCAGCTTTTTCCCTGTCTCCTCCACGTCCATTTCGGATATTTTTTTCGTGACATCCGTAACATCCGAGTCTTTCTTGTTCGTTGACATGGTGAAACGTGTCCACCTGGTTCACTTAACCTCACTCTTCCATAATTTCTCGATGTTGGCCTGGCAGTGAGGTCAGTCGAGGTAACCGTGAAACACGTGGCGCCATCCAATTCTCAGCATATTTTACCATCAGATTATCATATTGCGGTAGTTGCGCTTTGCGGACTTTTCTGTATATATATATATATATATATATATATATATATATATATATATATACCTTTCGTTCGTTTGCTGCAGGATTGACATAACTCAAAAATCATTATTTAAAATACGAAAATTAGTAAGACGTTCCATGTATCCGCGTACCTACGAGGGTCCATGAAGAAAACGAAAGAGAATAATGTTTATCAATTCCCAGTAAACACGTCGGCTAGATTTGTGCAGGGCCCCTGTGCGCGCCATGGCGTGCAGACCATCTGCAGAAACTCCAAGCCCAGGGCCGGTATTCTGCCCATTTGCACGATTGCAAGGGTGCAGGATTCGCATTCTCATTGCGCTGTGATACAAACACGGGTTTTTTCAGTAGTCAAAAACGCCAGATAAAAGATCACTATAGGCAGCAATTGCCCTCAAACGTCTTATTTTCTCCGTATATGAGGCGTAATTTGCATTATTAGACAGTATATCAAATATTACTTTGTCGGTAAAAAGGGAGACTGCTACGCTTTTGCACAGTAGAAATTTACTTTAACGACATCTGTCACATTGGTGTGACCTGCCCTGTATTCTCTATAACGCCATTGGCCACATTAGTGCGACAGTGCTCCCCTCTCAAAAACAGGCAGAATCCTGGCCCAGTCTGCAGGCCCTGGGCTCGGTGTTTCTGCAAATGATCTGCGTGCACAGGAGCTCTGCACAAATCGAGCCGCCTGGGCCTCAAGCACCACCAAGCGTTGTGCTGCTCGTAATCTGCAGGTCAAGGGCTCCGCAGGCTGGGCCGGGTGGCAGGCCTGGCTGACTGGGATACTGTCAATTATACATGATCATACAACTATTCAGATTTCTGTGCAATTTGTTTTTCATTTATCTCATAAATCGTTTTTGTACCCCAGTCTTTCGCTGATGACGAGGAAGATCTTTTATCAAAGATACCACAACTGTCTTTTACCCGTTGATTGAATGTCGTGCAAGTTAGATAAATAAATGAAGGAAAATATATATATGCTAAACGTTAAATATGTCTGACTTGCAAGAGATTGAGAAGAGGATGCAACAGATAAACGCGCGATTCGTTGCGTATTTAGAGAAACATCGCATATACGAACTATTCCACGTAAATCAATTTTTTATCACGTGTAAACGTGTTCTCGATAAGACTGACGGTTTTTCATTTACTGGAATCGAACGAATTCCTGCAGAACATCGCGACGCAGCTAATAATTCACGAGCCGGAAGACCATCTTATATTCATGAAACAATATCTGGAGACTGCCGCGAAGAGACTCGATGCCTCCAAGATTATTTTAATCGCACCGCCGACGTTTGGTAAAGCCCGTCGAAAGAAGTTTGTCGAATGTTTCCATGAAAACAGCGGAAACAATTATTTCAGATAGGATGGCTCTTGCTGACATTATTTCCGAAGAGTTGGGCGTTCATGCGTTTACTCTGAAGGAGCTTCGGAAAATTTGCGAAAAGGACAAAGTATGGACGCAACCATTGAATTTTCTTTGATTTTAAAGATCGTTATAACAATTAATGATTCCTTTAGGATACTTGTCATTGCGCGGAATCGGAAGATCTTGCGTTCGCTATGCGAAAGATGTTGGAGACCGCAGCTTTTGCGGGCGGATGGGTTCTTGTTGGTAAACAATTGTTTACGAATGGTTGCGGACGGATTGCTATCGCCATTTCGTATTTTTGAAATTCGAATTCTCCGCGGAGTAACATTTTCTTTTTCGATAATCTTGCTAGTGTATTAAAATTAATGATATTAGAAGCATCGAATAACTCGTTTATAAAATTGATAAATCTGCATTTGCCAAAGATTTACCAAGAACAAAAAAGGAGGCACAGATCTTCCAGCGCGCTGCCATAATACCGACGCACGTGATACAGCTGATAGTGTCAAACGATTATGGTAAAAATTCAATAATGAAGATGAATCTTTTCGATTATATCGTAATTCTTCTTTGTAGGAAATTGGGAGGATATTTGTATAAACGACACCTACTATCGACCTTGTAAACCGCTGAATTCTATGGGAAAATCTGATCAACGTCGCTACGAAAAGCGTTTGCGAGGACTGAGGGAGGCGTATGTGAATTGTTTGATAGTTAGTTTGTTTCTAATATATGAATTTCCAATTATATGTAATGAGATCACTAATAAAACCGTTGGTTGGAAGGAGGTCGAGGTCGGAATTAGGAATATGGACGAGCTTGGAAAGGATTGCGCGAAATTGGCGAAAACGAAGAAGCATTGCGGGGCTCCATCCCTCTTTCGCATCGTATTGATCGGCTCTAGGGGATCCGGGTGCACAACATTGGCGAAATATTTGGCCGAGCGGTTCAATCTTGTCCACGGTAGTCATTGATTCTTCATTAATCCGCGTGCACAGTTCTCGTTATTGATTAATCTACATGATCCTCGTTCTAATTAACCCTTTGCACTCCTTTGTCGAGTGTGACTCGACATCAGAGATACAAAATATATAGGAAAGGGTTCTTATATGTATTTGATTCTTCCTTTATTTATTTAATTTTATTATTTTTTAGTTAAAAACAAATAGAATTAGTTTAAAATAAGTAGCAGTCAAAAGGAACTGCCCTTTGAAGTAAATTTCAAATAAAACACTTAAAATAGTAGGGAATTGTTGGCAATAAAATTGAAAAATAATTCGGAGTGCAAAGGGTTCAAGAAATGTTAGAATTATAGGATAAGGACAGTGTATACTCATATTCACAGTCGACTACGATTATGTCGCGGACCAGTGCCGCCTGCAAAAGAATCCTCTTGGAGAGTTGTTACGAATGTTCGAACACAGATGGGGAGAAAGACCGAAACCTAAAATTAGGATGCAAATTGTTGAGGTAGAAAAATTATGAATAAAATGAACGACTTTTCGATGAGATTGTAGCATGTCGACTTTATCGTTTTCAGAAGCACATATCCAATTATGAGTGCTTGAAAAGGGGTTGGGTGTTAACCGGGTACCCAAAGACAGTAGAAGACTTCAAGCTACTGGATCTTAGTCCCACTCCTCCAAACAGGTGAACTAATTGATAGTTTCTTCCTACACACGGAACTGTCGTTCAATATGCTGAACGTTTCAGAGTGATATTCGTGGAGATTAGCGGCGATGTCTGCCGAGAAAGGTTGCTGAATCGCCGCTACAATATCGTGACAGGTAGCAAGCATTCGTTTACGAAGAGTAACAACGACGTCGGGGATCATAACTTAGCTGTTCACCCTAGAGACTACAGGCTGACCGTCGAGCGAGATGTAAAGATTCTTGACGTCTGTGTCATAATTCGACTGCGGAGCTTTATGCATTTATGGCACCTGAAAATGTTTAAAACAAGATCTTATTTGATTCCGCTTTCTTAAAATTCGTCTACGAAACTTGCAAATTGCATAAACATCCGCAGTAAATTTTTAGGCGTTTCTATCTAAAATGGTTAATCGTTGATAAACAATAGTTGCAAGAATACGATGAGAACGTAACTGACATGATGCAGTACGCGGGCGAATCCGCGGTGAAAATTGATGGGAATGAAACCGAGAAGTTTGTCCGAGAGAAAGTGGAGGCATGTCTAATGCACCCGGCCCCAGATCAGAAGCTAAGAGTGCCGAGACCTCCGCCCGAGATCGATCCAATGGACGTTGAATTTGATCCCGACGATGAGCCCGACTCTAGCGTATTTGACAATATACGTGCGCGCGAACGCGCCTACGTGTTTCTTTGAAAAGGAATTACTGCACAGCTAGCCAGCATTCGAACGTTCAATATTAACCACAAAATACAAAGGAAGTGAAAGGATATAGCTGTTTTATTTATGTCAACGCTTTCCGCAATTGCAAGAACGCGGGACGAAAGTATATAGAAAGTATACGTATCACGCGTATAAGATCTTATATCTCGTTTGTGCTTATACACATATTTAGCATGCTAAAAATATGAAATAAAATGAATTACGATGAAGCGAGCAGGATGAGGAGTAATAGAATAATATTATAATAATTTTTCTACAAGAGAATAAAAGGGATTCAGGAGAGACTCTATCGTAAACGTATATACGTATACATACCCAGATAACCAGATGCTTCGATCTGCTGCGGCAGATCACAACAGGTATGTCGCGTTTTGGAGGTCTTCTACCGTGAAGCTATACAAAGAACGGCCCTGAATTCTCCAGCCGCCGTAAGAGGGCAATACGGTCGCGTTACTGTGGCAAATGCCGTACAAGAACAGGTCGTACCAATGTGATAGATGTCGATAAAGTAAATTTCTATTGTGCAAATGTGTAGCAGCAGCAGCAGAAGTCTTCCTCTTCACCAACAAAATGAATATTTATTTAAATTATGTACTAGATACTATTAGTTCAACAATGCTTCCGTTTGTCATTACTAGACTGCGGATCTTTCTGTAAAATAAAAATTGACTATATCGATTGCATAGAAACCAAATTGAATGTTATTTCTTCGCTTAATGACTTTAGTGAAGGAGAAAACGAAATGAATTTCCGAACGACGTACAATAGGAGAGCCGCACAAAGTCTAAATGAAATCAATCTTGTCATTTGTATACAAAGGAACATTCACCAGTCACTTTTAAGGATGTTCTGGAGGTATATAAAAACGCAACAAAATTTTTGAAAATTTGACAAGATATAATTCTTACTAAATTAATGCAATTACCAAAGTTTGGGTTCGACTCACTGCACCGATTGAAGCTTCGTACAGACCTAAACAGCGCGGCGAACCGCGCATTTCGGCGCGCCGAACGCCGCGCGGAACGGCGCGACTCGCCGACGGCGAGCGGATCGAATTCGTGCCATTTTCAGTGTTTTTTGCGAACAACTATGGAAGCTGCAGCGACGTATACTACACAAAGAAATACAGAAAATGTTGGCAGTTTATTGAGCGAATTAAAGTTCCAAAGTGAAATGCATTTCGCAGCGCATTTCGGCGCGCACGATCGCGAACGGGTAGCACTTGCAAATCTGTTTCCAAGACAGATAGAGCATATCCTACACATTCATAAGATGGAGAATAAATGTCAAGAAATAGAAATAAATGTATAAACAAAGACAGCGGTGATTTAAATTATCTGTGAAAAAATGATATCTCTGCTTCCTAATTTCAGCTTTCATTTCCAATATATTGATGGATTTCGAATTTCTTGTACTTTTATCTCCCATTGTACCCCCCCCCAGAACATCCTTAAGGTTCGGTAGGTTTAGAGTGTAAAAACGTCTTAATGTTTTAATATTGATGACAAACGAATCATATTTCATTTCATCTAATCGGAACCGTGTCGAAATAAAATTTTCTTGAAACTATGCAAGTTTGACGAATTTTCTGAAGGTTGAAAACGTTCGTACCATAATCTTCTTATTTTTTCCAGATTCTGCAAAATTTCAGCTTTAATTTAAAAAAAATTTCATCGTTCTACCTCTTTTCTATCCAAAGTTATTTGATTTTAGCACAGAATTTATCGGCTTGTCCCACCCACTGTGTTCCACCCGTTCTGCCTTCGTTGCCCACCCACTTCCACCCGTTCTGCCCTCGTTGCCCACCCACTTCCACCCGTTCTGCCCTCGTTGCCCACCCACTTCCACCCGTTCTGCCTTCGTTGCCCACCCACTTCCACCCGTTCTGCCTTCGTTGCCCACCCACTTCCACCCGTTCTGCCCTCGTTGCCCACCCACTTCCACCCGTTCTGCACGAGTGTTCGCTTCCTGGATCGCGACGGAGTGGGTCAAAAGAATTGTCTGCTATATAACGTGACAGAGAGAGAGAGAGAGAGAGAGAGAGAGAATGAGAGAGAGAGAGAGAGAGTGAGAAGGAGGAGGAGGAAGAAGCGCCTGAGACGCTGCGGTATATGAAAGCGGTTTAAGACTGTATATATAGGGATCGGTGACGGACCAGGTAGCAGTGAGAAAGGTCTATCTTTGACTGTCTGTCCATCTTGTGGCGAGTGTAGAAAGTTAGCCGCCACAGAAGATTGGGCCATTCGCTTGGACCATTCGATAGTCTACCCGAAAAGATCCCCCTTTGTCAAGTTTCAGATCTTAGTAAACCAGTTTTTGGTCCATTTCCCTATTTATTAGCAATTGAAAATTTTGAAAAAAATCTGGCACATTTCGGATGCTATGCAAGATATTAGGTATCGTTTTCAGATTTTTCCGTTGCAAACTGTGGTTGTAAACAATGAAAAAGCACGGAAAAAATCGAAAAAATTCAGATTTCCCATTGACGAAATGTAAAGAGCGCTGTCACAGATTTAATTTTGCAATGAGATATTACCGTAAATATTATGCTCAATTTTTTCCAAAGTCCTGAAAATGGTACGTCATAGTTGAAAAAATTTAAATGAAAATCATTTTTTTAGGTTTAGAATATTGAAACGTCTTTGTACAAAAAAAATATGTCGAAGAAGGGAAAAGAAACTTTATATTATATTTTTCAGCTCACTTTGCAGTTAACACGTGTTTTCCGTAAAAGTGCCGACTTACGGCTCAATAATAATGACCTGTCATAAATCTCTCCATAGAGAATAGCCCCGGGAACGGCACATAAAGACATCGATCTTGCCGCTGGGTCTGCCTATCCCCACCACAGCGGCACGCCCGTAGTCCCAATGTTTTGACTGCGACGGTGCACGCTACATAGTATGTATAGCCGCTGTAGCCAACATTTCGACACAGCCGAAAATGCATGTGAAACGAGGCCTGCCTCCTCCACTCTAATCCAATCGGGCGCGCTTTCGTACTTAGACACGTCACTGTAGTCAATATTCTAAACCTAAAAAAATGATTTTCATTTAAATTTTTTCAACTATGACGTACCATTTTCAGGACTTTGGAAAAAATTGAGCATAATATTTACGGTAATATCTCATTGCAAAATTAAATCCGTGACAGCGCTCTTTACATTTCGTCAATGGGAAATCTGAATTTTTTCGATTTTTTCCGTGCTTTTTCATTGTTTACAACCACAGTTTGCAACGGAAAAATCTGAAAACGATACCTAATATCTTGCATAGCATCCGAAATGTGCCAGATTTTTTTCAAAATTTTCAATTGCTAATAAATAGGGAAATGGACCAAAAACTGGTTTACTAAGATCTAAAACTTGGCAAAGGGGGATCTTTTCGGGTAGACTATCGAATGGTCCAAGCGAATGGTCCAAGCTCGATTAAAATTCCGCCGCGGGTGGATGTCACCACCAAAACCGGGTGTACCCTCATTGACATTCGGCGTGGTGCAATCTTTTGTGGCGGCTAACTTTCTACACTCGCCACAAGATGGACAGACAGTCAAAGATAGACCTTTCTCGCTGCTACCTGATCCGTCACCGATCCCTATATATACAGTCTTAAACCGCTTTCCAATACCGCAGCGTCTCAGGCGCTTCTTCCTCCTCCTCCTCCTTCTCTCTCTCACTCTCTCTCACTCTCTCTCTCTCTCTCTCTCTCTCTCTCTCTCTCTCTCTCTCTGTCACGTTATATAGCAGACAATTCTTTTGACCCACTCCGTCGCGATCCAGGAAGCGAACACTCGTGCAGAACGGGTGGAAGTGGGTGGGCAACGAGGGCAGAACGGGTGGAAGTGGGTGGGCAACGAGGGCAGAACGGGTGGAAGTGGGTGGGCAACGAGAGCAGAACGGGTGGAAGTGGGTGGGCAACGAAGGCAGAACGGGTGGAAGTGGGTGGGCAACGAGGGCAGAACGGGTGGAAGTGGGTGGGCAACGAGGGCAGAACGGGTGGAAGTGGGTGGGCAACGAGGGCAGAACGGGTGGAAGTGGGTGGGCAACGAAGGCAGAACGGGTGGAAGTGGGTGGGCAACGAGGGCAGAACGGGTGGAAGTGGGTGGGCAACGAGGGCAGAACGGGTGGAACACAGTGGGTGGGACAAGCCGATAAATTCTGTGCTAAAATCAAATAACTTTGGATAGAAAAGAGGTAGAACGATGAAATTTTTTTTAAATTAAAGCTGAAATTTTGCAGAATCTGGAAAAAATAATAAGATTATGGTACGAACGTTTTCAACCTTCAGAAAATTCGTCAAACTTGTATAGTTTCAAGAAAATTTTGTTTCGACACGGTTCCGTTTAGATGAAATGAAATATGATTCGTTTGTCATTAATATTAAAACATTAAGACGTTTTTACACTCTAAACCTACCGAACCTTAAGGATGTTCTGGGGGGGGGGGGAATTAGGAAGCAGAGATATCATTTTTTCACAGATAATTTAAATCACCGCTGTCTTTGTTTATACATTTATTTCTATTTCTTGACATTTATTCTCCATCTTATGAATGTGTAGGATATGCTCTATCTGTCTTGGAAACAGATTTGCAAGTGCTACCCGTTCGCGATCGTGCGCGCCGAAATGCGCTGCGAAATGCATTTCACTTTGGAACTTTAATTCGCTCAATAAACTGCCAACATTTTCTGTATTTCTTTGTGTAGTATACGTCGCTGCAGCTTCCATAGTTGTTCGCAAAAAACACTGAAAATGGCACGAATTCGATCCGCTCGCCGTCGGCGAGTCGCGCCGTTCCGCGCGGCGTTCGGCGCGCCGAAATGCGCGGTTCGCCGCGCTGTTTAGGTCTGTACGAAGCTTCAATCGGTGCAGTGAGTCGAACCCAAACTTTGGTAATTGCATTAATTTAGTAAGAATTATATCTTGTCAAATTTTCAAAAATTTTGTTGCGTTTTTATATACCTCCAGAACATCCTTAAAAGTGACTACTGAATATTCCTTTGTATACAAATGACAAGATTGATTTCATTTGGACGGAAATTCATTTCGTTTTCTCCTTCACTAAAGTCATTAAGCGAAGAAATAACATTCAATTTGGTTTCTATGCAATCGATATAGTCAATTTTTATTTTACAGAAAGATCCGCAGTCTAGTAATGACAAACGGAAGCATTATTGACCTAATAGTATGTAGTACGTAATTTAAATAAATATTCATTTTGTCGGTAAAGAAGAATACTTTTGCTGCTGCTGCACAATAGACATTTACTTTACCGACATCTTAATGTGGAAGATCCACATTCCCGTGACCAGCTCTGTATCACCGCACCGACGAGGGATCCCATAGTACAGGGCTTGTACGGCATGCGAAACATTAGTACGACCGTGTTGCCCTCTTGCGGCGACCCGGAACCTAGCACCGTTTTCCGTGCAGACAGCGGTAGAAGGCCTCCTAAACGCGACATACCTGCCCTGAGCAGACCGGTACAGGCCTGGTTGTCTGGGTACATATATGTATAAGTAACTGTCGTGCTGTAACTGTAGATTAGTCGATTTGGGCGCGAGAAGTTCTGTTGAACAGAACGGTTTGATTTTATAACATAATTTACAGTTCAGTGCTGTTTTAATCGTTGACTATTTTGTGTAACATATGAAGATATTCTTCTCGAAATTAATAAGGATCCAAACATTTATTTATCCCTCTTTTTGTGGGAATCTAACCTATCTTCTGGTTGTGACAAGAAGCAGAATATCACGATAAATCGTTTTTATAAACGTACAGGAATTTTTTGTATGTAATTGATTTATATGTACTGAAGTGATTGTATTGTTCGTCATTCACGTTTAACTATTGAATAATTGCAATTACTTATTTGTAATGAACTTTCTGAGATCTTGCGCGTTTGTATCACCGGTATAAATAAACGAATTTATTTAATAATTTACGACTTCAATAATTAGAAGTCAAGCAACGTTACATTAGTCGTCTTTACATTAAGAGTTTTAATATTCGTCAATTTTTCCAGGATATATAAAAATGTAAGATTTTAATGATTTGTGTTTGACAGAACATTGGTCCAGCAAGTGGCATGATAATATTTATCCAGTATTATTTAAAATCATTAAACAAGTGTCAATTGTACCTTTGCCGTAAATATGGTCAATGAACAGAGTCAAATTGACACAAATGTGAATCTTTACTTCGTTGTACGAAGGGAATACAAGTCTGAAGATGATTGTAATGAAGACATGTGGCAGGCATTCAATGTTAGTGAATGGGTCTGTTATTAAACAAAAGTATTTAAAGAACCATAGAGATATAATTTAATTATGTTTTTAGAAATGCTGCGATCATGACCTACAACCAACATGGGTTAGTGAAAAGAATTGTAGTAAAATGAATCCTGTTAAAAATGATGTCTTCATATTTGAAGAATTTACAGGTGATGCATTCGAAAAGTTGAAGACATTTAAATGCCCGTAAGTAGAATCTTCGAATCGCTCAAGTAATTAGGTAAACTCGTTTTTAGGATTACAAGGGTGAGAGATGTGCCTTCTCATTTCTCTGAAAAACCCCATCTTTGCATTATCAAGAAATGAGAAGGCATATCCCATACCCTTACAATTCTGGAAACAAGAGTCTACACCTTTAAGCAGAATCAATATCTACTTTATTTACTACTGACAAAAGTTGGGAGCTGAATACCTTGTACTGCTACTGTCTCTTTTGAGATTGTTGTTGCTGTATATTTAATAATTCTCTTATTTTTGCAGGATAGTCGGACCAAAATGCCTGCTACTTTGCTTTGTCAATGGTGAACCAATTCCAGAAGGTACAAGTCCGGTGTATACAACAGCTATGAGGGGGCTTTGCGTGTGTGCTACTGGTTTTGCTGTGCAAGAAAAAGTATGCTCCTTATAATTTAATATTTATCGAATTAACAGCACGCAATAATTACACAATTTTGTAGGAGCACATCAGAAAATTGGTGGAATACATGGGCGGTATTTTCACAAGGCAGTTGCGCTGTCGCGTAACGCATCTTGTAACAGCATCCGTAATGTCTGCGAAATACGAAGTGAGTTCATTAACATATATTATCTTTGATTTCGATAATGATTGATATTTTTTAATAGACTGCCGCAGATATGAAAATACCCATAGTCACTAAGGAATGGGTGGAAGCAATCTGGCAGACAAATTTAAAAGAATTTGTACAGGCAGACGACAGCATGTTTGATAAATATAAGGCTTCCGTGTTTCTTAATTTAGTAGTGACGTCGACGAGTCTCCCAAGACGTCAAAAAGATGAAATAAAACAGCTAATCAATAATCATGGAGGGGTAATTTTATTCATTTCATATAATTCCTTATTATGTTTGAAATGTTCTCAAGACTTATTTGTATTGCTGTTTCTAGACGTTTATGGGTGCGTTGGATGGTACAAAAGTTACAGTTCTACTTGCTCCAGAAAATAGTCCTATGTCCGAGAAACTGAAATATGCTAAGCAAGCAAACATTGCTTGTCTACTACCAAAATGGGTTTACGCGAGTGTAGAAATCGGCTATGCATTGCCCTTTAAAGATTACTTAATTAAACCACTGAAAGCTTGTTCGACTCCAGAAAAATCAAATGGTACAAACATTTCTATTTTATTCGTAATTCGAAAACAAGAATTAATTATGTTTTACTTTTGAAATCGTAGCACACGAAACCTTTGATTGTTCCGCCATAAGTGCCATACCTTGTGACATACAAGGCAATTGTGTGGACGAAAGTTTGGCAACAATGAGCAATTTTTCTTCATTGGAAGTTCCATCCAGAGAGGCAAATGGTCAGTGATCAATTCTACGGAAGTTGATTTGTTACATTAGGAAGTTTAATCTTATGTTTATCGAAATTTTTAGTTAACACAGCTGAAATTTTGGAAAGGCTAACTTTCAGTGACGCAAAATTATCTGGTCCGTTTTTGGATGGATGCAATGTAAGCCAAATTTCAATGTATATCGTACACTAGTATTTTGAAATTGCTTTGATGTTTCGACATTTTAGATTTATCTCGCGGGATTCGCTTCCAATCAAAGAGACAAGCTAAACAAGATATTAAATGTAGGCAGTGCAACGCGTCTGGATGATATATCGGATGCTCTAACACACGTTATTGTCGGAGATGAAAATAAAGCCTCTAGTGACCTTAAAATGTTGAAGTCAAAAGGATTATGGTACTGCATTATAGTTATCACTAGACTGCGGATTTATTATTTATTATTATTATGTACTTATGGTAAAAATGGGTATGCACAATTTAAAGTAGTGGCTATGTTAAAAATAAGGTTACTAACAAGGGAATTGACACGTATTTTTTTTATCGGTAACCATCCACTTTGAAGGGGTGAAAACAGCCCTCAAAGTTCGGGGTCAAAACCATATTTTTTGAGATATTTCGGAAACCAGAGATCGAAAAAAATTGATTTGTTTAAATTGCGTGTTTTTAACGGGAAATGTAGTTGTGCAAAAAATTTTACCAAAACATTTTTGTTTAAACAAAATCAATTTTTTTCGACCTCTGGTTTCCGAGATATTTTTTATTTTGCATAACGATCCGCAGTCTAGTTATCACTGACTTTTGGATTTGCAAATTTTGCACTTTTGATATTATGAACATTTTACACAGTCCCCATATTTTAACTTTGAAATGGCTGGAGGAAAGCATGAAACTAAAACGGCCAGCGCCAGAAGACAATTGCTTATTTGTACAAAAGCACAGTGTAGTAGAAAAAGTTCCAGAACCCCCATCCCCGTTAAGCAAGAGAGTAAGTTTATCAAAAATCTAATCTGTGCCTACGATACAAATATTTAAAAGTTATATATATGCGTGTGTGTGCGTTTCAGAATTTGCAGATGTTGCAGAAACCGAAAAAAGTGTCTATACCATCTTTTGACATAGACAAAAAGTTGGCGATGTTGCAAAAAGAAAAAGAGTCCGATCTTGTAGAACAATACCTTGCGGATACAATTGGTAATGTAAAAATAAAATTTACGGGATAATTACAGAATAAAACATATTCCTTATTCGTGATGTAGTTTCAGCAAACGACAATACTATACAAGAGTTCCTTAAACCGCATACACCCGCGAAGGATGACAATGAGAAAACTTTCATCGACGATCGAAGGAGTCAGGCGAAGTTATCGAAAAGCTCAGTTTCATTTGGAACGGCAGAAAATAAATATCCTGCGGATGATAGTGCTGTTCCTATCAGCCAGACATCGACGTTAAATGATAGGCTATTCGAAGGTAACGCTGCACACATGATTGGCATAGATAATATGTTATTAATTAACGAAGTACTACGCAGGACATACGTTCGTTGTGGTCGGCTTTAGCGAAGAAGAGAGCTACGTGGTAGCAACAATAGTAACAATGGGTGGGCAAGTGGTTTCGAGCATGTTTGCTGGTATTCCAGACTACGGAGTTGTACCGAAGTGTGGTGCACTGTTGAAACATACCGTCAACGAGATTGTCACTGACTTGTTTATAGTAAATAGCAATTTTTCATATACATATTTGTACAATCACAGACTACTATACGGTAATAATTTACTGTAGGAAGACTGTGTAAACCAGGAAACATTAGTCGACATTATGTACTATCACAGACCTCTGTCTATAAAGAAACATTCGAATCCATTATCAGGCTGCGTTATTACGATGAGCATGTACACTGGTATAGAAAGAACGTTCCTTACAACGCTAGCCACAGAATTGGGTGCCATGTACGAGACCTTTATTATTAACAAAATAATTCCAACGATCAATGAAAATTTAAATACTATTTGTTTTAGGTGCCAGGATATTTTTGTACGTAAAACAAATCCTGAAAAGAAAACTTATGGAAGCACACATTTGGTCTGCCCAACGCCGGAAGGGAATAAATACAATGCTGCGGTGAAATGGAAATTACCAGCTGTCACAGCCGAGTGGCTAAAAGCTTGTGTAGCTCAAATGAAACGCGTCCATGAGGCTCCGTACCTTGTAGGCGAGACTATGGGTACGTGCTGTCTTAATAAGACCATGTTGCAATATAATACGAACGCGTAAAGGTAGTTTTACGGTATTCTTTAATAACAGCTCCCGAAATATTGAACGAGACTGCAAACGCAAATGCATCTACTTCCGGTATAACCCCAATGGATCCTCCAGCGAATGCAACAAATCACAACTTTGCTACACCGAAACGCCATTTAACGAAATTACAGGTAGACACGCGTAATTCACATTTTAGACTAAATTCTTCTACACTATTCTTATTTCAGAGTGAAGACGGCAATACAGGTGACACTCCGTTAATAAATAAACGACTCAGCTTGCTTATAAACAAGACTCCACTGTCTCCGTTCCACGTGTCGACGCCCGAAACACCGTACGGACAGGTGTTTAAGCCAAACCCATCACCAGACACAAGGAAAGGATGGCTCAAATGGGTTGACAATTTTCCAGATTTAAGGGTGGAGGAACCTCCCGTGAAAAAGAGAGCGCTTAGCACTGTATGTATATGCATTTTTCATTCTAAATAATAACATCGCGCGAGAACTCATTTAAATATCGCAAAAATTTCAGCCTCTTTCCGAATTGAAAAGACAATTGTGGGAAAAATTGAAAAACAAAGGCCAGACTCCGAACGTAAGTATTCATATTTGTCTTTAAATATTAGATTGTTGTATATGAAATGTTCAATTGTTGTAGCTTAAAATGATTTACAATGAATCTGTAGAGTGTCATAGTATTTCTTGATCAAAACGCTTTGTAACATTTGAACTCTAAAATCGAGCATTCCATATGCAACAACATATCGAAGCTGATAAAAAGATTTCAATATGTATTATATTTAATAGGACGATGCAAATGAATCACTGCTCCCCGACAATAACGAACCACTACCAGCTGCAGAAACGCCCGAGGTAGCGAAAGAGGATGTTCCGTCTGCAACACCTATTAGTAGAAAATTAGAGTTTTCCGACGAGAATACGCCATTACAGAATAATGAAATTAATCTGTAAGTTATATAATCTTTTATTTAAAATAATTATACGTTATTCATCGCTGCATTCATCTCGCAGACAAATTGCGCAACTGCATCAAGTACTTCAGAGAGCCTCGAGCACCCCCGAAAATAGGTACTCTCTTTCCGGAGAAAATGCAAATTCGTATAACGCAGAGCCTTCTGATCCTATACAAAAATGCAAGTATATATTCTCATGATCTTTTTTTTTGTTACATAGTAGCTACAGCTAATCATACGTTGTTTACAGTCATTGTAAAAGACTCTCAACCTATCGATGCTATTGTATGGGAAGATCCGAGTCACTCGAAACGCGTAAGTTCTTCCACCTTGTTTCCATAAAATTCTTGAAGCCTTAATGCTTATATTATGTGCATTTATATATATAGTCAACGTTTAACGAAGAACAGAACGAAAATGCTGTTCATAATCACTGTACGGTAGACGAAGAAGAAGAGGAAACTGAGGAGGTCGAGCAGAAGCCAGAAGAATCAAAGAAACGGAAGTTTATGTTGTCTGGCATAAGGGTATGTTACAATTGAACTGCGATGTTTTAATTTTTAAAAGATTATTATACATCGTTTTTTAAAAATAGGACAGAACAGCGTACGAACAAGTAATTAATGATCTCGGTGGCGAGGTATCGTTAGACGTTAATTTCGACATGAGTGCAACGCATTTACTTTGCATCAGACCAACCAGAAACGAAAAGATGTTGGGTAGTATAGCGTCAGGAAAATGGATACTGCACTGTATGTACTTGCGAGATTCTGAGCAAGAAGGAAAATTCCTTGATGTCGGTATATCTGTGTGTCTAACACGCAATTACTTAACGTTCGGCTAATTGCATTTGCCTATATATGTAACTTCGTCATTAATAGGAAGAAAAATACGAGTGGGGCAATCCAAAGAGTAAAGGTATTATACCAGATCCGACTGGAGAAGTGGAAGAGACGATTGCTGCCGCGGTTTACAAATGGAGGTTTCAATTATTTAAGAAACCGTCTGGTCCGTTTCACAATATGGTGGCACTGCTACTAACTTCTGGCGAAAAATATGACCAATTTAAAAGACTGATCGAGGCTGGAGGCGGTAAAGTCGTTCAAGCAAGGTCAGCTTGTTTTCTTAGCTTCAAATCGCATTATGTATTAAATTACTGGAAGCTATGCGCTTATACGTATCTTTTCCAGGCCGCCGTACGACACGAGTCCGAACGGGAAAAAGATTACTCATTGTTTCGTCAATCTGAGACAATACAGTCAACCGATTGACTGGGCAATGTTGGCGAGCAAAGGTATCCTCTGCTTCATGCCACAATATTTGAGCGATTGTCTAACCGCGCAAACGCCGCTGAACCCACGGGATTGCGTAATACCAGAGTTCAGAATGTATTTAACGTTGTTACCGAAGTAAAACAGTAGCGACGATCGCTTTTACAAGACTGTATGATAGTAATTGGAAAACCCGTTTGTGTACATAAGTGAAATTATATTTGTCATGTCTTACACATTGCGTGTTTATTAATTGAGAATTATGGTTCAACTGTTTCTGAACACCAACTTATGGGAAGGCCTAGTAAAATACGTATTTTGAACATTCAAAGGGCAGTTTACAGTTCCGTTAAATTCAATTTGAAGTAATCCGGAACTTGTAGGAAAACGTGGTACGGGTGGACCCCGTATTTGCACGTGGAATCTAGCGAAACTTCGAAATCCTTGATCACTGTTATCACTCCCATAGCAGACTGCAGTTCTCCAAGCCTCATCCCTATATTTTAACCGAGAAAAAAAAATGTTCTGAGAATTGAAACGTCGATTTTAATAGGTATATTTCAATCCTGCGGAAGCATATTATTTTCTATGCAAAATATTCTGTCCTCTCTCTCCTACGATTAATTTAAAAAATAATGTGCAGCAAATTTTGTTAGAATATGATATATTATCGCAGGATTAGAAATCATGATCTTACCAATACAATTTCGTGGACCTTCTCCAAAGGGCATATACGTGAACTGTTTAATGTTGTCCTTATTTTCGTCGCTGAATCTGTCAGGATCAAAATGATCCGGATCAGGGAAGTATCTCGGATCGCGTTGTAGTCCGCACAGAGGTATATATACTGGCGTTCCTTTTTCTATTACTATATCAGTTCCCGGTATCTATAGAGCATAGAAGATAATCGAATTCATTTACTATAGTAATTTGTGGTTTTTGTATCAGGTAGTTGCGGCAATTTACATGAACAAAGATAAACTAATCAGTCAACTTACCATTGACAATATGTACCAAATGATGATTACATATTGTAATTCAAATTACGGTATACAATAGATGAAAATATGTATACATTGTATAATTAGTTTCACTATTTTGTATATATTTTGCATACATTTTTCATATATGTATTTTTGCATATTTTGAGTATTAATTTTGCATAAAGATCTGCTTGTCTAATAATCACATTGATGTGATTATTAGACAAGCCGGGGTCAGGTATCGGGAATTATACGGGCCGAACGTTGCTCGAACGGGCTCAAGGCACACGATGACTAGAATCTGACCCAGGCACTTATGACCGTGTGGGCTCGTAATGTTCGCTCGGCCCAAACCCGGCACAAGCTGCCCTCGGCCCGTTGGTCCTGGTTTCTGCCATGGTAGAGGGCTGCTTGTGCCGAGTTTGGGCCGAGGGAACGTTACGAGCCCACATGGTCATAAGTGTCCTGGTCACAGCATTTTGGCTATCTGGGAATATATATACGTAGATCAGATTATTATCATAAATATAGTCATAACATAATTTGAATGCGACACTATACGATGCGTGTGCGTTTTACCTGGTCAGGAGTAACATCTATTTTAATTTGTTCAACAACGAGTTAATTTAATAGGGCTTCAGAGTAACTTTGTTAACTTCCCGATTCATAGGGAAGTTACTGTAATTACCCCGAAAATCGAAAATTGATTTTTTAGCAGATCTTCACGTTTCATGGTTATTGAAGTCATTTTAGACTATTTTTATCAAATTGTTAGTATGTGTGTGTGTGTGTGTGTGTGTGTGTGTGTGTGTGCGTATGGCCGTTTTTATGTTATCAAATTTTTCGTTAACGTTTTCTGAAAAAGTAACAATGCGATCAGAATGATGAATGACGCAATCGATGCGCCCCGTCGTAACTTAGAGCTGATTAGATTTTGGTCCATATCGGTCAAGTAGTTTTTTAGATTTTTTAGTTTTTTTAGTTTTTTTCGAAAGAAGTACATTCAAGAATGCAATTTATACGAGGGGATGGAAATTTTCCACCGAATAAACAAACGTAATTATATATATTTCATTTTTATGTAAAAAAAATTTTTTTAAATTTAACCCTTTGAACACGAGCGGCGCCGATACGGCGTCCGGCCGATGTTAAGTAGCAACTCGAGCGGTGCCGATACGGCGCCCGGCCGATGTGAAGTGGCAAGGATGCATCTTGGCTATTGTTTTACTAAGTATCACACCAAAACTAATTACAGAGTGTAATATTTATCAAAATTTGTTGTTTTCGACATATAAATGAATAAACTGGTGAAATTTTTTTTTTTAATTTTTTTAAAATTAAATATTTTTGAAGTACCTGTAAAATGTTCACCTAATTTGGCCGAAATCGTCTCGAGTTGCTGGTTCGCGCAAGCGAAAACGGCCTCGAGTTCAAAGGGTTAAAAAAAAAATTTTTTTTAATTAAAAAAAAATTTTTTTTTCAATTATGCAACTAATGCTAATGTTACCGCTTACAATAATCAAACTAGCTGGTTATTGTTGCTCGCCCGCTTCGCGAGCTCGCGGGTAGGACTGCTCTTTCGAGAGGGTTAGTGGTACGCATTGCTAGTGGGGCATACAGCTATTAATGTTTTTTTACCCCGAAAATCGAAAATCAATTTTTTAACAGATCTTCACGTTTCATGGTCATTGGATTCATTTTAGACCATTTTTATCAAAATGTCGGTATGTGTGTGTGTGCGTGTGCGTGTGCGTGTGCGTGTGCGTGTACGTGCGCGTGCGAGTGTGCGTGTGCGCGCGCGCGCGCGTGTGTGTGTGCGTGTGCGTGTGCGTGTGTGTGTGTGTCAAATTTTTCGTTAACATTTTCTGAAAAAGTAACAATGCGATCAGAATGATGAATGATGCAATGGATGTGCCTCGTCGTAACTTAGAGCTGATTAGATTTTGGTCCATATTGGTCAAGCAGTTTTTTAGATTTTTTAGTTTTTTTCGAAAGAAGTTCATTCAACAATGCAATTTATAAGAGAGGATGGAAATTTTCCACCAAATAAACAAACGTAATTATATATATTTCATTTTTTTTTTTAAATTATGCAGTTAATGCTAATGTTACCGCTTACAACTAACGAATCGGGAAGTTCATTGTGTGGCTCTTGGAGAGTCACACACAAAATAAAAAAAAAACCATTAATAGCTGTATGCCTCACTAGCAATGCGTACCACTAACCCTCTCGCAAGAGCAGTCCTACCCGCGAGCTCGCGAAGCGAGCGAGCAACAACAACCCCATCCGCGAGCTCGCGAAGCGAGCGAGCAACAATAACCAGCTAGTTTACCTTGTAATCGATAGAAGCCACTCTATCGAGAAGAGGAGCCGCTGGGTACAGCCTCAGAGTCTCGCACAGCACTTGATGTAGGTACTTCATATCCTGAACGCTCTCATACGTTAATCCCTGGGTTTTTATCTTCTCCAGAATCTCTTTGCGCACCCTCTTCTGTATATCTGGCTGTTTAGCGAGCTCGTATAGCGTGAAACATATCGTGGTCACGCTGGACTCGCGACCAGCAACAAAAAAGATAGCCGCCTGGCTCACCAAAACATCTCCCTCCAATTCTACAATTGATTTTAATTTGGTATTATTATCAGTAGACTGAGGATCTTATGCATTTATGAAAAACTTGAGTTGCAATTTCAAATAGTACGGACGTCAGAAAAATGTAAACATACTAGGCACTATAGTATCTTCAACCTATTAAATAGGAAAGAAAATAAATTACTATTAAAATTAAACTTAAAATTTCCCTCAATGTAACATTTAAATTAATTGTCGATAAAGATTAACTTCGAATAAATAAGAATTCCTTTTAATTCTCCAAAAACTAATTTAAACTTGAAATTCCTTCAATTTTCTATAAAAATTAATTTAAAATCTAATTTTTCTATTGTATAAAATAGTCCTGTAGTTCTAGCACGCAAAAGCTTCGAGCTGCGTAATCTTCGGAAGGGAACCGAAAATTGAGCGACGTGACAGGTGATAGTGTGTATTTTTCAGAGAGAGAGAGAGAGAGAGAGAGAGAGAGAGAGAGAGCGAGGTGCCATAGGGGTTGGTGAGCGAAGCGAACAGGGGGCGGAGCCCCCTAGTTAAAAACAAATTTTATTATAGTTTCATCAATTACTGTAAATATCTGACTGAAGGAATTCCTTGAGTGAAATTTTACTGATAGACAGATATATCTGTTTATAAACAGCCACTTACTAAAATCGTTATCTTTTACATCACTCTTCAACTCGATCAATGAATCAATCAAGTCTCCACGTTTTGTCTTCGACATTTCCCGGTTCTCCAGGGAATCCCAAAACACACCGCGGAAATAGTCCGTGGCATCTCCTAACAATTGCCCGCCTATATACTTCGATATTGGCGGGAAGAAAAACATGAACAAGAATTGCGCGGCTCGTCTAAATGTGGTCGTAGCTGCTTCTTGCGCTGTAACAGGAATAATTAAAGTAGCATTACGAATTGCGTCCCGATTACAAAGCGCATCGAATTGCGACCTGCTGTACCTTTTTCAAAGAACTCCTTGTTGTTCTCGTCGAATGAATTCACGTGAACTCCAAAAGCAACCGAGGATATAATGTCTGTAGTGTATTTCAAAGCAACATCCCTCATCATAACGGACTTTAGTTTTGATTCAGACACTTCGGTATGCAAATAGTTTTTCATCGACTCTGTGGTCTCGACTATCAAGTGGAACAACTTTTTGATTTTTCCACTCGTGAACACAGGCGTTATCTTCGTTCTAATAAGAATCGGTGAACATGAAAATCAATCGTTCTTTCAAATCAAATGCAAATTGTTTTGCTGGTGCAAACTACATTTACGTTGCGTCAAATCAAAAAAGTTACAAGTTTGTTCAGGTATCTCTAGTTTCTATATGTGTCCCACGACTCTATTCACTTGAATATCGTGGTTATTTCAAAAATTCTGAAAAAAATCTGACACATTTCGGATACTAAGCCACATACTAGATATCATTTTCGGAAAAAGTGGTTTTTATTTTTTTTAACTATGACGCACCACTCTCAGGAATTTGAAAAAAATTGAGCATAGTGCTTACGATAATATCTGATTGATAAATTAAATCTGCGATAGTCAACTTAAAATTTCTATATGAAATCTGTGTATCCGAAATGTGTCAGATTTTTTTCAGACCTTTGAATTGTGTCACAGTCGATTGAACCACTAAATATGTACAATTGAAATTATATCGCGTTTGGTCTTGTTTTACTCAGAAAAATGCCAGAAATACGTTTTAAACATTTCTGTAAAAAAATAATGAAAATTAAGAAGTTTGGACATTCAATTCGTTGTGTCAATGTAGTGGTGTTCACATGGATATACCCGAGTCGACACACTCGTCGTCGCCCTGCGGCGCGGGACAGCGTTGACAAGAAGTGGAGTGAGTAGGCCTAGACAACGTTTGGACTTCGACCCCGGACAATATTTGGTTCTTTACTGTATTTATACTATATTGCATGAATACTAATAATATACATTATGTATAGTTTTTTTATAGTATTGTTTTAAATGATATTCAATTTATATAAAAAAAATTACATAAAAAATAAAACAATACGTAATATATTGAAAAAAATATTCAAATGTACTGAATTCGTGGAACACACTGTACATATAATTAATACTATAGCTGCCGGAAGCGTAATATGTAGTTGACCTTTCGATACATTTACGCTATATGGAACAGGTCATTTGCATTCATTTAATTGCAATTATATGATCTCGAGAAATCTCTGTAATTTATGGAAATTCTTGACGACTATGCGAATTGTCAATATTTATAGATTCTGTACATATACATGTACATATTAGCAGACTTCGCTTGAACGTTATTTTCATAGATGTCGTCTTTCCATTGTTTATGTTAGTAACTATATTTTTTTTAATGTTCTAATTTTTATATATACCAAAAAAAATTTTGAAGAAACAATCTATTCTACATTATATCTCTTATTCTAATAATCGTTCGAACATCAAATGTTTAGAGCAAAAAATTCAAATTACAGACAAAAGTCAAATAATTTTGACATTGTTTTACTCGCCTCAAGTGTTTCCATTCCGGATTTCTGATAGTGAACAGATTGGAGCTGCCGATTTTGTCATGACGGGATTCGGCCGTGAAGAATCGGTCCGCGAAAGCGTGGAAATCCTTGATCATGATCTGTTTGATCAGTTCTGGATTCCTGATCATCAGGAAGGGTTTGTGTAGCATATAGAATCCATAGACATCGTCTTCCGGTTTAGCGTTTAAGAATATGTCGCCAATTACGAATGAGGGATTCTTTCGAAATAATACAGCATCCTTCACGTTCCCGAAGAACCAATGTCCCGGGGTCGAAGGAACACCCCTCTTTTGCCAATAGGTGTGCGAATAATTCATGTACAGGTACAACAGCACCCCTATCACAGGGAGGATGACAAGAAAATTTATTACTAGTGTTGAGAGCACCATTGTAACTCGCGGAGAATCGACGCTAACCGATGCTAGACTGATCGACACACTGGCTTTAAATCACCATGTAAACAATTATGTAAGTGTCAGTACTTAAGTATTACGCACTCAGATATCCCTTCTTTACGATAAAACGACTTTACGCCGCGTCAGGGTTCTTATAGATTAGTAATTATTTTTATAAAGCACAGCGTGGTGCAATGAATAATCACCCTAATTAATAATCGGGTGGGAAATTGTATTAATTTGTGTATCTCCAATAATACATATACATAGCATCGAGTATGTATACATACATGTTAGTATACTAACAGGCTTTGGAGATATTGGTAAATCATTGCACACGGTGCTTATAGCGAAAAACAATGTGTCAATTGGTATCAATAATAGAATGTTATCAGAGGATAACGAAACTATAGGCTTGCGGGGAAAAATGCTGCGATGAATAAGCAGTTTCCTCAGGTCAACATTTCTTAATTTTTACGCGATAGTTTGGACGATTCTACCGACTCATTGCACTATGACCAGACTGAAGAAATTTTTGCAAATTCATATTTTCATAAGAAGTAATTAAAAGAATATGAACTGGACAGAAATTTGTTTTCCGGTTACAAGATTCTAAAATACATTTTTTCATAATGCATATGCCTTGTATATTTATGTTTAGAAACGTGCAATAGTATGCGAAGAGTTGCACGTGCTATCGCTTGCACCCTTGTGAAGTCTGCATGAAATACCAAAGATCACTTACGAGAGATTTATTTTAGCGTCTATGTTACACGAATTATACATATTTATATATTATTATTATTATTAATGTTGTTATTAGTACAATACAATCTTACACGGTTCGATAAAGATCCTAGTATAAACATCGCATTATCGAACGAAATTGTTTAAATCCTACAGGTAACTATAGATACATATACAGTCATAGCATTACCGTTTCGTTTCTTTCGCCGTTCAAGTTTTTTTTGTTTTTATTAACAAGTTAAGCGTATTTCTCGAGGCTAAATCGTTCCGTACCGATTTGTACGAAGTCTGAAGAAGAAGTAGAACTGCTCTAGCAATTACGGAGATGCCCTCTGTAAATTATTTAATCGTTTGGAGTCAGACAAGGAACTAAAAATACGTGTCTTCTCATAATAGAATCTTCCAGCGTTTGAAACCAATGTCAAAATGTTATGCAATTAGTTATGTGAACGATTACGGGCAGATGATTCTCGATTTAGAGCAGTTCTCGTTGCTTGGGGTTTTCAAACGGTGGACTTGCCCCTCTAAAAAATATTACAACGTGTCTCGTCGACATTACAATTACTCATATTTTTTGTCCATTCACCCATCGAATGAGCTTAAAACAATCAAACCATCCAACCAATTCTCAGTATCATGATTTCTTTCGTTACTGCACATCCTGCAACATATTGAGAGTACAAAAAGGGATTGGCAGAGCAACTCGACGCAAGCAGTTAAAACTATAACGACCTTATAGTAATGCTATATCGTAATTTACAAAACTCGATGGTGGATAACAGCGTTTCTGCGAATCATTAACATTACAAACGCAAATTCGGCCAGCAAATTTCGAAACACTATAAAATGATAAGACCGGATCATCCTTTTTCAATACTGATACGATTATGAATTGATTAATTATGAGCTCGATACGTCACACTACACCACTGGGCAAAAGATTAAATGATAAAAATACCGTGCTTCTGTCTCGATACGAACATTCAAGAGACATTTTATCTCCGCAGAGGTATTGTAGCCAATGTAATAGTTTCTTTTTGCAATGTTATCATTACTTTGAGTGTCGTTAAACGAAGCTTCTGGTACGACGTTCGCTCGTCGAGTCGACACACATTTACGGAAACAACATCGTGTGATCCTTGATCGAATCGAGCAACAATCGTCAAACATATTCACTTCGGTTGCGCATCTTGTTGCGTTTGCGACTGCTGCTGTTGTTGTTGCTGTTGTACCTGTTGGGGGTGGACAGAATGCGCGATAGTCTGCAATCTGACTTGACTAGGACCGGGGCTACCTCTCGCTGTCGTGACGATTGGTTTCCCTTGAGCAGGAGCAGCCTGTCGCAATTGGGCGCTACTCGCAGTCACCACCTGAATCGTTTGCTTCAGGGCTGCAGAAGCGACCGGAATTACTCTTGTTTGCAGCGGTGACTTACCCAATACCACCTGGCCTGGCTGGGAACCCGCTTGTCCCGTAGAGACCTGAAATATCAGTATATAAACACCTTCGAAGAGGAGGGAACATGGGAGAACAGTTCTATTCTCTAATATGTTCTAATCCTTATGGCCTATATCTATTCACGATCTAAGCAGCCTGGTTAATGATTAGAATCAATATGGAGTGTTTATCTAGTAAAAGCTATTAAAAGTGTACGTGAACCTGAAAATGTTAGTTCGAGAATTTTATTCAAGACTGCGATGGGTTCTCGAATATATCGGGATTCCTGAATGCTCGAGTTGTTTCCCAAAATATTCTAGAATTCTGATATATTCGAGAATCGTGAAATTTTTGAGAACCCGACTAGACTTGACCCTACCGATATCTTCCCGACTTTTTCGGGTTCTTGCACATATCTGTCGACTATACAGGGTGTCCCAAAATTCCTTCAACATCCGGAAATGGCAGGTTCTTGATAAAGAGTTATTGATGAGAAACACGAACCAATCAGAGCCCGGCTACAGTGAACGGAGTTCGACTCGGCGACAGGTTCCGCTTAGCGTAGCGTTACCGTAGCCGCACTTTGATTAGTCTGTGTTTTTTTGTTAAAAACTACTAAAAAAAACCGCGGACGCCATTTTTGCAAAGGAAAATGTCGCTAATGATCTCAGGAACCTCTCATTTCCGAATGTTGAAGGAGTTTTGGGACATCCTGTCCTAGATTATTTTCCTACTACCAGCCTCAACGTACATGGGTGAACTGTTGCATCGCCGAGGGCTGCACGTGTTTCATCACTTGTATTTGTTGCACCGTCATCGTGGCTGGCAAAGATTTCTGCTGCACGATAAGCTGCGTCTGAACGCCGCTTTTGCTGGTAACTTGCGCCAGCTGGGCTACCTTCTGCGCCGGCAATTTCCTTTGGGTGATGATCTGAGGATGCAGAGCTAGTTGGCGAATTTGTTGCGGCGTTGCCGTGCGTACACCAACGTTCGCGGTTTTCACCAGAGTGGCGACGGGAGTTCCGTTGGCAGAGGTTCCAGGTTGCTGCACCTGCAAACCGGCTTGCGCGAACAGTTGTGCCGGTGTGAGACCGGCTTGACCAGGTACTTGCACTTGAGCCACCGCTTTCGCCTGCTGTTGCAACGTTTGTCGTTTGATCAGAGCAGCCATCTCGGTCTCCGACACCGCGCGTGTCACAGTCTGTTTCCCTACGGTTGCCTGTCCCACGGTACCGGCAGCTATTCCTTGTTTCATTAAGGTAGCCCTTTGCTGAGCCGCGGCGGCAGCAGAGACCGCTACCGACACCTTTTGACCGCTCGCGGCTTGAGCTTGCAGCACTTTCAGCTGCTGCTGTTGACGCAACAGGTTCACCTGCTGTTGTTGTCTGTAATACTGCACTTGTGCAGCGGTCAGCGTTTTGCTACCGGAAGCAGTTGCCACGGTGACCCCAACAATCCCCTTCTGCGTGCCGGCAGGAGAACTTTGAGCGGAAGATACCAAACTCGCTGTCGCGATTCTCTGAGCAGTTTGAAGATTCGCTACGCTGACAACTGTCGGCGTGGTCCTCGCATCTTGCATGGTCAACGTTCCACCAACCGGTCGAGTTTTCACCGTCGAAGCAGCGACCGCCGTACCACAGGTGGTAACGTTCGTCGTCATTGTTGTGACTGTCTTCATGGTAGTCAGTCCAGTTGTCGCCACTGTAGTGACAACTTGAGTAAGTTGATGCACTTGAGGACTCGCGCTACTGGATAAACTCTGTTGGGTTTGTTGTTGCTGTAGTTTAATTTGCTGCTGCTGTTGCTGCTGCTGAGCTTGTTGTTGCTGTTGAGCTTGCTGCTGCTGCTGTTGCTGTAGTAACCGAGCTGCTACCTGTTGCTGTTGCTCCGCCGTTAACACCTGTGTCTGCAAGATACAATGATTATGAGGTTTTGGGTAACAATTTTTCGCGTTACAAGGTTTCAGTATACTAACAGCGTGCTTCAGTTTTTCCTTGGCGATCCTGTCCGCCCGTCTGGTAGCGACTTCAATGGGAGCCAATGGACTATCATACTGAATGCCGCATTCGGCCAGAACGGCTGCGTTCGTAGGATTCTTCATTAACGGATTCACAAGCAACGGTTTAACGGTGGGCGTCCTCTTATTGGAAACTGACTTTATGGTGTCGAACCTCTGACAACACATCAACGTGAACGAGTGATTTTTGTCCTGGATGTATAACTGGGACGTTTTCATTGGCCTATTCGTTTTGCTCTGTTGCTGAAAGAAAAGAGAATCGGAAAATCGACTAACACTGCCAGATAGCAAAAGATATATTGAAATATATTAAAATAAGATTTAAGCAGGTAGACTCATTTTTCCAAGATTGCAAGGGTGCGATCGCGGCCTAGATTGATCTTTTATCTAGTGCTTTTAACTACTCAAAAACCTAATTTTTGCATTATCGAGAAATGAGAAGTGCAGTCCTAGAAAAATGAGTCTACCCCTTAATAATAGTCCGGTGATAATACCTCGGACACTTGAGGTATCTTGTAGACGCCTTTCTGTTTCTTCTGTTTCTTCGGCGTGGTGTCGTACAATAGCTTGCCTTCTTCTCTCGGAACGATCACCGACTCGTACCTGCTCCTACACTGCTTCGGAGACCTGTATATTCGTGAGGTGTTGTTCACTATATCGGCAACTAAATCCCAATTGGGAGTGTGACCAGGCGACAGGATCATCAGGTTCAACGGTAGCCCCTGATAGATCTGTATCGCTTGGAGAAGAGCCCAGTCCTCGTGTATCATCCAGTCGAGAACGTGCTCTTGATCAATGGAAGATTTCGACATGTGGGATGGCTTTAAGCCTGGCAGCGGGATCGATGGACGAACCGTTGCACGATGCTTGTGCAACTTCATATCTCGACGCATCTTCATGATCGCTGGAGACGGCCGATCGAACAGTGATCTCGGCGCGTACACAGACTCCTCTTTGTGCCGCATCTTAACCGCCCGTCGACCTAATAACCCAACTTCGATATTAATATATGATAATTAGGCAGGGGATCTTTATGAATTTATGGAAAAATTGAACAGATGAAATTTAGAACAGTGGCTCCTGTCACTAACAATCAATATAGACAATTTTTATTTTGCATAAAAATGTGCAGTCTAGTAATGATCATTAAGAAAAATGCTTTGATGTATATGTGTGCTACCACTGACCTGGCAAAAAGAATTCGGTCAGCATTATAATTGTGATGTTAACTATTATATACAATACTTCTTCCGTAACTATAATAATTCGTGGTTTATTCGGAATACTCGGATATTAAGAACTCCATTGTAAAACGTTTTCCACGAATCAAGGATAGGAATAGTTTGAATGACAAGTACTTTGTTTGTCCGATCGAATAATTCTTGCCAGGGGCAGTGTATAATCGAGTATGTATATTACCATCACGATCGCTAATTCCAGCGTCGACTCTACTCCTCTTTTGCTCTTTTTTAATGTAAATCGGAGGCAACTGAGCCTCAGACATAGGGGTGTTCTCGTAAAGGAATCCCAAAGAGTAGTCGATGTAAACATCGTTATCCGTCGTCGGAGGCGTAGGTGGACACCACATCTGGCGATCAAACGAATCATAGAGACCAACACCATATCGAGAAATGAAATTTGAAAACGTAAATGTCGTAGAAAGTGGATTATACTAACCGGCATTTGCTCCATATTATCGTCCGACAACCATATCTGTAAGATATTAAAAGCACTTCTATCAGATCGACTTCGAGGATTGTTAATAGTATCGTCCACTCGGAAAGAAACAAATATGTTTGCAAGAAGAGACCAGAGCGTCATGTACACCGTGTGAAATTATCGACAACGATTATAAAAGGACTTTTAACAAAAATAAAAACGGTATCCTCTTGGTTGCTACAACGTCTCCGTAACTCGTCTTCCCAGAGGAGAGCCATTGCGAAGAAGAACGTAAACGCTGAATGATCTATATATCGATCTTGGAACACCTGGGAAATGTGTAGGAAAAAGTGTACGGACACCTTGCTCGTTCAAAGGCTCGTTCGTCTCTTCGAAGGTCTTTAAAAAGATACCTTCGTGCCGCGTCAAGTACTCTGTTACAAATGAATTTCAAACGTTGTGCAAGACGCTCATGAATGTGCCTGCTTATACCTTGGCTGACTCCAAGTTTGGAATGGCAAAGGCAGTGTTTTGGTGCCATTTTCGAAATCGCTATTCGTTTTTTTTTCTTTTTGGAGCTTTAAACGAATTCTCTTTCTCTCTTTCTTTCTCTCTATCTTTCTCTCGTTTTGTTCATTTTGATTTTGAATGTGCGGTCATGTAAGCCTTGCCACACCAAACATCGCGAGGATTCCGTCGATCGTCTGACCGATAATCTCGGCTAGAGTTTGCATTTATTTTTCGTGTTTTATATATAACCAAGCACACTGAGCAAAATTTGACACCAAAACGGAACTGAACCTTTGATCGAACAGACTTGGAAACGCACCAAGAAATAAGAGAACACATCGTATCTTCATAGCAAGGAATTAGTTTTATTTCCTTCCTTGGACTCACTCGATCATACAAAATACAGGCACGCAACTTAAATATTACAGTGGGGCATACCATTAAACGAGTAGTAACTCCTTAAATCTAGCAATGTAATCAGGTCGTCACCTTGTGAGTTATGTAATATACAAGGCGTTACACGAGAGCAAAGTACAGCGCGTTCACAGGATTTTTTCACTTGTTTTTTTTTCGTTCCCTTTTTTGTTACTAGGTTTTCTCTGTTCTGTTCTCTTGTCGTTTTGTTTCTACCTCCCCGACAAATCGACTGTCTATTGTTTCCAATTAACGGTTCTCCTCGCTTGTAAACGCACGATTGAGATCGCGCGCGCGCGCCTGGAAACGCGACCAATGATTTGCAGCGTCCCTAACGAGCTAAACTAGACGGTAGAATTGTTTGCGTGTGTGAATTCTCGTTAACTATTACCTAATATGATACAGTCGAATGTGTCTGAAAACTCCTCTTCCCGTTTTTTCCTCCCACATACTCTTTCTTCTTCGCATCTATATATCACCGAGTGTATAAATTACAATGTCGCAAAAAGGAGACATTTACGCGAGGGGGGGGGGGCGCGGCTTTACAGGAGAGCACAAATTTACAAGGCTAAAAAATTACACGCGTGTACCCAGTACAACGGAACAAAAAAAAAGAAACGTATCTTTCCGCTTCTCAGTTTCTCCTACTTCTCTTCGATCGTTTCCATAATATGTACAACGTGGGTTTTTTGATGATGATTACGGTGAAATTAAAAAGAGAAAGAAAGAAAGAAAAATAAAAATGAGAGAAACAAAAAGATAGAAAGAAAGAGGAAAGAGAAATTGATGCGTATAAGAAAAAGTTGGATGATGCGTACACCCGCTCCAGGAATCTTTATACAATCCTGCTGCTAAATCTTACAGCGATATAGTAGTCTCGGCAAGACTCAAGACACGGTGCCGCTGCTAATCTTTCCCAACTGCGCCGTCTGCGACGGAGTAGGAGGAGAAGGAGTAGAAGAGGACGACGATGGCGAGAGCTGAGATCGAATAGACTTCTTGATCGGTGGGATCTGTTCCTCCTGTTCGTCAAGCTTATCTTCAATCTCCACCACTTTGCCGCCGAGGGGTTTAGCGAACGAGGTCACCCGGTTCCTTTTGATCTTCCGACGCAATCTCTTCGACCCGTCCGACGAGTCGTAGTTGGAATCGTTATCCAGATCCACCAACGCGATCACGGGCAGTAAGTTCTCCATCTTTCGCTTGGCGCTCAACGGCGACCCGACCTTGCCAACTGTCGCTTTGCCCGTCTTGCCGGAAGCGTAAGTACTGGCCACGTTCGTGATCACTGCGGGGGCGTTATCAAGCTCAGAGCCGCACCAGCTGTCCAATTTACAGTTCGACGTTACATCGGAGATTCTGAGAAGACAATTCTTGTCCGTCACTGGTGTGGTTGCGTCGTTCTTCTTGCAGAGGCTGCTGCTTTTACTATCGGCAGAGGAGTTCGTTGTCTTCACTGAACTTGAGGCCTTACCACTGCTGTGGTTACTCCTGGTGTCCAGCGTGAGGATCGCGACCACCTTCGCCGTACGCTGCGGTTTTTCGTCCATCTCCGTAAATCCCGAGTCGTCCTGTTTCCCAAAGTCCTCAGAGGCGACCGCGTTCCCGTTCGAATCCGTGCTGGAAGACTCCTCTTGCGACTTCGCTTCCGCGTCCGCTTTCCGGACGTGTTTAGTGCCTCTGAAAGGGGCGGCCACGTGGTTGGGACTAGAAGAAGACTTCCCAGAGTTCAGGGTGAAGTTCAGGCCGGATCGCGTGACCCTCGACATCTGCTCGAATGTCGGAACCGGTGTGTCCGGTCGTCTCTTCATGGTACTCGCATTTAGAGGTTCAACGACGACGATGGCCTCATTGACGTTCTTCTTAGGCTTCGCGGTAGGACTGCCGGTGTTGTCTTTTACCTCCGATGGCTTCATAGGCGGTATCGAACTGCTCTGACGGAACGGTGTAGGACTCAAGAAACCATTGTCTAACGATTTCGAACTTCTCGTAGTTGGTTTCTCGTAAGAAGAGACATTCTGCTGCTCCTCGGTCCTTACCGGGGAGCTTATGCTGGACGAGGACCTAGTCACTGGCCTGGGAGGTAACTTCGAACCCTCCGACAGTGGAATGTCTGCTTGGTGTCTTTTCTGGATCGATCTCGTGGGACTGTTGCTCGGCGGAGGTGTTAATGATCGGCCGGCGCTTGACCTGGTGATTCTACCTTGTTCCAACGGTCTTGGCGTGTCCGGTCTCTTTATCAGTGCGAACTTATTCCCTTCTTTCTTGAGGGTCGTTAAATTTTCGTTCTCTTGATTGTGCTTTGGCACGTTCGATTCGAAGTTTGTTTCGCTATCCGTATCTTTGCTTTCGGTAACCTCGACCGTGAAATTGATCTTACCGCTTCGCGTAGTTACTCTGTAGGACACAGTTTCCATCTTACGAGACTTGAGCTTATTTTCTGAAATAGAATCAGACTCGGGTTTGTCGTCCGATTCGGAGATATCAGTGGAACGAGTCGGTTTATTGTCGTCACTTCTCGTTTCTCCCTCGTTCAATTTAGAACAGCTATCCTCTTTTTCGTTTACTTTTGCTTCTTCTACTTCTTCTCCACTATCGATCTTCTGACTAGAGCTTGTTTCTATCACAGATGTAGACACGCTATCACTAGCGAACTCGTTCTTCGCGCCCGAGTCCGTACTTTCGTTGGATCGTTCGTTCAATTCGATAAGACTTTCTGGTTTTTGATCACTTGTGTCCTCACTAACAATGTCGCTTTCTGTTTCTAGTTTCTTCGTTGATTCTCGATCCGTTTCGGCTGCGACCGCGTTCTCCAAAGTCGATTCAGTCGTCTTATATGTTGCCGATTTCGAGACGGCTTCGATTACTTCTGGAAAGACTGTCTTGCTTTTCAAGGAAGATGTGCTCAACGAGCTCTCAGAGACGTTAATCTCTTCAGTTAGATCGGAGTCCGACATCATTTTCAACGTACCAGACTCCGCCGCGGACGAGCAAGAGCTACCAGTCTGCGAAAGAAGACTAACATCAGCATTCTCAGCATCCCCACTAGAACTCGCTTCGTCCGCACAACTATTCTGCTCCGCAGACTCATGCGCAGACAAATCGATTCGATCCTGTGTCTCCTCGTCATCGACCTTTTCATCTATTTCCTCCTGGTCCCCGCTGGATGCAGATTCATCCAACCGAGAACACGCTGCTTCTGCTTCTTCAGAGTTTGAAACCAAGTCAGATTCGTATTTCCCCTTTTCCGTATCCTTTTTACCGTTCGTCCTCAGTGAAGACGCGGCGGTGACGTCGCAGTGATTCACAATAACCTTACAATTCTCAGTGACTTCGAACGAACCTCTGCTAGACGAAAGCTTGCTATTGGTTGCCTCGGTGCGTTTCAACTCCGGCTCCTCCACTTTTGGATTCGCGCGCCTGAATTCATCATCGGGCCTACTGGTAGCGTTCAGCTTCTTCGGACTCGACGAGGACGGCGGCAGAGGTAGCACGAAGCTCTCCTCTGTCTTCATTCTCATCTCCATCTCCCTCTGCTTCCTCATGTTGCTGGCCCTACCTCGACACTTCGGCTTTATGCCCGGCAAGATCGGACTCACGTCCAACGTCCACAAGTTGATCTTGACATTTCCTCTGGACCGCGTCCGGGGACTGTTCAGATCGAAATGATTCTGACTGAACGATTTGTTCGAACGGTTTTTACGCTTAGGGTATCCTCCTCTCTCGGAATCATTCGCTTCGTCCTCCTCTTCCTCCTCGTCCTCGTCTCCCTGACTCTGACTCTCCGTATGGCTCGACTCCTCGTCAAGACTATCCTCCACGACGTCTTCTTGAGATTCTGACTCGGACTCCGTGGTGGTCTCGCTTTCACTTTCCGACTCCTGAGCACTTTTACTGTTGTTCCTACGCAAACTTCCTATCCTCCTCCTCCTCCCCCTACTATTCGCCGGCAGTTTCTTACTTACTAACTTCTTAGAATTACTAGCATTATTAACCTGATTCTGCGCATCCTCGCGGCCGAACGTTAAGGGTTTCTCATCATCGTCTGCCAACCTCATCCGCCTCTCTTCCTCCTCGCGCAACGCTCGCAACCGATCCAGCTCCCACTCTTTCTTCTGTTCTTCTAGCTCGCGTTCTGCAGCTGCGAGCTGAGCCGCCGAGAACGCACCCTCAGATTCCTCGACGAACTTCATCGCGTACCGTTCTATCGGCGTAAGCTGAACACAGAAAACCATTAGTATTACAAAACGATTGCTGTAGATACAGTCCGATTGTAAGTCATTTCTCGGTTCAGTGTTGCGATCTAAATATAAGCGAGACACTATTTTTTATGGCTTCAAAGACCGTGCCGAACGTAGAAAAGGACAGCGAAGCTCGAGAAGCCGCGGTCGCCGAGAAGTGTAAATACAACTAATCCAATCACAAAACTTCTTTATTTCTCATTATGTTTTATGGGACTTTGACCATCATATTCGTGGGATTTTTCTAATGTGAATGATACCAAATATGATATGATTCGAATTATATTTACTTGTGTAATGAACAATGAAAGTTTTTGATGTAAAAAAGCACAGCGTATGGAAAAGAAAGAGACGCGAAGAGTCGCGGCACGCCGGCACAGCTTTTCCCATACGTTGTTCTTCCTTGCGTCCAAAACTCTCGTCGTTCATTACACGAGTAAATATCATCGCAATTATATCATCTTTGGTATAATTTTTATTAGAAAAATGCCACGAATATGTTGCTCAAAGTTCCATAAAAAAGTAATAAAAATAGAGCATTTTTATAATTGGATTAGTAGTTCACGTCGATATATCCGCCTGGTATCGGATTACGCGACGTGCCTACACTGCTCGGCGACCGAGGCAGCTAGAGCTTCTTGACCCCCCAATGAAATGGGCAGCGTAGCGAGATACAGTTTCTTTCAGCGCGACTTACAATCGGACATTACTATATTTTGAACAACTTTTTCCCCCAAGAATACAAAAAGAATTCACTGTAGCGATACCGACAGGTTTTCGTAAATATCTCGGAAACTGAATTTATAGCTGTTCTGCAGGTTCACCGAACGATTCGGTTAGTTATCGCACAGACTGTGATTGCTCTGATTAGAGCCCGCAGTCCAGTAAACTGATCAGAAACTGATCAAACAAATTTCCTTTTACCTGTGATACCAAGTTCTGCACTTCAAGCTCAGCTTTGCTGACTTGCATATCGTCCTTCTCCGCCTCGTCCAAAGGTATGTTCTCGTCAAACTCTGCCAAATCAGCAACAGCTTCCGCCTTGGCAGTTTTCGCCGCTTGAACGTCGAGGTCCTCCTCAGCAGCGGCGAGTGCACTCTCCAACGCACCCATCGCCACCTTATCGTCAGTTCCCTGACTTGGAACAACATCCTTCTGCAGGAACTTCTCACGATCCTTGTTCTGTTCCAACACTTCTGCCATTCGCGCCGAAGCATCGTTCTCAGTTTGATCGATGTTGAAGAGATCTTGGATGGTAGACTGTTTAAAGATCGATTAAGTTCAATGATTCGTTATATTGTTACGTCCGATGATTTTTCTATTATTGTTTGAGATGCTTACGCTCTTAAAGTAAGCAGTCGTGAAGTTGCCACCCTCGATAGCCAGATCTCCGAGCAGTCGCTTCTGATTGGCCTTCTTTAGAATATTTTCTTCCACAGTCTTTTCGCTTACTAACCTGTAATATAGAATTCAACATACACATAAGTAGCTCCCATTTAGTTTTTGTGCTACGGGGAAATACTTTTGGATATTTATTATTTAGTAGTGGGGATAAAAAAGTATCATTATCCGCACAGACGTAAGTGACACTATCCGAAGAAATACTGTATATGAAAGAACAATTGTTCGTTTCTACGTATGTACCTGTAGATATGTACATCCCGTGTTTGGCCTATTCTATGACACCTATCCTGTGCTTGGGCATCCATGGTGGGATTCCAATCGCTGTCATAAAATATAACAGTATCGGCGCCTGTAAGATTGACGCCCACACCTCCAGATCTAGTCGACAAGATGAAACAGAATATCCGTTTGTCGCCGTTGAATCTTTCCATCAAAACCTACAAGAAAAAGTATCCATTAAAAAGACAAGTCTGAAAAACTCGAAAAAATTATCGTAGCAAAAGAGCGATCGATACCTGTCGTTGATCCACCCTGGTAGTACCATCTAAACGCAAATATATATGGCCGTGGAAATTAAGGAAAGCTTCTAAAACATCCAACATTCTTGTCATTTGTGTAAAAATTAAAACTCTATGGTTGTCTGACTTAAGCTTTCTAAGAAGTCGATCCAAGGATTGTAGTTTGCCACAGTCATACTGTATCAGTCGAGGATCTGGGAATTGAGTCATCATTGCACTAGCTACTGGATGGAACAACGCGAATTTCGGCGATAGATGACGTTGCAGCGCCATTTGCATACGCTTCTGGGCGAACAGTTTGTGTGGGGGTGGATGAGAAACATGAAAACGTGGCGTAGGTGCGCACACAGCAGGAACGTGAACAACAAACCTGTAACAACAATGGCACGATATGCTGTACGTCGTTCAATAGAAACATAATCGTGTAGTTTTAAAGTTCATGCAGCTGAGACAGCGCACCTTTCGAAAACTTCCTTAAGCTCTTCAACAATCTGTTCTGTACTGTTGATCGCTTCCGCGAGTGCTTCGGTACGAGAAAAGAATTGCCTGCGAGTACGAACGTTTTCTTTGGTAGTTGCACAATGAACCCAACCGTTGTGCCATCGACACGCTGTAGATGGTTTGCCGATTCTCAACGCCATGAACAGATCCTCCCCGTAGAGAGGACACGCTGCACATCTTCTTTCATTAATATTAGTAAGAAGACAGAGCTTCGCTTGCCTCCTTTGCTTTCGTTCCTCTTCCAATTGCGGCTATAACATTAATAGACAAATTGAAGCATGAAAATTCGAGGTAAAAATAGACCCTAAAGTTATGAATTAAAAAATGAACCTGCAGAACAAGTTCCTACCCTCTCATTTCGATAATTTTTTGGATATATTGTAGAAATCGATGTTCTTAACTTATGGTAGTCAACTGTTCCACAGGTCCACCGATTCAAATGTGATTTGACTGATAATTACCAAATAAAATTCGGACTTTGGACGTTCCTTGGTTTGTGCCTTCTCAGACTCCTTTTGTGCGTGTCTAGTGACAATACCACAGCGAATAGATTGCTGAGGAGATTGCCCATTGGCCGTCGAGGGCTGTGCTGCCTGGGAACCAGTCACATTCAAAGGTGGTACTCTCATCACGGGTCTTCCGCTCGTTCCACTCGACGTTGTTACAACTCCTCCTACAACTTTATTCACCGTAGCTGCCGAAGTGGTTAGGCCCATCAAAGATTTCGATAAAACCGTCAAACGTTGTCCACTTGGCGAAATTACTGGAAACGAGACTGTAGAAACGAAGGGGAATATTAACCCGCGTGTTTCGACCACCTACACCGATATAATATATAATATAATAGGTAATATTTTTATTTGCATTATGCTAAAATTACTGTAGGACACTTTTCCTCGGTAACATGAGGAGACAATTATTCATGATCATGCATCGTTCAATTAAGTTATTATTTAAAACAACATCCACTGAATGAGATGTGCATAAATGAAATATGAAGATGGAGGGCGGTGGGTGTACGCATTGCTTGAGTATGGGATCACAAATGGGGGTCAGTAGGATACGAGCGTTCATGGGACAAACCTGTGTTAGTGTTTTGCTGATTCGAAGTCAGAATGATATGTCTACCAGTAGATGTTTGAACCAGCTGTGCAAAACTAGGCACTGCTATTCTTTGGACGGAATCACCTTGTTTAACTGTGACTGTCTGCGTGGTTAGTCGTTGCAGTCCATCTTTGATATTCGCATTCCCTACTGTAATCCTCTGTGCATTCGATGCTGCTGTACTTGTTGTCACTGTCGTACTTTGTGGGTTATGTGCTAGTGTTCCAACAGGGATGGCTATTTCCGAAGCAAACACAACATATATTTTACACAAATGGTAACTCACCCAGGGACTAACAGACTTTTATGCATTCACGACATGTATTCTGAAAACCTCAAGGAAGTAGGCGTGTTTCTGCGATTGCAAGGGTGCAAAACTCGCCTTCTCATTTCTCGATAATGCAAAAATAGGGTTTTTCAGTAATCAAAAGCACTAGATAAAAGAGATCAATCTAGGCCGCAATTGCCCTCAAAAGTCCTATTTTTACGTCTACGAAGTGTGATCTGCATTATTGGAAAAATTCCATCTTTGCATTATCGAGACATGAGAAGACGCACCCAGCACCCTTGCAATCCTGAAAACGAGAGTCTACCCCCTTTGTATGCATTATACAATTTTCGAAAAATGATTATTTCTTTTTCTCTTTTATCGATGAATGTCCAAAATTTATAGAATTTGCATAAACATCCGCTGTCCACTTATGAGCATAACAATATAATTAAATTAAGTTATTTGTTAATGTGTTCTCAAGTCTAGAATGCTTATAACAGGGGAAAATTATAAACAAGCTGGCATGAGATCAGTTTCTATAGCACCACTGCAAAAGTGATTACACTGTGATGATTAAGTGCAACCACTGATCGATGATGCACTGGGATTTAAATTTTTTAATGAATATAACATGAGTATAACATATATACGTGTGTGTATGTGTGAAGGAAAATAAGTGGACGAAGACTTACCTTTCACGCTACCCTGATGTTGAACCAATTGAACCGAGTATCCCTGTAACTGTTGACCACCTGATACCCTTAAAGTAACACCTGTAAATGATTAAAAAATAATTGTAATTACACGTTCTGTTACAACAAACAAGAAATTTAGGTAATTTCTAATCTAGGTAATTTCTGCTTACCTTGTCCCGCAGTGCTTTGATTATTTATTGTTTTAATTAAAGGAGACGTTCCAACGCGAGTAGTGGGTAAGATTCCAGCCAAGTTTTTTAATTTCGTTTGAGTCTGTTGTGGTGTAGACGGTGGTTTGGCTTGATTCGACAGTCTAACGTTGATTTTAATTTTCCCAGGTGGACATCTCGGCGGTGGATCTGGTTGACTGTCAATTTCCTCAATCAGTTTTCGTGGTGTTTGCGATCGCTTTACTCTATGCGCAACGAACGCGGTAAGCGACAACTCCAAATCACATAAAAGAAGATTCATACTAGATAAGTCGATATGCTGTAATATAAAAAAGTATGTTGAACAATCGGCAACTCGGAGAAAGTAAATGAAAAATAGTGCTATATCTAATACACACCTTAAATGGATCGTAATCAAGAACACTCCACACCAACGAAGCCGTAACATATTCGATAGCCTCCATTTGAAAAGGCGACACCGTCGGTCTCACTTCAAACAAGTTTGGATGATTACACACTTTACGTAACTGCATCAACACGTTGATGACGCTCAATAGATTACCGCTAGCCAAAGTCTCCTTTGTCCTTGCAAAAACAAGTAAAAAAAGGATTTCAATAAACCAACATTAAAAATTATCATCAAGTTGAGAAAACTTTTAGAAGGATGCTAAATACTTACTTTGCCCTAGACATGAAATCATCGTACAGATATCGCTGTCGTTTCGACAACCGGCACATGAGAACGTGTTCGTATTTTTTCGGCAACTGTTTTTCTACTTCTGTTTTTAATCTTCGTAATAAAAACGGCCGTAAAACCTGGAAAGATAGAATCGTTGAGTAAATGAAATGGATTAAAGCTAGTCTTACAAAGGATAGAATAATTAGTAGAATTGTTTCTCTAGACAGGATTCGTATGTCATACCAGATTTGTCCTGACACGCGAGTTTTAATAGAGAATTTAATATCTCGCTATTGTTATAAAAACAGAGAAATGTAACGATTATCAAATCTCTGGGTCGGTAGCGAATGGCTAAATTATGTACAAACACATAAGTACGATGGCAAACTACGTACAGACCTTATGCAGACGACGAATAATATTTTCATTGTATTCACTGTTCCCTTCGATCATGCCTGTGACGGGGTTGCTGAACCATTCTTTAAATTCTCTATGCGACTGAAATACATTCGGCATTAAAAAATGCATCAGAGACCACAGTTCCATAAGATTATTTTGAAGCGGCGTGCCAGTAAGCAACAGTCGTCTGGAAAACAAAACGAGTTTCGTGTGTAAAATAGTCCTCTGGTTCCAAGAATAAAATTGTTTAAAGTATTTCAAATGTTTACCGTTGCGTCTGAAAATTCAACAACAACTGCCATCTTTGCGATTTAAAATTTTTGATATTTTGAGCTTCGTCCAATATGAGATACTTCCACTTTTTCCTTCGAAAGCTTTGATGATCTTGAATAACTAATTTATATGATGTGATACAGATGTGGAAAGCATTGGGTTTTGTCCAACCTGGCGTGGAAAGAAACGAAAGGTGTTACGTAAACGTTATTCCTTGGATTGGAAACGATTTTATCTGAAGATACGGAACATCACCTGTTCTTTTCTGTTTTCTTTCTTTCTGCGTTCCGTAGTATGTCAAAATCTTAAAACCGGGACACCATTTTTTGCATTCCATTTCCCAATTAAGCATTACAGAGGTTGGTACTATTATAAGATGAGGGCCCCAATTACCTTTCTCGCATGCCAAGTGCGCGAGTAAGGCAATCGTTTGTATCGTTTTACCCAAACCCATTTCGTCTGCCAAAATACCGTTTAACTTCCTGTCGTACATAGTTACGAGCCAATCCAGTCCAATGTGCTGATATTCCCGAAGAGAGTGTTTCAAAAGGAACGGAATTTTTGTAACAACCTATAAGTAACGCGATTCGTACGTTAGAAAAAAGTTACAGAGTTATTTCAATTGGCATATTAAATGAATAACCAATTGTCGTAATAATCTCTCCGAAATAAATCATTAAACTTAATCTATTTTTACAAAGGAGAATATTACATTTTATTTTGCCTTCCTGAAAAAATTGTAAGCAAACAATTGTCCCACAACTTTGGATGAAAGGCTTCCTCGGTTTTTATTTAAACGGTTATTACTTCGAATAACTTACGCTAGTAGTCAGTAAAGTATTTCCCTTCGGCTGGATACTTTCTGCCAATGCAGCCACGTTGTCCATTTCGTCGTGGGCATTCGAATGATCTATTTTTGCAGTCTACAAAATATAATAAATACGTTATTCAAATACTTCTTCGTTAAATACTGATTAATTCCTTGTACATACTATAATATCGGGTCAGACTAGTGATGAAAACTTCGAAAAAAATTTGCTAAATATGAATATTATTAATTCCCTTTAAATTGAAATTAAATTCTATTTTATTCTAGTCAATATTTAGTCAATGAAGATCATATGGGTATACAATAAATATGAATTTTCTTTTTCTGTCCTATTAAATTGTAGACATCGAAGAAGTTCTAATTATTGCAATCGTAAAATAAACCAAGGTCAAGGGGTTGAATAAAACGTCATTAGTTTCGAACATATTGTCTCACCTTTTCGTCCGTAGATTTTTCCATAGAGATATCTTCCAAAAGCGATTTGAGCCCGACATCAGCATCATTGTCGCTTTGCGTTTGAGACTCCTGTTCGCCAACTTCATTGTCACTTTCTTCGCTTTCATTTTCACTGCTGATAGATTCCTCGTCGTCGTTCTCCTGTCCCTCCTCCTCTTTTGTGCTTTCTTTATCAGAATCTATATGGAAAACATTGAACGTTAGTATACGTCGCTGTAATTAATGATATTAATTCAACTGGATGAAATGGATTGGGTATCTCAGACAAATGCCTCAAGTCACATCAAGAAATCGGTGTCAAGGAATGAAAACCATTCCTCGAACCATCAGGAATGGTAAATTATCATCACAGATTAATCAACGTCGTAGAAAACTCGCGGAGAAGCGAATACTTCTTGCATACCTTGTTCTTGATCAACATCCATTGGAGCGTCCGACATATTGCCATATTTCGCCATGAGATCATCGATAGACATTTCATTTTCAGCCTGAAAGAATGCAAGTTGTGTATTCGGAATACTCGTCACTTACGTTTCGAATTTTTTATTCATGTCACTTGTATTAAGTAACGCACAGATCAGATACTTTTAGTACCTACTAGATTTAATGTTAAAATACTGAATAAACGATATATACTTTGAGCTCATCCAGTTCCTGTTTGTAATCCGCATTTTCCTCCAATTTCTCTTGTTCCATTATAGTTTCTTCTTCGTCTGAAGATTCGTCCGATGCCGCAACAAAATCTGTATCACCATCCATGGTCTTTTCATCGTTGCCCTATTATCAGAAAAATAAGCTGTAAGTAGCATGGCTCTGAGTATAATCAAGGGTAGTTTTATGAACATACTTCGTTCGCAATTTCTTTCGACGGGGACAAATTTTTCTTTCTATCTTCTAAGTAATCGGGAGGCAAATCCTTCAGGAGGTCTTCCAACGGAATTTCCGATTCTCTCTTTAACAATTCAACCTCTTCTTTATGATTCGTTACAGATTTTAATTCTTCTTCCGCCTTTGCTATGGTTTCTTCGTCATCATCCGAACTTTGATTTGGTTGAAAGTCCTCTGCATTAAACAACGTTAAATTTATATGTCGGTGTCACCGATAACACATACATATATAGTATACTATCTAGTCCATTTAATTTACCATCAGAATGAGATTTGCCGGGCGGAACGGGAGAAGATATTCGTGAACTATTAATAGATGCCGGTATACTTTGAGGACCGTCAGTTTTGTTAAGCCCCTCTGTCAACCACGTCGAATATTTCTCAGTTTGTCCAACGATAAAGTTTAAATGTTGATCCAGCGCTTGTTTTCTTTTCTCTTCCAGCCTTGTTTGTTGTTTATACTCCACCAACTTGAAAACCGAAAGAACAAACTAATACACGTGATCCAATACAGTTCTCATACAGAACTAACAATACTTGAAAGAAGTTTATGAATAAGTGTCCTGAATTAATTCTTTGATCGTATCTACGCAACGAGTACAATCATACACAATAATCAGACTTTGCTGTTCCCACAACGAGCACACAGGTTCAATTGGAATACACCGAAACTGTCGGCTTAATAGTGTGGGGTAAACTAGAAATTGTCCACAGAGAAGGAAATATATACACACAAACACACCTTTTCTACGTTCGTCCAGAAGGTTTTGATCTCTTTCGCTATGAAACTGGCAATCTTCTTCAGCCTGAGCTCTTGCGACTTCTCGGCTTTCTGCGCTTGAATCGCTTTCTCCTGAAAGTACTTCTGAACCATGCGCGCGCACTTTTTCGCCGCAGCCTTCTTCCACTTCCGTTCTTGAGCAAAATCAGCAGCCAACCAGACCATCTCCTCCAACAAGTAATCCCAATGAGCTTTCGTGCGAGCTGGCTCTTGCACTTTAGGCAATCTCCTCTCCGACCATAATCCTTCCCGCTGCAACTCTGCAATCCTTTGCATAACGTACGCTTCCTGCAAATTATTTCAATGCGTTACGTTGACGTTACATTTTTATTAGAGGTGCGCGGGAACTCGAAAATTTCGAGATTCTAAAATATATTCGAGAACCCCAATATTCTAGGGAATCCCGAAATTTTCAAGAACCTATCCGACCCGACATTGTAAGTTTTTCCACACCTCTAATTTTGATACGTTGCGCAACTAGACGACGAGTACGATACACACCTGTTTCGCCTTTTCTACTATTTGCTCTTGATTATTCGCGATATCGCTTGCTGTTGAATTAGAGGCAGGTAATTTAACGAGCTTTACAACTGGCTGAGAGGGAGTACTAGTAGGCGCAGTAGACATTTTTGGCGCTGTAGTAGTAATCGTTGCGGTAAGAGTAGGAGTAGGAATAGGAATAGAAGTAACTGTTATAGTCGATGTGGTAGTAGTTGTGGTTGTTGTGACTGTTGTAACTGTTGTGGATAGTTTGTCTGCGACTGGAGTTGCTGATGCTGATGTTGCTGCTGCCGAGACTGATGCTACCGTAGTTGTTATTTGTTTTGGAGAACTTGGAACTACCGGTGCACTACCTGTAACGATAGGGAAAATAATTTTTAATATGCATGCTCGGTCGCTTGGCATCACTGGCAAGTCGAGGGTGAGCAGTGTGTATCAATAGCGTCGTTTGACCGAAAAGCTTACTGCTAATCGATCCTAAAAAACTATGAATTCATCTTCCCACATAGAGTAGACTACATCGAGATACGTGAACTCGATGCAGCCGTCTTCTGTGGAATTACACAATAAATACTCTACAACGTTAACAAGGATGTAGTTATCACAATGCATAAATCATCAACTTAAAGAAGGGTGCAATGTGAACATAAGTAACTTCGTCAAAAGAAATCGTTACTATGAGAATGAATTATGGGATATTCGTGATCAAGGAATACAAGCTAGGAGAACAAAATATCCTACAATGTTTTGCATATGAACGTAAGTATAACTTGTCGTAATTTAAGAAGCAACGTGCATGTAACTACTTGTCGTTTGAAAATGTTTAGCATATTGTTCGATTAAATAAATTCTAGATACTGTTTTTCTCGTTACTAGTATAAACGGTATCGAATGCATAAGTTTAAACAAAAACACGGTTTTCTGTTGTAACGAAATTGTTGAATAAATCGCTGCTTTGTATCCTTATAAGCTCGATCAGTACGCAAAAAAGCGAAGAACGAAATAAACTTTGAACCATATATGATCATGAAAATAGAAAAGAACTGCGATACAATAATTAATGAATCTAAACATCAAACGATAAGCCTGCGGTAATCACCTATAATGAGCGTGGGTGCTAGAGTAGAAGTAGGTGGAGAGTGAACGGTGACTGGTGAAGATTGAATTGCTGCTCTGAAGGCAAACACCATGCCATGGCGGCCCCCTTGAGGCCTACCTGGTACATGTCCTAGTACGCATACAATTATTTGGTTGATATAAAACATCTACTAAAGAGTCTCTATTGTTTTCCATACTGCCGTGTAAACGTCTACTAACAACTTTGAAATAAATATTCTGATTATCTACATATAGGCGTACAAGAATTTTGTCAAGATATTTCTATCGAACTTCAATATAATGGTGTGCCTCTTACTACTTTGGGAAACATGATTCGTGTTACATGAGAAATAGCATTGTTTTATTCACATGTCATTACTAGAGATGTGTAAGAACCTGAAAATGTCAAGATGCAGAGACGGGTTCTCGAAAATTTCGAAAATTCACAAAAATCCCGAAATTTTAGAGAACCCAACTCGCCTCGAACCAATAGCTTCTCGACCATCCGGCGCCCGACATTTTCTGGTTCTTGCTTCATCTTAATTACTATTAACCCGCCAATGGTACCCTGACTACTCCCACGACCTCACCATAATTATTAATACAGGATTTGATTAACTTCTCCTGACAATTTGGATTTTGTAGCTATAAACTATGTACCTGAAAGTTTAGTGTAAATTCTGATTAAGAAAACAGGGTACCATGACAGAGTCAAATTATTCCATTAATATTATTCAGTTAGTTACAAACATGTATACATAACAATTGTTTAGGCTTACCTTGCTGATTAAGTTGAGCTACTGCAGCAGGTAAAGTAGTGGACACTGCAACTGGTGTAACGTTCATACTAGAAATCTTTACTTCTGCACACTGATTCACAGAAACTATCGAAGAGACGGTTGGTGTAACAGTCGGCGTTAATGGAATTTCTGATATTGCTGGCAGTGGCACTGTTAAATCTTCGTCGTCGTCGTCTGGATCTAATCTATGTTGCCGTAAAAAATGCAGATACTGAGGCGTTGGTTGTCTCTTCCTCCAGGTTTGAAAGTCCATCATATTTCCACCAGCATGCAGAAAGAACAACTCCGATGCATTCTCAGAGTATTTATCCCTTATCGCACGCATCCTTTTCATCTTGTGTTCCATAATTCTTCTTCTGTAGCCTACCGCATCGTCAATACACATAATAGGCTTCTCGGTAGAGTCTGTTAATTTCAACTTTTTCCTTGCTGGTGGAGATTGCATAGAAGCTTGAGACGTTGGAGCAACAAACATGTTGCCGATGGAAGTTCTAACAAGTTTCGGGGATGTTGCTAGAACAACTTTAGGTGAATTCTGGCGAGAGGGAGAAGGAAGAGGCGAACCACTAGCTCCTGCAACTCCCATGGTACTCGCACGTGGTGGAGTACCGCTAATATTAACAAGTCTTGTAACACCGACTTGTTGAATATTAGAATTTGTTGTCGCATTGCTTGGTATAACCTACAGTAATACAAAAGGTTAGAAAACAGTTTCGGAAGATAATGGAAGGGATAGTGAAATTAATAAAACATATACCTGTGTGAGACCAGGAACCTGGGAAGTAATAACAAACTGCTGTCCAGCACCTGTAGTGAGGACATTGAGACCCTGAGCTGTGGCAAGTACTTGCTGCAAACTAACAGTTTGTTGCGGTGTACCGCCATTGCTTCCCCCATTGTTTCCTCCACCCCCATTAAGGGGTGGCAAAATAGGTGCAGACTGCTTATCGCTCATTACATATCACACTGTAATATCATGGAAATTAATTTTAAAATGTATAAAAAAAATGACAGTAAGTACAAACACTGCATTAGAGTATCAATAGCATATATGAGCCATATTGTTGGTGGAAGAAATTGTTATTTGATTGAAACATTTATTTTCATAAAAAAGAATGTTTACCGAGCAATTGAGTCTATATGTAAAGGTTAAAAATAAAAATAATACACAACAAGTAAAATAAATGAATAACAAAAGAAACTGTCATGAAGATGTTTGTATTATTTACTTTGTATTGGTCAATTAAAAAATTGAAGATTACATGTTACATATATGTTTGTATACAGATTAGGTTAAAAAACGGAATCGCGTCCGAAGTCCTAAGCTAATGAAAAATTAATTCAAAAAATAAACGAATTTCTGACTGACTTCAACTTTCAAATCGTGAAAACTAATTTTCGAAAAAGCCCCGTTCAGCAAACACACGACTATTTCACAATTTAAACAATAAACATACAGCTGCTGATTAAAAAAACGATAAAAATGAAAACACGAAAGAGGAGTAACACGAGACACAACTTCGCTAATCATTAACAATGATTCATTTTTTAATTGTTTAACGTATGTAAACAATTAATCGTATACATTTTCGATTGTTACTCGGCACAAGGTAACCGGACAGAGTCGAAACGAGAACGTTAATTGATTTGTGAAAAAAGCGCCGAAATCAAAATTTCTCCGTAGATCCGACCGATGCACCGCATTGGAATTTCGAAGAGGTGCGTGACGCGCCGACGAAAAAATACAGCGGAAAATATTGCATCGGGAAGACAAAGAACTTCTCGGGGATCGACTACGCGACGAGATGAGCGATGTCATTTGAAATAACGCGAGATTGCGACGAATACACGACGGCCCGATATCGAGCATTCAGGGCGTTCGAGGCTTCTTATTCGAAAAACGTCATTTAATCCGGATGTAATAACAACAACGATCACGTCGTTTCACCGGAGGGGTTTTACGGAAACGAAAAACACCGTTCCCAGTACCGAGGAGCGTTACAGCTCCGTGGAAAATAGATTTTTCGTAATTGCGTCAGTGGAGCCTCGCGGCGATACAAAGGAAATTTTTCGTCCGCCATGTTGGCGTTGGTCCGATAGGAGGGCGGACTTACCATAATGTAATCACAAAATTCTGCGACGTAGGCGAGCCATCCACGAAAATAATTGTCACACCCGTGATCGACGAGCGTTAAATCGCAATTAGGTACCTCACGTAATGTACAGTGCATGAGCTATATCTAATATTTTACAGAACATTTTCGCTCGACTCGCTCAAGGACGCACACACTTCTAAACATGGCGACGGCTCCCGACAAAATTTCGACCGCGGCCAGACCGTGAGCTGCTTGCTGCTGGCTACGCCGCGTTTACACAAGCCACGGATAGATGCCGCTCCGACCGGGCACCGATCCTCTGATTGGCCAACGCCAACCGGATACTTGGCAACGTGGCACTCGGAAACGTGCCCGATTGGTCGCTGGTAAAAATATTAAAGGGACTGGTTTCCCGACTAACAAATCAAATCAGCAACTATTGCTCCCGAATACAGGATTCTTGTACATTTCGCACGACCCATTACCACACACGAATTTCGATATATGCCGTTCAGGGAACGAACGGATCTATAAAATGTAGCATACTTCTTCATGATTCAAATTTTCTTTTGTGAAAAAACATCTTTTTCCTTCTAGATTAGAGGAAAGACGAATTTAACGAGTAAAAAAAATTAAATGTTCAAAGTGTGCATCGTGCAACGATGCCTTCGTATGGAACTCGAAACAATGCGATTTAATGTACGATATTGTTGCGGAGACTTTGCGAACGGTCTCGAAGAATCGTTCGCACAACAGACAAATATGGACATACATTACACGCGGTATTACATCACTTTACATTCCTGGCAACGGGCGCGGAGCCGTTATCCAAATATTTCGATTCAATCTATAAAGCAAACAAACTGATATCTTCGAAGCTGTGTACCTCTTTTAGCTTTTACGCGTACTATAAAATGCCACGTGCACCGTAAAACCGATGATAATTATCCTGTTTAATCCTAATCGTTATTACATACTTGGTTTATTTCAATGAATCTTATGGCCACAGTATTTGTTGTATTTCGAAAGAATTTAGCTGTACGAAGACTGTGAGCTTACAAAGTTCGAGCAAAGAACGTGTGCTCAACGGATTTCTACACGAAAAAATAAATGATTTGTTGTAGGATTTCGCTCGGAAAGAGTATGTAATATCAAATAATTTCAATTGAAATTTTATACCAAGCGCAACATGGTGTCGCCGTGTACATACATACATATATAGATATATAGACACGCCACGTGCTCATACTTATATATGTACAACCACACGCGCTAACGTTCGTAGAAAGCAGGTAAATTGTAATATAAGAAGAAAAAGGTTTTACTCACTCTTCGGTTGACCTTTGTTTGGCGATGTTTTCCGCGTCGATGTCCTCGCGTACGTTTCTTAACCGAATTCGAATAAATGGCTGTTTCGATATTGAACGTACGCTTGAGATCTTCTCATGGGACGTATACCGAGCACATTTTTGAACGTGATAACGAGTACGCCACGAGTTTTCCGAGGCAAAACTGTGATCGTATCTACGACGGATCGAGAATGAACCATGACGAGAAGAAGAAACTCGAATGAACGTCGGTTAGAATTTGCTACACATGTTTTTTCGAATTTCTGCTCGACCGTGCCTGCTATGCGAGGTGACCGCGTGTAATACGTACAATCGTAAGAATGACGCTGGGGTCATTTCGATACTCGGCGCATCATCTTTTGGGTACCACTGCTATATTTACATTGATCTACGTAGTATGCGCGATAATAATTTTCAATTTTTACTCGAATGTTAAGATAAATATTTTATGGGTTCTTGTAGTTTCTCATTCATTTTTTGAATAACTCGGTTTTTTTTTATCGGACGCTGTTGAAGTTCCATCGTATTTTCATGGCAATTAGAATATCTATTATTAATGTCCATTTCCGCGCCAAAGTGTGTGGACAATCTCTATCATAATTTCTAGTCATATAAACTATCATTATTAATTCCGTTAATGTCACGTAACCATGTAAAAATTAAAAACAATGTAGGCGATTTTATAATCTAAAAGGTTTCAACAATTTCAAAAATTTTTTTCACGATTGCATTAATAATAAATAAATATAAAAATGTAATTATAAAATATAATATTTTATATATATTGATTCTTATATATCAATATAAGAATCTTATATTTTATATATTAAAATTAATTATTGGTAAAGTATATATTCGCTAATTAAAAATGTAATGCCCATTCAGCCGATGTATGTGTGCGTGTGTGTATTTAACAATAACTAAATTCCATAATTGTTTCCAGGTAATTATGATAATGAGGAGTGTACATTCTTTTGAACAGCAGTGTATATCACGTGAATCCAAATAAACGTATGTATGTATTATGGTTTCGTTAATGTTAATATTCCGGAAGTACGTGCCGTATCGCTTGCTTGTTTAGTTGATATCGGCAGTATGAATACAAACGAAATATTACAATGAAATTTTTTTATGCAAATTTTAGAGAGAACAGTTGAAAAAATTGTCTTCTCGAGAATGACAACATTAAGTTCGGATTTAGACTTAAAATTATCCGATACCGTGGTACAACAATTAGAACGTAGAAATATCAGAACTGTTCTAGAATTCGTAAACGAGGATTCGGACAAGTTGACGACATTCACCGGACTTTTGCTCAAAGTATACAAGCCTATTTATTACGATAACAACGAGAACAAAACTTTTCAACTGAAAATATTAAATTTAGGTTACGTTAACAGGACATACTTCACATTAAAAAAGTTATTTCACAAAAGTGTGGAGCTGTGGTAAGAAATGCCTGTGATTTGCTCAAAATAGAATTGAGTAACATAATTCCTACAGATTTATCATGGTAATGTAACTGACTTTACGTATACCTGTAAAAATTCCATAAATATCTAATAATACAAATAATTAGTTTAGATAACTTATTGAAAGGTGGATTGTATCCAGGACAAATATATGAAATATGCGGTGTACCATCAAGTGGTAAAACACAATTGTGTTTAACGATCGCAAGCAACATTGTTCTCAGGGGTCACAATCTTGTACGATACATAGATACAAAGAGAGATTTCTGTGGTTCCCGTGTAGAAGAAATCTTGTTAAGCAAAAACAATTGTAAAAAGGTATTAGCAAATGTCTATCAAAATCTATAATAACAATTATATTTTATAATTCTTGATTGCAGGTGGTAGATGAAGCTCTAGACCACATCAGAGTATGTAGTGTACAAAATTTACATGAACTATTTAAGGTTCTACGATGGCTAACAAGCACATTGAAAGAGGAGAAAGAAGATTGTCGTACAAGGATTATAATCATAGATTCTTTACCAGCAATAATTTTTAAGTATTCAAAAAATCATAGAATATCAATTCCACTGAATCACCTAGCAAATATATGTTTTTTTATCGCTAACGAATTTCGTTTATCGATCATCACAGTCAATTTGATTACTCAATGGAATTCCAACGACGAAACGGAATCGGTTCGCATAAATATGAACGATGTAATACACAGTGATGTAATACCGACGTTGGGAAAGTATTGGGCAGGTATTCCTAATAAAAGACTGCTGATAGAAAAGGTAGATCTTGGGAACAGGAAGATTTCTATATGGAAAAGCATTCAATTAGAAACAAATATTTCGTGTAAGTTAAGTATAGGCAATAGTGGTATAGTATGTACTTAATATTGTAAAAACATGTATGTATATTATTGCTATCTGATTCTTTAATAAAATCAACGATTGTAATAGTTTGTTTTTTAAAACTATATGAAAAGAAAGAGATCGGGATTTTCCAAATTTCGAAGTGGAGTCTTTTACATCTTTAATAAATCAAGATTAGACTGATCAACAGTGTTTAATGTTAATGAATGAAAATCTCTCAAATTGAGGCAATAGTCTTTTTTTTGAAATCTCAACATTTTTTGAAAATGAAATTAAAAAGTTAAAACACGACGTGACTTTTGGAATGACCTAATATTTAGTTGGAATTTTAAAAGTACGTCGCTGCCGTTCCTAACTTCCGGTGATTGTACGATTTACAACGTTGCCACGTTTCTGTAGTGTGCACGGTAGCATAACAGTTTATAATGGTTATATTAGATTAGTGTTTAGAGTATAGTGTTAATTAATTGGTAAGAACGATGGCTTCCTTAGTTGCGGATTATGGTACTTCCTCAGGTTCAGAGAGTAGCGATGACGATATTTCAGAAAATGGCGATAACACGTAAGATTGCATCAATGTAGATTTCTATGCCTCCTTGTTTGTTTTCCTTCTCAATTTAACCTTATTCGATCGCGTTTATTTCACTCCTTAAAATGAATTACTATCTGTGTCCCATATTACGGTGTATATTACACGTTTATTTTTGTCCCAGTTATGGTACACATAACTCTCCTTATCCTTTCAATTAATTTTATTAAAAATTTGCGACATTAAACCTAACTTAATTCTACATTCTCTTTATGAGCGGTGTTCGCGTCAAATATTTGCTTGTTTCTATATAATTACTAACCAATTTTATTCCGTAATTAAAACCTTCGGAATATCGCTTATTTGATTAGCGGTTAATTGCTTTGTTTTGGTGCTTATATTTCGCGAAGTGATATTTTTTGGAACAACGTTAGCTATATGTATATCAACGGTGCGCCGTGCGGTGTTTTTGTGTAACGAAAAATTAAAAAAAAACGATTACAAGAATAACCGCCTATTTATTCGACTAGATTAATTTTTATCGATTAATCCGAGCTAATAAAAGATTTTCAGTAATGTATATCGTATCATATGGAGCAGAGATAGTATTATATCCCCAATGCTTTCTATGGTATTACATATAGGAAATACATGAGAATATATTAAGAAGCAGTTGACGCTTACACATAAGATTGAACTGGTTCTTTGTAATCTGATATTGCCTAACCATTAGTTTCAAGGAGGAAGAACAAGAGGAAGACGAAGATGAAGAGAATTGTGAGAACAACGAGGAACAAGAAAACGATACAGCTTCCAAAGAAAAACTTCCATTGCCAACACCCGATTTTAATGGCACACCCACCATGAAAACTTCAGTCTTCTCAAATCCATTTGTGGAAGCAGAGAAAGCAAAGAGCGCTATTCTCGAGAAACATGTGAAAATGACACCAACGTTGGATGATACAAAAATGATAAATGGTAGAAAGATTTGTTGGAATTATAGGAAAGGTAGATGCCGTTTTGGTCATAATTGCACGTTCGCACACGATTCCGATTTACATCGAACAGCTGCCGAGTTAGAAGCGATTCGTGCTCCACAAGAAACAATTATTTGTCAGACTCAATACAATGGACAAATCCTTCTGAACGACGACGACGAGATAGATCAAGAGAACAATCAAATGAATAAGCGTAAGAAAAGGCCAGGCTTAAGTCAGTCCTTGGTACCTAGTAAGAAAGTCTTGAAAATGTACAAAGCGCAACAAGCTAAAGCTGTTAGTAGATAAATTATAAATACGAAGCATTCGAATTACGCTAGCTTATTACATTAAAAGAGAATATTTCATAGTTTTCATGGTTTTGATTCCACATTGGGAAAATCGATAACGAAACGCATCGAAAACTGTACGAACAAATAATCGCAGTATAAAAGGATTTTTATCTTTTTATTGTATTAAAAGAAACTAAACGGAGTAGACACTTCCAATAAAAATTACATAGGGAATAGGGTCGCGGAGCCGCAGCTACTTCGAGATCAATGAAAAAGCATACAAATTATTTAAATACTTGATATTTATAGGAAATTGTTTGTTATGTATATAAAAGTACACTTTACTTGTATAGTTGATACTTCCAGGGACCTGCATAAAATATATTTCTATTCATATTTGACATCCCTAACTTGCCCATAAATAATGAAATATGTCTTCTAATTATTTGCTTTCTTATTGTACAATTCGATCAATCGTGCCTCTTCCTCGGGAAGGCAGCCGCAGCAAAGAGATTTTTTGTACAAAAACTCGGAAAATGTTTACAGGTACAAGGATATTGTTCTGTTGAAATATTCTACAAAATTCCATTAGAGCTTTAAGAAATTTTAGACGATGTTTAATGTACAGTGCAAAAGAATCTTCGCTCTATGTGCTATATGTAAGAAAAGGATTATGCATATATGAATTATGTACAATATTGTTAACATTTTTTTCTGATGAAAGGTAGTTAATACATTACAGTATCTATATTAGGTACTAACAGTAATTTAGAATAATCGAGGTATACCAAAAATAACAATTACGCTTCCACTATTCGTTATATCTTTCTACATAATGTTATAAAATATAAATCAGGGCTTCTATGATTCCATAGTAACGTGCATATACGATTGTTAATCCTGTATTTCCGGTCTTAAAATATCGTATCTCGTTCTTTACGTGCACTCCAACTACTTAAGTATTTTTAATAAAAGAAGCTTTACTTAACACAGTTAAACGCATGAGTTTAGACTCATTGGAGTTAAAAGAAAGAAAAAGTAATAGATATTTGCTAATAAGTTTGATACAATTCAAAAGAGCGTTCACGCATTCGAAAATATTTATATGTAGTTGTAAGTATTCTTTTTTATTTTATACAACTGTAAAACTATGAAGGAAAGTTTTTCGAAAAATGGCAATAAATCTGCAGTGACCAACATGCTATCGAATTCTATTCTCCTCCTAGCCGTGAACCGCATGCAAAGTAAGCCTTAATCTGAAAAAGAATACAGCAAGAAATTATTGAAGTTTCTGCCGATCGAACCTGAATATAGTTTGGGTACAAAAATAGACGAAAGTGTGATAGGCACATGACATTTTATTAGATAATCATGGGTACATATGAGTTCGGATCAATTATATGTGGTATAAGTGCATCAATAACCGATTATTGCATCTCTCATTGAAAATATATAATTTATATATCATTCTTCTCATTTTCGCGACTGAACATTTCACAGGCACTTTGTCTCTAAACAATGGCAAAATTTGTGATTAAATGTGTCTATGTAAAATAAGCATATACATGTATAATCATCACAGTTTACGTTCATTAAGTTATGATCAGTGATGAATCAAACTTTAATTGGTAAATTAAATTAAGTGCTGACTAATTTCATTGTACCAAAGTAAAAGTTTCTTTCTTTCGTGAAATACTTCGAATCAACAGTTAATATTGCTTGCACCAGAAAAGTATTCCCATCGAAGTATCGTTTCAGACATCAACTTAACGAATTCTTAATGGAAATATACCTGTTAAGTACTAGTACATTTGACAATTACCTTGCCATGACTATAATACATACTTCTGACAATACTGCGGAACAGTACAATCGTTGAACCATACTTTTTTAAGTTACCTCGTCTTGCAACGCGTCAAAAGATAAGAGAAATACTAAATTGAGTTTGTGTTTTACGCTACGAAAGAATTTTCTTGGGAGAATAGACAGTTCTATCGCGGGAAGAAAAGCCTCTTCCGCGGTCTAAGGTAGAATTTGCGAAATGAACCGTTCAAGTACGTTCAAGTTAGTGCAATAACATTAATTTTCTATCAAGACAATGTTAAACGTGTCTAAGGAAAAGTATACTTCACACTGATCGTATGTTCTCGGATAATTACATACGTCGAATACGTTGTTTGTATGCTACGTACTACGTGTATCTTGTATCACAATTATTTATAAGTAAATTTCCTTAAATAAACAGTCACCACAATAGTTCTAATCGAAACAAAAAGACGTATATAAGTAAAGAGATGGAGAGCGAAGTGAGGTGATTCAGATGTAAAAATACTCGGTATATTAATCGACATCGCTTGTTTCAAAAAACAGATTGGTAGAAAATAGGCGTAAGTTTTAATTCAATTATATTAAGTACGTTAATTTTTCTCGTGTAATATACATACAGTATTTGAATAGGAGACACCGTGAGGTCTCAAGTTAGAAAACAGGTGTGGTTTATGGTCAATAAATTTGTCACTTTCGTATCGCACAGGAAATTTTTTTATCGCTTTTAAAAGTTAACTGTGTCAGTGCCAATAGAATACTTTTATTTTCCTTGGAATCAATCATTTCAGTGAAATTCCCTCGTCTCTCTCTCTCTCTCTCTCTCTCTCTCTCTCTCTCTCTCTCTCTTTCTCTCGTTGCTCTACTTTTACCATTTTCGTTTTTGCTTTTCCGCGCGTTTCACCCTCAGATCCATTCTTACTGATACTCTTTCCACGTCTTTCTTACAAGCTATCCTTCTTCTATTTAGCAGGACTACCACGTTCAACGCGTGTTGCATCTCCTTGACTATTGTTTTGTACGCTACTCCGTCCGACAAATTTCGCATTTCCGTTCACAACACCGTGATTACCGTTTTGCACGCCATTAATAACTTTATCAATACCATTCACACCGACTTCTACGCCATTGACTCTAGTATCGAACCCGTTTACTCTGTTTTTAGCTGATGTGCTATCTTTCGTTTCCGGGGAACTGATATTTTTACATTCCGTTGATCCACATTCCGTCAAGCCTGCAAGAGCGTAATCTGTGCAATTTAAAAGACTGATCAAACGAAAGATCGCCTACACCGAATAATATGAAACACTATCGAGTCATCCAACGCACGACGACTTCAAATTACTCGTCAATCATTTCAAATAAAATTGCACAGTGTGCTAGTATTTTTTCAGAAGTTTCATACAGCATTAAAAGCCTCAATTTTTCGTTAACACAGACAATAATTTACGAGTAATTTTGTGTCATCAACGTTGCATGACTCATCCTGTATAATGGACAACATTCGCCACTACTATAGACTGTTTTTTGAAAGAGATTAGTGGTTCACCAATGATCATAATAGGCATCTATTATGATCCTTGACGTATATATTACGTTTCCTCTTTCGAAAAATAGACTATAATAATTCACCGGTTCCTCGGATGTTTTTTTCTCATTGAACATCCGGTTAACAAGTTGGATAATGGTGAACCAGTTACACCTATACAGCAAATGGTATAAAGTATGCGAGTACGTACCGTGTAAATTGTGGCAGTATTTATTGGTGCTGTTCCACTCTTCTCTGAGGCTGAGGTTGAACATACTGTAGTCCGGATTCCCGGTGACTTCTTTCTCGATTGTCAGGAACTGTGGTAAGATGTTTTTCAGCTCGTCTCCCGATAATGCTGTATACGTTTCAAGCAACATTAAACCTCGGCACCTGAAACCCCGTTGACCACGTTACTACAGAACACCGGCAGGATTTACCTCCGCATATTTTTCTGAATTATGTATGCCATTCTCCTAGCTCCTACCTTGGATGAGCTGGTTCTCTGTATATATCTAACTGGAAATACTGATTGTTTATTAGGAAGCAGCGTCGACGCTTGAAGATGGTGAAATGCGAGTCGTCGCGCTGCGCAAGCATGTTCAGGTAGTCCCTGTGAGTTAACTGTGTCTTCACCTCGATCACCTGACCGCACATTTTTGGACGCCTAATGGTGTGGATGTAAGACCAGTGACCTGTAACAATAGAACATCATGATTAAGAACTCGAGCACAGAATACACTTGTGTCTACTAGACAAGAATACTATTTGTGATTCCTTACAAATAATTACTGTTTGTCCACCAGATAATGGCTAGATAAAGCATATGATCTCACTCTACACATGTACTTAACCCTACCATCGCACGCACTATAGCTACAGGGAAATCAGGATAGAGTGGGAACGTAAACATTTTACCTAGGAATCACATCTGGCGGACGGACAATACCCTCCACCGATTCAATGGCCTTCAAATATCCTGTCAAGGTCAAGCTGATCAACATATTCTTACGAAAATATCTAGGTCGAATGACTGATGCATAAAGAGAAGTTGTTCAGAATGTCGACTGACTTTGACGATGAATTTCTCAAGGCGATCGAAATTCAAGGTGAGGGGTTGCTATTTGTAAACAATTAGCACACCCTTTAAATGCCGTTTTCTACAGACCTTTCTGGCCGCGCTTACGGAGACGTGCCTGCATCTTCGGATTATTGCTTTGGAGGTAGTTGTGAACGACGTCGAAGTCCTGAAACGGCGGGAATTCGGTGTCCGCCGGTAGAGGACCCTTGATGAGGAACTTGACCTTTCTGCTGCTATCGCGCAATCTGTCGCCGGTGTCGATGCCCAGCTTCTGGCAGACGCACTCGATCATCCGGCAGATCTTCGACTCGAAGTCCTGTGAGTTATCGATCACGTCGAAATAGGGGTGGCCGACCCAGGCGGCGGCCGCTTTGTAGTCGAGTTCCCTAGCTAGCTCGACACCCTCGGATCTGCACGCGTGGTCCTCCGTCGAGTAGAAATCCTCGGCACCGTTCGCCGCCGAGACCATGTGGATGATCTGGTTGTACCTGTTGACATCACCGATTTTGTCAAAATAATGAGAACAACTCGTTTAAGGATGAGAATCGTTTGGTCATATATCTTGGAAGCTAATAGAGCTAGAGGGATGGTTTAAACGGCAATGTTGCGCGTCCTTTAATAAAGAATCCGAGGTTTCTTCGAGAAGAGATCTTGAGTTTTGCATTTTAAAGAAAACAATAAACCTTGGGGCGATTTTCGTTAACATACCGGTTGTCCCGGAGCTCGACGTTGTTCCAGCCGTTCGAGGCCATCATCAGCTCCCATTTGTCCTTCGATATAACTGAAAAGAGGGAGGAAGACAGTGTAAAGAAAAGCGAGTAACGAGCAACATATCGATTGGCATGATCTTTGCTTACATGCCGAGGCGTCCATGGCACCGCGATCGCAGATGATAAGGCAATTTCGGGAACAGCTCTCGCCCAGTTGGAAGAACGTGTTCTCGATCTGGATCATCGTTCGCAGTAGATTCTCTTGGAACTTGAACCCTGGAGCAAAAACAAACGATGGATCGCATCATCCCGTGGACAATCGTATATTCGATTTTATTCTACATATGTATGTGTATAGTAAGCGCTACGCGAAGTGTCTACGTTTTATTTATTTTTTAGCTGTTAGGTAGCTTAGATCTACGTTTTTCTCGAGTTTCGCATTTTTTCGTTGCAATACCGTACAGGAATTAATTAGGCGTTGCTTATTAGCTTATGCTACGCTTCAGCTTCTCGGAGCTGAATAGGAAAGCGGCGCATAACGGAATAATATCCGAAGCTATATGATCGCCTATGTTTGCGTTTTTATCCGTGTTGTTACGGTTTAACGATCGTCGCGCGTCCGAGACGAAGTTCTTGGATCACGATCGTCGATCGCATGCGAACAATAAGTCACGTTTCGTCGCTCTCGTTCTAGTCACTCGGGCAGAATCTCGGATCGTTATCGCGTGTCCGCCGCTATCACTGCGATACCACGAGCTTTTCGCAACCGCTAGAAAACGGATATGGAAATTACGATCTTCTTTTTAAAAACCGTTTTCTGAGTACATACTGTACCGACGATTGATCACCGTGGTTAATTATTAATCATGGGTTGAATATCGTCAACCTTTCGTTCACGTGTAATAAATCTGTTTCTTCCTCCCTATTCTTATTACAGAATTTGTTCGGATTTTGTCCGACTTTTCTAGAAACTGGCACGACAGTCAATACGCAGAAGTGCAAAATAGGCTAAAAACTGCTAAGCATAAAAAGCGAGGAATTTATTCCAATTTAACAGAAAAATTTCCAATAATCTCTCGTGAAAGCGTCTTTATGATTCCATTAATTGTAAAATAATAGACTTAGTATTAAAAGCTCCGAAACGCGGCAGAGAATTTTTTCAACACGCGTCACGCATCCGGTTGAAAACGCTGTTGACACGTTAATGCATAATCGAAAGTGAAGTATTAAAATTGTACAATCGCCACACGCTTTTCAAAAAAAGCAACGCGACTTGTGGTTTGACCTAATACAATAGAACGGGAACGCGAGCGAAAACGCGTCGATGTTGTTGCAATACCGTTCGCTTTATCGAATCAGGGAAAAAATCCAATTAATGTCGGCGGTCAGCGAAGTCCAATAATCGTTCCACGCGACCTGTCGTCTCTCGTTTCTGTCGCGCCGCGCCTCCACTCCAGATAAATATCCCGTTCGCGATTCTTTGGTTCGTTCGCGGCTGCGAGACCGATCATTTCCACATCTTCTCTCCGCGATTTCACGGATCAAATGCCACGTGTTCGCTGGCACGAGCAACGTGCGTCTAGCCGGGCAATTTTCCTTTCTTGGCACGGAGATACTACGGAAGTTCCGGATGTTCTCAAGGGAAGTTGAATTTTTCGAAGAACACAGAAAAAAACGTGTATCGATCGTAGTATAATCGTTAAAGGTTGTTACAACTGTTGAGCATCCTCTTAGCACCTCCTGATTGCAGTTTCTCGTTGGTAGTATGTACCATGGCCGGCAGGCATTGTGTAATTGATATTTAATTGGCCTTTTAGGAGAGTCTCGGTGCCAAATATTTGCACGACATTAGAATGAAGTGCTTAATCGTTAAATTTGATCGAGAGCTTCAAGTTAAATATATCGGGAAAATAAACGTCGAATCTAGTTGTTCGGACGCGTGTCTCGGAAGAACTGCTGAAAACAGGCAGAGATAGACGAGTATACTACGTTCGGTAGATTTAGTACTCGATTCTCCAGAAGTTCATCAAACGGTTGTTGGGTCGTTGTATACCTAGGGTTTTGCATCCCTGTGACAATTCTCTGTCGAAGAACCGTGGCGTTGGCAGCACGCCAACGCTCTGTGTTGAGTTACGATTCCATCTAAAATGGCTGTTAACCCTTTGCGCTCCCTTGGTTCGTCTACCGGCAACTCGAACTCGCGTTTATTCGCGAAGTAACGTGGCTAGGAAAAGACAGTATGAAACGATGCCAACGTTGGTAATAATTGCTGGACTGCGGACATTATGCATTCATGACAAGAACGAATGGGTGCGATTGAAAACAGTAGAAACATTAAAAGAATTTAAGAATGTCGATGCGCCGACAATTTTGACTTTGCATAAAGATCCGCATCATTGCATTCAACCCTTTCTCGCATAACAACGAGTTCTCACATTTACTTCTTCATTTTAAATCAATGAAACCGTATTCTTCTGGAATGAATATTTAAGTATCGATAGATTACGTGAATCAAAAATTGTTTATCTTGTAAGTGCCGTAATTGCTAACAATTTTTTTCGTGTCCTCTCCAAAGAGTTAATGTAGCAAATGAGTAGTCTCTTTACAGGGAACAGTCGAATGCAAAGAGTTAAGTCTCTAGCTGGGTATTGACGGATTTACCATCGATACGAGGGTGTTCTAGACTAGCCGAGAGAGACTAATCGAGAGTTGCAGGCGGAAGCGAGGTGGTGGAGAGGCAGACAACGGCGCAAGAATGCTGATACCAAATTTACCAAGTGCAGCGACATGACACGCCTCGATATCGGCGATGATAACACGACTGGCGGGTGTCTAGCAGTGTACCGAGCCGGGTCGGGTCGGGTCGGGTCAGATCGGGTCGCTGCTCAAGCATGGCTACTGGACGTTGATCCCCTTTCATTTTCGACAACGTTCAAAACGCGGAAACTGCGGCTTTAGGGCGAAAGACACGATTGAAAACAATCGATTCAAAGGCTCTTTTGGATACGGATATTCTTAACACATTGAATGCTATGTCGATCATACAAAGGTGGCCATGGGAGTTAAGAGTCTCACTCGTTATTGATACAGAAAAAGGGTTTCATACAATAATTTACAAGGAATGCGTGTAATTGGATAGAGACCGATCGACTGTTCACGTTCACCGTTTCCACTTATCGCACGCGATGCACTTTGTAATCCACTCTTTTGAAAACGAAGCGCTTTCAACAAGAAAATTCTACTTTGTACTCTCGGTTCGTTTATTCGCGTAGAACCGACTCCTTCCGAGCTATATAAAAGTGTCGCCGAATGTACCTTTTCAATTTTTTCCTATGTAGCTTTGATTTCGAGAAAAATGTCTTTAAAAAATCGTCAAGTAAGATTTCATGTGAAAAAATTGAAAAATCATACCCTTCCCGGTTGTACCATCAGCTATTGACCACCCTGTATAAATGCGTGAATTTGTGCAAGTGGCTCTAATAAGTAGAACAACCACTGTGTTCAGGAGATGCCTCGATTTTTCGATGTTTCGTAGATAATGGGAACAGATTTGAAGAACGGGACACCTGTACAAAGGAGGTGGAGGTGTTGAAGGTTTCTCCAGAGCAACAAATAGAGGAAGGAAAAGCGAAGAGATCAAAGACGAACAAGACTGTCGAGGAAATCGTTGCCGTCAGCTCGCCCAGTTTCGAAGCGCGTAATTTCCGCTCCCGGGGCCGTTGACGAAGATAAAACAGAGGACGGTAGGAGCATCCTCGCGAAGGAGAACCTTTATCGTGTTTGTGCAGCAGTCTAAGACTCACCCTCACTGGAGTCAACCTCCAGGATCTCCGGCCACCTCGCCACTTCCTTGTCGGATCCGTGCCTGTAACGTCGCCACGAGGACTTCGTGCACGAAGGACGCGGCCCGGATCCCTTTGCTAGAACCAACCGACCTTGAAGATCCTTCCAGCTCGATCAACCGACCCTAGAGACCATCCCAACCCCTACCTCCACGAGGATTATGGCTCGCGTGTGCTCTAATCGCGTCGTTTTTCGTCCGCAACCGTTTCGTTACGGGGTGCCGTTCGATTCAACTCGTGACATTCTAAACGAGTGCCCAATTATTGAGTTGTAACATAAATTTGTTTGGTTATAACCAACATCTTAGTTTATCTACTTGCTTCATTTTGCGTTTATATGCATATACGCTTCACTTGACTGTCTGAAATAATTAGTTTGTTTTTACTACTCAATACCACAACTATATCTGTAATCTTTCTAGTATGGTATAATGAAACAGATTGATAACGATAGCTTTCATTTGTCCTTATGATGTAACTGGGTTACTAAGGGATGGCATCATATTCGATCAATTGAAGAATTTCTGACTGTAAAAGATTGGCCGAATTTTTAGAATTAGCTTTTACGCTTTCAACTGAACTGATTTTTATGTTACAACCGGAAATTTGATTGTGCAACCTGATACGTTAGTAAATACTTGATGACCATATTAGTCGACGTATGAAACATCTATGTAGTAATTAACAAATTTAATATAGTGGTATTACATTTATGTTTAATCGGATGTCGATGAATTTCTAAAAGTAAATCGTCCTACATAGTTAAAACCAGAAGATAGATAAGTAGAGCATGTCATGTCTGCGTCAATATGAAGTCAAAAGTGTACCTTCACGAGAATTCTTACGGATTACATTTCATCGAATTTATCCGAATGAAAATCAACGAGATTGACACTTTGCTCGTTAAAGGCTCACGTGTGCTTAGTTGCTAAATTACAAAAGTTTTCCAACATCGATAACATCGTGTGCTGGTTTTAAAATGTTTCGACAAGGGGAGGCACGACCTGGCCTCGTCATTACTTTCTTCCGCCGTTTCAACTCGCAGAAAATTAACGTTCGTGTAATTAGAACTATACTGGAGCCGCGTTCTGAACCAATGCGCGACGTCGCGTCGTTCTTTGTTCGAAATTGATATGCACCCGCGTTTTATTAATCGAGCTCCCCGAGCGACATGCTGCACGCGATGCAGCAGTCTCATCGCTGACAAAGTGCATATCGATTCCCCTCGCAATTACTTTGCAATTATTTTTCCCATTCGATTCGGCCGATAGCAGGTTACCGAATTCTATTCCCTTCCTGAACCTGGGGACCGTCCCCAGGTGTGGAATCACTTTTCTCAACGAAAAGTCGTAATACTCTGTCCCGTGCAGTTTCGCGGTGTTCGTTTTGAAGAGGAAAGTTTAATGAATCTTCTCGCTCGACTCGCAGAGCTTCAAGGATCTTTCGAAACCAGTTCGAGCTATTGTCTGGACCTGCGCGGACCTAATTGAACTTTTGTAAAATCGGGGATCATGGTTTATTCGCAGCTGTTGTCGAACAAATACCATCCGGCTCTCGACGAGCGCGAGCAATGGCGAGCATGTGGCTCAGCAAAAACCTCTGCGAAAACGAGACTAAGAAGGCCCGGCTTGGTTTCCTTCGGTTTCCTTCACGAAGTCTGCTAGAGCGAATCGTTTTTAGTACGAAGTTGAATCCGGCGTTCATGGGACTCGTCGAAACAAAACGATACGACCGATGTCTTCTTCGACCTCTTATGCGCTACAAGATCCGTCAAATATTTCTATTCTTCCCGTTACGCACGTTCGCTCAAGTTTCATTTCACTTGAATTTTATGAAACTCTGACTGAATTAGTTCCAGGTCTAACTGGGTTAAATTGAAGAATGCGATAATAAGGTCAACGAGTCCATGCAAGATATCTTTAAAACGTCGACGGGCAGTTGTTCGTATAAATGAACCTAAGCATTGCTGGTTGGATTAACCCCTTGCACAAAAACAGCCGAGTCAGAATGGTGATGAAGATTTCGAAAAGAATGCAATAAATATGTACATATATATTATTAATTTCCTTCAAACTGGAATGACTCTACTCGATTGATGCTCTACTCGCTGCAATCGTAAAATGAATCGCAGTGCAAGGGGTTAAACATACAATTCTCAATATGTAAATATTATCCTAACGAAATGATGGATCTTCGTCGAAACAGTGGAATTGAGCTTAATCGTTCCGAGGATCTTTGACGCGTTCCCGGATAAATCGTAAATTCGTCAACGCACGCGTTTAAACGACTCCCGTTGGTGACGGGTTTTTACGTAATTTGAGCGACACTTGCGCAGCAGAATAGAAATTTGCGTAATGGTACACGAACGCGTGCAAACGCCACGACCTTTTTCGCTGATCCTGCGAATTGATTCGACCTATCTCGCGTTCATTGGATCCCGCGCCGTCTTGTCGTAACCGGAACATCAGTGAATTAGAACCGGTCGCTGCTCGATCATCGGAGCATCGTCTTCGAACAGGATCGCGAATCGGTTAGGCGCGGTTATACTGGACACGATTATTAGCGAAAGCCTTTGTTCAAGACGCTGCCGTTTCGTCAATCTCCCATTATGTTCACTTAAAAATAGTATCGCGCTGTCGGCACGTTTGTGAAGAAACATCTTTCAATTTTCAGTTCCCGATGAACATAGCGGACGCTATATTTAAAGAGACTTTGAAATAGACTGGTTCAACGGATCGTCCGAAATAAATGCACTAAAACGCATTAATTTTCCGCAGTTTGCAGACTTCTTTTTTCCCTAAGAGACCAAGAGGCGCGACCTTTTGAAGTGTTCGGGATAATTGTTCTCACATTAAAAATGTTCACATTTGAAAACCATTCAGGACGTAGCAGCGGAGAAGCCTCGTTGTTCTCCAACCGTGCGTCAGTTCTTTGTTTCGTCGTTTTCAGCGGGTTGCATCAGCCTGTCATCTAAAACCAGCGTCCCGCGCCCGTTTCTGGGATCGGCCATCAATATTCATGAAGCGAATCGGTTCATTTTTTGTTATCACCGTCCATTTGCATGGCCGATAGCGTTTCACGTTTCTCAATGGCGAGAGAGGCGCCGTTCCGGGAGCGGAGCTTTCCGCTCGCAGCTGGAACGACTCGCGGGATTCAAGGCCGCGGGAGAACTGAGAGGAAAAAGAATCGATGAACGAACGTTCTCCATAGAGAACAGGTTGCCACTCGTCCGTGTGTTAATGTCGTTCCGCCATTCTAGCTTCGAGGATCGCAGGAGCTAACCGCGACCAGGACGACTTTCGAGCGTAATTTCATTTCCGCCTCGGCTTTTATCTGCGCGATCCGACGCGACGGACTTCTCGGAGAGATTCTGGGTGGGAGGATCGACCATCCCGGTGGAGGTCACGCCGGTGACCTTGCTCGTCCTTGACCTCCAACCATCGAGAACTAAACGAATTTCAATCACTTCCGCGCGCGATGTTTTCCCCGCTTCTGCGGATCGATCTGGGGTCTCTCTCGTAACTGCGGTCTGTTTACCGCGTCCGAAGCTCGTAAATCCTGGATCGTGGTTTTTACGCGTTTACATCGTATAAAATTGCCAGGAGGATATTCCATAAAACGATAAGGCAAAAATTGCGGTAGCACAAACTCGGCGCGATTGTGCGTTTCAATTTACCGAGGTCGATACCACGGGAACTATCGGATTCCGCGAAATGGTTTTCAGAGAAATATCACGAGATTACCTCATTGTAGAATTATTCGAGTACCGCTGAAAGACTTTAATTGTTCGAGCGTATTATATATCTTGATAAAAATCACGTGAAGCTCGAGTGAGTGCAATCTCATTCTAGAACCTCGAACAACAAAGTTTTGTTGTATATTTTTCGATTCATTACTGCATCCAGACGTACCCTCTCGTTTTGATTGTAGGAATCATAATTTTAAGGGGGATGAAATAGTGTGTAGAATTTATTTCATCCACAGGATGCGCTTCGTGCTTAAAATAAAATGAGCTGCAATTCGAACGATTAACTGAACACTAAACTATTGTGCGTAAGAGATCGCGGTGTAACCTCGGTGTAACAGTGTGCAATGATAAATCATTCCGCGGGAATCGCGGAATCCGAGGCAATTTCACGGCTACGATGCCACAATAAAACTGGAGCGGAGCCAAGGCTTGCTGGGGTCGTCCGTACACCGACGACGATAGAGCAACAATTAGGCGGATCGGATTATTAATAACCGAATGCCCCGGTATAACGAACTTGTCCGTCGTTACGGACGACCTACATTAATTGATTAACGTCGCGGCATCGTGGCCGACCGGTCAAAGATGTTTCACGCACTCGTTGTGCTTCGAGCATGAGTTATTTCATTGTTGCTTTCACATACAAAAATAACAGAAATAGAAATATACAATGCTGTTATGGCTATACTGTGAATCTTTATACCTCGCTATGGCTTCTAGAAATTTTTAGACAATATCCGAACGCAAAATTCAACACTCGAACTACCGAGCACTACACGAGACTGATGTATGTTCCTTTATAATAATAACAGCATTGAATTTATTCACTTGAATGAAGAAGTATAGTAAAACATTTTTCAAGAAGATTCTTCGTTAACCTTCATTCTCTGTATAGGGATGCAACCACACCTCAGACTAATAAAAACGTATATGAAAAGTTGCCGAATGGAAAATTGTCAAAGTTCTCTTACGAAATTATTAAATTTTTTTCTATTTACAGAAAATTTTACATATCACTTAAAATTTTTTAATCCTTTCATACCTACCGATATGAAAATTAAAATTTCGTAAAAAGTTATACAGTCGAAGTTGTTTTTTTACATTTTCCACTGAAAACATACAGGGGGTGTGATTTTACTCCAGTACAGAATTAACATTAGAATTGTACGTATGCAGAGTGAAGGTCAATTCTGTCTTTAAAAATCGAGAACTCTATAAAATCTTCAATTGGCATTATTTTTTAACAAGACGTCGAAGTAATTTTTCGATAAAATGGCAGAATATACGATTTTCCCTAGTTATTATCGTTCCTACTGGCCGGAGGTTACGTGCCTCGACGTGATCTAAGAAACGAAGAAAGGCATTGGTCGGGCGGTAATAAAATAGGGTGTAAATGCGACATTAAGGGAGGGATCTATGGTACTACCGTGTGTCCAACATCCTCTAGTTCGGTTGTAAGATTAGGCTAAGCTTGGTGATCCGTGGAACAAGTGTGTTGCTCGCGGTTGCAAGTCCAATAAAAATCGACGTTCGTCAATTCGCGAAGCCAGAACGTGGATTAGGTAGCGGTGTGGCAGGAAGCCTAATCTGTATCAGCGTTTCAAGGCCACGGATCAGTTAAGACCAATACCTTTACGTAAGCACGGCCACGCTCGGCCAAACATGTTCGTCGCAGGTTCTACCACGCTAATCGCTGATAATGAACCGTTACAGAGGTTTAAAACGTTATAAAATTGCGCGAAGTCATTTAGCACGGTCGTTGCTAACCGCGAATATAATCGTTCAAATAACACTAAAAGCAAAAAAATACAGAAATTCATTTTCTACTTAAAACTACACCTACCGAACGGGTCAAAATCCATTTTAGATATTTTTATCATTCACTGATACTGAAATTGCGAAAATACTCTTAAAAATGTAATACACTTGAAATTTTTATAATAAAAAATTAAGAAATAATGCGCTTATCAGAGAGACGGCTTCGAACGTGTTGCGAGTGAACGGAACAGGAAAATTCGTCGTTCCATTTGTGTTTGCTAAACGACACGAAAAAAACATTTGTCATTCGGTTCACGCTGTAAACAAATGACTCTTGCATTTCTTTAAATCTATGCGAAAGCTATTTCGAGCATCGGTTGCTTCACAATGTATGTACCGTTTCCTTCTTCGTTCTTTCCTCTTTTTACCCCTCGCGTGGGCGCAGTTGGTACCCATCGACTATATTTACTAACAATTTTCTATGATTTTCTAAATATATCGCGAAGCGCGGTTCAAAATGAAAATTGTATGCTAAAGAACAAAGATGTATTAACCAACTGCACTCGGAGGTATTTTAACTAGAAAATGAAAGATTTCTTCCGACCTAGAATAATTCCATTCTATGTATACGTGCTTTATTTCATTTTATGGATATGAAATTGATAAAATACCTCATACAATACTTAAATGTTTAGTAGTTAGTTAGATACCAACATATTTAATATTGTACACAACATTTTGAATAGTGGTACAGTAATTTTTAGTGGCGACTCGCTGAGTCACCCCTCGACTGCTGAGGGTTAAGCTTCAGAAGTTCTGATCGTCCACGAAGGGTGAAACTAGTACTGCCCCTAACAAAGTTCGTCGTTTCCCGATCTCGTGTACATATATTTCTGTGGAACTTTTGGTATTTAGTTCTAGTATTCCACATATTTTCAGTTTATTTTCGTTTTGGTGGAGCCCGAGGTTTTCGCGTTCGCAACATTTGGTAGAGTCCCGTAATTTCGAAACGCCCGAGCCACGAGATTTAGGTTCGCGTTTATTCATGGACCGTTCGCAACCGGTGGTTACCGGGCGAATATCTTTTCGTGTCGAATGTTTCGTGAATTGGACCAATGTTTCGACAACCGGCGGGATTTACGGAAGCGATTTGGCAGGAGTCGGTCGTGGGCGTTGCAAGTGATGCGTTAAAAATGACCTGTCTCCGCACGTGTCTCTGTTAATTATGCACTTATTAATCACTTGGACTGCGGATTTTAAACATTTGCGACAAAATTGAGTAGGTGATGTTTCAAATAGTGAAAAGGTTCAACGAATGTTATTCTTTTTAATTTTACACAGTTATTAACGGTTTGAATTCCTATCGAACTTTCTGCGTTTGACGCCAATGTCATTAATAACAATAGTTGATCACTTGACAATGAAGGTTTCGTCGTTGCAAACCAGTTAATTTCAGTATTAATAAGTTAATTTTCAATCGCATTGATTTCTGTCTTACAATTCGATTGCGGATTTTATGCGTCTATGACAAAACCGAGTAGTTTGAATGCAAAACAGTAAAACCATTGAAAGTCTTTAAAAATATTGTTCTATTATTCCCAATTTTATAAAATTGTTATGAAAAGAAATACATGTTCCTGGACTCGTGATGGAGCTGGGAAACTTAGAAATAGAACGGTTCAGTGATTGTACAATCTGATTCTGGTATTACCGATTTGTTAAAATGAGAATTCACTTTTGCAAACCAGCCGTTGCAGGGACAGCAGAAATCGAAACCACAACCTGTTTATCCGTTCCAATATCGAAAGAGACTCTATAATTGATTGTCTATAATTGAACTCGCGTGCACCTTTCGCTTTTCAATAGGTCAGCGGACCAACCCCTTTCTTTCGATCGGTTCGAGTCACGGTCTTTCTTCCGAGAGGCAATACGATTTCATAATCACAAGATCAAGGTTGTTCAATTGTTCTCCGTTACACAATACCCTCGATTACGTTATCGCAACGATCATATCGCGACCAGCCTCGGTAAAAAAGGCCATTCAGGGTATTTATACGCGGTCGTATCTTGATTCGTCGAGTTACCGAGGACGCTCGACTTTCGCTGTTTGTCGTTTCAAATCGTCGCGCATATTCAATTCAGAGGAAGAAGATAGTGATTCGCGTACGGTTCTCTTTCAAGCCGAATAATCACGACACGATTGAAAGTTCGGATCGTTTTAACCTTCTCTCTGTATACTGTTGTCCTGAAGTTAACCGTTTACAGGGGGTAGGTAATTCATCATCATACATTTTCGGAGCAAAATGAAAGAAGAAATTTGTCTGCATAAGTATTCGTGAATTTTTATTGATTTTTAAAATTACTTTAAAAAATTGAGACATATCACAGATAGTATTTCCAGAATATTTTTGTAAATTTTCCATTCGTCAACATTTTATTAACTTCCCGATTCATAGGGAAGTTATTGTAATTACCCCGAAAATCGAAAATCGATTTTTTAGCAGATCTTCACGTTTCATGGTCATTGGAGTCATTTTAGACTATTTTTATCAAAATGTTTGTGTGTGTGTGTGTGTGTGTGTGTGCGTGCGTGCGTGCGTGCGTGTGCGTGCGCGTGCGTGCGTATGTCCGTTTGTATGGTATCAAATTTTTCGTTAACGTTTTCTGAAAAAATAACAATGCGATCAGAATAATGAATGATGCAATCGATGCGCCCCGCTGGTTTTCGTTTATATTAGCCTGGGTTGCATTTGCACCCCATACACAGAGAGAAGGTTAAACTTCGAACTAGAGGAGTCGCGCTCGATGGGCCCGGGCGAGAGATCGTTCGTTCGATAGTGCAACGTCGACCGCATAACATGATTCGCGGTTACGTTTGGCCTCTTTCGGATAAGCTCTATAATTACCCCGTGATGTGTATTTATCTACGCAGGAGCGAAAATGAAGTATATCGCGATGGACGTCGTTCGACGCGAGTTTCACGTCCGTGGAAACTTTCTGCTGGTGCGTTCGGAACCCTCGGCATCAACTATGGATAATAATACACGGCACCGGGATTATGTAACGCGAAATTGGGTTCAGAGTCGTGTTTCGAGGAGCTATGTGCGCTTGAAGCCGTTCTTCTATCTCGCGGGATGGTTTATTTCCATAACTAATTTAGAAAGAAGCAATTCATTCGGATTCGGCCTATTCACAAGCTTGTACTCGACTGTGATAAGTAGATTGCAAAATTCTCCTATTTCAATCGTAGAAGCGATCAGCGTTATTAACCCATTTGCATCACAAGCGTGTATGTACGCGGAATTTTCCCGACCATTATCATCAAAGCGCAGATATACAAAAAAACTACTAGCGCGCATAGCCGTACGCATGTACGTAGTTAGTGGAAAGTGATGATTATATATCATCAAATTTTGGTGATATAGCCACTTTTCCACCATTTCGAATGATGCAAATGGGTTAATAACGGTTGTTAGTTACTTTATAATGAAGTTTCAGCTTACATCTACAATCTAGTTAATTTCTGTATTGATATTTTAAGTGGTATCAATTGTATGATAATCATTTTTAAGTAACTCCATAGCGCCGGTCACCGATGAGCATCATGGCGTTCAACGTGTTAAACGATACAGAATTAACGTACCATTCATGGTACGATTTGTTAAAAAATATTTGGTGACGTAACACTCGACTTTTGAATATGCATAAATCCGTTCGTGGTATAAAATAAGAGTTCGAAATAGATCTATCCGTAAGTTTAAACTCGATGGGGACACACTGAATAGGGCACAGACCTTGATGACGTTACATCTGATTGCAATTTGTTAAATAAACAGTCGATAGTCTTTCGAAACAATGTATCAGTGTATTCCTCGCGCCGCGTTCTAAGCTTAAGCAAATTGACTAATCAACGAAAAATGTTTAACGGCTGCCCGAATATCTAATTCTGTCCTAGGAGAAGAAGCGTACCTCTTGCTTCTTCTTTTACCAGCAGATCCGACAAGGCTGGGAGAAGATTTATTTTTCTAATTCTCTCGCGTAAGATCAATTCAGGGTGTCAAACGGACGATCTCGTGTCGGTTGGAAAGACCGTCCGTCTCGTGACACACACGATCTCGCGGTCCAAGAATCTTGGCAACTGGTAGCAGTTACCATTTTACGCAATCTACGGCCGATGTTATACGTTATACTATTATTCTGGCCTGGCCCGGCCCACCCGCGATAAACACCGCTGAAAATCCGTGCTGTTTTTCTTTCTGCGTCTCTTTGCCCGACTATAGAGCACAGGGTAGAAATACGAGATATCCTATTTTTTAATCTGCGAAGTCTCAGAATATATACACGCGGGGAAAACCAAACGTAGAAATATAAGGAGTTTTATATGAAACTAGCTGACCTGACAGACGTTGTCGTGTCCAAATTTCAATAAATTTGATTGTGATCATTTTGTGAATTTGTGAAAAGCTGTAGGATATACGTAAACAAAGTAAAAATGAGAAAAAAACGTATTTCGCAGTGATCGTTATAGCAAACAGACGTGGATAATGTAAATTCCTATTGAAATATTGATTAAAAGCTGCGACGTTCATTTTTTTGTTATATTGAAATATGATTCAAAAAGCACTTCTAGTTTTTCCCGAATTCTCATGTTTCTGGGCAACTTTTCCAATTTTTTGTACTCTAAGATCCTGATTCGGACTACAACGAACATTTAACAAAAAAAATTAGCCAAATCGGTCCAGCCGTTCTGACGTGATGTCGTGACCAACGAACAGCATTTGATTTTTATTATATAGATGTATTACATAGAGTCAAGATTTTGGAGCTTTTCATTTTCTTACTTCTTTTTCAAATAGTTCTTTTTAAATTGAAAGATTAGATTTAAGAAAAATTCTCGGGTCCGCGTATCGTGTAGATCTACTATTGGCTCCCCCGAATTTACCCGAATTTCACCTCGGAGCGTGACGAATCAGACTCAGTCATTGCCCAACAATTGTCTTTTATAATTGGATTAGTAGTGGTTCACACCGATATACCCGACCCCGTCGGACAATTGGTCCCAAATATCAGACAATTTTTCCGTGTATATTAGACCGAAAATCGCGCGCTATAACCATCTAATAAAAAACAAACCGAAGGAGTACTTCGACGTTGAGTTTTCGAACCTGAGGTGATTTGGAATTTAGAATTGCTTTCCATATTTTCCTCCGATCTCAGTGCCATTTCCCTCATTCTCAACTATAGTTCGCGTTCCGCGCAATTCGACCGGAAACCACTCCTCGTCCTCGAGTGCCTGTTTTCCCTCGTCCGCTGTGAAACTCCGCTGGCGCAACGCAATACAACGCAACGTAACGCAACGTTGCATCATTCTCCTGCAACCCCCTGTGTCCACAGTACGATAGAATTTCAAGCGAAATTGCCATTAGCAATCGTGCGAATGAGGATCCTGCAGCGCCACGCTCGCGACGATTGTCGATAAGTAAACAAAACAAAAATTGTTCAAGTGAATTGTAGGCTTGGACCATACCTACTTATAAACCCGGCATAGGTATATGAAGGATATGTATAAGACGCAGTCTTCCAAGATAACAAAGTGTCCGGTGTCCTCAACTGACGTCGCAAGATATTTAAAAATGGTGGATGGCGATATAAAAACGAGGTATCAACTATACTTATGCATTATTTCGTGAACATTTGGTAAAATGGTGCAAATTTGATGCATAAAGAATTGTAAGTATTTATATACTTTTTAATTATATTGTACTAACACTATACATATACTATACTAACACCGCCCAATTCTTCTGTCTTTACAGGTTTGTATTAAATCAATCCACTTTTGTGACAAATGCATAAAATCCGCAGTAAATCGGTAAGTAACGTGATCAAAGATTCAAAGCTTCACGATACAAACTTTTTTAGAAGAGAAACAGCATCGGGAGTTCGGACTTTTCACGATTAGAAAAATTCAAAAAACAACGGTAAAATCGGTATAAAATTCTAACATGAAAGGTAGAATGGGTAAAAGCTTTTGAAGGTAGCTAACCGTTCTCACGGTTGTTGCTTACTGTGCAGCGATAATGATAAAGCTCTTACCACTGCCAAGAGACCTACGGCAAACGTGAGAGATACTAGCGAAGGAATCAAACGCGAGCAATACTGTACTCCATCAAGGTCAACAGTTGGAAACTAAAACAAAATTTAAATTCCACTTTAGCAACGTGGTCTCTTGTGAAATGTGACACAAAATAACTGATATGAAAGTTTACACGTTCTTTACCACCGTATCACTCATATGTTACGTGTTCGCCATACCGCAATTTACTCAAGGTTTGTCAAATTAATTTTATATAGCTTATTATTTTAGTACACAGTACAGTACGACAGAGACCTCGCGACTTTCTTATATCGATTAAAATCATTCATAAAGGAAGATCGCTGCATTTAATGCGCTAAACGCTATATCAGTCCCCGATAAAATTTACAAAATAATATATAATTCTTCTAATGTTAAAAAATAGGTTTGCGTTAATAGATTTAATGGAAACGGAGTAAACAAGAAATTAGACGAGCAGGTTTTCGATTTACGCACATTTTTGTGTTTAAACTGAAATGAAAAGTGAAATGGTAAACGAGACAAAATTATATTCGCATTTAACGTGTTAGTAAAACATTTCAACACTGGTACTGTAAGCAATGAGAGAATTATGAACGTGTCAACCCTCCGACAGTAAAACCTGGGTCAATTTTGACCCATGGTATTAGAAGCGTCAGTTCGTGATAAAGTAACAAGTGCCTTTCAAAAAATTGAAAAATCAAGCAGTTCGTGGACATAAACGTCATCAATACGATTATAAAAATGATCCTCTAACCGAGGGTTCAAGATGCGAGATTGAAAAAGTTAAGAGGAAATCGGATCGAACAAAGATGCGCAGAAGCTGGTCATCTTTTTAGGAATAGAAGAAAAATGTACGAGGTCGGTAGGAGGGACGAGCGAGGGCTAATTTCTGCGAAAGAAAGCGTCTCGCGGCTGAAAGTCTAATTGTAAACTAGGCAACTCGCGGTTGCGACGAACAGGGAATTTCCATTTGAAAGGACAAGCCCTTGGGGTTTCCTCCAGACTAACGGAAAGTTTCGCCGATATTAGCGCGACGGTCGACGCATACGCAACGATATCTATACTTGAACGACCAAGGGATAAAACGGGAGGGCACACGAGAGGTGCTCGGCGTGCTGCTCGTCGATCGATACCGTCCTGACATTGTCGTGTCTCCCTGAAACCCCCCGAACCCGACGATAACGCATTCTCGTCGTATATCCTGGATTCACACCGAAATTGCGCGCAACTTTCGATCGGCAATTAGCTATTCGTAATGGCCGATTTTTCCTGACCTTCGCATACGCCGATGAAATATCTTTCGATCTTGCGCAGGTCGCGAGAGCAGAACCACAGCGAAAGAAGCTATCTATACCACGACAGAGAGAACTATTCGCACGATGCTGCCTGTTGCTGTCGCGTCGCACTATTTTTATTCGAGTGGAAACGTTCGTCGACGCGTCGCACGGGAAACTTACTTTTTAGTGGATACTGCGTCTCTCAAGTTTCAATATACCGGGTGTAAAAATGGATTCGTAGCTGTCCTTGCAATTGATTAATTATGATTTTATTTGGGGATACACAGGGAAGCCGAAGCACGTTTTTTACTGTTTCATTTCTGAAATTTTTGTTTAAACCAAAATATGTTTATTTTTCAGCGTCGAACACAATGTGATCGTTTGTGAATTAACACAAAATTGTGGAAGGATCTCGAATTAATTGATACACTTAATAAATACTCGATTGCAAGAAAAGATTATTAAACGGTTCCTAAAACGAAAATCTACTGTAGAAACGTCTCTAATCCCGCACGTGGATACTTAACTTCGTCTTACTTCACGAAGTCGAATCTCTGTCAACGATCGCAGCTGACTTCGATCCGTAGAACGTAACGCGCAGATAATCGATTGTACAGAGTGTATAAGAAGTAATGGTCGGTCATCCGTCGTAGGGGTGAATCTACACCTCTAGATCGGTGGACACTTGTAAAAGAAACTTGCCGCAAAATTGTTTGTAATATAGAAAATTGTTATTAAAATTTGTTTTTACATCAATACCTTCTACTCATCGAAAAGAGAAAAAGTTAGAAAGGAGCCACTTGTCACAAACAAATAGTTATTGAGATGTAAGTTGATAAAGTACTTGCAAAATTTAATTGTGTAGAATTATACGTATAGACAAGCCCACTACTACAGTCCACACGACCGTGTCGATCAGACAAAACATGATCGTGTACGTGCCTTAAGCCAAACGAAATTTGAAGGGGTCATTTGTCGCTAGGTCCGTATGAAGTGATCGTCTCCCCGCCCATTCGGATCATAAATTTCAAGTTGCAAAATATGAATGAATACCTTATATCTATTTTAATACATAAGAATATTAATTCTTGTTTAATATACTAATGTGAAGTATAGGTACTTACAATGTTTTTAGAATCTTCTGTTCCTCCGTCGGTTCAACAAGACACTGCCATTTGCGCGAATACGTCTTAATAAGTGTGAAGCACAAAACAACACATTTTCCAAAATCACGACAGCGACCGGGAGGAAGTTACTCCGACCACGGTCAAAATAGTAGTGCGGTTATCACCACGATTTTATAGGTGGGGAAATGTAACGTTTGTTAATTCGACGGGGGGTGTGTGGGAAGGATTTTAGGTTGAGAAGTGGGGAAAGTGTCTAAGAAATTCCTTTTGTTATTGTAGTCGGTCGTAAATTTGGTTGTAAATTGTAAAACAATCGGCCGGTTCCGAGTTCGGAGCCGATTCGCATGCGTTTTTTACTTGCTATAATGTCCTTTGGAGGTATATTGCCTAATCCGCTCGAGAAAGGTTGAGGTACGGGAACATTTTATAATACACGTTTAAAAATATTCTTATAACAATGGATATACGGTATTCTTTCATATTTTGCAACTTGAAATTTATGATCCGAATGGGCAGGGAGACGATCACTTCATACAGGCCTAGCGACGAATGACCCCTTTAAATTTCGTTTGGCTTGAGGCACGTGCGCGATCATGTTCTGTCTGATCGACACGGTCGTGTGGATTTCAGTAGTGGGCTTTAGTCTATACGTATAATTCTACACAATTAATTTTTGCAAGAACTTTAACAACTTACATCTCAATAAGTATTTGTTTGCGACATGTGGCTTCTTTCTAACTTTTTTTCTTCTGGACGAGTGGAAGGTGTTGATGTAAAAACCAACTTTACCAACAATTTTCTTTGTCATAAAGAATTTTGCGGCAAGTTTCCCTTACAAATGTCCACCGATCCAGAGGTATAAATTCACCTCTAGAACCGATGACCATTACTTTTTATACACTTTGTACAGCTTGCGTAACGGGCTAGAAAAACTTGAACTCTCGCAGAGTAGTTTCAATAACCAGTTGATAATAACCTGTCTATGCTAATTTATAGACTAGGGAATCGAACAAAAACTTCCCATTCGAGATTTTTTGAATGGCTAAGCTCCGAGCGATGAATGAAAGACTGGTCGAAAGACAGTTCAACGTTGCGTGACAATTGCTATGATATCATGGGGTATGCCCCTCAGTGGAGATTGATTTCTTAGATCAAGGCTTTATTTGTACTATCTGTTTCGGTTGCGGTTCCCTGTCTTAGGATCCTTATATTTAGACAGCGGATTTTTATGCAAAATAAAAATTTTGTATGTGAACTGCAACGAACTGGAGTGAAATAGAAATTTATTTCCTTCCTTAATATGCATTGAGAATAATGCAGCGATATTTTCAAGTTCTTCCGTTTTCATTGATCTAAATTACATATACTTATTCTGGTCATTAATGCATAATATCCGCTGTCTACTTATATCAACATCTCTGTAATCGATATGCTAAACTATTGCAGCTTCCTGTATACGTGCACAATCATTATTGAAGAAAAAGAAATGTTTGTGCATGTTATTGATTTCTAACAAAGCGCCGAAACAAATAAAACAGCCACAAATCTCTCACATTCGCACACTCTGTTATTCACGATAGAACGTTGATGAATAAAAGTTTCGAATTTTCGAATCGGGATACGTAACCGAAACAGAGAGTTATTCGGGACGAAATAACACTTATTTTTCATACTCGTTTCGAGCAACTAAAAGCGTGAGAACAGATAAAACGTGACTCCTTCTTCGGCGCGATCATAGAAACGATTCCAACGAAATCGGAGTCGCGTCCACGCCACACAGTGATTCAAAACGAAAATCTAGCCAAATAGCCGAGCCAAATGATTGTTGTCGTTATTTTTTTCTTCCGAATATACAGAGTGTTCCAAAAACATTCTTGAAGGGGGTGATTTTGGAGATCATTTGAAGTAATCTTTTCCTTTGCGAAAGCGACCCCCGTGACTTTATCAAGGAATTATTAAGGAAGAATACGGACCAATCCAACGATTTCGACTTGGCGACAGAACCCGTTGAGTGTGTCGTTGGCATTGGCTACGCCGAAATCCGACTGCTATCGGTGTGCTCCGATTGGTCCGTGTTTTTCGTTGATAACTCTCTAACAAAGATCCGGAGAACATTTTTGCAAAGGGAAAAGATATTTCAAATGACCTCAGGAATCACCCCTTTCAAGGTAGTATAAAAACAAAGCTTTTGCCCTTTTATACGAGCAAACAAAAATAATCATAAATAGTTTTCCTCGGCTAGAATCGTTTTAACCATCGGCCAGCGGAACCGGGTCATTCAGGCCCACATAAAAGTGTTTCAAACCGTATGTGCGTGAGCTCGGGAAATTCATAAGATGGTACATATTGCTGACCACGTTTGTACGAGTGGAACCTGCGTGTGTCGCGTTCTTAGTAGTGGTTGTCTCGGGTCATATAGACCCGGTTCCGCTGCTCCCATGCACAACATTCACCGTTGTGCACGCCAGGCCGATTGTTGTCGACTGGTTTCTCTGTTTCGGTGGGCTTTGTCAGATCGTTCGGGTAAGTTTGTCCCCCTGATTCGAGCTGGGCAAGATCGGGTGAATGTGAACGCTGCTTCGAAGTGAAAAACGTTTTTCGAACCGTCCATGCGCGTTCACGAAACGGCGGAACTATCGGTAAGCTAGGCGGTATACGGAATGATAAGTTGAAGTAGACTTACCCTCTTCAGCGTTCAGGTCTGAAAACTTTATGCCGCCGCTGAAATGGAAAAAGCAGACGTGGGATGAAACACTTGGTAAAAATAAAGCCCGCGGGAGGATCAGACTATTCGGAGCAGCATATGTTCTCTCTCTCGCGCGCTCGCTCTCTCTCTCTCTTTCTCTCAATCTCTCTTTCGTTGTCTCATTCTCTCGCGCGCGAGGTACATACCGCGGCGTCTAATCTAAAAGAGAAATGATCGTGTCCCCGGCGCCACAATTCTGTATTTTCGTCGGGCAACAGGGAATCTATCGTTCGAGCAACATTATCGGGGAAGAATATCCGACATGCCAGTGTCGCTGCGTTTATTTTGAGTTAGGATCGTATTCGCGGTAGAAATGCGTTCGAAGAACGAACCGTTTGTTCTCGTAACACGCACCGCGACAATGCTTTTCCGATCTAATTGATTCGACCTGTCCTGTCAGCGTCGTTTGTCACAGGCGTGGGCATTGTCCAGAAGACGGTACAGCTTAGTCGATTGTTCGATAGAAAGAACGATCAAGATCGTTCAACCGAAGGTTATCTTGAGCGCGATTTTGTGTAACTTTTTTTGGGACGATCGTTCTCGATCATGATTAAAGTTCTTTCCGATTACTAGAAAGATCAAAATCGGTGGATCGAATGCAAAGCAGTATCTACGAATATCTAAGGTGTGCGGAACTACTGTTGTATTATTTCCAACTAGTTAATATTGTTAACAAAAAAAAATATTTTCTACGCAGAATTGTATCTTGAAATTAACGCAGACAACTACGGGTCGGTCATCAACAAACCTATCGATCGGTATGTAAAATATTAAAATAAATATGAGAATTGTGTTCTTGTACTCTTATCGAATGAAATGATTTTCTACTTGGTTTCGCGTTCAAAGGAACGCTTCCGGAAACAGTAGCTGACGAAAATACCTCTTCAAGGAGATGATTGAAGCAATAAATAATCTTTGAGAGTGACCCTTGATATTCTATTTATTCCGATAGAAAGTGAAGTTAAGTTGCCATTGCTGTACCCTGAATCAATCTAGTGACTCAATTGAGACGAAGAACTGTTCCCCGTGTTTGAATGAGAATTTGCCCAAGCCTGGTTTGTCGTCGATCGAAGCACCGATTGCTCGCAGTGCGATCGCAATTATGTACATTTTGTACGCTAGCTATTAGTACGGGCTCGTTGTGTATCTCGATCAATGAATTTTGTGGTGACACGACACCGGGAGAGGCGGAGGAATCATTTTCTAACGAAGTCTCGAGCGATACTGTCGGTGGAACAATCAATTTTTTTGTTCTTTCATTAGCTCTTGTGAACCACTAAGGTGTACGAATACAAAAGCAAACCTTGATTGATCTTTGCAGTATCGAGTCGCAAATGTCCACCAATTGCAGTTCAAACTAATAGAAATTTCGTTGGACTCACGAAGATTTTTCAAAGGGTACTGCAACTCCTTGCCATATAATATCGAAACAAGTTTATAAAGAATATTTTAAACAAAATCTACGGAATACAAGTGTCAATCGTTTCTCTTAAGTCGACAAAAAGTTATGTTTTTCTGTTATCAATATTTAAAATGTTTTTAATATTTTACTACATACAGGAAAAATGTAGCCATGCAATAGGTACGAATTTTGCTTTTATGAAATTATTTGGGACTAACATTATACAAGGTATCTCGCTAGATATTACTACCTTCATTTACGGTATTATTATTATGAGATTGAATGGTTTCAAGAGATGCATATACTGGTATTATTGGTTCTTTTTGTAGATGGACGCGTCGAGGACTTGTGATGGTCAACCTTGATCTTTTAAATGGTATCGTACATCTGTTTCTTCTTTACATATAAGGAAATATTAACACATGTATGTCGAAAAATTATTAGTTTAAGGAATATTTAAATACTTTCTTTATAGAGACTAAAATAAAGATTGGTGCATAAAAAAATATACGGTTTCATTTAAAACAGAGTTGCCTTTCTCGCTAGGATTAATAACAGTGACACGTAAATCAAGGTGATAATATCTGGTGAGATACCTTGTATGTTTAACAAGGAGTTAAAGGTACACATGAAAACTAAGGCTCAGAACCCTGGTTGATCTTTTCAGACTGGAGTGCGCGAAACAAATGGCAATCTCATATTATAATAATTCGATCTGTTGTTAATATTAGAATAATTCGATCTGTTGCACCGACAACGAGGCGATCGAACGCGAACCAATCCCTCGCAAGAACGAAAACCATCGCATTTTCATCAATTTCTACGAACTCGGATCCAATCCGCGAGATTGTGGAAAGAGCATCGGTTTTCCGCGCCGCGTGCGATCAAATTCGCGTGCAATTCGCACTGTACGCGATCAAGCCTTCGCGCTAGATTCCTCCTAGAACCTCTCCTTGTGTCCCGGTCTCGGTAAATTTGTTATCGTGTGATTGCATACCTGAGCAGCACGGTCGCTGTCTCGGGAACACGGAACACCTGAAAAAGAAGACAACCAGCGCTCTATCGAATCCACAACGAAGGGTGATAAAAAAACCCCCAAAACCAGCTCCAATTTTCTTTCCTTCTCTCTCTCTTTCTCTAATTTTTCTTCCTTTCTTTCTGTCTGTCTCTCTCTCTCTTTCTTTCTTTCTCTTTGTCTCTCTTTTTCGAACGGATCTTTCTCGTTAATTAATCGCGGCCGACTCGGTTCTATTTGGCACAGCGTAACAAAGAAAACGCGTGTGCACGTGGAAACTCGCCAATAACGCGGTCATTGCTAGATACTCCCCGGAGAGACTGATCTCGAGTACAATGGCTGATTAAATTAAGAGACCACCGTTTGTCGTTTACGTTTTTTTTCTTTTCTCTAGAGAAGAATGAACACGTAATAGATTCTACATTGCATGTGATTCAAACCATTACTTAGTATCTTGAGATCTTATTTTTTTACTTTTCTCTTGAGTTTATTATGTATTATAATTAATTTTCGCACTTGAACGTCGCTTTTTTTATACATCTTTACAAGAGACGCTAAAAAACGCAAAATGCGCGAACAAATCACGGTCAAAGTTTTCTAGTTTAAAAAAATAATACAATTTTCGTCAGCCTAGATAAGACGGCGCTTTTTGTCCTCAAAGTACGCAATTATTCTTAAAACAAATTTGAACGTGTTATTTTCTACAGTATTAACTTTAAAGTTGTGATAACAGCGGCTAGTTTAAATTGCATGAAACTTCAAATTTGTTACTTTTTCGTTGTTCTCCAGATGAAAAAATTCTGAAGGATAAACAGTGATATCTCATTTTTTTACTGTTGCCACTGTATAGCGGAATGATTGGCGTGTTAAAGCAACAGACTATGCAACGATGTGATCGTATGAAATCAAAGGATTCTCAAGTTACTCGCCCTTTGAACTGTTTGGGGGTGAGTTTTCGAGTCGAGTCAAGTCGTTATGGAGAACTTGCGGGGCCAAGTTTATTTTATGTGTCTCTTTTTTCCTTCCTTTTTTGTTTGAACGCGAAAGCGAAGCAAAAGGAACGAGGAGCGTGCCTACCTTCCATCCCATGTTCTCGAAGAACGTGCAGAGTCTCATCTGTCCGGTAGTTTTGCCGCCGCAAGGTCCTGCAATAGAAAAATACATGCTGCGTTAGTTATCATTGTCTATCGCTGTTACTGCGACCAGTTTCTTTTAGAAAACGTTCAATTTTTCCGTTAGTTCCTTGTCGTACAATGTCTTCATTTTTACGATCATTAAGAACTTCATTGTCTTGCGCAATGCTATTTATTAAACATTGATGGCAAAAGAACATAATTTTACTTTAACTTTTCAATTATCCTTCATATTTGCAACCAATTACAAACTGCCTGATAGAGAAAAACTTTTCTTATTCATTCGGTGGACAATAGGGGAGAATAGTCCTTAAGAAAACGGGAACTGCACGATCTAAGAAAAACAAATATCTCTTCCACTACTAAGCCGTGAAGTGCCTCGTTAAACTTCCTAAAAACATGCCGCGTGATTACGATTGTCGAAAATCCAATGACAAAAATTTATTTTTCATTTTTTTACGGAACTTTCACCAACTTATTTGTGGCATTGTTTGAATTAAAATTACACTAAACACGATATAATTTATCTTCCGAGGGACGATGACGTAGAATCGGCTATCCCTTTGGCCGGCCAGCGCTTTATATACAAATTGGGGCAATACATATAAATGCCACTAGGATTCACCCTTCATATCCTCACCACGCCTAACTGTCAAAGAAATTGATTTTAGATAGAGAAGGTTGAGCATTGGTAGAGTGCTTTGCGACTTGAAAACGTTTGAACGGTGTAGTCAACCGCTTCGCACTCGAAAATCGAGAATCACGGGGGCGACGGAGTCTAGATCGGCGAAGAAGGTGATTCGCATTATCCTTGCTAAAACGAAAGCGAGGCAGTAAGGTTACGACGACGCCGCTAACCTTGACTTCCGTGATACCCACGTGGTTGTTGAACTCCACCAACATAAATAGAAATGACGAGACCGTTTGTACGGAACCGAATGTTCTGCAACCTCCGAATGGAAGACATTGTGGTGTAGCAAAATGCGTAAGTCGAACACTAACTACCGTGCAAATTTTATTCATTTCACACAAGTCCTGTTTATTCCATTCGTATTTCGAAGTTTCAATTTTATACTGTACTTTAGTGCCTTTTAAAACGTATGAATTAATATTTAGTAGAGATCCATATTTCAAGTATATTTACATACACGCGTACATGTCTACTATTTTACTTTTAAAATTATGTTTAAATTTATTGTTGTACCGACAACCGCGGAATTTGTGAAACCATAATCTCGATACATAAATTAGCATTATTGCACGTGAAGTAGTACCCGTGCACTTGAAACACGGTGTGTAATTAAAATGGCACGCAATAAAGTACGTGTATGTAAATAAACGTGTGCGATTAATACACGTTGAAAGCCATGATCTCTAACATTTAATGCTACTAATTTTATGGGACTTGTTTTGAAAGAAATCAATAATACCGGTCGGCAGTGAACGTATTAATTTCTGTTAATGGCAGCATCTCCTTAACAATGAGCTCGTAGAAGAAGACTGTCACGTTCGAACCAGGGTGCCACAATTCAAACCAGTTAGAGTCAAGAGCAAGTTGCGACCAGCTGCGCACAGAGTTGCAGCTGGAATACGTGCAACCGAGCCACTCATTGTTCGCTGCAAGAGTTGCATCCAAGCGAAAACAGCGAAAAACGATTTGACCGTTCCGTCGACGTCCGCCTTCTTATGGCGCCTAAGTAATCAGGCGCGAATTACATACACTCATACGCCGGCGACGCAAATAACTTTCAAAGGAGAAATCTAATTAGGCAATTTGTCAGAAATCCGATTGGAAGTCTTCGCCAACGTGTGGCGAAATCGAACCAGTCCGGAACAGTCTCGAAGTAACTTTAATCCTATTAATCCGCAACATAATTAGATGGCTTCGCAGAATGTGTAACGATGTCGTACGTCGTACGTAGTCCTTCCAAGGTGCCTCAAGAAGAACAAACTTCATTAACAAGTAACTGTGTAGCGAAGAAATTAAATGATCACTGAAAGGCGGTATCGTAGAAAAGTCTTAATTACACACCAATCGGGACCTCTTAAGATCGGCCGGCTCGGCTGAACGCATCAACTTTTCTTCTTTCACAAAAGTTTCGAAGCTGGAGACTTCGGTTTGTGTTTTTGACGCTTTGAAACTTTCTATAATATTAATAGGTTGGCAACTAAGTCCGCGAGACCTTCACGCTTTTGTAAACATAATTATCGATATTGTTAATCCTTTGACGACATCAGTACGCCATTCGGAGAATATTGAAAAATTGATTTCATACCTCGTCATTTCTTTTCTAGAATTTGAACATAGTTACTAAAAATACCAAAAGCTTCTAAATTACTAAGAGATCGCAGTAACGTCACTTACATCGTACAATATTTGTCATAAAAAAGAAACCGTCAATCGACCGTTATCCTCGAAGGGGAAATGATGTTGGATTTAATTTAAGTCGACTGTTATACATTTGAGACAATAACGTTTCACGCCACGTTTCCTGTAATTTTAAATACGATTCGAAGAAACGGAAGACTGCAAATTGAGTTGATGGTCTGATATAAAGGCAATTAAACTTGCGAAAGCTACTAAATCAATTGCGGCACGCGAAGCCGTGTCTCTTGCTCGCTATAAGCGAGTCTCAGGTTCAGAAACAGAAGCCTACGACGAAAATTATATTTTCGAATATTAAATCGGTTTGTATTCTAGAAGATTGCAACGATAACACTCGGTACGAAAGCTTTTGGAGGCGCGATAAAATCGTACGCTCTAGATTCTCATCATAAATATTGACGATCTCGGACCGATACATATTCGTTGGCAGTTAAACAAGAAAGTAATCGCTACCGCCCCCGTTACCGATATATTTTCATGGACTGTTTATCTCGGCATGAATAAAACATTGATGCGCGGACGGTAAATAATACATCGGTCGGGTTGGTCGAACGTTGACGGTGCAACAATCTGGATGCAAGACATATCGTCACGATCAAGTGGAAAGGTTAATCACGGTTGTACAAGTAGCCGAAGCGAGGTTCGAGCATCGAGACTGAGACGATGCATCGAGTATCGGGAGATGATGCATCATGCCTGATTGTTATCTTTTTATTTGCAGCCAAGGGGACAATGCTGGCAGACACGTCCCATTTCTGACACTGAGCTTATCTGGTTTAATTGGACAGCTGTTCCAAACAGAAAAACGCGATAGACATTTTTCCAATTTTCACACGCCGGTTGCATGTTAGCCCCTCATAGAAGCTGCGTAGTCTCTTTCTACAATACATAAACGTCGAATATGAAACGTGAGATCAATATATACTTGGAATGACAGTTTCTATCGAAAAAAACATCAAGGAGAGAGTACATATTAACCTTCCGTCTGCAACCTCATTTTTATCGATGCCGCGGCCGTATGCATACCCGACTCTTTTATGTTGACGACCAATCTTTTTCTACTGTTCTACGTTCTACAAGAATCAACAAAATTACGGAATACGTATTGAAATTTCTATTTCAACGTGCAAAGAAATTCAAGAGTGACATTTCGCTTTGGACATAAACGATTAAGAATATTGGTAATTATCTTGAGAAAGTGTTTCCTCGCGAATATACGAAAAAATCCTTCAACTACGTAAACTATAGCTACTACTGCATTGAATCCTTTGCACGCCTTTATAATTATTACTACCATTTGAAAATTCGTACAATTCCATTGCTACTGATACAGCTCAGTTTCTGCACTTTCGATAAATTCACACTAACGTCGTAACGTGGACTGAAGTACTCTGAAATATTAGCAAATAGGTGAACAGAAGGTACAAAGAGTTCGTTTACACGATCGGAGTTGAATGCTATCACATATCTACTTTGCACCCGTAGCCCTACACTATGCAGGGCTCGAGAATTCGGCTCACAATTAGACCAAGACTTTACTGCAATTACCAAAATATTTGCGACTTAAACGGGAAATTTGTTTCGAGTGCGCAAGAAATTGGTAAAAGTGGTTTGCCACATTTCAAAAGGGAGTTTTCGAGAAACCAAGATACTGAACGACTGGAAGCTTTAAATGAAAAGTTTTACGATTCGAGACATTGGTTAATACGCCGATGATTAAACGTGAATGCAGCTAGCAGAATTGTACATTGAACTGTTTCTCTTTTGGTTGAACAAACGGTAACGTTCTACCTCGACGCTTTCCGTTGCGCAACAAGCGACCTGCTATTGCGTCTTCGCGTAAAAATGCATCATTTTCGATGCCTCTCGCTCGATCGAGCTTTCCGCGTACCTAATGGCTGACGTTAGCTAAGCATGTAACCAGTAAATCAAATTTTTGCCTGGCAGACGCGCTGTCAAGATGCCATGTAAACGAGTTGGGACACGCGTTTTCACCGATTCAAATTTAGACGCGTTCAACTGTCAATGTTTTCGAGATGGTCGTATTTCTTGAATCACTTTCGCGGTGATTTTATTGCACGGTGCATCTCGCGTCTTGCACCGTTTGAACGATATGGGTTGATATTTGAACTGATAATCGTTTGGCATACTAGACCTTATACTACTTAATCGAAGAACTATCGGTGTTAAAATAATAGAATCTAGCTATAGCACTAGAATAAATCTTCATCCACTTGTATTACACAGGGTGCCCAAAAATGTACTCACTTGAAAGGGGCGATGATTCTTGAAGCGATTTCAAGTAAGGTTTTCCTTTGCGAAAATGTTCTGCACTGCTTTGTTAAGGAATTATTAACGAAAAACACGGACCACTCAGAGTGCAGCTACTACGGACACTAATTTTATTAATAGCTCCTGAACGAACCCGCAGAGAACATTTTCGCGAAGAAAAAGTTACTTCAAATTACTGCAGAAATCGCCCCTTTCAAGAAAGTACAACATTGGGACACTCTGTACAATGAATTGTGTCGTGTATGAATCACTTTAGATTGATTTATTGTATGCCAAATGTGTTCGTATAATATATGCATAATCGCAGCTAGAAAATAGGGTTAAACCGCGTCATTAAGCATAAAGTACCTACTTTATTCGAAACACAGTTGCGGATGAGACGGACATTGCCAGAATCTTGTGCAATCTATCACGCTCGCTGCTTTTGACCGCAGAAGTCCGATAAAGCAACATTCGGGTGACCGTAGTTTCTCGATCTTTCGCTATGCTTGCACTAAATACGCTGATACTGAATCGGTGTCAGCGATATTAATTATTCGACTATGGATCTTTATGCACGATAAAAATTATCTGCATCGTTTGCAAGAAAACCAATCTGAATGTTATTTGTTCCCTTTTTTTTAATAGAGGAGAGATAGTACACAAGACATCAATTTTAAAAATTTTTCAACAGCTTTGAATTTCATCTACTCAGTTTTGTATCTATTGATATGTATAACGAAAGTTTGGCAAATGTCGCGACTCCATAAACACGCGATTTTGGAGCGAGTATCTTTGAACCCAAACAAAAATATTTCGGAAACGATGGGACATTCCGACAAAAACACCCCCGTGCACCAACGAATCACAGAGAATCCACGGAATATTTTTATGGAAGGGACGCCTCTATCGCTTCTACGGTTGGAGCTGCACCAAATTGTTAAAGTTGAACATTTGATTTTTCTCAAAGCTATACTTATAAGAATCACCTGTTGGTTCCGGAGCGCAACGACGGAGTTCAAATTTATTGGCCAGTGCATGAACAGACTGTCGACTATCTACTAGGACGAAGAAATTTTTAATGAATTGTTCAACAGCAATTTAGTAGTATCGCATTCCGAATCGTTATTTAAAGGTTAATTTCTGAGTACCTTCTTAATGTAACCCATCGAGTGTTTCATTAATTTTGTATACTTGCGATTAACTAACGATTTGTCATGTCCTTCCATGACGAGTACACCTAACGTAAACAAATAGACTGTGGATTTTTTATAATCAACACAAAAATGAGTCGGTGGAAAATTTCAAATAATAAAAACACAAGATATACGATATTCGACCTATCAGACGCTTTAAAGAAAATCACTTGTGCTGGACTCGCAATCTAGGCAGACAATTTCTATTTTGCTTAAACATCCGCGCAGTGTATCGACAAATTATCAACTAAAACTGCTAGTTTTTGGACACAAGTATATTGTCACGGGCGACAAACTCGCATGTAGCGTGTCAGGGCAACGAACAAACGTAGAGAAAAAATTGTGTTCGAACGGAAAAGCGTGAAGCGAAAGATAACACGCAACGAGGAACGGTGCCGTGAAAATGTCGTGCGAACACGTGGTTTCCGTGGACGCGTAACGAATCCTCGACTTGCTAAAAGTCTCACAAAACACGAATTCTCATTTAATCAAACAGGAGAAGAAGCATGGAAGCGTCCATTCGTTCTCATCGAGCAGAAAGACACGAAGGTGAAGTTCACGAGACAGTGCGCACATGACATTGAATCGGTTGATCTCTTCGAGAAGAAGAAGTAAATAAAAAGAAGAAAATCCGACGTACCTCCAGTAAGCACTATTTTGTAAAGCCGCTTCTGCTCCATGTTGTGTGAACGGTGGTGGTGTTCGAGTCCGTTTATTTTTCTTGTCGGGCCGAGAGCGAGTCCACGAGGTGTTCCGGTGGTCGATGTCGGAAGTCGATGTCGATGTCGATGTTGAGAGACGTCGATGGACGAAGCTGTAGGTGTTGGTCGTTTGGCACGTGAACGGTGTCTACGGTCGCAACGAATACTACATAAACACTTCACCGAACATTTCGGGATGTCGCGGGACCAGATACGTCGGAGACATGGGAGTGAGTGGTGAGAGTGAAGCAACGACGATATCTCGGGTGTCAGGAAGAACAGGAACACCGCAACCCGAGAGTGAGAGTAGACGTCTGTCTCTCGCTCTCGTCTCCGTCTCCGTACGTAGCGATCCGCGGGTTTGGTTAATCGGGTTAGGCTCACCGCTCCCTCTACAACAAACAATCATGCGCAGTCGAGAACGAGCGTCACTCCTATGGGCGCCGCTTACGAAAGTACTCCAACAATTACGTATCTCCAAAACCGTACCTGCTGCCCCATTTTATTCTTGACGGCCCACGACAACATTTCACGAACCGTAATCGTGGCCCGTTCCTAGTACGAAACGATGTCTGTCGCTAATATATTCTCTGAAGTGTATGTATTCTAATGTAGACGTTTATGATACTAGCTGTTCAGAGTAATAGCAGAGTATTCGAACGTTTTTTTATTGTATGATGTACGATCTATATTATTACATTTGCGCAAATAATAAATGAAAGTTTGTATACCGGTTTTTTTGGCGATGAAAGGTGTATGTGGTGCCATCGATGGTGAAATATCGAAACTACTGGCCGATTAGCATAGTATTCTTAACGTTAGATGGCGCCGCAGCGAAATTTTTTATTGCGTCTTAAATTATGTAATCGTTTTTATTTAATAGGATCACAGACGAGGTATAGGAGTACATCTTAGACCATATACATATAGTAATAGATTCGACATAGGTATGGTATGTGTATAGGAAAACCGAGAGTTCAGGTCGGCAAAGCAAGGTACCGCGTGACGTCACAAGATAAGTCTTAAGATAATTTAAAAATGGCTGACACGGCATACCTTAGACCTTAGACCATATATACTTGTAGACACGGTACAGATAATTTTGCCTATGGCAAAGATGACGGTAATGTGTGAGTCACCATTTCGAAAGATGTACAAGCTATGCTCATCGACAGCGCCTACGCTTGGCTTATGAGGGTGAGGGGGACATACCCGGAAAGAATGGACAGGATAATTTCAAAGAATTTGGCATTTTATCATGAAATAATCATTATGTGAAGTATATTTGAGATACAAATGCTTATTCTATATGTTTTTCTAATATTTCTACTAAATAACATTCAATTTAGTTTATATTTCTAGCAATTGATGTAGACAATTTTTATTTAAATATTGGTTGCATATACTTACAGGCATTATAAGCGTTACACTTATTGATTACAAAATAATATTGCTTTAGTTAATCTACTGCGTATTTTTGTTCTATTTACTACTGTACATTTTCCAATGTGGTGTGTCGGCGTCGGTCTGCCGTGTCAGCCATTTTGAAATTATCTAAAAACTATCTTATGACTCTCCTTTTACCACAATCTTTGCCACGGCCAACTCTCAGTTTTTCTATACACATACAATACCCATGCCGGATCTATAGATACTTCTACTACGCATGCGCTACGCACGAGATTTGTCGGTGACGTATTTAGGGTTGAATCGGTACAGATCGATCCGATTCGAGATATGTGTATACTTTTTAATCTCTTATCGTAAAGTCTATATACTTGAATCATTTTCCTTTTAAAGTAGTTACGTGCTGATTTTAATCATTAATGCTGTGCACATTCTAATAATCCAGTGTTCTAATTTTTCGGGTAAAACCTAATTGACAGGTTTGTTCTGTAGATCTAATATGACGGTTGCAGTGTTCGTTAGAGGGTCACTTTTAATTCCGAGGGAATTTCTGTATTTTGGTAGAAATATATCGCGTTTGTACCATCGTCATCGAAAATTGTATCCCTTGAACAGTTGCCTGTTAGGAAAATGTTTGTCACCCTCTCTTGCCACCAATATTTATACTATACAGAGGACATGTTATAGCGTTGATAAAAGCAAAATAGAAAGTATTTCCGGTGTTTTGACGAAGCAACATGCAAAAGAATTGGCCTCTAAACTTACCACAGAAGAACGTGATCTCATCGTAAATGCTATAGAGGAATGCAAATCAGATGAAGAGAAGGCTAAATACCAAGGTAACTACTAATCATTAATTATAAAACTTTTCTTATGTTATGGAAACATTACTTGAACATTATGTTAACTTAAACAATTCATCACCCACGACTTATGCAGATATGTTTTCTAAATTTAATAATTTTTTCTAATTAAGATCAGCTAGCACCCTTCCGGATGTGTAATAAACTTGGAAGACCTGCAAAAATACCATCATTAGGTGATGTGGACGCTACTGGCAAATATTGTCGAGTACCTGATGATTGGCTTATACGCAAGTATGGTAGGAACATCAAACTATTAGTTAATTTTTGTTACTATTAATTTACAGAATTTATAATATTAAAGCCAAACTAATAACCCTTTCATATTGCCAGTACATGTTACATATTACTTTAATAAACCTAATAAATCATTTAATTACTAAATGACAACTTGGAATAATATAACATACTATTCATGAAAAGAAAATATTTTTTATGATGTTACAAGTAAGAACAATTTCTCCTTTTTCCTTTCATCGCAATCTACATGGACACCACGCTGTAAGTCTAATGCATGTTGAGTCAAATATTCTCTCAAACTTATGTGTCCTAATTTCTTCACTTGCTTCTTCTACTTTGACTGAACTTTCTGGATATTTGAAAAAGACATCCACAGAGTCACACTCTTAGGTAATATACTACATTTGATGTGCATTCTTGCTAATATCTTTAATCTAGTATATACAATGTTTTATACTAGATTAAAAACTGTTAAAGTCATTTAAGGTATCTGTTTACATTATTATTATTGTTGTTATTTCTAGGTAAGAACATAATATATAACTTTTAAATTTTATAAATATCTTTTCAAGATAATTTCTTACAGAATGAAAAGTAATCAGAATTTAAATATTTTTTCTCCTCCCCTTCTCAAGAGTTGTAGGGATAAATACCAATATTTTTTAAATAATTGCAATAATAACTAATTCATATATTTGTGTTGAGTAATTTGAATACAGTTACAACATTCTATTAAATTAATTCATTCAACAATGAACACAGCACAGCATGATTTATAATTGAAAAAACACATAAAAGTGGATTCACCTTCTTCAAAATTTATTTTTTACATTTTTACTCCACCAATAATTGCAACAAAAATATTTTTATAAAAACAATTTTCACTATTTGTTTTACTATCAAATTTTCACAAACTTGCATGATTGTGAGAATGCACCTTGTATAGTATTATAGAATATGTTGCTAAGAATATTGCACAAAACTTCTTGTACATTTAATATGTAGACGTTACACCATTTACAATAGTACTCTTAAATGTAAATATCTGTTAGGTGAAAAGAATGTACTTTTATTTGAATAAAGTTTTATTTCCTAAACTCTTGTGTATTTGATTAATTAATAGTCCTAAGGAATTTCTTAAACGTTTTATTAAATAAAATTTCAATTGACTTTAGCAAATATTTTGTTACATAAAACAATCGAAGATAATTAAAACTAAAAATGCTTTTTAATTTAATACAGTACTTATACAGAGAAATGCATGATTGATAACAGCTTTATGTTTCGTAAGTAACATAAAGACTATATTTCTTATAATCAAGTAATTTGTTGTTGGATTTTCAATTAATTATACATTACAATATTTTTTCTACTGAAGTGCGTGTATTTATATTTTGCTCTTTCGCGTTACAGTTGAAAATGTTCCAGGACCGTCCACAAAAAATTTAATATTAGGTACGATGTTAGATACTCATTATATTTTTGAAACTTCAAGTTATATTCAAGTTAAATCAGAGAGTAGTAAAGTAGATAATAGGATAATTTCTGAATTTCAAATACAAAATACATATATTGACTCAATGCTATGGTAATAATGTTAGGTAATATATTCTTGCAGTTGCAATTGCGAATGCAATTCCGTTCATCGGCTTTGGTTTTCTTGACAACTTCATCATGATTATTGCTGTACGTATTATAATCTTATACAATTTATATTTCAATGTGTAAGTCGCTAATTTCAGGGAGATCAAATTGAACTAATCTTAAACAAAAGATTTCCAATATCGACCATGACAGCTGCAGCATTAGGAAACACAGTGTCCGACATAATAGGAATTGGATCTGTACATTATGTAGAAATTTTAGCGCAAAAAGTTGGATTTGAAGCACCTAAACTCACCACTATAGAATTAAATCTACCTAAAACAAAGCTAGCTGCAAATATGGTATGATATCTTAGTCATTTATACTTTTTATTTTCAAAAACTTTAGTTAAAAACAGAAAATAATATTTAAAATACTCTAGGGACGAGTTGTAGGAGTTACAATTGGCTGTCTTATTGGGATGTCACCTATACCCATTTTTAATTTTTTCAACTCATAAAGTTGATTGATTGAAGGCCAATCATAGTAAATAAAGGTATCTGTACTAAATGTTTAAAAATTTTAATCTTATTACAAGAGTACTAATTTTTAATTTTTACATCGAATCAATGTATAATAATATCGAAACGAACCATCCATTTATATAGTCTGTAAAGCAAGCTTTTGTAATTTTCTTTTGCATTTTTAATTTATGACAATCATAGCGTTTCTGTAATATAATATAATGTGTATACCGTTACATGTACTTAATGTATGAATATGTATAAAGAAATGTATTATCAAAACTGCACTAATAGTATTAGTGATAGATGTACCATTAGCGTTTTCTATTATTCAATACACAATTCCTTTCATTAATTAAACCTGAAAACTTCCAAGGAGGTTGTAAAAGTTTTAAAAAAATAATGCATCTGTATCTATCCCATGTATTTATTGAAAAAATTACTTTGTTAGTATATAGAAGTCCTTTATGAGTTTACGAATTAGTACAAAAAATATATACTTTTTTCTCAATCTTTCTAGTGCAGACATCTTATAATAATTTTAGAAATGTGATTTTTTAGTTGTTAGTGATGATAACCAAGAGTTATTTTTGTAACATAGTTTGCATAATATCTCCAATCGTGTAAAAGAAGATTCAAATCTATACCTAAGATTTGCTTCCAATTTACATCCATTATCATCGTTGTGGTGTCAAGTACGAAATTAGTAGATGTTATAAACGTGTTTGTGTGTTCAATGTCACTACTTATCGTGTGCAATTTTTCTTCTGGTTCCAAGCCCGAGTGTTTCGGTAACCAGATCATGACAGAGTTTAGCCACCATTTCCAATGCTCATCTACCAGTTCATTCGACTCAATACTTTCACAGTTTTGTTGAGTTTCATTGCAATGTAACGTAGTAGATATAAAGTCTGTTCTTAAATCATTTTGTGGTATGTCTTCAATTACTGTGGTTGGAATATCAACAATCGGATTCAAGTTTACTCTTGTCACATTTGTTGGGTTTGTTGTTTGTCTTGGGCTGAGTACTGTTCCTGGAAAATAACTTGCAACAAAAGCAGATCCCAATAAAGTGACTATCCCTGCTGTATATGTTGCCAAGCAAATAGACGATATGTTTATCATGGTATGGGCAACCGATAGTAGTTGCATCGAATTCATTAGACAATTTAGTTCTGTGTATGAAAACCAGCCTCTTTTTTGCGCTTCTTTGTAGGCTATTGTTTTCTCTAGTCTTTGTAATCTTTCCCAAAAATCTTGATTGTGAACAAAAACTGTCCAGTCCTGCATGATTTGAAAGTACAATTAATTCTAGCCAATAATAAATACCACTAATTTACTATAGAACAGTTCACTTACAATAGCATGGAGAAAATCTTTTTCCAGTTGATTCATTTTTGATATACTCAAGTGACCAGACTGTGCCCATTCGGTATTAAAAACTTCATCTTCTTCCCCTTCGTCATTCAAAAATTTACTGGCCACCATCTACAGTGAAAATAACAATAAACTCCAGGTACCCATTAAGGTATTCAAACTTTATATAATAAATGCAGTTGCTTAATACCAAAGAAACCAGAAACAACTCAGAAGGTGCCACTCGTTGCAAATATTCCGGGTTACAATCTTTCAGTCTTTCTAAGTATAATAAAGCCAATACAAGACAACACGGTGAAACACATGCGTTTCTAGAAATCCTGCTAGCTTCCTCTACATCTAGTCGTTCAAGTGTTTGACCACTTTTTACTTCGTTAAAGAGTTCTGCTGCTAATTCTAAAAATACATATTAATTATATAATCTGTAATATTAGAAACCATTTGACTAATTATGTAATATTGTTAAAAAGCTAGAAGTTTGAGAACTATCTTACGGAAACAACAAAAATTTTTTGCAAATGAAACTTCTTAAAAATGATCACGTTACACATTTGTTGTGCATTTAGAATTATCTAGGCACAAATAACATAATTTCTTCTCATTAGTGAATTATAGACGAAATACAAAATGCGCAGATAAAAACTGAAAAACTTGTTGATTGTATACTAACCAGTAACAGGTAAACTGAGACAGTCGCTCACTGGCAATTTCGAGTAATACAACGATTTCGATATACGATTTAAGAATTCGTCGTGATTGTCCCTGCTCTGTAATCACAATTTGCACAGAAATTAAGGAAAAGGTAAACATTATATTATATGTTTAGGATAAATACATAATGAACAGCTGCCCTACCATAAGCTTTGTTGGGGTTTTTCTTCTTTTCGAAGTGTTCGTCATCTTCGAATTTTATACGAGACACTTGTTCCACAGAGTTCCAACAATGTTCGTAAAAAAATCGAGAGCGGCAAACAATTTAAAAATTTAGAAAAATATAGTTTATGAAACAATACGGTGTGTATTCAGATTTTAGAATTTAGAACAACGTGATGACCTACGTTCACTGCGCATAATGAATATAGCCAAAGTCATATGACATTCGTACCACTACAAAGCGGAATCAGCTGATTAATTTAATTACATGTTAAATTATATGATCGTCAAGATATAAATAAGTATGGACTTACACTTACACGTATTTCTTGCAGCAGAAAGACAATCGAAATTGGAGACGAACTGTAAAAAGTAGAAAAATAGAAACTGACTAGTGATATGTGATATAAAAGTTTGTCGCTCCAAGGAAATATAACTAGATAACGCTAAACGAATTTTCAAATTTGATTTGCTTAGAAGTGAAGCTTGCAAAAATTTCATGTGTATTGTATTTCCTACTTGCTCTAATAAAAATTTGTTCGTTAATGAAATTTATTATTCTCATTAAAATATTGCAGCTATAGTTTCACGTTGAATGTGTCGTATGCATGTTTTGAAAGAAACTGATCCTGATCTAACGGGATCGAAGTTTCCTGTACTGTACTGTTTGCTACAACAGAGCAGACTCTCTGAGCAGAGTATGTATTTTTACTTCATGGCGAATCACCACTCATAACAATATTGAATACTTCTACATAAATTTTTAAGAGTACCTGAAAAGCATTTCGTGTATGTTCAATTTAATAAATAAGTAGTAGATGTTAATAATGAACACGTTTTCGGCAATAACATTCTATTAAGTCAGTTCTGTATTCGGACAAATTAGCGAGATGAGATGTCGACGATTCGTGTTACTTTAAGTACCATCGATAAATGTAACGGTCAATAACACCAGAATAATTTTTTATTAATAAATGTCAGACAGTATGGCTAGCAGAGAAACGTCGATTAATTCAAAACACTCGGATGACCACAGTGTCGAGGTTTGTAAATCTGTAATTAGAACGATGATTGTATTTGATATTTGAATTAAGATTAAATCTAATATTTTATTCTAGACACTAGCAGAAGTTTTTCGATGTTTTATTTGTATGGAAAAGCTTAGAGATGCGCATCTGTGTCCTCATTGCAGTAAATTGTGTTGCTACACTTGTATAAGAAGATGGCTCACAGAGCAACGCTCTCAGTGTCCTCATTGTAGAGCATCTTTACATCTACACGAATTAGTGAATTGCAGATGGGTAGAGGAAGTAACACAACAGCTCGATACACTTCAAGCAGTTGGTATATCAAACTCTAGGCACAATGATTCGAATAGGGACAGGTATTTTCCTCATAATTTAAAGGGACATCAGAAAGAGACAAAGAACATCTCTTTGCACATTTTTTATGTAAGAGTATGTAATAAATCTCTATATGTTTATACTTAAACCTTTCTGCTCCTCTGCAGGTGTACCGTGCACCATGAGAAGTTGTCTGTTTATTGCTGGACTTGTCGTAGATGTATATGTCACCAATGTGCTCTATGGGGTGGAACTCATTCGGGACATACTTTTAAACCTTTAGAAGATGTATATGAACAACATGTCACACAAATAAAAGCAGAAGTAGGGCAATTGAAACGAAGACTAATGGAGTTGATAAGCCTTGTTCAAGAAGTGGTAAGCTTCATACTAGAGATTGGGGTTTTTAGAACAGGTACTAAAATACCTGTGTACACGTGGCACGTGAACCGTGTATTAAAGAATTGGCACTAAACTTATCACGAAGGGTCAAATGACCCATTTTAGAATTTTTATTTGACAATTATTGAGATTGTAAAGGTGTTTTCATGGGATTTGATTGAATACATTTTTTATCTCCAGTATATGTTATAGTAAAAATCGCACAAAATATAAATAAATTTAATCTTGTTAGTTTTATAATACCATACACATTAGTCACTTTTGATGGTCGGTAGATTTAGTGTTAAGGATTCGTGTAGCTGGATCTGCAAGGACAGACAATTGTTCTTTCCAACTGTATTTAGATACTTAGATACTACGATATTATGCAATCGATAAATATTATTATATATTTTTTCGTATGTGTTTTTTAATAGGAACGTAATGTCGAATCTGTAAGAGCTGCAAAAGATGAAAGAGTTCGAGAAATTAGGAATGCAGTGGAACTGATGATAGCGCGTCTAGATTCTCAATTGAAGGCTAAATTATTAACGCTAATGGGTCAGAAGAACTCTTTAACTTTGGAAACAGAGCAACTGGAAGCTTTGTTGCAAGAAGTGGAGCATCAGTTGCATTCTTGCACTCGATCAGAATTGATAATTAAAAGTGCAGACTTGTCACGAATGATACATCAAGTAAGAAAAAAACCAATGACAAGTTTTGTGACAGCTCCTGTTCCCGCAGATTTTCACAGGTATATCAAAAACTGTTTGTACTTCAATATAATAGTTTGATAAAGGTTGATAGAGAAATGATTGTCTGTTTATTATTTCAGTGAAATTGTACCTGGATATGACAGTGCAACCTTTGCAATGCAAAATTTTACTCAACTACAGCTAAAAGCAGATCCTGTGTATTCAGCTCCTTTACACGTGAATGGGTTGTGCTGGAGATTGAAAGTGTATCCTGATGGAAACGGAGTTGTTCGTGGAAATTATTTATCTGTTTTTTTGGAATTAAGTGCAGGTTTACCAGAAACTTCCAAGTACGTATAACAAGAAGTTCTGGATTTTCAAAAATATTTATCACTGCTTCTGAAAATATATTTTCTCCAGATATGAATATCGAGTTGAAATGATACATCAAGGATCTCGTGACACAAGCAAAAACATCGTTCGAGAATTCGCCTCAGACTTCGAAATTGGTGAATGTTGGGGTTACAACAGATTTTTCAGATTAGACCTACTTGCAACCGAAGGGTACTTAAATACAGAGTTGGATACGCTTATATTGCGGTAGGTTCAATTCGAATTACCAGAAGGTATTTTCTATGTTATCAATGAAATTATAATGTCGAAATGAATCAGGTTTCAGGTACGGCCACCAACGTTTTATCAACGTTGTAGAGACCAACAATGGTACATTAGTCAATTGGTAACAGTTCAGAACCAATATGCTGCTCAAATTAACGAGTTGAAAGAGGTAACACTGTACTATTTTAATTAGTAGTTTCGAAATCATTCAAAAATTTCTTCTCAGAGACTGGCAATAGAGATATCTCGAAATGCCATGACAGCAACAAGAGTTGCTTGTGGACCAACATCAAATGTAACATCTCTGGTGATGCAACAGCAGTCACAAGCAGCTGGAGATCCATTACTCAGCTCCAATTCATCTCGTTCCATTGACCCGTATCAAAATACTACATCGCCGCGGTGAGTTCCATTTTAATATTTTTATCAATAAATATGGGTAAATAAGTAAAAGAAAATAACTATTTTAGAATTACAGTTATATTGTATAGTATGTTTCATAGTTCTTTTTTCGCGATAGATCGCTACAGAATGTGCTCTCCGGAGGAAATAATAGTAGTAGCATGGTAGGTGATCAATTAATGCCTATATGCCAGCTAGGGAACGTGTCAAACATACGTCCACTTGGATCTTCTTCAACGTTATCTTCCATCTCATCGAAAACAAGTTTAAAACAGCATAGAGGAAAACCCGAATCTCCCAATTTGAATGGTACAAATGATGGCCCCTCTGGAGACTGTCAAAATAATGGTGTTCATTCCCCATCGCCTTCTTATTCTTCGCCAACAGTGCTCAACCAGCAACCATTGACCCTTTTGTCCAGTAGCAGCAGTAGTGATAGCGGAGTAAGATATTTTGAAAAATATGCAGTAATGTACGACTGTAAGTCGCGCTGAAAGCTTAAGTTTTATCATTGTTAAGTTTTGTCATTGGATTAGTTATGTTTACACTTCTCGGCGACCGAAGCCTCTCGAACTTCGCTGTTCTTTTCCTACGTTCGAAAAAATAGTATCCCGCTTATATTTAGGTCGCAAAATTACTGTCGGACACTACTGTATTATCAAACTGAAATATGTCCACTCCATTAAACATAAATTAAATTGATGAATTGAGTTTATTTCAGGAATTTAGCGAACATGATATATACTTGGATGAATGTGAACATAATGAGCCAGATTTAACGCTTTTGGACGACAATTCGAATGATGAAAATGACGTGGACGATGAAACCATGTCAGGTATGAGTTAAATATTCTTTTTTGGTCTGTAAATGTTTTCCTAGGCTGTTTTTTTGTCAACTCATCTGCCGTGTATAAATTTTTCTACAACGAATGTAATTGAATTAGGTACGAGTTCGAACAGGGATTCTATAGATGTACGAAGGCGTAGCCAGCGGGACTGCAACTTAGATAAAGGTGTCGAAAATGAAAAATCCTCGAATGAGAAACCAGACGAAGATTATATGAAAGAGAATACACCAGATCAATTTCAAGCAGTCTCATAAGAGATCCTTTGTCTTTTTCTGAATTAATCTCCGTCTACTTCTTACTTTTGGTTTTATAACACCGAATAAATATTTCTGTACATGTACTGTAGTAACTGAAGTTATAGACAAATTTTAATTATGCACATACGATCGGAAACTTTACTAAGTAGAAATAATTTTTTCTATATATATTTTATGAATATATTATATACATATATGTATATAAATAGTACAACATGTAGATAGTAGATAGTTATTCTCATTAACTATTACGATAACTTTCAATAACAGTAATTGTAATATTTGCAGGAGAGAATGATGTAGAAGTTGCAGAATCGTTAACGCCGTGGATTCAGAACAAACAGCGTACAAAACAGCAGAACAATAGTAGCGGGGATGCTTGCAGGTATCTAAAAAATGACAAATTAAGATTTAGATCAGGGCTCCGAATTACTTACTCACGACGGCCGATTTTTGAAGGCTACGCCCCCTTGACCCGGTCGCGCGTCTCGCTTCCCGTGGAGGTCCTAGTTCTCCTAGGCGCCACGAATAGCACCTATGGTATGCTCGAGAACTAGGACCGGCATGGTAAGTTAGACGAGCGGCCGGATGAAGGTGGTCTTCGAAAATCGGCCGTCGCGAATAAGTAATTCCGAGCCCTCATTTAGATAGTACCGTGAATATACTAAAAATAATTGTTTTAATTATACGTTACTTTGTCATTTTGTAGATTGCGGGGTAACGATAGTTTCGAAGATGAGATAATGTTACTACATCTGTTTGAAATGCATGACAGGAATTCCGCATGGACTTCGTTGTGTTTCAATCAACATGTAGATGATACAAATGATTCTAGAACTTCTTTGACAACTTTGCATCGCAGTTCTAGTCCCTTGCATTGTAACTCAACATTATCGGCTCATGGATCATCTTCATTTTCGCATAAACACCATGAACTTGATACCACCTGCGACGAACAATTTTCCGACAAACGCTCCACTTGTCCGTCTCATCTTTGTCAGCCTCAAATGATGTGCAATGGTAGATCCAATTTAGGCCAACTGTCCAATATCTATCAGCAAGAAGTCTCCGGATTAATGGCTTGCGGAAGTCAAACAAGGTCTGAACCTGCGACTCGTTCGAACTCTATAGATTGCGATAAGGATCTTCCAAAGATATCTCTAGTTAATCAAATTAATCACGAAGTAGATACATCCAGATCGGACTTGATAGTGCCAAATGGTAATTAAAATTTGGAAAATATACTTTTCTATATTTTTATTGCATATTCAATACAATAATGTTGGACGTATACATTTTTAGTAGTATTGGACAGCAATAAAATCGTATCTAAGCATTTACTGTCACGACGACAATCGTCACCGTCGTCGTCTGGCAACGTTAGCGTAATAAGTAACGAGAATAGCAAAGTATTTGAATTCGAACAATTGTTGGAAACTATTCAGTTGTATCCTATACCTCAAAAAGACACTGCCAGTTGTTTTAACAAATTAAGGTAATATTTTCGTAAATTCGTTAATAGCAAATAGAAATATAAAGTAAACACGAATTTATGCATTAATTTTTTGCAGAAAAAATATTTCTTCAGAGGGAAAAAGTAATGGTTGCACCACTGCCGGAATCAAAACTGCCACGCTTTCTTCTTTAACTCATGACACGCCATCATCGTCAACAAGTAATGCAACCGATGCTATACCAAATCCTAACAACTATAGTTGGGCTCCTGCGTTGTATCAACATAAGCACAGTACATATAATAATATTAAAGCCGTATGAAATCTATGATGATTCAAAGTCAATAGCAAGGTACTCTTATTTATTTCAGGTCAAAAGAACGTTTTGGATACAACAATCCAAGTATCTTCTACCGAAAATTCTAATAAATCGACAACTGACAAGTAAGCAGATTTCGACTGAATATTTTAGAGAATAATGTAAATCATTAGTAAACGGATAATTAATATTCAAAGATTGTTACAGAATTATTATTGTTATAGGTCGTTAGAAGAAACTAACAATTCAGGTTCTTCCTGAAATTGCGTTTGCAATACTTATTTCGTACATGTACTGTGATTTTTGTTTATCTAAACGTTAATATTGTTGTTAGAAGTGAGAAAAAAAGTGAGACCACTGAGATTAGAAAACTGATATTTAAATATAATAACATGGTAAGTGTAACAAATAATAAAACTAATGTTTTATAGCAGGTACAAGGTACTATACAATTGTGTTCTATGAAGCATTTTACAAATATTTAACAATATTTTAGTTCTTACTATAAAACAATCTTTCTCTTATACATACACGTACTAGTAAAAGGAATTGATTTTTTTCAGCTTAAAAAGCATAAAGAAAAAGAATGTGACTTCAATATCATTCCATATTAGTGTGATTTGTATTATTTATCATTATTTATTCTTCGCTCATAATTACATATTCAGACAAATTTCATGTCTTTGTTTAGACGTTAATATTAATATATTATTCACTATCAAAATAATCAGTATGCTTAATTTGTTTGTTTGTTTTTTTGGATGGTTATGGTATTATAAGTATTATGAGAACAAATTTTGTACTATTTATATGTGGTTGCTTGTGAGTATATCTAAGTCGAACACAGCCCACTAAAGTAAAATAAAATAAACAGCACAAACGTGTACATATTTTTTTATACTTGAACCTTATTAAATTTTAAACTACTTATATTTAAAATTACATAAAAATACTAAGACGCTAAATGGACAATATTAATTAATCGCAGTTAGAAATTGCTGCTTATTACGTTTATATGTACATTATAAATATACCAACTACTTTTTTACTTTATTATTTGATAATCATATATGAATACAAATTCATATATATTTACACGATAGCTTAAAAGCTTGGGATCACTTTAAATAGTACAGTAATAGGACACTATTTCTTCTTTTTAGTATACAAGTCCGAAATGTTCGGACATAATGAAGCCACTTAAGCTGACTCGATTACTTTGGTTCATATTTTGAACCTCGAATGATTCGATTCTATTTGTAGCTTAAAGCTCATGAACTCTTAACAAGATATATAAAAAATTGTTATATTATCATAGACTGTACAAATTCTATTATACAAATTTTACTTTTGTTTATACGCCATATATAGAAATTTTCAAAGGAACTGTTTTACGTTCTGTTCGTTTCTTTTTCAAGAATGTACTGCAACAAAGCTAAGCAGCACATATTTGATGACAACTATAAAAGCTGTGTTTATTGATTCTTTCGGATTAAAGTATTAGCTTTGTATCTTCCTAATAATTTAGTATTCGTTTCGTATTATTACCTTGTACATATTTGAGCTAGAGAAGGAAACAGTTATGTAATGCATTTTATATTGTAAAACTTTGCAAAAGTCTATTGCGGACTTCCTCATCTTCCGGGTATTCTTTTGCCATTTCTTCGTTTGGTACATAATGCGTACCATTAAATTTGCAGAAATATCTACCGATAGATGGATGACTGATCCATTCTGGCTTTGTAGGATGCAACTCGTCTAAAAATACGAGGAAATTCATCGATGATTTTCAATACATTCCTACATAGATTACTGATCAAATAGAGTTGGCATTACCTTGATATACATACTGACAAACGTCATCTCTAAGTATTACATATTTTGTTTTTGCTGCATCATTTTTTAATGTAAACACGCCTAATTCACCTTCAAAAGGTCCAGTATCCCATCCGATTATCACACACGGATATTCTAGAAACTTCATAATCATTCCTACTGCATATTCAACAACTGGCTTCCTTTTTTTTGGTTCTGTTTTCTCCTGAACATAAATATTCTTGTTTAAAAGTTTCTGTCGACAATGATACAAATAAATTTACACCATTGTAATGTATACCTTTCGATGGAATACGTAGCAACGGGAATGCGCATCCTCATCGTAAGGTACTGGCCGAGAGTATGGTATCAAAGCATTCTGTAAAATTGCGTCATATTACATCTTAGAATAACTTTAAATGAATAAGATGTAAATGCCACGGAGTACCTGGTCTACACTCTTTAACAACTCCAGGATCTCTGTAAAATCTATATGCTCGACTCTGTATAAAGACGCCAATTTCCAAATTGGATCTGGATCATTGGGTTGCACCATATGTTCAAGTTCGAGTGTAGAACGTAAACTTGAAACTTTACGATAAATATGTTGTCTGACAGCTACCTCTAAATTGCTTGCCATTCTTCCTACTACCTTTTAAAGATTATTCAAAATCAATTACATTTAGAACACGTAATACAGAACAATCATCATTAGCAGAAATTTAATACTGACTTCCACAGCAGATGCTGCCTTGCGCACGTTATACTTTTTTATTGGACATTTTGAAACACAGCCAATTTGAGGGCACTGTTTCTTAGTTATAAATTCACCATCATTCATAACATCGATATAAAAATTTTCTACTTTGTCAGAGTCAGGTCCACTGAAACAAAATATGGAAAAATAATGTGTGAATAAACGAAAAATATTCTTGAATAAATAGAACCTAATTTATATAGTTTTCGCATATATGCTTATGTAATTATAAATTACTTCAGAACTTACTAGGTTTCTTTCCAACGTAATAGGAAATGGGACGGAAAGCAAACAGGCTCGCAGCGTACACCAAGCCTTCGAGCAACGCTTTCGAATACTATTGCTAATGATATAGGAATCCCTCGTCTGTTTTCCAAGACCTAGATCAATAAATATTATTACATATATAGAAGTTAATCCTGTGAAGCACACTATAATGTTATTTACAATCTACAACTTACGCGATCTAAAAATGAGTTTTCTGAAGAATAATACAGTTCTTCTCCTCCATAAAATCCTAACTTTTGAAATAATACTTTGCGAAGTGCTTCTGTCGCTTGGACTGTTTCTAGGACATTCCACTGATTGTCATCAATAATATTATTTCTCCAAAACACAAACTGTTCTGGCGATGTTGTGAATATGGAATGGCCTGGATGTTGTTCTTTGAGTAATGCTTTGGTTTGCTCTGCAATTTCATCTAATAGCGATGCTATGTAGGAGTATGTTACATGTCTTTCTGGTTGACTCCATTGTGCTACAATGGTTGCACCACGTTCCAAAGTCTGTTCCCTTGGAGGAAGGGACATAAATTTCTGCCATTCTTCATTCAAATGACTTTGTTTCAAGTATCTAACAACCTTAAGACCATAATACCTGTGTGTCAAATTACTAGCTCTGAAATAAACAATCGTGGTATAATATACATATTACTTAGTCAATTTTGTTTCTATATTAACAATGTGTTTCACAACAAATCGATTAATTCCACAAACTAAAAAGTTCTTCAATTTTATAGAAATGATCTTCATTTATAGAAATCTATTTTAAGTGAAAAGGGTAGTTCGTCGGTAGAATATAAAAAAAAACTCTAAATGCATTTAATCACTTTGGCCTGAGAATAGCTTAGTTAACACTAACCATATTTTCACAATTTTTATAACAACACGTGTTCGAATAAAGAAATTAATTGAATAATTTCTAATGGAAGCAACTTTATAATTTCAATAATTAAAAAATGAACAATGTAGAAGTGGTCATTTGACCAGTCACGGTACTGTTAGTATTAATGGATTGATATAATTATACTCACAGAGCAGGGGCTTTGATTAAACTTATTAGTTCATCCACAAGAATATAATAAGCAAAGGGTTGAGCACCAACCTCCACTCTAAAGAGGGGATCAAATATTTTGAATGCAGAATTTGGTAACTCGTTGGACATCTCGTTATAGTGTCTGCTGGACATGAGGGATAACTGTTGAAACAACAGGTTTTTGATGTCTAAACAGAGTTTAATTCGTTCTTTCCAATTTACAACGTAATATTCCGATTCCTTGTTTATATGATAAGTTTCCTTTAGACTTGGCCATCTAAAATTCAAATAAAAATAATGGGAACCTGTTTTTCATGTAATTACCAACTGTATTTCAGATGTAAAAATTTATAAAGAAGAAAGATGTGTATGCATGACAAAAATTAATTTATTTGTGTATCGCCAAAACAATAATCTGTCTGTTGAAACAACATGAGTAATCACAGAGTTCTAAAAATACCACAATCTATAATGTACACAAATTTCTGAAAAAATCGACACTCAATGCGCAATTCGATTTTTTTCATTACACAAAGGAATTACAATGACTCTGTTAATTGATGACGAGCGTACCTTTGAAAATACTTGGTTCTCCAAAGTATATTGTCGTTGTCGATAATTTTGTGCAAACCTTTGCACGTAGAAGCAAGATTAATCACATCCGAGAAGCCGAGTTGCTTGTCCTCCAAAATCCTCACAATTATCTCGCTAGGTAACAAGTCCACTATGTCACTTGACATGTTTTCGTGATTTATTACAGCCAGTATAGTTGTTGAAAAAAGACGAATAAAAAAGATCGATTAACTATTTACTCGTAACGTAAACCCGTTAACAAGTAAAACACGTTTTCGACGTACATCTGCCATCACACGGTCTAACGTCAGTATGCATGTAGCTCTGTTGAAAGATCAGAAATTGACGCATGCGAAGTATGCCAACGAGAAGGAAAAACACGCACCACCGCTTGCAAATAAAACTATGTTAATAATAATATAATAATAACCGGTTCATGTATGATGAGTCGAGCCTGCTGCAGCAGCCAATACAAACAGTATTTTCAGCGCAACTGACTTGAAACTCCATATAGGCAGTGCACTACTGTTGTTCTGTTGTGTTGTGCTGATTGTTAGAGGACTTACTTCAGTCACAGACTTCAGTAAGTCTGTAGTCTGTACTTCAGTTACTTTTTCAACACAGAGGACTTGTCAACACCTTCCTCATATGGAGGAAATAACCTTGTTTGACGATGGAGTTCTACTATCTATGTGCAATCTGTAATCCCAGATAAACCAGCTAGACCACTTGAAGATAGTAACATACGGTCGGTGTTACCAACCTTGTCGTGGCATATTCCCTACGCGCGTAGGGGAATAAGCTTCCTCATTGTTTTTACAAATAAGTTATTATTATTACTTTATATCAGGGGACTACTACTACCTATCTATCACACTTTTCTGAGGGAAGTCAGAACACCTGTATAATGCACCGTGGTCTACAGTACGGTCTTAGTGAGGGACAGTGAGGGACATTGGAGTGTGCTCATGGTGGTGAAATTGGGTGGAATGGGATAGTAGAAGGAGAAAAGGAAGTCATTCGGCGCACCGATTCACACGCGATGGTCACTAGATGGCATGAAAGACAGTACCGTGTACTAGAATAAGGTAGCAAAGCTATAATAAATAATTTTGTAAAATTCTGCGGGGTACTCAGGTACCCCATTTTTCTGTTACTGAGGCTGAAGACACCGCCATCTGGTGGCCATCGTGTGCGAATCGGTGCGCCGAATACATTCTCTGGTTTTGGTCGTTTCTGGCGACACTACTTGGTATTGCATAAGAGCAGAGTCGCCAGATCAGGGAAATTGAGTTGAATTGAGGGGAAAATGTTACCCTCTCTCTGCCAGTTCTGGATTAGACACGTGACATTGTGATACATGCACGACAGAGATGTAATGCTTCACGTGACCGGGTCGTGGCGGAAGCGTGGGGGAATAACGTCGAAGAAGGGGAAGGTTAGAGTGGGAGACAAATCGGCGACACTGTAGTCTGCATTCTGCAATAAGAGGAAAATGGCTACCCCTGCAAAGTTAACTGTGAAGAAAGTGAAACCAATTCTCTCACTGAATCGTGACGATGCTCGCAGGAGAGTAATAGCGTTATATAAATCGTACTACCGACATATTCCACAAATGCGTATGTATGTCAACAGTTTTAGGTCTTGATGTTAATCAGGTGTGATATACCTGATAGGTTATAACCTTAAAATCATGAAAATAGCTCTATTATTCCATATCATATTTCATATTATGACTATATTTTGATAAATACATTTAATCAATTTCTATATGAAGCCCATTTATGTTGCAGTATTGGAATATGATATTCCCAAAACAGAAAAAGAGTGTCAGAAAAGGCTAAGAGAAGAATTTAACCGACATCGTAATGTAACAGATTTAAGAGTCATAGATCTTCTTGTTGCAAAGGTATGACATTAGTGATAGTAAATTAGTGCTGTACGTGTGTTCATATATAAGATATGTAACTATCTGTCAAATATTTTCAGAGGCGATTCTATAAGCCAATCAATGATGAAATTGTGGTTTTAGCTATATTCTCAAGTTATTTTCATTTGAAAATATTTGATATATATATATATTTAGATATGTTGCACACACAGCTTAATAATAACATATTATTGTGTATCAGGGACAAATGAAGCTTCAAGAAATTTCTCAATTCTGGATAACTAAAGGAGGTCTGATGGATAATTTTAAAGAAACTATCGAACCAAAGCCAAAAGATTTTATGGCGAAATTCCTTTCTGGCCAAGACTCGACCATTTAACTTTGGTTGATCCACTGAAACATGAATACATACTTCTCATAAGTATCTGTAGAATAAACTATTTATAAATCATACGAAGTGTGTGTGTATATATATGCGCTGCACACATAAAACTGTAAAATAAAAGTGAAACGGGAAACAAGATGTAACTGTTTATTAAAAAAATCAAATTGTACATTATTTGAAAAGACGTATCTTTAATCGATTCTTACAGAATATAGAATATTTCTTTTAATTTACATTTTTTATCTTTACATTGATATATTATTATTCACTTATATACATTTGACAAGATGATATATTACTAAGCACCTTAGGTACAATCTAGTTCACTTTTCACAGCCATACGGATAATTTGCTTTCCTTCAGTGAACAAGTATAGAATTATACATATACATACATACATACATACATATATATATACATACATATGTTTGAATCTGGTGGATTCGAACGTTGCGTGAGTGTACACGCCACAGTAACATGTACATGCATGTCGCATCAGCATTCTTCTGCATCACAAAAAGGGAATCATCGTTTTGTGCTAAACTCGAGATAGATATTCTAATGATTCTCTGCGTTCGTGTACTTTGGTTAATCATTTTTATAAAACAGTTCGCTTCTATTCTCATCATTAGAATTCGAATTAAAACAAAAACAAAGGAGAAGAAAAAAGAAAAGAACGATCTCTAACAGATATAATCCCGCGCTATGTAGAAGACACGTTTCACCGCCGATATGCAACGCGTACAATGTCTATAAAATATCTAGGTATTAAAAACATACACGATCGGTAACTTTTTTACCCATACATTCCACGTATTTATACTAAAAAGAAGGAGAAAAGAAAAATGGCAACAATACATCATGATTATGACTCGTAAACCTTGTAAGAAAGTTTTTGTGCACTCGTGTACGGTTCATAGCACAGGGTTTTCATTATTTTTTTTCTCGCGTTCTCCCATTAGGGAATAGAAGAGAACTCTATTATCAAACTATACTCTCGCGCTCCGACTGTATATCGTAACCCGCAATCACACCACGTCTCAGTGAAACGTCGCTGTTCCTCAATCCGTTACCACTGAACAGATTTACCAGCCAACTTCTGATCGAGTTCCTCGCGGAGGACTTCTTGTCCGGCACACTGTCTGTACTAGGAACGGATGCTACTTGGTCTAACGAACGCCAACGTTTAACAGGCACTACCTCCCCGACACAACTACTTTCGTCCCCTAGCAGAGGTGTCTCCGCCTCGTTAGGAGATTCGTCTGTATGGGGCGCTATTATCACATTACCGTTGGGATAATTGTTGTTCAACACTTTCCCAGATATATTCGTCTTCGAGTTTGTCCGCGTGCACTTGTCACAGTTCTCCAAAGACCGGAAGCTCTTTTTCGGCTCCTTCCACGAGAAATTCGGCGATTCGAATCTTTTGTTGTATAGTTCTAACGGGAACGGGTCCAACGATCGTGACTCTCGCATTATATTCTGAAACGGGTAGTCGCTGGTCGAGGAAGACGAAGCTATCGTCGACAAAACCCTCGCGTTTTTCCGGAACTTCGGCCTGGTGTCGATGAAAATGTCATCGAGGGCCAGTTTGATGCTGAGCGCTCGGGTTTCGACTTCGCTCAACGCAACGTTGTCCAACGTCGTCTTGGATACGCTATCGGCTACATAAAGAGGAGATCGTTCTATTTTTCTCGAGTTGAAAGATCTTGGTACCGGGCTGGATCCTCCGCATTGGGACATGGAATCGTCAGGCGTTGGTCGCGGAACGCTCGATTGTCTCCGACTGCCTGCTCCTAGACCCCCCAACAATGAAGCTTGACGGGAATCCGAGTTTAACTTTGGACTCCTCCTTGGTCTACAGAAAAGCGGTGGCAGATCACCTACGTCGACCTAGATCAATACAGCGACCGTTAACTTTGGAATCTAATTCGTTTCGACTGAATATCCGAAATACCCGTGTGAACAAGAATTACTCGGCTAGTCGGGTATCTCATAAGATGAGTTATTAGTAGACTGCGGATTTCATGCATTTATTATAAATAAATGAGTTGATCAAATACAAACCAGTGAAGATATTTAAGACATTTAAAAATACTATTGTATTGTTTCCAATTCACTCAATTTATTTGAAAAGTCAACGAATGTCTATGCAGCCCCCAATTCTTATAATTAAGTCAGACAATTTTTATTCTGTATAAAACTCCGCAGTCTACTTATTATAATAGAAGTATAAGACAGTACGCTACGACAGTGGTCGGCAAACTGCGGCTCTTTGGCTACTACCCAGATCGCCAAGCGAATTTCGAGCAGAAATCGAGCCCGGCGTGCCGGGGTCAGGTATCTGGATTTTTACGGGCCGAACGTCGCTTGACCAGGCTCAAGGCACAAGATGACTGGAATCTGACCCAGGCACTTATGACCGTGTGGGCTTGTAACGTTTCTTCGGCACAAGCTGTCCTCGGCCCATTGGTTCTGGTTTTTGCCATGGCACACGGTTATAAGTGCTCTGATCAGAATCGAGCATTTTGGCTATCTGGGTACTTGAGTGCGTATCTTAATACAATTTTCAGTTTTCTAGTAAAGGAATTTGGTTGTCAGAAGAAATCCGAATCGTTGTACTGCTGATATTTGGCTCTTTTGACTATGTAATGAGTTTGCCGACTACTAAGGTACGAGATAGGGGCAATGCCACGCTAACGAAGATAGACTGTTTGTACAAGGATTATGAACCCACGTCTCGTTTTTGGATGGCTTTCTCGGTGGCTCCGGTCAGCCAGTAGGTCTTCACTTCTCCCTTCCCCTTCATGTGAATTAAACCGCGTTCCTCGACGATGTAACCACCAATCTTATCCAAGGCGTCCTTGCACTGCCCGCTTATGTGAATACGTAATGGCTCGCCGTTAGATTCCATGCGGGAGGCAGTGTTCACTGTGTCCCCGAAGAGACAATACCTAGGCATAGTTAGACCGACTACACCCGCTACCACAGGACCTACGAGCAATCATTTTTGTTCCCTCACAAGTCTGTGTAAAACTTTTCCGAGTTGGTTCGATGAGTTTATCGAATACCTTACCTGTGTGGATTCCAATACGTAATTTAAGCGTGTCCTGGGGCCTGTGCGTTATAGTATGGTGTTTCACAGCATTGAGTAGCTCCAGGGACATCGACGCAATTTCCCCGGCGTGTTTGTTCCCGTTCTTGATAGGCAAACCGGAAACCTGGAACGTTTGATTGCTGTGAAATTACGCGGATACAAACGGCAACGAGATTCGTTGGATTTGGACTACAAGGACAGTTTTGTTTTTTATCCTACGAGTCTCGGATGCGTTAGGCTGACAATCGATGAACACTCACCACCATGTACGCGTCGCCGATGGTTTCCACTTTGTACACGTCGTAGCCTTTAATAATGCGGTCAAACAGAGTATACAGGTCATTCAAAAAGTTTACAACCTACGAAAATGAGTTTGACGGTAATTAGAGCACGTAACGTTGTATTCGAATTCGTTCTATACTTTGATAGCGTACCTGGAACGGTGTACTCTCCGCCGACATTGCGGTGAAGCCAACGATGTCACTGAAGTAAATAGTGACCAGATCAAAGGCTTCCGGTTCTACACCGATGCCATTCGTCAAACAGTTAGCTACGGGTCTGCAAAAAAACAATAGTATAGGTTTATTACTAAATAATGCTACGGATATTGTAGACCTTAGGGTGATAGACTCGTTTCTAAGATTGCAAGGATAATGCAAAGATGGGGTTTTCCAGTAGTTAAAAGGACTAGATAAAAAATCGATCTAGGCCGCGATCGCCTTTAAAAATCCTATTTTCACGTTTACGAGGCGTAATTTGTATTATTTTGCACTCTTGCAATCCTGGAAAGAGTCTACCCCCTTAATAGACAAATTCTCGAAGGTGAACTCACTCCGGAAGCATTCTATGAAGCAGATCCTCTGTCTTCTGCTTCTCCTCGAAAAGAAGGCGTGTACGTTCACTGACTAGATCTTCGAGGTTGTTCGCGTACTTCTCCATCATGTCCATCATTTGGTCCATTATATTGCGATGTCGGCCCGCTTTCATTTTCTTTAACCGCGTCCTAATCATTTTGAAGTCGGGCCTAAGCTCTGGACTCTCCGCCCAGCAGTCCGTAATCGTACTAACTATATATTCGGCACAGTCCGCCTCGGACTCGGACAGTATCTCTATGTTAGGTCTAAACGGCGGTTCGCCATCCTCTGGGAACCTTTTCACTCGGTCTATGATTTCTGTAGGTTCAGAAACGATTTACATACAGAGAGGTGAAGAACGATATACCAACTAGAGATTCCTAATTCACGTGTATGTAAATACACGTGGTACATGAACCGTGTAATAAGAATTTAAGGATCCGTTCGGCACGTTCAAGTCCGACAACTGATGCGTTATTATTTTTCGATGGAACGTACTGAACGGATCCTTAAATTCGTACTATACACGGTTCACGTGCCACGTGTACACGTGTATTTTAGTACACGTTCAAAATCGCGACCTCCAATGCCAACTGAGTGGAAAGAGAAGTAGGGGGCCTTGTTTCTGTTACCTTTGGGTTCTAGATTGACACCACCGTACGGCCCCTTCCGACCAATGATTTCGAACAATATTATAGCAAATGAGTAAATGTCTCCCTCCTGGGTTCCTCTGATCGGAGCATTGGGATTCCTTAACAGCTCGGGCGCCTTCCAGAATAAGTCTGCAAAAGGCAGGAGAGACATGTAAGCTGATTCTTTGGAGAATCGATGGTCGAATGTACCGGCAAGATCATCACGCTCCGTACTTCGATAATACTGATGTTCACCAATGCTGTCGGACTCGGCGCAGTGTCTCATATCGTGTAGCCCGAAATCAGAGACTTGGAGTACCCATCGAGAGGTCACCACGCAATTGGAAGACTTCAGATTACCATGACAAACTAGCACAGATGACTCGTGAATGTACAGCATACCCTGGATCCAAAGGAGAATTATTTTTAATAAAAAAAACTGTGGAACAGAGAGAGAGGAGACCGAAACTCGTCGGACGCACTCACCTTAATGAGATCGTGAACTAATGACGCGATGAACATATCGTCTAACTTTATATCTTCGTTCTCGATGATGTCCTGTAACAACAACAGAATGAAATCGCATGAAATCATCGGCGTCTGGTCGGCGTCGGTTTGTCTATGGATTAAAAAGCCACGTACGTAAAGACTTCCTTTGGCGCAATAGTCCGTAATTAACAATATCCTCATCGGCTCGACGCATGCCCCGATGAACGAGTTCAGATTACCGTGTCGGATTTCTCGAAGGATTCGCATTTCCTTCATCACGTCCCGCGATATGTCCTTCTTCTTCGAGAATTTCAGCTCCTTTATGCGGACCACCACCCCGTGGTAGTGGCCGGTCTGCGCGAACACCTGGCCGCCGCACCTTGACTCGTAGGACATTGCACTAACTAAGCTTAACTGGAACGGAAATGCAACGAACTTGTGCAATATCAACCGGGAAAATGAAATCTTTTGGCATGAGTCGGGGGAGATAAATGACAGGTACGCTAAAAATAAGGAGACTCGTGATTTGTCTTTTTCGTTTTCTATATTTTCGCTTTATAACGTGGATCTTGTTGGAAGTTTTTGGGAAACTTATCTCACGTTCAAGGAACGTGTACTAAAATTTTTGTAGCCCTTACTACTTGCCAGGAACAAGGTCATCGTTGACGAAAGCACAAGGTTCATGTTATAATCAAAACGAAGATCTCTATTATTAGTTCTGAAAAAGTTTAGCGAGAGAACAAAGAGACTTTCAAAAATGATGCAAGGACAGCGGATTTTATATGCATTTATGACAAAAACGAGTAGGTGCAATTTGAAACAGTAAAAATATTAGAAGAATTTTAAAATACTGTTACATTCTTTTCAACCTGTAAAACATAGTACGAAAGAAAATGTATTTTTATTTCACTCCAGCTTGTCGCAATTCGTGTGGGAAACTTTTATTTTGCATAAAAATCCGCTGTCTAATGATGAAACAATTGATGGTAGATAATGTGTTAACCGAAGAGGTATAGAAAGGTTCATACTAGTTAGAAAACAATGCTCCTAATGTGTCTGGAAAGAGTTCAGACCAGGGATCTTTGCTACCCGATCAACAGGTCAATTGCGATATAGAAAATTACGTTTCTTTCCCCCACTCTGTTCCTATTTGTGGGATTGTCTAGTTGCGGAGGGGGCGTATCTGGGTCAGAGTGGGGGATAGCAAACGACAATTATTGGAGTAAAGTGGGAGCGTTTACCTTACTAGGAGAGGACATCATATTGTCAAGATGAGGATAGCCGTGTATCTCGCTCGGATCGATCTTCCACAGCAATCCTTCGATCTCCTGCTCGATCTTCCACCTCCGGTATATGCTCATGGTGATGACCGCGGCGCAGAATAATAAAACGGCGAGCACACCGGCGGCCACGATGCTGCGCAGGTGCGTGTCGTCTTTCGGACAGTGTTCATTGAGGAAACCGCAGCCTGGCTCCGCTTCCGGTTTATTTTTACCCGGCCACTCCATCGACTCCAACGGCCTGTACACCTGCGCAACGGACGGATTTATTGTCTTTTATTACAGTCTGCACAACGTTTTCGACACGGTGTCGCGGGATCATGTCGCTGGGACAGTCGCTCGATGAACGCGATTGCGACTGAATCCGCGCGAATAGCTGCTGTAAACAACTCACTCACTAGAGTTTCACCCTGTTGGAATTGGCCCACGGGCTTCATCTGATAATCGCAGGAGAAGTTTTCGAAGCGAAACGGGTCCTTCTTCAGGGCCAGCACCGAGAAGTTCCCCTCTGAGTCGCCGTACTTGTCGAAGTTGATCGTAGCGCCGCTGACACCTGTTGGCAAACCGCGACTTGTCACACGTGTGGAACATCTCGATCGTTATCCAGCCAAGGGAATAGGTTCTCGTCCCTCGAGTACCCGCGTTAATGGACAAACGGTCTCTCGAGTTCGAGAGATCCGAGCAATTATCAGAGCCTCTATGTAAGCAAAACTGTGATCGGATCGTTAATCGGATCTGCTCTTATCGACCAATCGATCGCCTCGAGCACCGGCACTCTGCCGGGTCGTGTCGCGCCGCGTATCTCTAATTGTCAGTAAGCCCAAGCAATTCAGATTGCGCCCAGCCGTGTGCTTATGCGTCCTTACTTTGATACGTATGATTCCTGATAATCGTCTCGATGATCTGCGTTCCATTACTCGCGATCTCTTCGAGCGTGTGCTCCGGATGATCGCGCAGGAGCTGGTCCAGGGCTCTCGCGTATAGCTTCACGGAATCGTAGAGGTACGCCGCGTGGATCGACACATACTGGAACAGGAAACGAGTTCCATTCGGTTGCGTTCAATCGGCAAACGTCGTCGGTTACGCGGACACAAGATCGTGATTTATCGTAGAAGCGTGCTTCTTTACTTGCCTTGTCGAACTTTCTCAACAGTACCGGGACCGGAAAGTTGAAGGGCTCTTTGCTGTTGTACTCGAGCACCTTCTTCGTAAACTCCTCGTATTTCTGCGTGGGCGGCGTGGACACCACCACCATCAGAGATTGCGCCTTCTTCAGGAAGTCCTTCGGCTCCAAGCAGTTGCGTAGGTTTTCGTAGTGATCCGGTTCTGAAAGTGCCGCGCCGGTGTCAGGAAACGGAAGCTTTTAGAGGGTGGGTGACATGCGGGGCATAGTCTAGCGGGCCGGAACGCGATCTTTGAAAAGCATGATCGCGAGTGTCCGTCCGCTGAACTGGGTTACGAGCCAGAGCCTGACCCAACACACGGGCGTTTAGCTAATCAGGCATTAGATACGGAAATGATGAGGTAACGAGGAACGGCGCGTCGGCCGAAGGAGCCGCCAAGAAGAGAGCCGACCTGGGAATAGGGTCAATCGGATTTCACGAATTGTCTAGATAGGTGTACTCACTCCATAAGTAATTTTTTGCCTCGCGCGACGAGTACGTCATCATGTCTACGTGTATCACCATGTACTCCCCGTCCAGCAGCCGTTGGTTCTGCATCGCGTTCATCATTTCGATCAGCGAGATCGCCGTGCCCAGGAATATGTATACTGCGAGCAGAAGAAATAGGATGGTTCCGTTAGACGGTCAGAGGACACAGGATCGAACGTTTTGCTTAGAACACGACGCGAGCCAATTTCCAGAACGGAACTGACTTTCACGCTTCTTTCTGCTACGTAGGAAACGGCGTAGCGCGTTGCTCCGACTTCCCCGCGATCATTATCAATGAGATCATCGAACGGAACACCGGCCCAACTGTATCGCGAAGGAAACGCGCGGAAATAGTCGAGACCGGACTAGTCAACTGTAACAACCGAGCTGGCCGAGATCGTTCCATGACCAAGCGTGCTTTCGGCATGAATCAACAGACCGATTCACAAATCCTTCGGGTATTCCCGCGAACTACGAGTCTGTTTGAATATCGGATCTTGTCGAACTGTTTCGAAAAGACAATCGGATCTTCCGTGGACCAGCCAGCGCATTTCAATCTAATTCTAGTTTATAGCACTTGCTCGCAAAGGATAACTGTTGTTTGGTACATTTGCCCACGATACATTCGTCGGTTGTGACCTTACTACATATTATAATATGAACCGCACAAAGTTCAAATAAATTTAATCTTGTTGTTTTTATAAGACAACTAGCTGACCTGACAGACGTTGTCCTGTCCAAATTTCAATAAATTTGATTGTGATCATTTTGTGAATTTGTGAAAAGTTGTAGGATATACGTAAACAAAGTAAAAATGAGAAAAAAACGTATTTCGCAAGGATCATTATAGCAAATAGACGTGGATAATGCAAATTCCGATTGAAATATTGATTAAAAGCTGCGACGTTCGTTTTTTTGTTGTATTGAAATATAACTCAGAAAGCACTTCTAGTTTTTCCCGAATTTTCATGTTTCCGGGCAACTTTTCCAATTTTTTATACTCTAAAAACCTGATTCGGACTACAACGAACATTTAACAAAAAAAATTTGCCAAATCGGTCCAGCCGTTCTCACGTGATGTCGTGACCAACGAACAGCATTTCATTTTTATTATATAGATATGTACCGGCTACTTGTAAAGCTCGGTAGGTTTAGACTGTTAATAGGTTGGAGGGTAAGGAGATCACCAAGAAGATCCGATCGTCTCGATAGAAGCGTAAAGAAGGTGGTTGGACTGACTCCTAGTCATATTTTTGGTCTCCTGCACCAGCTGAAACCACGTGCTGACTTGACAGCATTGCAGCCGTTCCTCGCAGCACGTGTGTCGATCCTCAACGGTCTTGTAGTGGTTCACGGTGAGATTGTGCTTGGTCGCCTGCTCCTCCAGGGAACGGGCGACCGTCGACCAAGCGCTCTCCGTGATGATCGTGAATTTGTTCCAGCCATAGTGGAGCAGCAACGCGATCACCGACTTCGTCACCTGCGTGTCCGGCGGCTCGGTTCTCGCGAACGTGTTCACCTTCGATGCCTTGTAGTCCGAGCATTTCTGGAATCAAACGGGTACAGTGGTCAGCAATTGGTCCCCGAACACTAAAACGATACCGTAGCTATTTCTCCGCATTGGAGCCGAAGAAGGTGATCATTCACGTTCTGATAAATATGCACTCCTTAGAGAATCTTTCGGTCTTTACGTTTCTCGATCTTGCGTTAGGTGTATTCATTTCAATTGATGAAGATGGTAATGATTAAACTGTATGCAAAATAAAAATCGCCTGCATCGATTGCAAGAAATTGAAATCATAGAGAAATTATATATGTATATTTTGGTTGTCCCAAAAGTTTCTTTCGGAATAGGTTCCTTCAATGTTGCTAAATAAATACGAACTAAATACTTGCTAACATGAATTTGCATTATCTGCATGAATCGAAACCCAACTTCCGGGACCACCTAATATTTATTTAGGAATATTAAAGGGACACATTCTGAAAGAAACTTTTAGGACAACCTGATATAATTAACAACTTCGATTGTTCAAATTTTCCAACAATTTTAATTTCATCTACTCAATTTTTCTATAAATGCATGCAGATCCGCAGTCTAGCAATTATTACACTGTGAGTTTTATGCGCTCATAGTTAGGCTCTGGATTTTGTATATTCGTGATAACGAACGATCTTCGTAATACAGGTCTCGGAGGAAGCGAGCAAAGGATCGTTGGCCGCGTGGAGGATCGCGCAGTTACATCAGCAAAGTCATCAAATAAAACGGCTCGGAGTAGCGAAACCGCGAATCGGTGGAATCGGCGAACGGGTGGCGGTAAGGCGCTGTCGAAGAATGAAAGCCAGAAAATTGAAACGGGAGGAAGGCTGCGAAGGGTTAGGCCGGCGAAGATAGAGGACGACGCGGAAGAAGAACAAGAAGAAGAAGAAGAAAAAGGTCCTGGGGAAAAGAAGAGGAGAAAAGGGGGCAGAAAGAGAGAGTAGAGGAGACTCGAAAGAGAGTAGAAGGCAGGAGAGTAAGTTGGCAAAGTGGGCTGCGCCGGGTGCCATGGTGTGTGGCGCGCGGTTAAATATAAACCTGTGGGAGCCACCGCGAAGGAGGGCAGGAGGAGAGTGGAATGAACGGGGCAGCTCTCTTCTGGTGGAAGAGAGCTTGCTTCTCTTTCTCTCTTCTCTCCCTCTTTCCCGGTCTCTCGCGTCGAAGTGCATGGGGCGGTTGCTCCGTACCGTTGAAATGTGACATGCGCTCATTAACATATAAATTAAACGTGACAACTGGGGGTCAGTTCTGGCTGGAACCGTTCCGACCACCACCGAGCCGACCTAGTTTCCTTTTTTCCGATTTTTACATCCTTTTCTTTCACCCCCGCTCGTCATTCTCCTTCCTGCTAGCTTCCCCGCGTTTTGTCGCGGTCTACGCTACAGTTTGATTGATCGATCTCGCGGCATCCCGCGCGAACCTGTTCGCCATTTTTCCGCCACAACATTGTTGCGCCGACTGGTTTGTCACGGATACCTATTACTTGTCATATGTATAGCTTATTATATACACCGGCGCGGCGCAGCGTTGCGGCAGTACTAATCGAGAAAAACGACCGAGAGCCGCGCGATTATTCACGCACCGGCGGCGACTGTTCGCCTTAGGAAACTATCCTGCGCGGCTTAGGGACCTTTCTTGTTTCGATTAATGGAAGATGGAAGAGAATTGTCCAAGTTGAATGCTGCATAGATCAGTTCAGCGCCTAATCAACAGTTTTATTCTATAAGCAAAATTAAAATGTTTTCGGCGCATTGGTTCGATCAAATGTTACTCGTTACACTATTTGCAAAATAGGCACAATACTTTGTCTCAACGTTTCGATCTCAATTTAGATCATTATCATTATCTTGTTAATTGATGTCTTTATTCAGAAAAATTTAATTTTTATTTTTGGAATGGGTAAAAGAAATGATATATTTTAGTTTATTTTATGGCTTAATGCAATGAATAATTTTTTGTTAATTTCCATTACAGACACAATATTATTTTTTGTATTCTCTTGATAATGATCTAAATTGAGATCGAAACGTTGAGACAAAGCATTGTGCCTGTTTTGCAAATAGTGTAACGAGTAACATTTGATCGAACCAATGCGCCGAAAACATTTTAATTCAGTTTTATTCTATGTCTGTCTTTCAACTAATTTCAGGCTTAAAAAATGGATGCTGTCGCGCCAACTTCTTTTACACACAGCCAAGCTGTTCTATATTACTATTAGATCGACGAAAGAAATTCTTGAAGTTGTGACAAGATTCTTCTGAAAGAAATTAAGTATTTGAAATTTGTGTTTTAACCTTAACCCTTTGCAGTCGGAGCTAGACTAATTCCATTGTGTATGATTTTTTAATTTTATAGACTTGAACACGTACATGTACAATGATTTTTAGTTGTGCTTTGAGTCACCACTCGAATACCAAGGGTTAATATGTAATTTTTGTCCTTTTTTTAAATGCAAGGAATAAACAAATATTTCTTGAAATTTGTTGTGATTTAAACTTGAAGTTATCGATAGCCTCATACACGAGTTTAATCAAGACCGTAGGAATTATTACCAAACCTGCAGATAAAACAATGTTACAAATCTGGTCAGTTGAATATGAAAATAAACGATTTAAACCGTCGGTAAACGGTAAACGAATATCTGATGTGTTCGCGGTAAGTACGTTGGAAATAGAAATCCGCATCTGCGGTTTCGGAAATTGCAGCAAAATGGCGGGCAGCATTATGCGCCGAAGGGTTAAAGCAAGCAAGCACCAAAGTTCGATCTCTTCCGCTGCATTGTCAGATCCGCCACGAACTAGAGCAACATGGTAGCACCGTGTAATATTGCGGATGTGGTTTCATTGAAGAAAAAAAATCTCATCCGCCTATACACAGGAAGTTTCTACCCGTTAAATTATGTAAGTTCTTCGTGTCGGCTACAGTGTTTGCCTGCGGCGAGGCGCACAATGCAGCGACGGAATTGGGATGCAACGCGTTGCATGAGAAATAGTTACAGGATATCGATTGTACCTGTCGAGGATATCGTATCGAGCAATGCGCGGAGAGGCGAACTCGACTTGAATAGAACCTGGGAGAATATGGGGTACAACACCGGGTATTGTTGTTTTCGTAAAATAAGAGTTCCGATGTGAATCCGACAAACATATAGTTTTACAATCGGATGCAGAACTTTCAGTGTTAGCTTGTTTAACTCGAGCTTTAACGTATATGCTGATGTGTAAATATTTAAAATGTCTACAATCATCCTTCCCTTGTGTAGATATACAAATTTCTACAAATATTGAATACGGTGACAAGGTGTTTATTTTGTTGTAACAAGTAATAGTAGTAAAAATATCTAACCGAGCTAAAGCTGTCTACGAAACAGTATCTTCATGGCTACAATGTATAATATCAGTAACAAAACGGTACCAGCATCGTAATATTACTTTCGTATTATTCCATAAGGTTCGATCAAGTTTCCTAGCTTCTAATAATCACACGATTAAATTTTTTTGGATTCCGGCCCACTCGGGGGTCTGGGGTAATGAGAGGGTTGATGCTTTGGCTAAAGAAGCTACTGCCGCCAGCACTTTGAATGTTTGCAAGATTCCATATTCTGATCTATCCGAAAATTTTAGGAGAGAAGCGATTTTAAATACAGTTGCTAAAATAAAAGATCAAGGTTTATTTAAGGGTAAAATTTATTTTCAACGGTTCTTTAAAGATGTTCGTTCACCTTGGTTCAAGCATTTTAAGTTAACTAGACAATGTATTGTTACAATCAATCGATGCAGGGCTGACCATTATCATTTGGCAGCTTCACTTGCTCGTATTGGCATTATTGATAACCCTAATTGTAAATGTAATCAGGAGCAAGAAACACTTAATCATGTTCTATGGCAGTGTAATCTGTATAATGAGCAGAGGATAAAATTCATTCGAAATCTTACTAGAGCTGGATTTCAATTGCCGTTAGATATAGGTTGTTTAATAACCGAACCTAATATTAAGGCGTGTGTTTATATCTTAGCGTTTATCAACTCCTGTAATTTACGTGTCTAATGGTTTTTTTTTGTTTGTTTTGTATTTTTCCTAATGTTTTTGTTTTTGATTTTATTTTGTATTATAATGTAATATGCTTTATGTTCTAATAAATCTCATATGAGATTTTCTACTTAAAAAAAAAAAAAAAAAAGTTTCCTAGCAAAGTGCACAGTTAGCTTTGGCATTTGGCTTTCTGCTATCAAAAGCTTTTGGTCACTTTTCTCCATATTCTCCCGTGAGAAGATGGAGATGCAGTTTTTAACCGAGAAAAAGACAAGAAAGAGAGTTCCACAGCTGTACTGTTCGTTTTACGATCCTCCCACGATTCCAGGAAGCCGTGATCGTCAGCAATTTACCCACCTGTCCGCGTCTGTTCCCTTTTTCTCGGTCCTGTCGTCGATCGTAAATTCGACCGGCTTTTTTTGCGCGAAATCATTTCGTATGGAAACGTTCAAATTGGGCGGGAGGCAGGTCCGGCAAAAAGGGACCCGCAACGGGTGCGCTTCTTTTCGATGGAATCCGAACAGCCTCGGAGGTTGAAGGAGACCAGCGAGCAAGCAGCGCACAGCGCGCAATGCGGAGGCCTGGCCCGCGCGAGTAGGATTCGTCGAAAGGAAGTTGACTATGCGCGGTGATAGCGAGATTATTGTAATCGCCGCTTCAGAAAAATACGAAATTGATCCGGCCCGGCGGTATCACCGGGAGGAAGTGGCCGGGGCCGCATCGGGAATGACAAAATGAACGCCAGCTGCGGCTACTCCGCCAGTTCGTCATAGAGGACGCCGCGTCAGGTCGATGATATCTATCGCCTCGACCTTGAAGGAATTAGGCGAACGCTCTGAACATAATCTTCTTCAATTCAGTCCCCAATTCTGTAATCCCTCCAACGCCTCTATGACCGGCAAGACCTCTTGTTAACCCTGCGCGAGGCAGCTTATGTTACTAGTTAGTTGATTCGTGTAGAATATCCGATCTTTAGCACTCGGCAAAGAATTCTTACTTTCTATCGTGATTAGACTGCGGATCTTTATTCGATATAAAAATTGTCTGTATTTTCATTGTTTTATGTAGCTCGTTTCTTTAGAAGGCGGCATGTGGCAGTACTACCTCGTAAAGTTCTATAAAAAAGCAATAAAAAGAAGGTCGAAGTAAATCTTTTATTGTAAGTAATTAATTTTCGCGATCGAAAATTGTTTTTAGACAAATAGAATCATGATCGAACCTGTGCGCCGATAACATCAATTCTTATTTGTCTATAAATTTTTTATTGTCCGTATCTTCCGAAAGAAATTTCTAGAAATCTAAGGGAGGCGATGCGTATGTGATTTTGGGGTGAAATATCGGAAAATAGTGGCACGTAACTAAGGCTAGGAACTACGCAACCGTTTCCCCGCGGTTTAGTATAAAACAGGTCCGGTGATCGATGATCCGGTAGACGAAACTGGTCTGGCTTTAGTAAACCAGTCTCCCTATTGCCGATGAAGCCGGGCCCAACAAAGAGGACGCTTAATCGTATTGTTTTAAGGCTGGACTGGGTCCGGGCCGGGTTCGGGCCGGTGAAGAACGAGTCCTCCGGGGTCGGTAGACAAAACTGACCAACCTGGTTGGTTACCCTGGCCGGTGAACGAGGTGGGCTTTGGTCATTGCCGGCTCGCGACGTGCTGTTATTCTGGGCTCCACTAGGCTATATTTAGACGAGACCACCTTGAGGGAGCTCGAGAGAGGCTCGAGTGCTCTCCGCGGCCTGCAACCGCAGCCTTTTCTCTATTGGCCGATTGTGTGTTAGTTGTGCAACGCGTTCGCGATCCTATGGAGAAGCAATCAAGGAATTCGTCTGCCCACGCTGATTTTTCCGCACCACTGTTTCCACGATTATTCTCGGAGCGATTTACACCCACGAAATTCGACCGACTGGATTGTCTAATCGGTGCTCGAGGAAAATCGAGGAGAAACCTCGTGTAAACCAATTTCTTGCAATTCACGTAGACAATTCTTAGTTTGCATACAGGTACCCGTACTCTGCATGCACATAAGTAAAGCAAGCGGTGCACAGTAAGAAATATGCCCAATCTAGCTGGACAAATATTATTTTTCTCAGATACTCCAATCGTGATTTTGAGGGCACAGTTTGATAATGGAAATATCCAAGTACGCTATGTTAAGGAATATGTTTTTTGCCCTTTTTATAGCTGGTAAGAGTTAACGAAATGCATCAAAAATGCATCAAACCCGCGGGAAATACGCACCTCAATTGTCGCATAGAACGTTGACTGCAAGTCGTTAGTATCAGGAAGTTTGCAAGTGAAGTGATTATTTTTGGATTGAAGTGATTAAATTCAAAACCATTTATTTTTTGATTCGTAATCAACATGATTTACTCTATGATACTAAAGAAAAATTAGCTACAATGATAAAATCACACTGAAAAATTATCAAATTTCAGACATATATGTATATTTTTGATTTAATCAGTATGGTATAATTTTCATCCCTTATCTACATACATAATAAAAGTATTTCAACAATAAAATTTTAAGTATGAAATGAAAAGATGCTGTAAATTCTTCCACGAGGCTTTTGTCTAACTAGATTGGGTATTTTTCCCAACGCGCGATGGAAAGATAATGTGACCGAGTATAGTCTCTTTACAAAATGTTTTTTATTCCACCGCTTTTCAAACATTCCCATCACTCGTGGAACATTAGCTAAACTGGTTGGAATGACAAACTACCGGCTACTCTATTTCCTAGAACAGCAAGCTACCTAGTTCATGGAATATTTAAATCAACCGCAGTATCTGTGACTTCTAACTGTTAACGAAGATCTCGCTCGGCGATAAGGAGCTCGACTGCGTGGAAACTTTAGGAATAAAATCGATCCAGTACGATCCCAGATAGCACCCGGACGTCTGATGTACGTCTGATCGACGTATGAACGTAAATTGGACGTACATCGGGCGTCCAGTGGACGTCCGTGCTATCTGGGAAGTGATAGCAGGGATCCAAAGCCCGAGCAACGAATATTTTCGGTTCATTGTGCATTCAACGCGGGGCAAGTTTTCAAATTTATATGTTACTGCTTTATAATTGCCTGGCGCATCCATAATACATGAAGCTCGGATATTTCATGTTACCGTCGCGTCGTGTGTCGCGCGCCGTTTCTCAAAATCATGCCTCTCTGAAACTAGTGAACGCAGGTTGTCCCGGCACAGTGCGCATCGACAAACGGGGTCCGCCCGTTGAATAACAATGGAGTAATCGCCGTTCGTACCTTGCGAGCCAGTTTCATCACGTGAATCGATAGCGAACGGTCGCGAAACGTCGCGCTCAAATCACGAGGACGATGATGCTTCATTGCGCGACGGTGTCCTAAGGGATCCTCTTCCTGTTTGCGCGAGACGGAAGTCACACCCGAGGAGGAAGACTCGAAAGGAAGCTAAGAACTTCGCGGAATATTAATTCTATGTTTATTCTTTTGCAAGCAATCGCGCGCGTTTTTTCTTAGCTTACTCTGATTGCCAGCTTGTCAAGATTATTAATTTAAGAATGAAACTGTATATCTGGCTCCACAGTGGAGTATTGGCCTCGAGAAGTTGGCCAAAATGCTATTGATATATACAGGGTGAGTCCGAAGAAACAGAACGTTACTTTTCGTTGTACAAAAGACTTCTTAGGACAAAGTTACACTGTTTAAAGGGCCATATGTAACGGTGTAAGTAGAAATCTGATAGCAAGAAGGTCTTCAGAGTAATTAGTTGTTGATGAACGCGATTCTGTATGAACGCATAGAGGAAGGTATATTATAAATGTCTTCCTGCCAATAGCGAATCTGTTAATACTGTAGGAAATGAATGATTTGTATGATATTTGTTGTTTGAATGTGAGAATCGAGAATCGTGTATGTATGCGTGAGTGTCGTGATATTGCGATTGCGACACATCTTGTTTAATCAATATTCGTTTTAGAAAAATTTATAAACATTAGAAAAGAGTAGGATATAAAAGGACGTGTTCACGTAGCGATGCTACTTTTTCACGAGATACGAAACACGTCATTACGTCAGATTTAAATACGATACGTTTACGTTAATTTCCGTTAATTTAATATTTCAGTTGTGTATTTTCTTTTCGAATTAAACAGTTATTCAGTTACTTAATATATTTTCGCTTACAATACGTTGTGTATTGCGATAGATTTGAATGTATAGCAGCTCAAGGGAATAGTTTTGAAAAGTAACGGAGATATTTATACATAATACATGATAAACAACAGCGGGTATTCATGTAGCGTTGTCATACATGGAAACTAAGGGCTCTTGGAGTACTCTACAAATTAGGATCGTTTATTTGTGACGAAGATGTTGCGTTAATTTTTTCTTTACAGACTTTTTAGACAGATATACATTACAGTTTTCAGCAGTTTTCACTACTTTTATTGGTTGCCTGTTCAAGATTATGCAAGTTTGAAGATGACCTATTCCTGATATTTCGCATTTGTAGAATTGTCAAGAATGAAATTCTTAGGCTACTAAGTGAGTCCCTATGTTTTTATTCGCGCCATTGGAAACTATAAAGGTCTCCGTCGACAATGCGAAAAGAATTAATTGCCAAGACGTGGTAACACGGCTTTTACATTACTTTTGTACTGCGATGAACGGAGCAAACGCAGTGTGCGTCGCGTCGCGATCGCATTGAAAATGTCCGACAGTTACCATGATTTTTCAAGTTAATCGGTATTCGGTCGTCTAATATAAGTCTCAATAGAAAAAATTATAAAACAAGTTCAACTCGATTGGTTTACAACAAAAACCAATATAATATTGCAAAAGAGAGTAAAAAGTTAAAACAATAAACCTGTAGTGAAAGAAGAAGTGAAATAACAAGCAAACATGGAAGAGGAGAGTGGCACACACGAAACGGACACTTTAACCGAGAATATGCGTAAAGACTGGTAGCCTATTCACAATGTGGATAAAGCCATTGGATGATTCTTTTCGTGAACAGAATTTCGATAGTACTTGATTCCACAAGAACCCGAAGGCTTCTAACTCGTCCTTTAGTTCCCGAGCACTTCGGACCACCAACTTTCACTCTTATCAGCCAAGTGCACTTCAAGAGCGAAGTGTCGCGCACACCACTATCACCGAATCCGTCGAATTCACCGTTGCATCGGTGAATAAACGTGTTATGAGCTCGATCGCGGTTTCTCGCGCGGAATCCCGGCGATTAAGAAGCGGCGTGGAGGCCGGTTCGCACGATTCCTCGTATCGATAGCTTTTTACTTTTTGCCGGTGGGTAATGCCGGGGCCTTGTCCCTCGTTGGAAGGTGACAAGCGGGCAAACGGTAACGTCTCGCCAGAAATACAACGCTGCTCTCCTCGAGAGCGCGAGACAACGCGCGCAGGCTACCACGCTGCAGAACGGAAAGATCGGTTCCCGGAATTGGCTAGCGTGCGAACGGATCACGTTCTGGCCCGTTAATGGTGGCTATTAGTGTTCTCGGGGGAGACCGTTTACGTGCACCAAGATCTTGCCAAACGACACGCTCCGTGTCGCAGATAAATTCGTTGTGCTCTCGGAGGTCTCGGCCGCCGCGCCGCGCTCCGATGGAAACGTGCCGGGCCTTTATCTTGAATATCAATCGATAATCCATTGGTCTCGTTAGTTCTGTAGCTCTTTCCCGCGTGCACGGGGTGAGCCATCGCTTGGCGCGAGCAACGGATCGGCGAGAATCGTTCCTCGCGTGCCAGCCAGGTGAAAAGTTCAATTTTCTTTCTTGCCGTTCCTGGTGATCGGTGAAACGCGACCAGTTTCAACGATGCGATCCGACGACCCGATAATGCCCCGTGCGACACCAAAAAGGGACTCGCGGAGAAATTGATCGGGAGAATTCCTCTTCTTTCCGGGGGAATTAGAAAGCAGCACATCGGACCAGCAACCTGGACATCGATAATTGAGCAGCCGGAGAACCAGCGTCACACCAATTAAACCAGTCTCCTTTGACGGTGATCCAGGAGGAAGGGGGGAACCATGATTCTGGAACCTCGGGCACATTTGATGCCACCGGTCCCATCGGCATAACTTCTCAAATTATACCGTTAATGCGCGCTATTCTGGAGCCCGGCCCGGTGATCATCGGAGATCCGCCCGCGAGATAAGGGTGCTCGTTAATGGGGAGGAACGCGAGACGTGGTACCTGGATATTTTCGAGCGACCGGCCCTTTCCACGGGGACATCATTACGGTATATTAAGTGACATCTTTGGAGGATCCTGCGGGCCAACGCAACGTTCGGGCCACCTCGCTTCCGCCAATTAAACCCCGGCAATAATTAAAGGGAGCCGCACGGCGGTGAACGTGACCGGGTCCCAACAAAGATACGACACACCGCCACGCCGTTCCCTTACGCTTACGCCTTACTTACGCAATCAACGAAGTTTACCCGGAGTGCAAGAAACTGGACGGCCACAGCCGGGCGTTAATCAGTCGATAAGCTTGTGAAACGACGTGCACAGATGGTGCGTTAACTTGTTACGAGATTGCTTCATCCTCCTGAGCTATAACCGAAGCAATCGCGTAGGGTGTTTCGATGGGGACTCTGCGATCCTCGTCTCGTTTCGATCAGACCAATCCTGCCACTCGTCGAAGCGCACAGTGGGATCGCGGCCCCGAAAACCTGGCAGAAACTCGAATTATGAAAATTTAAGAATTCATGATCGCTCGTCGGCAAATTTCAGTTAAGAATATGCTGAAAGGTTCGGTGTCGTTTGAGTTCAAAGTTGGTCATTGCAAAATAGATGTTCTAATTTTACAATATACAGGGTGTCCCAAAACTACCCTAGGAGCCGAAAATGGGAGGTTCCTTGGGTCATTTGAAGCGACATTTTCCTTTGCAAAAATGGCGTCCGCGGCTTTGTTTAGGAGTTGTTAACGAAAAACACGGACCAATCAGAGCGCGTCTACAACGGATTGATTCTGGTTCGGCCAATAGCGGCACCACGTTAAGCGGGACCTGTCGCCGAGTCGGACTCTGTTCGCTATAGCCGCGCTCTGATTGGTCCGTGTTTTTCGTTAATAACTCCTAAACAAAGCCGCGGACGCCATTTTTGTAAAGGAAAATGTAGCTTCAAATGACCCAAGGAACCTCCCATTTTCGGCTCCTAGGGTAGTTTTGGGACACCCTGTATATGTCTCAAATCATAGAGGTTAACCCTTAGGTAGCCAATCAAAATGTATAGATTATTAAAAAGCTTTTGTATTTAACCTATTTGCACAAATTCTCACTTCAAAACTAAAGAGACATTTTTGCGTCCGAAAAATATGAAGAGAAAACAAAACAAAAAAAATTATTTTTAATATGATAACAATTATTTAACAACCGTGTGGTTCCAAAAAAAACCAGAAAAAATAAACTTGACTGAAACAATGTCTGTAACATAATATCTGTCATAAATTGTCAGAGTTTTGACAAATTATATTGCTACGCTCTTACTTTCTGGCCGAAGTTATCATTGAAGAGTTTTATTAATGAACTAATGTTTTATGTATCATAAACCTACAAGGTTTATTAATGCCCCATCCAGAATACGACATTGGCTGCACAAGGATTGAAACCATTTGCGTTTTATTTTCAAAGCGGACTTCGCAATCATCTCTGATGACTGACTTACACAACGTTATAGCTAGTTCTGAAACAAAAGACGGGTCATTCTATGGACCGTAAAGGGTTAAGGGCAGCGCAGGAAAGAGGACTGCGAGTCGAGAGCAGCAGGGTGGTGAATCGCAGGTTTTCGCAAGAACGCTCGATTGATCGGTGGATCGTCGATCCCGCGGAGAGGTTACGATCGCGATCTCCTCCGGCTAACGATGCTCCGCCATCTACGGTCATTACCGTCCCATTGTTACGCAAATTGTGGCTCGATCACCGGTGCCGCGCCGATCCGATCTCTATGGAGCGGTGTTCCCGTGGCCGGGGACCGGGTTCAAGAGCTCGGCGTGTATCCCGGCCTACGAAATGATCGATCTCTGGGACCGGGACTAGCCCGGCCGGTCGACGCTGTGCCGATACAGCAGATATACACCGTGGCAGTTTTACAGCTTGGGATCAGAGGTGCCGTGCGATATTTAGATACCCGCGTATTTATATTTAGCCTCGCCTCGTGTCCACGAGCATGCTCTCGCTCGAGTACTCAAGGAGCGAGTGAGCGAGCGAGCGCGTTATTCCAATATGTATAAACATAATAGAGAGAGACGGAGAGAACGTGTATTTACTAACTTCAGAACGATCGTCATTATACATTCTAATTCGGGGAACGGGAAACGGAGCGTTGTCGCTGTGACCGGTTACTTTTATGACGGACAGCCAGAAAACCAAGGGCGTTCCACGTTCCCCGGGGACCGGTAATTTATGAACGTACAAGTGGAAGATTTCCGACGGACACGCTGGAAAAGACAAGAGGTGGCGGAGGCGGAGGGGCGGGGACTCGTTCAAGAACCCACCGATTAATTCGAAAGTTCAACGGTTCGGAAATATGTGGCCGATACACAGGCGGCGCGGTTTCGAAACGCGCGGCCCCCGACGAGGCGCTTTATCGGCACCGGGAAAGGTGTTCGAATTGTATAATGCGGCGACGAACGGTATATGTTTTTCCCTTCTAAAAATACATCTCTAAACCGGAGAATCATTACGCGGCCCTGTTCCACGAGGAGGAACGCGAGTACCTCGTGTGGTGGGGCGGGGGCAGAGGTGCGCGCGATTCTTTTACGCACGGGCGCATGCGTGTCGGCGAGTAGCACGCGCGGACGCGATCTCGCTGGGAAGGAGCGGGGGAAGTCGCGTACATACACAGAAACAGGGCGGTGCTTTCATTTATTCATAAATCAACAGCGTCTATTTATAGCTGCGACGGACAAATAGCGATAGTTGTGAGCGAGAGCGTTCGCGCGCACGCCACGTTGTATCCTTGAATGGCGAGAAACAATCGCAGGAAAATCAGCCGATTTTTTTTTATAGAAACTCGCGGGAACGTCTCGTCGCGTCGCGTCGGAGGTAGAAACAACGGGGAGGGGGACTATACATATTGCATGTAGATACTTGGCGATCGAACGATTACCAACGAGCACGTGGGCCAAGTTTCACAGCCGTGTCCGGGGCTACGTTCGGTCAGGGTCGCGGGCTCTCCTCGTTCACGATAATTAGCCGTCTTCTTAGCTCCACACGATGACTATTTCTGGAAAGTTTTTAATTGAATCGCTAGGCGGTCGGCTCTGCTTAACGAGTTCTCCCGGATCAATTACTTCAATTGGAGATGTACTCCCTAGGACCGTTTGTACACACGCGGACTGACCGTCCCATGATTCTATGTTGGTGATCCGAATTTTTTTAGAGGGAATCGGATCACCGATGAGGGCTAGGACTCTCGTGATCTGCTGCATGTTTTAGTAGGGTAACTGCACCAGTGAATGAACATTTAAGAAATTGTTCAGGAAAATATTTTATTTAAAGAAAAACTATGTGAATTAAAGGAATCTCATATATGCCAAATAGCTCCCTATACTTCATTTGTCAAAAATAAATGAACACAAATACAATGAAATTATTATTATTCTTCTTTATTAAACGTTAAATCAAAAATATGAAAAATACCAGTCAATGAACACTACATTCTAGTAATTGAATAATGCTAGTCCAATCAATGAACAAAATTACTAAACAATATTCTCCTATTTATTTAACTCTTTAATCACAATTTTATCGCTAGTATGCCGTCCGGGTTAAAATTTGTTGAAATATACAAAAGCGTTCATTTACTGGTGCCCGTTCATTCACTGGTGCAGTTACCCTAAACTGTTAAATTTGGTATTTAGGATTGCTAAAAATTAAGTTCCCTCTGCACCGCTATCCCTTATACCTGGGTACTCCTACCCCTCGGCCACCAATAAAAAAAAGGGGACCGTCTTGTAGGTATACGCTGAACACGTTTTTCTATCCCAAAAGTCAGTTGAACCGAAGCACTTGAGCGAGAAGCTTCGTTTGTATTCTTGTTTTTCTTAATAAACTCTCTATACCGAGTTTTCATATTCTCTGTACTACAAATCCTTGGCATTACTTTATTTCATAACCTTGCAGAATACTCAACATAAACTTCTTGAACAAACCGTATTGGTAGTTCTACTTCCCAGTTACAAACCCTTTTTTTTAAGGGAGGTGGTTAAATTTCAAAACATTCCACCTCCCGGAACAATCAATAGCCCCTCTACTCATCTCATGTGCCCAAACTAGGCCCCCCGGGGACCAACTGTCCGTATTACGCCCGGGGTGTCTATTTTTGGAGCTATACCACGCCTGTTCTTTTCTTATATCCCAGTTACAAACCCTAAAACTCCCTTCAAAAACCTACAGAATTCTAGATCAACAGAAGTGAGTCTCGGATCGACGAATGGCTAGCAAGTTCCTGGGAAAAAAGCGTGGATCGCCGCACCGCGCCGTCTTGGTGAACAGATCGTGGCACAATGTCGGGCTTGGGATCCACGCAGATTGTTTCAGCGAGATCGGTGGGTGTCGCTGGCGGACACGACACGATAGAAAAGACACGGGACGACACGGTACTCGCGAGAGTCCGAGAGACGAGAGAGAAAGAGAGAGCCAAGCCATTGCTCTCTCGGAGGACGGCGTAGGCTCTCTTCGTATATGGGACGGGATACGAAGAGACACGGGATGGGAAGTTGTCTGTAACCCGTAACCGACTCGCCGGTGCTGGTTGCTGCCGTGTTCGTTGTAGCCGGCTCGTTCTGTCTGTCGCTCCAGCCAAGCAATAGCCCAGGCTAAATATAGCCCGGCGATAAACATAGGCAGTTAGTTGGTGCCGCGGTGTAGAGCGGTATCCTTGGATATACTCGAATGACGCCGGATACACGACTACTCTCTCGTAACGCCGTGGGATTTCGGGCTCTACCTGCGAGAGTCATTCAAGAATACCGGAGCCGCCGCGCCGCACCGGCCCAGCCCGACCCGTCGTGCGTCGGCCACCGATCGACGGGCCCATGGGCCTCACGACTGCGTTCGGCTCGAAATTGGACGCGGTCGACCCGTGTCCCGTGGTAATTAGCCCTTTCGACCGATGTTTGCCGACGTTTACGCCCGTTCTATGGTAATGGCCAATTAATATTCCGTGACGCGCCTTTCCAGCTATAGAACTAACTCTAGTAGCATTTATGGCTGGCATTTTGTTGGGCCTTCGGTGCAATATCGGTTGACCAACCATTAGACACGATGTCGCCTTTATTATGCAGGACAACGATCATCGCCAAGGGCTAACGTTACCATAAAGGTCCATTTATACTACACGGACAGATCAGCCATGGACAGAAAGACAATGCTAAAGGGATAGGTACTCTGGCCACCAGATTCCGTCCGAAGATGACGCGGCAGAGTCCCTATTCCTTAAGCATTGTCTTTCTGTCCGTGGCTGATCCGTCCGTATAGTATAAATGGACCTTAATACGAACGGCCATCTGGGTCCGCTTACGTATTGTTCCGATCTTCCCTTTTACGGTTGTTTTGACAGCATATCATAAACAATGCATTTCCACGGTAAAAAGTGGGAAAAACGTGATTACCCACGTAGAACTTGAATACGGACTCCGTCTGCGTAGTAAGCTGAAACCCTACCACAGAATTTACAGAGGTGTCTTGCACGTAGATGCTATTATCAGACGAAACTTTATTATTAACATCTGAAAACTGCTGATGTTTTTTTTTATAGAGAAGTAACAATTCTAGCGAGATGGGTAGAGGTGGTCGAAATCTAAATTTCGAAATCATTAAACCAGCTGTAAACGATTAAAACAGTTTGAAACCTGACCCGATGAAAATTCTTCAAGATATCGATCTGCTTACTGGCAAATGAACCTCATACGGTCTGTATTTTTTAAACTTGTATTATGTCTGTAACTCTCCACAACCTCGAAACTTTAAATTTAGTGTTTCAATTATGAACAAAGGTGTCGTCCACACTAGCAGATATTTATTTTGCATTGGAGTAGTTGCTCCAGCCAATAAAAATTGATCGTTTAAATAATTTTTCAGTTAATTTCAGTATTGATTCAGTGTAATTTATCAGTTAATCTGACAAAACGTTGAAAATCAATCTAACGGAAAATAAACAATGAAATTTGTGAAGTTTGAGACTAAAATAGACCTGTTTGCACTGTTCGGAAGTAACGTAATTGGACCGCAGAACGCCGCGGTTTCTCAGAATCAGCGAAAAATGTGTCAAACGTCGCGTCGTTGCGAGGAACGAGGATTACCGCGTATCTCTGGGAGATTTTAATTTTTGCGTGTTGGCGCAACAACGCAGTCTATATATATACATTCCGTATTTATAAATATATAAATAAAATCGCGTCGGCTCTGTTTATCGTACATCCGGAGAAGACAGTGGCTCCCCGCGGTTTTCTTTGCGCGAAAGACCACGCCGCGAGTCGGCTCGGGGAGAGCTTTGCGCGCGTTCTCTCCTTCCTCGATTCGATTCGCTTCTCGTTTCTCGACAAAGCGGCGCGGCGGCCGATCTAAATATAGTCGGGCCTGATAAACACAGTCGTGTTCGGACACATGCTCGTCCGATAACGGGAGAGTCGTTGTAACACGGTTGCTGTAATAATATCGTCCACAACCGCCGTAATACTAGATGATTTACGCGTTGTTTTCGCCGCACAGATTACCAGATTACTGGCAAATATTGACGAACTGGGGATTCGCGCGAATTTCAGCGGGCTCCGCGGAGAAAGAAACAGACGGAGCAAGATAAAGGCGCGTTTAAAGGGGACTTTCGACGTGACGCAACGCGATGCGCCGATCCACCGCACCTCGTGGAATGATAACGCGCGGACGCACTGGTTCCGAAGCGATCCAGAACAATTGCCAACCGGAGTGTGAGCTTCTCGATCCCCGATCACGTGAACTGGGATCAACTGTTACACAGTCACGCGCCGTGATCGTTTCGCTCGCGTGATAGAAACTGTGGAAACACGTGGATCCACAATAGAAAAAACGAAGTACGAGCAGGTGTGAAATCAGCAGGAACAAGAACGCGATGAAACAGAACGGGATAATAAAGTCTCCTGTGGAATGCAAGTAACGCGATCAGATCTTTCATGAGCTCCAGGGCCCTTTTAGCTCTTTATTGGTCCTTTCGAAGCGAAAACTTCTTTAAGCGCACCGCGTATACAATTGCCAGACAGTGAACGAGTCTGATTCGTCACGCTCCGAGGTGAAACGCTATTCGGGTAAACTCGCGGCAACCGAGTTTAGTCGAGCGAGCGAGAAACAGACGTTTGCAATCGTCATAGACGTTTTCACTTCGGTCGTGCGGTCTTACGCGCACTTATTGGTCTGTTTTCAGTAATTTATTTTTTGTTTCTACGATCGTGTTACAATTTGTTGTATTTATTTCAAGCAGGAGGTTGTAAATTCAATGTGTGGAACGAAAATGGACGAAAGCATAATCTGTTATCTATTATAGTCATCTGCGTACTTGATCTCAATACTTGAATATTTTTGTTGCTCGGTTCTGTAATTACACTATTTCATCGATATAAATCCTCAACACGGGTCTATGCAGGGGTCATTTATACCCCAGGGTTCTCATTCGTCCTATTCTTACGTCCTATTCTTTGAGTTTTGCTGAACTTAGAGAAGGACACCCAAGCTCGAGAGGGCTCGGTCGCTAAGAAGTGTAAACATAACTAATCGGAATTACAAACTTCGTTATTTTTCATTATTTCTTCATGGAACTTTGATGACCAAATTTTTGGCACTTTTCTAGTAAAAATCATACCAAATATGATATAATTCCGATGGTATTTATTTGTGTGATAGACAATTAAAGTTTCGAGCGAGAGGAAGGATAGCTTATGGAAAGAGACGCGGAGTGTCGTAGTTGGCGGCACAGTTCAAAGGCTCGCGGTCGAAACTTTAATTATTTATTACACTTTTTATTAGAAAAATGCCACAAATATAGTCAGCGAAGTCCCATAAAAAAATAATGAAAAATAAAGAAGTTTGAATATACACTCGGCAGTAGTGGGGATTTCTCCGGGACATTTACGTGTTAGACATTTGGGACGTATACCGATAAAATACTGTGACTGTAAGTCGAGAAAGATTGATCGTTGATCAACTGAAAAATGTGAGAAACGAGGTGTGCGTGAAATTTCACACTGAGACACGCGAATCGTTCCGCGAATTATCGGTTCGCCGGCAGCGAGGAAATTATATTTGGTGTGCGGCGTTAGGCATAATGGGGCGATAGAACGAGCTTAGCTGACGACAAATTAAGGCGATTGCGACGAAGCCGTCGCGGCTCGTTAACTCGCACGCACTTCGCGTATCGCGCGCGCGAGGGATAGACACTTGAAAGCACAGCCTTGCATCGAGACGGAATGTGGACACATTTTGTCGGTATCCCTGCTGCTGAAGCCTGCGTTTTTGAAAGGAGCTACATACTCGTCGGTCAGAGACGATCTTAATAGGTACGCCCTGTTCATTAGCTGTTCCGACATTCCTTGATGCCTTATGTTTCCAAAACAACCAAGATCGTAGGAAATACCTGTACTTTAATATTGTACAAGCAGTGGCTGGAATTCTCAATGTTTCTAAATGAACCCTGTATTTAAGATAATGCAGTATTTAATCAACGACTGACAAATTTCCAAACAAAACGCACCCTCGTGCACACTCATTTCTGTATTCCGTTCAACCAAATTCACTACTTACATTTTAACTCTTAGCACTCGAAGAGTGCTGTACTCTGATTTAAAATATTGTTTACATTATTAGATATGTCTATCCTAACCAATCACTAAATATTTAAATATTGTACGAGGTATTATATAAATTTCATATGTGCCAAATTTTAAAAATCATAGAGAATATATTCTAGGTCAGAAGAAACGTTTGATTTTCGAGTAAAAAAATAGCACCGAGTGCAAAGTGTTAACTCTCACTCACTATGTATGTGTGCTTCTTTCTCATTCTTACCACACATATCCACACAAATATTTAAATATATCAGCTCTTGGTTATTTTTTAAACGAAAAATCAGATACTAAATTGCAAGCCTACGTTAATACCAGATAACTTATATAACAAATGACCCTGTACATCGAAGTGTAAGTATTTATTTAGAACTGATCCTTTCTACGTAGGTCGTTTCTAGCCAGTATAGAAGAACATAGCACGTTCAGTTGACCATAGGGCAGTGTATGTATAACCCTAAGAGCGTGTTCTGATCAGGCCCTACTTTCTTGGTATTGGAACGCTGTCAGCTGGATGGTTGGCCGCGGTAATAGTTGTTGAAGACGTTCGCTTTTAACACGATCGTTTTATCGTGCCAGGGTCGCGTTCTTCCTTGTTTTCCGAGAGTATTGACTTCAGAATGGAAACGTTTCTCGCCGGAGAGCCGTAACCACTCCACGGTGCGAACCACTCGAAAGAACGATGACACGTTCGAGAAATAGGTCGCCGCGTCGTTCAGAAAGAAGGGCCGACAGCCGAGGGAAGACGTTCGATCGTTCCACCGTGGCTGAAAGGGACGATCCACCACGAAATTTGAAGTTGCGTCGGCCACGGCGAGAGATTGGCTTAACTCGTTCGCTGGAATCGTTTTAACTGGATCGCTCATGGGTGCGCGAAGTTTTATCCGTACTATCTGGAAGAGCCACGGTCAACACCGGTCAACGCCGGAAAAAATAGTGTTGGATAAATAGAGAAGCAAGTTCGAGGCCCGTCACGTGACCGGCATTGTAAAATGTGGCGATCACGTGCTCGAATCTTCGGATAAGCTGCCCCGGGGGGTGACGAGACGGGAGAAATTCGTTTATCTGCGCGGTTACGGAGCAGCTCGCGAGCGACGTCGCACCGCGTCGTAAAACGAGGGAAGAACAACGCAGGACCGACCATACATTCTTGTTGACCGAATGAATACGCGTCGGTACGCTGGGCCCATAATTGGTGCCGACCAATTAAGGGTTAATTGAGTGTATTTTAGCCTGAAACCAGCCGCGTCGTCGTTACTTAAGGCGGCACCCACATTAAACCGAAGCGACGTTCGCCTGCTTCGCCGTTGTCCACCGAGGGGCTATTATTCTAGCGCAACAGGTCCAAAAGGTTCATTTCTTTTTTCTGCATATATATACATCGAAAATGTTATTCCTATTATCGATCGTATGATTGTTAAAACAAATAATGTACCAGTGATCTCGGCGCATCGGTTCGATCAAGTAAAACTTTTATCGAATCGAATTGCGCCGAGATCGTGGTACATCATTTGTTTTATACATCGAAAGTTCAATATTTCAACATTTCTTCAATATTAAACATTTCTACCTAGAATTTTAATTTCCTAGAATAATTCCATTGTATATGATATTTTTCATTTTATGGACATGAAGTTGTCATAATACCTCGTACAATATTTAAATGTTTGGTAATTGGTTACCAATATATTTAATACTGTACACAATATTTTGAATAATAGAACAGTAATTTTTAGTGGTGGCTCTCCTTGAGTCATCCCTCTACTGCTAAGTAAAAATTTCATAATCGTACTCTACAATACTTCAGAAACAACTACTGTACCGATCCAACTCAAATTTTGCATAAGTCTTCAGCACATGCGTGATTATCGTCGCCACCACGTGTATGTCAAAATGTGTTTTTTTTAATTTTCATAGCCACTTCGAAGGAAGAAATCTAGAAAATTTTTCTAGAAAAGTAATCAGAATTTTAATAAAAAAACGCGTAAAATCTGAGTTCGAACATAAAGAAATACAAGCTAGTCGCTTTTAGTGCTCAAGAGCAATAACTGGTTGTTTCTATGTTAAAAACATCATTCTTTCGCAACTTCTAGGTCAGATGTTTATACAGTGGACGAGTTCGATGTGAAACTTTTAACCTCGTTTACACAGTTTGATAGCTACCACAACGTTCACCAAATGGCTCGTTCAAGAGCCTCAGGAGGAGGCTCGTAGACGAACTCTTCGACAAACAGAAGCCAGAGCCCGATAAAAAAGTGGATCCGCTTTTCGTTCCGGTCGAATGTATAAAAAGAGAGAGAGAGGGAGCAGTCGTTCCAAACTTAATCGTAAATTCTATAGCCGGTCCAGGGTGCTAAGTTTAGCGGTCGGAAGACGGTTTCGGCGTGGAGGTTCGTCGAAGCAGTTCCTGCGGCAGGCTGCTGACAAGGTGGCTAATTTCAGCGGTCATCCTCGAGAGCGCAGGCAGCAAAAGTCGGCGAGCCAAGGTCAAAAAACACGTCAGTCATGTTCGATCGAAGCGCCGTGGATCGTGAATCATGCTAGTGCACAATCGCGAAAACTAGAATGTGTGCTGCACCGGGAAAAGTGCATAAGCTTCTACCTTATGCATCCGCCTCCAACGGAATGAGAACTGATATGTTGGGAAAACATGAAGTCAGCCATTTTCAATAAGAAAATTGAAGAAATTAGACATTGTATCTCTCAATCATTGAGAACTTGATTAGGGAGCTTCAATTGATTTGGGATACCGCCCTGCTGACTCGTTATTGGACGAGCTATGGGCTGGTGGGGACAGGGGCGTCACTATGCATAGTAGCATACCTCCAGAAATAATGCCAATATTATAATTAGACTGCGGCTCTTTATGCAAAATAAAAAGTTTCTTCATGGATTGTGAGGAACTGGAGCCAAATAGAAATATTTTCGACTCTTCAAAAATTGTATACAGTTGAAAATAATATATCGACATCCTTAAACTTTCGTAATCTCTTCGCTATTTTAAATTACACCCACTCATTTTTCTTATAAATGCATAAAATCCGCAGTCTAATTATAATCTTAGACAATGAAAAATCGATTCGAAGACATGTAAGACATTTAAAAGCAGTATGTACATGCTACCGTGTCCTAACCAGCTGGTCAATAGCTGAGTGATGCCTCGTTATTGGTTACGTTACGCGTTGATGGGGGTAGAGGCGGGGCGCTGTCATCCCAGAGAAGACTCCTCTGTTACACTAGATTCCTCTGATTGATACTGATTCCTCTTCTGTCGACGAGGATCGAATTTTCGAGGAGTTTGAAGAGAAATAGTGAAACACAGAAAAAGAAGGTCACGCAACCGGCTGATGACCCAATAAAGAACGCCTGCATCGAGCCAGTTTTTAGGCCGATTGGCGCTACCTCTCGAACGGATTTCCCATAAATATTAATTATTCCTGTTTGTGCAATATTACGTTACAAGAGCGCCACGCTCTCTCCTACTCCCGCGCGTGTTCGGACCGGACACGAGCCGACGCGACGATGACGGGGTAAACGGGTCGGTCGGACTCCTGGTCGGCTGCGAAACCAGTATTCTCACACTCTATTCACTCTTTTATTCCCTGCCTCTAAAAATAGCGTTTTACTCCAGTAAAAACGTCCGCGTTGCGTTCCTACCGGCCGCACCGCGCCGCGCCGTGATGAATGGAGAATCCCCGGCCCTTGTGTTGGCTTTCCAACCACCGACGATTATATTCCGGTGGTTGCCTCTCGATTTCTGCCGTCTATTCTCCCGTCGTAGAGCCAGAAAGAAAAGAAAGGAGAAGAACCAGTTGACCCAGTTACCGGGAAATTGCAGTTTTAGGCGGAATCGTTATTGGCTCGTCGGACAGCCGCAGCCGTTTTGTAGGTCTCGGCGTCATCATTTCCGTCGTTTTTATCGAATCGGAATGGACTTCGCCCGGATAGCTTTCTTCGTTTCCTATAAACATCTCGCGGGACTTCAGTACGCGACGATACTAATTCGAAAGAATTCCCGACTTTTTCTGCAAATGCCGAACGTGCTTTCTTCGGGAGCATTAGAGACAGACGTGTTGCAACCAACACGAAAAGTGGTTCGTGCTGTCGAGGATCGATTCGTTCCCACGATGATCTCGAACCGCTCGCTCTCGCAGAAACCTCGAGAAGGTCGATTCGAATAAAAAGTTTTCCGGAATTTGCAGAGATTTGATATCTTTTTTTACCTGACGGGACAGTCATGGTTTTTGATAATGGATTCTCCAAAGCTTAAACAAAGCCTTTCCGCGAAGATGATTTTAAGCGTCTGTGGATTTTCGAACCTTTCCGGGTTGCACATTTTTGGAAATATTTCACGTCCGCGCACATTGCCAACCTAAATTGTTCTGATCGGTATTCGTTTGCTCGACCCATTTGTCGTTACGAGGCAAGTTATTCCAACAATGGTGTAGATTTGATAGTGCAAACAGGTTCCGTGCTAATGCAAATAAGCTAGACAAGTTGATGCATAGACAAGCTAGAGTTGGCGCACAGAGTAGTGCATAATGTCTTATGAAGGTGATAAGAGTCCGTTCATCAAGATTTCGTGCGACTCCAGTTGCCACACGTGTACGAGGACATAAGTATGCAGCACTGGTAAAACGAAGAAACTACAATGGATCTCGTCGACCATTTGGATAGTTATAATATAGGTGGTTGTACAGGTTTACTTATAGCAAGCATTTCAAGATCATTATCCAACCTTCCATACAGTTTGATAATTAATTCAATCTAGAAATGGTCAACCATAAAAAAAGTAATTAAAATAAGAAGACCAACAAGTCCACAAGAAACAGTCGCAAAAACGAATTTAAAAAATGAATAAAACAGATCTGAATGGATCTAAATTGTAAACACAACTCTATATGCAGTCGTCAGAAGCTCAGTGTCATGTTTTACGTAGTTCGTACTGCATTTAAATTTTCCGGTATGCGTCACCCCTTGATTGCTGCACTAATTTGCACCTGAGTTCGACACATGTTAACCTGTTTCGAAATAAATAAATAAGGTGTTACAGCATTCGACCCAGAACTCTACGGAGTCTCGCGCTCTTTCACAAACGTCTCTCCAAGAATTTAGGCTGCTCTAAAGAGCTCCGATACGCGAGTCAAGCGAATACGAAGAGGAGGGAGACACGTACAGTTCTCGTGCTGCGAAACGATACCCACGTTGCTCGGTAGATTACGATTATCGATGAGTTTCTCGACATTATGTCATCCGTGTTGGCGTTGCGCAACCGGGGCGCTAATCGACGCGCGTGTACATTTCTCTGATATACAAAAAGAAAGATGGAGAACAAAAGAGAGAGAGAGGGGGAGGCGGGGGATGAAAAAAAGCTGGAGAGAAAAAAGAAGAAAAGATTTTAATGCGCACTCGGGCGCATGCATCAGGTTAATTTTACGTAATATTACGGCGTTGCACGGATCGGTCGAGCCGGGCTCGGCCAATGGCGCGTCCGGCCACTCGTAAATTCCTCACGCTATCGCGATATATTTAACCCGGCGATAACGTAGCAAACAAATCGTATCGTTTCGCCCGAGAAACCGGTATTCTCACGCTGCACGCTCGATCGTCCGTGGGTTCTCCGGGCTAAAGATAGCATATTTCGCGGGGTATCGTGCACAACCTGCGTGCAACGATTTCGCGAGCACCGCGAGAAAATCACCGTAATTCCTGGAGAAGTATGATAGCCGCCACGCCGAGGGAACGGAACCGAACAGAACAGAAGCCGAGGGACGAGAGAACGCGATTCTGAGCGTGTCGCGTCCGGGGGACAAACATCCTCTACAAATTGTCTGAAAATGATCCATTGACACCTTGAGTGCCGCGTTCCCTCAAAAAATTAATGTTGGCGTTAGCAAATTTGGTTAGCATCTGCTAGAATCTGTTAGATGCAACAAGTACTTTCCGATGCAAGATTATTTTGTTAAGAAAATTTTTGTACAGATTTGTGGGCTTAAAAATACGATATAACTTTTACTCGAATCAGTTTTTTCTATCTTTTGTAGTTTGTGATTCATAAGCACTTACATGAAACTCTAAATAGTCCAATTGTCACCACGATGTTTCAAACATTTCGGATAATCTGGCAAGAAAATGATTCCCACAAAAGTTAATCGAAACTGAGTCTATAAATCCCAATAAAAAAATTTCGCAAAACTTTGTTTTTTAATAAAAAAATATGATGATGTTAATTTTTGATATTGCACTAAGTAGTTTTTATTACATATTGTTGTAGCTGTTGTCAAGACGAATCCAATGACCTACTTAACCAGTGCTTTAAGTCTTAAAATAATACTAGAATAATTTTGTCCAGCTAGATGGCCCGTTTAGACCACTGTGGCCGCGCCGGTCGTCACAGCAAAACTTTTTATGTACCAACTCAGACGTCGCCGTGTATACACGTATAAATAATGCATACCCGTCGCCAAACAAGTGTACCGTCCGCTATTACCCGACCGATAGCTACCTCAGAAGCGCTATTATTACGCCTTTATTGCTCAAGATGAAAGTATCCAGGCGGTAAGCGCACACCGACGCCTACGCGCGAGAAGGCTCTCGCCGAGGATCTGCAGGATTGAGGATCCCGAAACGATCTACTACGCCATTTCCCATGTTTAGCCGGAAGAACCTGAGGAACATTTACTTGGGATCAGGAGAGAATTATGCGACGTGAGATCTGCATCGAGTGTGCTTCGTTTTGTTGGTCGCATTTTCAGTCTTAGCTGTGTCCTGGCTTTCAGTTGCTGTTTACTTTGGAATACTACTGCGCATGAGAAATTATTACACTTCGATTGGGACTTTTAAGCCTCGTTTATTCGAATGTTCCGTCTTCCTGCTTTTCAGCATCAAACAAACACGAATGTAGCATCGTATGATTGAAACGTTGCCTCCTAGTGTTCAATTCAACTTTCTTGCACCGGATATGCACATATGTGTACAACGCGTTGTACATAGATACAGAACATACTGATCCAGGTACGTCGAAACGAACGGTTTAAGCTGAAGTAACGAGGAATTCTTGTTCGATTGGGACTTTTAAGCCTCGTTTATATGAATGTTCGTCTTCCTGCTTTTCAGCATCAAACAAACATCGTATTATTGAAACGTTGCCTCCTAGTGTTCAATGGAACATTCTTGCACCGGATATGCACATGTATGTACAATGCATTGTACACAGATACACAACATACTGATCCAGGTACGTCGAAACGAACGGTTTAAGCTGAAATAACGAGGAATTCTTGTTCGATTGGGACTCTTAAGCCTCGTTTATTCGAATGTTCCGTCTTCCTGCTTTTCAGCATCAAACAAACTCGAATGTGGCATCGTATTATTGAAACGTTGTCTCCTAGTGTTCAATTGAACTTTCTTGCACCAGATATGCACATATGTGTACAACGCGTTGTACATAGATACAGAACATACTGATCCAGGTACGTCGAAACGAACGGTTTAAGCTGAAATAACGAGGAATTCTTGTTCAGGTTCGGATACGGGAAACGGATCGATGAATTGCTTCGCGAGTCAGGGTCCGGATAACGCGTTAATTCCGAAGGTAGAGTGTGTGTCAGGACAACGACGGACTGACACCAAGCCGGACCAGGTAAGCGTCCGTTCCAGGTGCGTGGGGCATCAACAGGCTCTCGGCTATAAATAGACCGCGAAGGTCAGGGGAATCAGCAGTTTTCATGCAAATGCGCCATCGATGGAATAATATTGCTCCTTTCGCGGAGAGCCGATCCAGCTCCGGTTACTCGGGTTTCCAGTCGCGGAATCGTCACGATTTAATCCGTTTTCATTCGTAGACACGGATTAACGAGCGAACCTGGACTTCGTTTTCTTCTCGTCCACACACGCGAACCCAGTCCCCGTGTTCGTGTCTGTCCCCCCGTCACCGACCCCTCTGACAAGCGCGAGAAACCGCTGGAATTTATATGTATATCAGTAATTGATGCTGTTTACTCGATGTTTCTCCCGGTTCGTCTCGCGTCATCCGCGATCTCGATCGTAGCGATCGATCGCGAATAAGAAGAGCAAGCTGCGTCTCCGATCCTGGAGATCGATGCACTTCGTCCAGACTCCACGGTTAGTTACGTACAATTAAATTAAAATGATTTTGATCGGGTGCAAGACGCAGGGATCAAAATTTATTTCTCTCTTTTTATAATAATTTTATTAAGTTGTAAGTAATGTACCATATTCTTAATCTTTAGCAGTAGAGTGGTGACTCAGAGAGAGGGAGAGTCACCACTAAAAATTGCTGTACCATTATTCAGAATATTGTTTACATTATTGAATACGTTGGTATCTAATCAATAACTACACGTTTAAGTATTGTATGAGGTATTATATCAATTTCATATCCATAAATTGAAAGAAATCGTGTACAATGGAATTATTCTAGGTCGAAACAAATGTTTAGCTTTCAAGTTGAAATAGCTCCGACTGCAAAAGGTTAAATTCTTTCTACTGTTTGAGATTAGATGCATCTATTCTTGTCATAAACCCATCAAATCTGCAGTGCAATGATTGCAATGTAGGTAATTTCACAACGTCGACGAACGTTTCTACGCATCAATCGCAAAGTGCCTGTGTGCTCTTTGAAAAGCTAGTTATTATTTCAACTAGAAATAGTGTATTACTTATGAATCAGTAAATATTGAAAGCAGTACTGTAACCGAGTAACTGTCCTATTATTCGAACACTAATGTATCCCTATAACAATCAGAAAATAAAATTTTTATTTAAAAATTAGAATGTGTATACTTATAAGATACAATATAAGTCTATAAATACACGTGGTCTAAGTTTTTGGCCATCTTTTTTGCAGACTGCGCCACTGTGCAACGTTCTCCGGTTTCAACGCGCTTCTCGTCGCTGCATGAGCAGTTCAAATCGAGTTATGTAAGGTCTCGAAGGGTAATTCGACGTGGAGCCGTTAACGCGGACCCTCGGAATATCGTACGCGAAATTGCAAGCAATCTTGCCACGGATTCTGAGGCATACCCGCGCATGAACGAGTATATGTGTATGTACACACACCACCACTCTAGTACGTTCTCGTTGCCATATAGTACCTACGGGCCTAGTCCGTTTCAACTTGTCGGACTTTCGGAAAGCTGAATCGCTGCATTGTGTTTCTTTCGTTTCGTTTCTCTGCGCAGGCATCTCGGTTTCAATTTACACTGACAGGAGAACGTATTGAACTGCCAATCAACGATTTTAACGATAACTTGCTAGAATGTATAGCTTTCACAAAAATATTTGACGCGCGCCGTTTTAGCGACTGATATTCTTATCGATAGGGGTGAAAGCATCCCTCAAAATTACTCAAACCTACGAATTAGATCGAGCACCTTGTTTCACGAATATCTTAAGAACAGGTGGACACAGAGTGATCGTTCAAAGGTACGCATTTACTGTCTTTCAACGACGAACTTGATTGTGTGAAAAAGAAATTCATTTGTTTCAAGAAATTCGTTTGTTTGACCGGGATGTTGGGCTGCACATACGTTTCTCGAGGGTTCAGAAACACCCAAGTGTATTTTAGTGAACATTTTTGTACACTTCAACGATAAAATCATTTTTGACAAAACGAAAAGGCAACCAGGTAGAATCATACGAACTCAATTTTCTGGAACTCATTCAGCACAAAAAACCGTGAAATTGGTAATACCGATATTTTTGAAATCATAAAATCTCATATGAAATAATTTTAACAACCCCAGTAGCTACTGACAATTCGGTATTCTTGTTTCAATAAACAGCGACTCCGTTAGAGAGCGTCACCCCAATTCTTCCGAACGCAATTAAAAAACCATAAAAACACGGTTTGGTGCATACAGCTTCAATCTGTCGGAGTACCGGTAAAAGCCGGTTCAATTCCACGCTGCAGTCCAATAGTTTTCCGATCAGTGGGGACGTCATCGACTCGGCCGGCGCGGCGCGGTGCGGTGCAATCAACAGGTGGTTGCACCAACCACTGCGGTGCAGTGTGATCGGCGTGAGAGTGCGTGGCCGCGTGTGCGTGGAAAGAGAGAGAGAGAGAGAGAGCTTGTGCACCGGAGTCCCGAGAGGAGAGCGAGTCACTTATCGAAAGTTCCCATTGGTGCCCGGTACGCGCTCGTTACCTGAGAGCTTCGCATAGGTGGGCACTCGCGCTCCTTGTCCACCTACAAGCATGTACCTAAATGGGCACCGGTGGCCGCGGTGTGTACAGGGTGGCCCACGGGTTCTGGTCAGCGCGTGTCCACCTCTCGAATCTCGGTTCGCGAGCGTTGAATCGCCCGCGATTTGCATGTGCCCCGTTAGGCATCCGTTACGTTGTACGGTGACCCGTTGGACGGCCGTCCACCTCTGCGAATCCGCGACGAGTCGTGCGAAATACAGTATTTTATCGGTATATGTCCCAATGTCTAGCATGTAAATGTCCCGGAGATATCCCCACCACTGCGGGGTGTACCCTTTGAGGGGCCTTGAAGCTCGAGAGGCCTCGGTCACCGAGAAACGCGACTCCATGCGGCTCGAGTATATCGGTAAGACCATACTAATCGGAAATTCAAACTTCTTTATTTTTCATTATTTTTTGATGGGACTTCGCTGACCATATTTGTGGCATTTTTCTAATAAAAATCATATCAATGATATATTTATGATAGTATGATACATTTACTTGTATAATAGGTGCTCGTGTAGTATGTACCAGAATAATAATATTAACGGGCCCAGTTATTCGTAATATAATGACGTTAGCCCACCTGTGTAAAAAGGCGACATTTCTGAACCATAAATGCTACGTAGGGTAACTGCACCAGTGAATGAACATTTAAGAAATTGTTCAGGAAAATATTTTATTTAAAAAAAAACTATGCGAATTAAAGGAATCTCGTATATGCCAAATAGCTCCCTATACTTCATTTGTCAAAAATAAATGAACACAAATACAATGAAATTATTATTATTCTTCTTTATTAAACGTTAAATCAAAAATATGAAAAATACCAGTGAATGAACACTACATTCTAGTAATTGAATAATGCTAGTCCAATCAATGAACAAAATTACTAAACAATATTCTCCTATATATTTAACTCTTTAATCACAATTTTATCGCTAGTATGCCGTTCGGGTTAAAATTTGTTGAAATATACAAAAGCGTTCATTTACTGGTGCCCGTTCATTCACTGGTGCAGTTACCCTACTACGGTAATCGCTGCCTACGTTACAGACGTCGATACGATGGATTAAGACGATCATTAAATTTTTCCTTTCTGCAAATATCTGCTTTCATCGTATCATGTAGCAATTGCATATCGTGCCGCGTTAACCCATTTGCACCACAAGGAAAAATGAAAAACGATGCCTTGTATCGTAGCTGGGTTGCATCGGTAGATCGTGCTGGCCGTAAGCAGAAAATAATCCAACAGAAGCGGGAATACGGGCTGTGCAAACATCCGGCGGGTCTGTAAGAAAAAGCGCGAGTCTCGACGAAATTCAACGACGCGTGCCCGCTAAAGGCGAGAGACGGTCCCCGCTCGCGCCTGCTAACGAGTGAAACTAGGTGAAAGTATGAAGCGGCCCGCCACGGTGCGGCGCGGCGGGCATCTCCTTCTGCTTCTGGCAACGGCGACGGCGGAAGAAGTCCCTCGGCAACGGGAGAAGGGCCCCGATTTACGTTTCTGATCTGATCGCCGAACAAGTCGCGAGACCGCCTTCGGAGCGGATTCGCGCACCGTGCACTTCGCAGAGCGCAATGCAACGAGCGCAGCGCCTTCTATCCCTTCTCGTTTTACCCGGCGAAACGATTCGCGTTCTCGCGTGTCCGTTTCATTCTCTTACGACCTCCAATTAACATAAATTAGTCTGGAGGCCTTTTTACGTCCGCGTATGTACCACTTTCTCATATTCGAATCGCTGCGGCGAGAGTCCTCGAGGGAGTGAGAGAGAAGGAGACCGTGCGACCTTACGACTTCCATCGAGGAAACGTTCTCTTTTTTCTTTGTCTCTCTCTCTCTCTTTTGCTGTTTCAGCTTCTTTTCTTCACCTTCTGCCCGTTAATTCCTTTTGATGCAAAGCGGAGCAATTGGGAACCGGCTACGCTAACAAGAGAAGTCGGTCGGATGAAGACGCAACGTGCGCTAAATTCCGTGCGATTTTGGGGGTGATATTGTGCTTGAAGAAGCATTCGACACGACGTCTTTCATGTTGTTGCACGCATGTGAGAACAGGAAAACCAATACGTCTCAACGCATGAAAATTCTTATAGTATTTAATATTGTTTGCTACCTTTGCAATCTGAACAACCCTGTCAAACTCGAGGAGTCCAGTCATCGAATTGTTGCCAAAGTACCGTATTACGTTAAAATACTTCACGTTAACATATGTCACTTGCCAGACTTCCCGCATAAGTTTCAACTACCCGTCGGAGCGTGTTTCATCGCGACGAGTGAAACTTTCCAATGAGCGACGAACGACCGGCGCGGCGCGGCGCGTTAATGCGACTTTTCCGCGAGAGGAACCGTTAACACCGTGGACACTTTCGCGAAAACTCTGCTGCGAGGTTCGCCGAGTCTACCATGCGTTCGTCGAACAATTTTCAGCTGTTCGATAAGAAATCAAGGTCACATTTAATTTTTAAAAATGTATGTACGTATATTTTTGCCTTCATAATATTTTAGCTGATGTAAAAAAGGAACCGAACTACATATGTATATCGCTATACCCTTAAATTTTCAAAATGGTAATAAAATCATAATGAACCGCGAGATGGGCCGCCAGGACCACTTGCTCGAAAACATGTGCAACGAACAAGATTCGAGCAAAGAATGGGTATTTGATCGGGAATGCGATAAGCGAGAACCTACCGTATATTATTGCGTATTGGTTGTTAATCCGCGGAAATCGATTGTTCGGATGACAGACAACTGGTCCCGATCAAGCCAGTTAAAGATAGTCTCTCTGAATCGCTGCACGCGTTTCGCAGATTGCCGCGCGTCTACTCTCTCGGCACATTTCGACCGGCCCGCTTCCCGATAATTTCTTCCATAAATAACCTTCGATCCAAAAGTTTCCGTTCGACCCTGGCGCTAAAAATATCGCCGCGATAACGTCATTGTGCGCTCATGGTGACGTCACGATACTCCAACCTTTTTTCGAATCTCCTTTCCGCCGGAGCCTCGCGATAAGTCGTACAATGCTCGTTCCCCCTTGAGACGCGCTATTTCGCGTCCTTGCGAGTCCCACGTAACAGGACGAACTTGATCGCGTTGATGAAAATTTACCGTTAACACAATTTCCGCGAGGTTCGCAACATCTTTCTCATTCAACGAAAATGTACAAGGTGTAAAGAAATGTTTGGTCCTGGCTGTCATAGACGTATTCTACATCTTCGGATCGGTGAGGATCTGTGAAAAAAAGTTGCCGCAAAATTGTTCTTGATCTTGAATTTTAAGGTCAAATTTTTGTATTATTGCATTTTGTTCTACGAATCATGGGGACAGAAAGTGTCAAGGACCATTATCATTTGGCAGCTTCACTTGCTCGTATTGGCATTATTGATAACCCTAATTGTAAATGTAATCAGGAGCAGGAAACACTTAACCATGTTCTATGGCAGTGTAATCTGTATAATGAGCAGAGGATAAAATTCATCCGAAATCTTACTAGAGCTGGATTTGAATTGCCGTTAGATATAGGTTGTTTAATAACCGAACCTAATATTAAGGCGTGTGTTTATATCTTAGCGTTTATCAACTACTGTAATTTACGTGTCTAATGGTTTTTTTTTGTTTTGTATTTTTCCTAATGTTTTTGTTTTTTATCTTATTTTGTATTATAATGTAATATGCTTTATGTTCTAATAAATTTCATATGAGATTTTCTACTAAAAAAAAAAAAAAAAAAAGTGTCAAGGGAACGATGGGTCAACACTCAACTCACCCATAGTTCTCTCGACACTTTTTGTCCCCATGATGCGTAGAATAAAATTCAATAATACAAAAATTCAAAGCAATAATGCAAATGCAATAATACTTAAAATTCAAAGTCAAGAACAATTTTGCGGCAACTTTTTTTCACAAATCTTCACCGATCCGAAGATGTAGAATACGCCTATGGCAGCCAGGACCAAACATTTCTTTACACCCTGTACAACGACGGCATCGGGTCGTTCCGAGATGCTGAACGACTCTGATGGTGTACAGCGACGGTAACATTGGGCGTTCGACACGCTCGGAAATTGTACATAGTTCGTTTGTAGCGGGCCAGACACGATTCCTACAAAAGGGACAGTCTATGGGAGTTAGCTAGGCCATTTGTCATAGGCGGAGGTATCCTAATTGGAAGCAACAGGCTAATCTTAGAGCAGACGGAGCCTAGAATAGCTCGGACCCAAGGTGATTTAAGCCGACGCGACGCGCGACGGTCCGTCTGCGGGGCCGAGCTTTAATAGAGACAGTTCGGATTAGGAATGCGTGTTCGAACGGATCCGATGCCGAATAAGCGACGCACACACTTTGTTCGAGCAGAACCGGTTCGATTCAGTTCGTGCTGCAATGAACACGTTTCTAGATCCTGCTTAGACGAGTGCGTCACGAGCTTCGGACCTAGGATAATCTACGGCTTTAGATACGCTAGGCCCGCGATAATTCACGGTCGCAATCGAGATAGCAAGAACTAACCTAGGGCTGAAGACACCCCAGGCTGACATTTCTCAAATTTGACGGGGAACTATGATCTGACGCTGAAGTCAAAGAAATGATTATTATTAACTAGCTGACCTGACAGACGTTGTCCTGTCCAAATTTCAATAAATTTGATTGTGATCATTTTGTGAATTTGTGAAAAGTTGTAGGATATACGTAAACAAAGTAAAAATGAGAAAAAACGTATTTCGCAAGGATCATTATAGCAAACAGACGTGGATAATGCAAATTCCGATTGAAATATTGATTAAAAGCTGCGACGTTCGTTTTTTGTTGTATTGAAATATAATTCAGAAAGCACCAAGTTTTTCCCGAATTTTCATGTTTCCGGGCAACTTTTCCAATTTTTTGTACTCTAAAAACCTGATTCGGACTACAACGAACATTTAACAAAAAAAGTTTGCCAAATCGGTCCAGCCGTTCTTACGTGATGTCGTGACCAACGAACAGCATTTGATTTTTATTATATAGATTAAATATACAGAAATTAGACTCCAGAAGTACCGCAAGCACTATGCATGGTTCAGTCAAGCATTTTCTCTTTTTCGAATATTTCCTTTTTCTTACTAAGTACACTGCAACGATTCGCAATTTTTATAACTATCGAAACTCATCCGAGATAGCTACACGCATCAAATTCGAATGGCCACAAACCTGAGAGGATTTTCCAACGATTGACTCTCACGGACAAGTCTTCTCTCTCCGAGGAAGTACTCTCAAATGAAGTCGCAAAAAGGAATGTTTAAGAAGGTTGGTGTTCTATACATAGACTGACGAATTAGATGAAACGTATTTAGGTTTCAGAAAGTATTATGAAGCAGATCGGCCCGGAACAAAGAGCGTGCGGAGGGTCGAACCTGAGGAGCATATGCTAATTTTCGACGGCCCGAAGCACGATGATCACGTGTTGCTGACGTCGTGCGTCGCGCGCTCCAAAGTTTCGAACCAGCCAGTAATTATATTGTCAAGCCACGGGTGTTCAATTTGTCGGCACACAACCACCTCCCCCGCGTTCGTCAACCAGCCCCGGCTGAGCTCCACCTTCGACAACTTCAACACTCTGCCTTCGTCACCGTACAAACCCTCCGTTCTCACGCGTGACGAAGCCCTGCAGCGACCAATGTCGCGAACGCGATTTCCTGCGATTCGAGAATCTCGAGAACCGCGAGGTCGCTCTGTTTGTTTCCTAAAACTTCTCATTATCTAGTCTAGTCTTTCGTTATCAATACGTGGAGCGGGTTATAGAAGGCACGTACTTGTGACTTTGATGTTATGTAGTTCGTTCTTTCTCCACTTTCTTGAGATCAAATTAATGCTGTTAATTTAAACCGACTTTCATTAAGGTTTTAAACAAACACTGAAATCACCTCTGTAATTTTCGAGGAAATATGCGTACACGTATTCTGTAGAAAGTTATGCAAGATTTACCTCCCGCTACCTGTCCGTTCATTTTTAACCATTTTTGTACCGGATAAGCGGGTCGCGATATGCAATCAAAATTTGCGGAAGGATCGCGGTTCAAGCGTTGTGTTCAAAGTAGATACTTACATAACTAATCATGGGTATGTTGCGAGACTGAGCGACTATGGCTTCGACGTAGCACGAGCCTTCTGGTCCAAAGAAGGCAGCAACCCCGTCGCAGATCATATCGATCATTGCCTTGGTAGCATCCACGGTTTCTCCCCTCGTGTCGTTCCATCGCATCACCAGCCGTACGTTTGGTAGTATGTTCGGATCATTGTTGATCTGCAACGAAAACAAAAAATCAAAGTCAACTTAGCGCATTTTTGTAAATTTATTTTAATGAATCTGTCGATCCAATCTTTCTCCATATTGTGGGAATGATAAACTAAAGTATCGAGGTATGTAAGAACAATTTTCCTAGTGGAAAAGAGCTATAAATAATATTGTTATAGCTTATGGTCAGCCTTTTTGCTTGGTAGCAAGATTGTCTTAATCCACCCTAATCCCGTGTCCTACAATATCGTGTTTGACTTGCGATGAAGATTCTGAACAGAGTCTAATAAATATTGTTCTAAAAATGATCGAACCTGGTGCCGATATCATTTAAAACTTTAATTATCTAATGAATATGTATGTTATTAATTTCCTCTAAACCGAGATGAAACTATATTTTGGTTTTGCTTAAAGTATAGTTATTGGAGAACATGCAGGAATACAATAGACATACATTTTCTCCAGTTTTAGAAGATTGCGAACTACAAAAATCGTACGGCAAGGGGTTAATCATTCAAATTTCATTGAACACCTTTGGGAGAATATTCCCATCAGGCCTAATGCGATCTATCGATTTATCCAAAACCAAAATACCAATTTCTTCGACTATTTTTCATTTTTCAAGCTTCCTCTCAATAAATTGTCAATCCTGTCGATTCGAGGATGAAGCAGAAGGTTGAAATTAGCCCGCAAGCTTTCATCCTCTCAATTTGTCCTGATCGCGATCGGGGAGACGAATTCGGTGCCACGCGATCGTTAAGCGTTGCATAACGCATTATGAGAGGCCTGGCTTTCGTCATATCAAATTACAATAATTGGTCGACGGATCCTCGCACGCGAGTCGCAGGACTCTTGCGTACTCGTCTGCTCCCCTCGATTGTTTCCCAGCGCGCGTCCCCCTGTTTTAATGGGACTAATTGCGTTACCATAATTCCTAATCATGAATATTCATCGGTGTCCTAACGATGACGGACACTGTAAACGCTCTCTGCGTGCGATCAGTGCACGCATTTGTTTGCGTGTGCGTGCAAATAATTGGAAACAGAGCGTAGGATGACAGACCGATGAAGTAACAATTACCGAGTAATTGGAACAATGACACGTCGATCGACGGCAACCGTTTAAACCGTAGCCGAAGATACGAGATACGATCTAAAATAATCCGGACTCTATCGATCTCCTTGCGAAGCTGTACGATATAAAGTTTCGTGGATTTGTTGATTATTATCCCTGTGGTAAACAATTTGGTAGAGCCGTGAAATTTTTTGTGAGATTGTAAAGAATTGACACAGGGACATTCAAACTTTTCAGCATGATCGTTCCTTGTAACTTCTTCTTGTCTCGAAACGTGTTCTCGAAGTTCAAAGGACGACGCTTTAACATTGTACAAGACCCTAGTAGCACAAAAATATTGGGTAAATGTTTGTTTCAAATATTGAAAAAATATTTTTTAAGCCACACTTTTTCATATGAGAAAAATATTAGATCTGAATATTCTATACATATACAAGAAATGTAAATTCAATGTTCAGAAAATATAAGCTAAATATTCAGAGAATATAAATTACATATTTAAAAAACATAAAGTAAATGTTTAAAAAACGTGAAACCCATATTCAGATAACGTTCAATTAAATCTTCAAATTTAAGAAAAAGTTATAATAAAAATTAGAAACTATAATATAATAACACTACTTTCTGTGCACTGATCGAGGGAATATTTATCTTCGTCATCGAAAGGGGTTTATTGAAAATACAGAATTTTCTTATGCAGTTAGAAAGATTAATGGTTCGGGAAATGCTACATTCGTAGGCCCATAGATTTTTTTTGTGCAACTGTGCATGTGCAATTAACAATTGCATCGTTTCTTTAAGTAGAAATGCATATTTTTTGTTGTACTAATCGATTTCACTGTTTATTCTGTGTAAAAAATGATTACCATAGAAAAAAATTATTAAATTATCTTGTTTTCAAGATACTTTAAAATTTCTATTTCTAATATTACATAAAGATTTATTTTATGAGAAAAAATATTTTTTTCATGGTATGAAATAGAAATATTATTTGTATATTAGGAAAAACTATTCTATTTTTAATATTAAATAGAGATTCGTTTTATAATGAGAAGAAATTTTTTTTCATAATATGAAATAAATATTATATGTATATTAGGAAAGAATATTCTATGTCTAACATGAAATTAGATTCATTTAATATTTAGAAAAAGATATTTTTCTCGTAACATGAAATAGATATTTCCTCCATATTTATAAAATAATATTCGTTACTTAATATAAAATAAATATTGTATGAATATTTGAATATTAAAAAAAGATTGAATCTCTTTTTAATATTATATGAATGTGTATACAATGTTTTGTGCTACTAGGGGAAGTTCACGTTGAATCGCAACATTTAAAGAAAATGATTTTCAACCGATTGACAGACAAGGACACGAAGAATTGGCCACCAGCGTAGCCATCAAATGTTATTTGGTACTGTGAAAATTGAGTCTGGGTTCTTTTTGATAGCACCTCGTAAATTCACGTGGTTCACGGTGACTTTTAGCGGCATTTCTTCGCCACCTCGTACACGATCCTTGCATGTAGGAACGCCGATTAAAGTTCAATTCATAATGTTACCCGTCCTATTCGCCGACTCGTGAACCGTTTCTACGACTCTCACGTTTGTATCCGACTTGCGAGACCGCCACGCTCGGTTATTATGCAAATCCGAATTCCAAGGGACAATGCTTACCCCTTCCTCCGATCGCAGGAGTAGCACAACTTCGACAATTTACGTGCTCGGCAATTCTGCGCTGAAAGTGTAACCGCACCGTGCCCGATAAATCTCTTTAAAACGCGTGTTTGTTCCGAGGAACGTGCATCTACTAGAACGGAGGTTGTAGAACGCGTCCTAACGAAGGAAGCTGATAGTCGCTGAAGCTTGCATAATTTTCTTCTTGTATCAGGGCAAAAATTCTTTGGATCAGACTCATAGAGTGCATTCTACGGATGCTTTACTAGATGGAGCCATTCATATCATCGATATCTGACCCACGAGATTATTTGATCGATCGTACTTTATTTGAATATTATTCCTAATTAATCATGAAATAATAATATGTGTTCTTTTACATGCAAATATTTATCGATTTTACTTTTTTCTTATGCTGTACTAGGTTTCTTCAAATCCTGAGATTATAAAAATATGAGTGACAATTTTGTTTGCCTCGCTAACAAGAATACATTCCCAATGAATTATAGAAATGTATTCGGAACAAAGTATTTATTTTTACGTATTTTGAACCTCGGACGCTGGATCATTTTTATAATTACACATTGATGATGTTGATGATAATGACGGACCGCTTTATTCATAAATTTTTTAAAACACATTTTTAAAGGTACTTCTTGTAGATATGTATACATTTTTTAATTGTTGATAATGTAGCAGCTACATATTTAATTAATTCGTCAGAAACTGAGTAATTGGTCAAATTAACCCAGACTCCGCTGTCGGAGGGTGAATCTCATTCGGGAAAAATACGAACGTAAATCATCTTGAATATCCTTTCCTAAATCCTGATCCTAAACGATCTTGACTAAACGAAGATGTCCCGATCTGTGAGCTTGAAAAATTGTAACCTTGCATACCTAGTCCGAGGTATAATGCAACAAAGTTTGATATCATCAGAGTAAAGAGCTCATAGATTACCCTCGCGCACAAGCATTTTCGAGGACCACACAATGTTCAAGCAAAGGACTTCCTGTTCGTAGAACACCGGTGCCCGCTGTGTTGGGAGGCAATTAGAGGCATTGCGTCGGCTTGCAAGCATAAATCCTCCGGTTGCCGGTTCTACAAATAGTCGCGCGGTTACGTTACACGGAATGTATCAGTTTTCCTGAGATTTCTAGATCGGATCGGCCGCGAGCGACGGAAAACACCGACCCGATGGCTTAATTATGCCCCACGCATTGTTCCTGGAATGAATTACACACGCGATGTAATCAATTAAACGGGGGAGAGGGGCGGGCTTACGCAACGGAGCTATCACGCTATTACCACATCGGAAAAATCAAGATTCGAACATGAAATGTTTCTGGTGATCTCACCGGTATTCAGAATTAGCTCTGGACAAAACCTTCAAATTGAAAAGGTTAAAGTGCTTGAAATGATTTGCAACTATTGCACACAGTAGAGGTAGAGAGACAAATATGGGGTAGCTATTTGTTTGGGTTTCCCCACAATTGTTCCACTTTTTAACACGTATTTTTCCTCTGTTCATTTTTCTGTTCTTTTCAAGTATTTTTAACCAACTTCGAAAAAGGAGGAGGTTACTCAATTCGATCTGTATGTGCCTTTTTTTGTAGATGAAGAAACGTAGGTTGGACAACTAGTAAGATCGTCTCGATCACTTTGGACCGGGGGAACCGTTAAGACGGTTTCGGTGGAACGCTATAAAAAATCATTGCGCTTCCCGTTGGATGGCTCGCATTCCTGATCCTGCACCTGCCTTCCTTCTCGACCACCGAATTCGCTCGCCGCGGAATGCGAATAATAACACACGTCTGCCGCAGCCGAGGAAGTTGCTCTACTTGACCGCATCTTTCGGATCAAATGAATGGTTTCGTGCGCCGCGGCGTTACGATTTCAGTTAGCTTCTTCTAATCGTTGTCGTCGCACCGTCACCAGTTGCTTTCCTGATTGCGCCATCGAACTTCCATTCAATCAATTCAGAATTATTTTATCGAAGAAGATTTGCGAGTTTCTTCTTGATATAGAACTGTTATGAAGAAGTATATGTTCAAAATAAAATATTGTCCCAGTCAATTGTGAGAAACCGAAGGTTAAAAATCATCTTAAAATGTCGAAAATAAATGAAAAGCATCATGAAATTCTGCTAGTCTTTTCAGTTTCGCATTGAATCTATTAATTTCAGTGATAAATGCATGAAATCAGTTTACTAATAAGCTTCCGGACTAAAAATATGTTAAAATAAGCAACACAGCAATACAGCCATATATTAATTTGAAATCGACGTACATTCAGGAACACGCTGCTTGGTAGCAGGGTGAAATGTCGCGCGTAGCTGCTGGCTCGTTTGTTTCAGCAAAATCCTGCTCGGTAATTTCCAGCACATGTTTGTAGCAGCGATATGTTAAACAAATTGTTCCTAATACAAATGTAACTAATTCACGACCTACTGTACGGAAGAAAAACGAATGAGTCTCTATCGAAAAATTGCAACGCGACGAGAACATCCTCAACGAAGAGAAACCAAGATCTCGACGGCCGACTAATTAAAATATCTTTCTTTTTTTTTCCCTCTTGTCCGTAGCGTCGTCAAACAATTACTTTGTACGATCGGCAAACCCATTTCGCGCGGCTGAACCCGATAAAACAGTTTCATCCATCTGTTTGCTATAAATACTTCAGACGCGGCGCAGCGTCGTCATCGTCATCACCGTTCGTTTTTACGACGGTCCACGCACCTAGGTATCCCGCGTCGTGAATATTCCTTTTTCCGCGGAATGTCTAAGTACCTGTTTCCGTCATAAAATTGCAGGATCCGCGAATAGATCCAGCCGGGGAGCCATTACCGGCGATTTTTATTACATTGTTGCAACGCCGTCGTGCCGCGGCGGGAGTGCTTAATGACGGCGTAAACCGTGTTACCGGGCGTTTCGCGAGCGCGCGACTCGAGGAAAAAGAAACCTAAACGAGCGAATGGTAATTGCGGTTCGAGTTCTTTTTGCGAGCCAAAATACGTATCAATGGCACAACCACCGGGAGCGTTCGGGTACGATCTTTTGACCCAGAAAATCGACGCGTTCGACCGCACCGTGCGAATTCTCGACACGGTCGCAACGTATCCGAAATAGTTATGTAAATGGCTGTTCGCCGATGCAAACACGCTCCGCCGGACTGTTGCATTTTGCATGTTCAATTGCCACGAGGACACCCGACATTGTTGCGAACCGACGAAACCTGGAAACTCGAAGCGCGCGTTTCCAACATTCTATCCCGCCTGAAAAATACGTACATATTAAAAACAACCTGATTTCTCCGGAGAGTTACCTCGGAAAAGAGAGAGAGCACGTTACAGAACAGCTACTTGCGCTGTTGCCACTAGCAAGGTTTCACCGATCAGCTTATTTTCGAGTAATTGAAGGGCGTCCGGTCGTGGAAGGCTGTGCGCTACCGAACGCCAACCTTCAGGAACGATCAGATCTACACTGGTCGTCTGCGTTTCAACGAGAAATCGGTCCTCGAAGATGGTCGAGGGTTTTGGACTCGAGTGATCATGGAAATCGTTTACCGATTGTAACAATTACCGTACAGAGGGAAAATGACCAATCTAGCTGGACAGAAGTCATTTGTCTCAGATACTCCAATCGTGATTTTGAAGGTAGAGTTTATTAGTACGTAAGTACACTATGTGTCCCACGGAACGTTGACTGCAAATCGTCAGTATAACGAAGTGTTCAAGTGAAGTGATTATTATTTATGAACTGCATAGCATAATGAAAGGTATGCAAATTGAAAACCAATATGTACTATTTTGTCCCGAATAACTATTACAGGCAAATTGAATGAACCCTTCTCATAAGCGGTCTTTTCTCTGACATCTATAACAAAATTAAGCTCATGTACTTTGACTCCAACATGCTCATGGAGAGTCCCACGAAAATGGGAATTAGCGTAAAGCACCACAGAGTTCAAAAATTTTGCTCCCTCTAAATTTTTTCCAGCGATTGAAGAAATCTGGAAACGTCTCTGTTATTTTAATTTGTATGGAGAGTCCTACGAAAATGGACATTATTAGCATAAAGAACCAGAGTCCACAAATTTTGCTCCCTCTAAATTTATTCCACCGATTGAAGAAATTTAGAAACGTCTCTGTCATTTTAATTTGTATGAAGAGTCCTATGAAAATGGGCATTATTAGCACAAAGAACCAGAATCCAGAAATTTTGCAATCTCTAAATTTTTTCCACCGATTGAAGAAATCTAAAATCGTCTCTGTTATTTTAATTAGTATGGAGGGTCATACGAAAATGGGAATTAGCATAAAGCACCACAGAGTCCAAAAATTTTGCTCCCTCTAAATTTTTTCCACCGATTGAATAAATCTAGAAACGTTTCTGTTATTTTAATTTGTATGGAGAGTCCTATGAAAATGGGCATTATTAGCATAGAGAACCAGAGTCCAAAAATTTTGCAACCTCTAAATTTTTTCCACCGATTGAAGAAATCTAAAATCGTCTCTGTTATTTTAATTAGTATGGAGGGTCATACGAAAATGGGAATTAGCATAAAGCACCACAGACTCCAAAAATATTGCTGCCTCTAAATTTTTTCCACCGATTGAAGAAATCTAGAAACGTCTCTGTCATTTTAATTTGTATGGAGAGTCCTACGAAAATTGACATTATTAGCATAGAGAACCAGAGTCCAAAAATTTTGCAACCTCTAAATTTTTTCCACCGATTGAAGAAATCTAAAATCGTCTCTGTTATTTTAATTAGTATGGAGGGTCATACGAAAATGGGAATTAGCATAAAGCACCACAGACTCCAAAAATATTGCTGCCTCTAAATTTTTTCCACCGATTGAAGAAATCTAGAAACGTCTCTGTCATTTTAATTTGTATGGAGAGTCCTACGAAAATTGACATTATTAGCATAGAGAACCAGAGTACAAAAATTTTGCACCCTCTAAATTTTTGTTCCGAGGGACCTTTACCGATCCGGATCGCAGCGAAGGATTGCGGCTAATTGCCGGAGATCAAAGTTGTCACTTTGTCCAACTAACGAATATCGCCTCGGAACTAGTTTACGTCGTGGGAGTGCGTCATAGCGAATTCCATGGGTGAATTTTTCTGTCTCGTCGGTCGCAAATATGTCCGGCAATGAGCCGGGCAAGGTGCACCTGCGGTATTGAATCGAGTGGACAGGTACGCATTAGAGCCCCAATCCACGTGTCTCATGCGCTTAGACAGGGCGGCATGCGAGTGATACCGCGTGCGCGAGTCCATGGTCTGAAGAAAAATAAACCTCGATGGAAATTAATGGAACTGTTCCCCGTCGAATACTTCGGAATGCGAAAGCTAATTTGTTTCTGGGCAGCAGAGGTCCGCAAGCGTCGCGGGAAAGCGAACCGCGCAGGAACGAGAGGAATGCTGTGTTAATGTTCGAGGCAATTAGAGGATTCTGCGGGGATGCTCCGAATATCAGCGTTAAAAGTAATATCGTGCGCTCGATGGAACTTACAATGACGCGTGATTCATTCGAACCGCGTTCGGCATTCTCCTTCGCCGCAATTCCTGTTTCGTTCGCGGTTTTATGGACGGACAATTAATTAATCCTTCGCGAACGAAGAGTTTGAAAAATACCGAGAAACAGTTCCCTTCAGAAAACTAGATCGTCGGAAGATATGTGTTCGCGTTGCATTAATAATCACATTATTTGATCGAGGCCAGATACACGAGCAATTTCGTAGTCTTAGTCTTCGTTTCGTAGAATTAGTTAATCCTTCGCGAACGAGAATTTCTTAAAATATTTCAAAATATTTCCATGAAGAAACTGGATCGTATAGAAAGATATGGACCATTTTTATTGAATAAATAGATGAGTTACGAATAAAATACTAATTAACGGAACTCAACACGTGTTTTCAATTTAGGAGACTAGTAAGACTATCTGTAAATCTTTATTCGCAATAAAATCCAATCAGACAAAAAGATTAGGTTCGTATTTACTCGACGAAAGTAAAATAGGAGGCGGTCATTTATATGGATTAGGGTACCTCACCGAGTTCAACGATCTCGAAATGTGCTGTAAGGGTCAATGTTCTACATTACTTTGCCTCTAGCCGCCAGACACCTCGGCTTTCGTTCAAAAGTTAGACACAAATGTATTTCTAACAATTTTGAATAGTTGCAATTTACATACATTCATTAGTATGAACTTTGCGGATGGTTTGTCCGTTGGTAAATCACGATGGACGCGATTTTCCACTTTGAAAGAAGTTGGGTCTCCTTGGTACATAAAAGATATAAAACGTTCATGATTCTTCTTAGTCAATTAAGTACAAGACATATACTATTGATAAAAAAAAACGAATATTATTCAATAGATTCTCCAGGGTATTAATGAGAACACAAGTCATTTTCATGGCGAGAAATGGTGCTTAGGAAATGTTCATATTTAACAAGCATTTTCTAACTGCAATTTTTAAAAAGTCGATATGCGAAAGTTGATTTTTAAGTAAATAAAATGAATTCTTCGATTGGGACCACTGTGCGCCGTGAATATTTGCGAGTGATGCAACAAATGTCTCCGGTAACGTAATACCTAATTGCTCGCGGCGGAGCTGTTCGGTAGACGGCGATTCTCCTAATTACCTCGAGGTGACGACGCTATTCAAATATTGAAGAACCGCGTAACTGGAAGCACGCACAAGGATCTCTCGGCTCTCGAAAAGTCTCGAGTGCGGAATACATTAGACGCGGCCTGTATCCCTCGCACAATAGGAAAATGCCCAATTTAGCTGGTCAATTACGAACCTCAGTGTCGCACGGAACGTTGACTACAAATCTTCAGTATCACGAACTTTTTAAGCGAAGTGATTATTTGTGAAATGTATAGCATAATGATAGGTATGGAAATCGAAAATTAATATTTACTTTGTTGTTTCGAATAAAAATAACAGCCAGAATGTAAATCGAATGAACCCTTCTTATAAGCGTTCCTGTTTCCCACATCTAGTAATTAAGTTCAATAAGCTCAAGCGTTTCCTTTTTTGGTTGTAATCTGCATGAACTACCCTATCATGCTACAGAAAAATTAGCTGCGATTATTGGCACCTGACTGAAAAATTATCATTTTTCAGACACGTACGCAATCTCTCGGAAACAGTTGTTCCGAGAAGAGAAGAGCTGTAAATTTTTATGAAAATCTACGACGGAAGATGTGTTTCACGTGCTGCTTATTACATCATATCTGTTATAATAGTTACAGGCGAAAAACGTAAAAACCCACTTCGAAGCTACTTCCCGGGGCACTTTCCTTGTCGACGTATCCTGGTGAATTTAACGCTGGTGACACTAGTGACATTGACAACGGGTCGAGTGCTGATAATTAATAATATTCTGATAGCAAATATTCAATTAAATTTACGTTTTATTGTTTACTAGAAAAAAATGAATTTGAATCCAAGAATTTCAATTTTGTTGCGAACAATTTCCTACTATTTTAAATGTTTTATTTGAAATTTACTTCAAAGGACAGTTCCTTGACTGCTACTTATTTTCAATTATTCTGTTTACTAATTGCATTAAATATAGTTCTGAAACTTTGTTGTAATTTATATTTATTTGTAAATAAAAAATTAGACATAAAAAAACCCGTTTTACTTATATTTTATTTTCTTTAATGCCAAAACACAGTCGACAGAGGAGTGCAAAGGGTTATCAATAAAATTTCAAATATGAAACGAAAAGATGCTAGAAGTTCTTGCACGAGACTCTTGTCCAGCTGGATGGGCATTTTTCCCACTGTGTGTCGAGCACATTAGACGGGGCCCGAGTCCATCGGGTTCCCGATCATGGAAAAACTTTCACCGGCGCGGTGCGCTAAAAATACAGGCCGCATTATTTCTTCGGGATAAGTCGGCCACTTGGAGAACAGATACTTACATACGAAATAAAAAGTGTCGCCCGCGTGACGGGAACGCACGAAAATAGCCGCAGACGGTTCGGTTTCCGTTCGATGTAAAAATACAGTTCTGCGTAGCGATTCACGCGAATCGCTTGCGGGCATGTGTGCACGTGAACCGAGCTTTATCGCGGATGTAAGAACGCGAAAAGGAAAGAGAAAGAGGGAGAGAGAAAGAGAAAGACGGTACGGGAAGCCAACGTTGCGATCGCGATGCTTACTCTTGCGTGGCGTATCAAAGTACATAAATAAACGGGCGTAAAGCTCGTTTCCTGCACTTTCCGACTCGCTGAAACATCGGGTCGCGCGCCTCGAACGGGTTGTTAGGCGGCGATCTATTCCTGTGGACGAGTACTACAGTGATCAGATGTCTTGGAACCTTGGTAGAAGGGTGTAGTTCGATAGACAATCCAGAAATATTCTTAGTCTGTAGAGCAAGCACGTCGAACACACGGCCCATCGACAAATAGTCTGCGGCCTCACCAAGAACGTTGAAACTCTTGATGACACTTCACAAATGGAATTAATCGAAATCCAGTGTGATTCCGTATTGAAACGAGAATACATCGATTGCACATTTAATTTCTACAATTGCACGTGTTACGACAGCACATATATGTGCGATTATTTTCAATGTAAAAGTAATAAAACTGGGTAATGATGAACATACCGGCATGTACAATCAATTTCAAAAATAATTACAGCTCAACAAATTCAACCAAATTCCGATAATTTGGTTACTGAGAAACGATGCGAAGCTTCTTCAAAAGAAAAATGAAATGATTCTGTACTTCATATGTATTTTTGTAATTTTATTGCGCTTTGTGAGTAGTGTAACTGCAATGTTAATAAAAAGAATGTTTTTGAATTAATTTATAATACTTAACGAAAGCCTTGCTGGTAAACGAGTTTGACGTGGCTTTTGTAGAGGGTGGAAAGGGAGAGTGGCGAAGAACGAACTTTAACCCTTTGGACTATAACATAAAATCAGATGAAGCGATGAAGATTTCGAGAACAACCTCTTGTAAAAAATAATTATGAGAAATAATGGTTGAAAACGGAAAAGTCCTTCAATTATTTGAAGCGTGTCGAGTGTGAACGGGGATTGCTCTATTATCGAATGACCGCAAGTCATTAAACGCGTGGACAAGTTCACCCTCTTGTGCAAGGGACGGGTTCACGCGGACCATGCGAGGAAAGGTCGCTACACCCTGTAGGTGTTTAGAGCGAGACCTCCTCTGGTGGACCGAAGAAGAACCAGATCGATTTAGCGAAAGGGACACAAAAAGAAGGTGAAAAGCTCCCGGGGGAGGATTCGGCCGGTCCGAGACGCGATCGGACGGCACAGATACCGGCAACCCCGAATAATTATCGGCGTAACCGCAATCCATCTTTGACGTAACTTGTTATTTCCAAGTAGAACCGGATACGCGGGGCGCGATACGATCGGGCCCGGTTATTTCGACGATTCCCAAAGGTTTCTCGGGCGCGGAGACGGCGCGGCAGGCCCTTTCCTTGTACGAGCTTACGGTTGCAGGTTGCAAAAGAGTGCGGAGTCAGGTTTGGGAGAAAAAGGGAGAAGAAACTGAGGAGGGGAGGGGGTGGAGGAGGAGAAGGAAGAAGAAGAAGAGAAGAGGCAGAGGAGAAAAGAAAAGAGAAGGACGACGAGGTTGGAGGGCTGTCGGTGCGAGCTTGGGGGGCTCGAGGGGGAGGGGAAGGTTTCTCGATCGCGAGCGAATTCTTCTCACGGTTGCGAGAGCGCAGTTTCGTCGGCGGACGCGTGGGCGGACCGGCGAATAATGCCGGTCTTGTATTTTTAAACCCTCGCACGAATCGGCATCTCCGGGGAGATGCCGGGTCACTCTGCACGTTGCAGCTCCCGCTGCAGCGGCGCGCACCTTTCTCTTTTTCTTCCTGTTATTCGGGCCGAAGAGAGGCCTCGCCACGCCGCACCAAGCTTCGGACCGCTCCGCACCGGTCCGATCCGCTCTCGGTGCCGCGCCACAGCGAAAACGATCTCACGGTCCCCGCGGCCGCGTTAGGCCCGATCCTCGAATGAATTATCGAGCCTTCCAGAGCGTGGAACGCCGCGCCGGTGACCGCCCGGAGGAAAAAACCCGAGACAGGGGTCCCGCGATATTACCGGCGTTACTTTTCGGTAAGCCGGGGATACGCCGTGGGAACCAGGGACCGGCTACCGCAATTAGGACCCCGGACCCTCTCTCCGAGGCCAGTGCTCCTCTCCGAAACCGATTTCCTCTCTCCTCCCTCTCTCTCTCTCTTCTGTTACTCTTTTAGCCGACGCGACGCGCGGCCGTATACCCTGCCGCGTTCCCGAATATTTGCTACATCCGTGTCGTCTTCTACCCCCCAGCTCTGCCTCTCATCTCTTCGCTCCCCTCGCCATGTGTCTGTTTTGCTCGATTCGCTTATCGGTGATACTCGCTTATTTACGTTCCCCCGGGAACCCAGTGGACGTTCAAATAGTGGACACCGATGTGGTGTACCGAGCGCTCAGCAACAGGTGGGAGAGAATTTAACCCTTTCGTGACTCGATAAAATGAGAGAGTATATAAAATGCGTGTTTCCCTTTTATACAGGCACTTAAGTATTCCACCGAAAATATCTACGTTGTGTTAGCAGTATGAAAAGATGTTTCAGGAAGAAAATGGTTCAGTGGTCGAATTATTGTGAAGGAGAAATTTTCTTTCTCTAGGAGACGTTTTCCGACTTCAGGTCGTTTTTCTTAATGGATCGACGTATTTTGATTAATGTAATATTATAGCTAATGAAAAGACGAATTTAACTATATATTATATGTTAACCTTCAAATGTCCTTCGAAGGAGTTATTGTTGCAAATGTACTATACTAAATTCTTTCATAGCTTTTTCCTTAGATGTTTGTTGTTAAGTATTCAAAGTACTTTGTAATGAGCACTTTGAGCGCATCATTTCAGGGTTAAAAACTTTCTTCTTCTTTGAAGAGTAATTATTAACTTCCCGATTCATAGGGAAGTTATTGTAATTACCCCGAAAATCGAAAATCGATTTTTTAGCAGATCTCCACGTTTCATGGTCATTGGAGTCATTTTAGACTATTTTTATCAAAATGTTTGTGTGTGTGTGTGTGTGTGTGTGTGTGTGTGTGCGTATGTCCGTTTGTATGGTATCAAATTTTTCGTTAACGTTTTCTGAAAAAATAACAATGCGATCAGAATAATGAATGATGCAATCGATGCGCCCCGCTGGAACTTAGAGCTGATTAGATTTTGGTCCATATTGGTCAAGTAGTTTTTTAGTTTTTTTAGTTTTTTTCGAAAGAAGTTCATTCAACAATGCAAATTATACGAGAGGACGGAAATTTTCCACCGAAGAAACAAACATAATAATTATATATATTTTATTTTTATTTTTTTATAATTTAAACAAATTTTTTTTTATTTAAAAAAAAAATTTTATTTTTATTTTCCTTTTTTAATTATGCATCTAATGCTAATGTTACCGCTTAGAATAATCGAAAATTATCCCAATGCAAGAGTGAGTTATTCATCGCTACTGCCGAGAATACATTTTCAAAGAATATCGATGAAAGTACAAAAACATTTATTTTACAATCTTTAAAAAAACAAGCAGTTCAATACGAATTATTAACTGAGATGAAATTGAAAGTTAATATAAAAAAATGGTTAATGGAGCATGCGAGCAACGAGCATACGATGTTGGTTTAATGCGACGCCATACAGCAAACATTTTGATAAGTAGAAAACTATTGAACTTCCCTGAGAACGTATAATCTTCTTAAAACGTACACTAAATAATGATAATAATATACTGCAACTAACGAATCGGGAAGTTCTTTGTGTGGCTCGTGGAGAGTCACACACCAAATAACATCCGTACTACTAACCCTCTCGCGAACTCACAAAGCGAGCTACACACCCCCACCCGCGAAGCTCGCGAAGCTCGCGAAGCGAGCGAGCAACAATAACCAGCTAGTTTCTATTATTAGGTTGTACGGAAAGTCTTGTCCTGGCATGTACACACAATGTTGTTAGAAATCAAGACTAACTAGAAACAATACCGTCATCCTTTTATCAATGTTCTACCATTTACTAACCGAACAATTTATTCAGTCGCGAGAGGATCTATTGCAAATGATATTGTACTCATTGTTTCAAAAACGAAACAAAGTTTTGGGACAACAATGTATTTTTATCGAAACCAGTCTTCTACGTACACGAGATACAAGACTGCGAACGATGTTATTACATTATTCACCGCGTATTAAAATCATCAAAAGAAGGAATACATTTTAATCGAACATCTGTTCCCTGAATATTATTTGCAAAGTTTTCATATTGCGTAGATCTGCGGACTGATGAATAGAGATGTGCGAGGTATCGGGATTCTTGCCAATTTTTCACGGGAATTCCAATATTTTCGAGAACCTGTCTAAGATGACGAATAAAATTCGCGACCCGATCAGATCCGACCCGACCCGATATTTGCTGGTTCTCGCACACGAATTGCCTTCTTTACAGCCAGGAACAGTAGTAATAGATCGATGCTGAAAAACTCACCTCGTCAAGGGCCATGGAGAGGGCGCCGGAGATGGCGAGACCCTGGCGGTCCTTGAGGCCGCCCTTGATCGCCGTGAGGTATCCAATGGTGAGGTTCTTCACTCTTGGCTGGGTTACGTTGGCCGGCTGCCTCTCGGCCCCGGGTGACTCTGGCGACGCGGCCAGGCCCAGGACCAGAGGGCTGCTGGCCAGCAGCAGCAACACCAGCAGGGCTCGCGAGCTGCTGCCGTAAGGCCGCGGGTGCACCGGTTGCTGTTGATGATCTTGCCGGTGCCGTCGGTTGCTTTCCTGATCGAGTTCCTGGCGACGGGGAGGCCTGCGGCGGCTCGGCTGTACTGGCGGGCCGGGGCGCATGGCCGCCGCCGCCACCGGTCAGCACCGCCTCCCTCCCGTTCACCTGAAATTCACACCTTTTTTTATCCACTTGCGCAAACCACGATTATTCATCGATTCGCCTAACAAAGATGCGCACGAGATTCGCGTATTTCTTCGCCTTTTGCATTTTTTACAATGTTTCTACCCTCAAGCGTCCGCGTTCTATGTACTATTCTCCAGATTCAGAAAAAGGGGACCTCGAACCGACCTTTGCGCGGGTCAAATGAAACTTGGTACGTGTCGGTATTGGTATCTCCTGTCCTTCCTTCAATCGAATTTGCAGATGCAACCTTTCTCACTTTCAATTAGTACGAGAATACAGGGTGCCCCAGAACTAGTGTAGGAGCGGGAAATGGGAGCTTCCTTGGGTCATTTGATGCGACATTTTCCTTTACAAAAATGGCGTCCGCGGCTTTGTTTAGGAGTTATTAACGAAAAACACGGACCAATCAGAGCGCGATCTAGACATGCGACGGCACGTTCGGCCAATTGACAGTTGGCGCGTTGGGTAGACCACAGCCTACTTTAATACTAGCCGTGCTGAAGGCAAAATGGCAACACTGTGAGAGTCCGGTTTTCCGATTGAGATATATCTATATATATTGATATATATAGATATATCTTAACAGGACTCTCGCAGTGTTGCCAAGTTGTTCAGCATGGCTAGTATTACAGTAGGCTGTGGGTAGACTGTGTTGACTCGCGTCTAGGTCGCGCTCTGATTGGTCCGTGTTTTTCATTAATAACTCCTAAACAAAGCCGCGGACGCCATTTTTGTAAAGGAAAATGTCACTTCAAATGACCCGAGGAACCTCCCTTTTCTTGCTCCTACACTAGTTTTGGGACACCCTGTATAATGGAGTAGGGATGTTTCTACGTGCACCGCTATTCTCTCGTCACCGCTCTACTACATGTATACAGTCACGTTTAATTGCATTGCCTTGATTTTCTTTCTATGTTCACCGCGTTGCTATTCTCGATCTTTACCGCTCCTGTACATGCATCTGTACCCTTGGTGATAGAACAGTTTTGCGAAGAGAAAATCAAGATACATACATAACTCGGTTAGATGCGAGCCCACTCAAAACGCGGTTCATCCTATCTAAAGCATACGTACTCACCCACGATGAGAGCTCGATTACTGTGTCAATGGTGTCCGGTTTTTATTCGCGTGTTAACTTCATCCCACTCGAGACACGCACAGTTCACGTATTTTTAGCAATTTATCTTTCCGCATTTTTCCCATTTCTGAAGAGCCATCGCGGAGATACAAAGCTGCTTGACTTAGAAGTGCCGTTTCGACGCTATCTTCCTGGCTGAGCGCACTTATCATCAGGCGGCACTTACTCGCCTGAGTCATCGTGTGTGCCATCTGCGCGAGGCTAATAATAACTGATACCCCTAAAACGATAGAACGCTCGTCAACCGCTCACGGCTGACAGCTCTTCCTATCGATCCAGATTTTCCTGCAACAACATACCGACGCTCAGTAGTCCGAGGAACCGATCTAGCAGTTCATTAGGATTTGAGCACTATGTATTTGGAAGTTTAAGGGTGTAATAATGGACGTCGATGGATTCGTTCTGATATCAGCTACAATATTATGTTATATAATGTTGATGTGGTATAACATAGTATGTATATATCAACATAGCATGTTGATTTTTAAATGCTTGTACGACTTTTAATAAATTTAAAAAACAAGTAAACATCAATATCCACTGAACAAGCTGTGACATTTTAAACAATAATAATTCTTGAACAAGGACGAAGGTGGAAATGATCCCTGCGGCATCATACAAAGAAAAGTATACTGAAAATTGTTCTAATTTGAAAAACGAGGAATTACTTTGAACGCCAAAGATAATCCATGTCAAAGAAAATAACTTTCATTAGAGTATGACTTATTTAATAAATGAAGAACTGTAAATTTAAGTTCGGCAAGGTTCAGAAAAGAAAATTAATAATTTTTTCGATCGATAATAATCATATTCACAAATTGTTCATATTCAAATCCTCGCTCTAATTATAATTTTCATTAAATTTTATTGATATTGACATATTCAGCGTTGCTAAGCATTTAGAAAGCAATGTACATAGATGCATTAAATACCGCTATGAGATAAGTCATTTTTTATCAAATGAACTTCTAGATCGGCCGAGCGGACCTCTGCGAGCCGGAGGATCGACGTCGACGTTCCACAACGTTCGATCCCCGCCTATCGATTGCGTTTATCGCGATCTAATCGCGACCTTGCTCCCGCGTGAAAACTGAGTCAACCTCGCGAAAGAATCCGTCGCGTGTTCCCAGCATTATCTCCTCGATCGGGTATCGATGATGTCCAGGAAGCGTTGCGTCAGACTGTAGTCATCCACGGGAAAAACTAAGAATAAAACTAGGCGATCTGAAGAACCGACAACATACTGTGATCTAATTTATTTATGCGGCTCTATTTGCGTCAAGCGAGAACACCTCCGTGCACGCGGAATCGCGGAAAGAAACCTTCGCGAGGAAACAATGTCGAGGAAGTCCGCACGCTACTGTAAATCATGATCGAGCGATCGCCCGGGGAACGGACGTTTCTGGAAACAAAACGATGTGGAAATATTGTGCAATCGATTGCAGATGCGTCGGTGTGGGAATTCCCTGATTTTTTGTTTCTTTGGTTGTGCCGATCACGTGCTAATGCTGTAGACGCAGTAAAATTGCTTTGGGGTTTTGTTGTTTTCCATCATTTTCTGCTATTGTATTGCAATAAAATGATCAACTGGTGTGAATCCCGATCTATGCGATCTTTCTTAACTTTTTGTACGATTTTTCACGAAGATACAAGCCCTACTGGAGTTTCATTGATTGGTCTTATGGGCCTTACTTATTCGAACAATTTGTGGAATGGAATTCCATTCGATTACAGTATGGTTTAATTTCTTTGTGAAAGTATACGTATAGATAAACTGTCAAAATTTGTAGTGATCAAGGCTGAACTGTTAGATCTAAAATAATATACATGTTTTTACACTGTGTGCGTAGAACTATGTTGTCATAAAACGTATATTATTAGCAGCGTATTAATTTAGTAATATCGTTCAAGTCAAGTATTTTTCTATCATCACTATGTAGTCAGCGGATCTTTATGCAAAATAAAAATTTGCCTATTTTATTTGCAACGAACATAATATAAAAATGTTTTAATTCCTGCAATGTTTTTTCTGTTTTACACTTACCGATTTTATGATAAACACCAAATCTGTTGTCTAATCATCACCATTAAAGAAAATATTTAGTTAGCTACTTTTCGATGTGCATAACAACTTTTATTATCTTCTTTGTAATTCTGACCAATTGCGGTTTTTCTAAAATTTCCTTTCCACGTCATATAGTAAATTAATTGTTCTAACTTCTAAAGAAACACAAGCAAATCGTATGATCCGATATTTAAAAAGTTAGTGTCCCTTACTCTCGTGGTTTACTGTACACATATTCCGTCTTGAAACGAACAAATTTCTACTTCAAGTGTTCAAAGGCCGAAGAAATCGAAACGGAGGTTACCGCATTACCCGAAACGTACCATAATCTCCGACTGTCGCGTCGTTAATAACCCAGACCTAATTGTTCGACGCGACGCTGAATGAAGGAGCTGAAAAAGTACGACATCGAGGAATCCTGAGTCTGGTGGTTTGAGAACCGCTGAACCATAAAACGCGACGAGATTGTCGCGTTATTAATACGCGGGTAGACGAGGCGCGCGACGTGCGGCGCGAGACAGACCAACAATGCCCGATGAAATTTCGCAACGTGGCCGATCCCGGGAAAAATAACGCAGTCGTCTCACGACGCGGAACGATTCCGCGTTGAGGCCTCGAGAAACGCGGCGGCAACACGTGGGGCCGGGGACACACCTGTTGCGATTACGTAACCGAGACCTGCGGAGCTCCGTAGTCCGTAGGCGACTCCACGAGCGCTAGCCTGTAACGACCCGCGTGCAACAATAAAGACGTCTTCCCCACTTGATGCATGGTGTCATTCACACAGAGCCGAGTCGCGGAACTTTCGACGAGTTCCCTCCCTCTTTTGCGTCCCTGTCCCGATGCGATTTAATTACAGATATCAGTGAAAGTCACACGGATTTGGTTGCGACGGCAGGATGTCTTTGCAAAGGACGTCGCCGATGCACCGCAAGGTGTAGCGCGCGTTGCAAATGTACGAAATTTGTTGGTTATGGCTTTAATATAGTCCGTTATTTATGTTAACGATACTTTATTTCACATATACTTTAGTGGTACTATAAAGATTTAATTAACATAGCAGTGTATCATTATATTTTTAAATGTTATCGGCGCCCGGTTCGATCATTTTTAGAAAAAACAACAAATGTGCAATTATAACATGTTTCTAACGTTTCGATCCCGATGTGGATCTTTTTCAAAGAATCATTATTGCGTCTGAAAAATATTTTGAATGAATAATAATAGCAGTGTATCCGCGTATCCTGTATTCTAACTTTATGTAAATAGTGTGTACTTTATAAAACTGCTCTTTAGGAAATTCCGACCTGCTCAGGCTAACTGCTTCTACCAGACTGACTACCAGACAACGATCCTGGCCTTATGCCCCCGTCTGAGCTCTTCTGTCCCTGTGAAAACCGCCCCTTACGCCTAAACCCTTAATCTAAGATGCTATGGTATCATTGAATTCCAACATATACAACTTATAAAAAAGTAATGTACTTAGAAGAAAGTGGATTAGGTATGAGTTTCACGTGTTACTTGATTGTCCAACAACACGGACGAATCGACAATTAACAATATTCGACTACGGAGATTCTACTGAATCTTCTGTCCCTGTGAAAACTGCCCCCTTACGTCTAAACCCTTAACCTAAGACGCCATGGTATCGTTGAATTCCAACAAAATTCACATCCATAGTTCCATGCAATATTTTTGTGTAAATGCATACGTATAATCCACAAAATTGACATACAGTGGCTCCCACTATTATTTGGACACTGAAAGACGATAATTTTTTTAATATTGTACTATACTACTTGAACCTTTTTTTAGGAAGCTAGAGCAATTAGTTTGGTACAGGATGTGAAAGTTTTTCAAAAATTGCATTTGATCAGAATAGTAGAAAAAATACTATAAGTTGCATTTCACGATAAACAATATAAGAAAAGAAATTAAACACCTGATAGTCTTTCGAAAAACATAGTGAATTTTTCTGTGCACTGATCGTGTTTGCTTGTAAGAAAGGAGATCAGGTGTAACCTTACTTTCTACGCCACGCGCATTGTTTCTTCAATGATATTTGTAGCGTCACTGTCGATTAGTTTTCATTTTTTATGCTAATCGCAGGTTATGAGAGGCATGAATGCATAAACATCCGCTGTCTATTAATAGATCGATAGAAGAAAGAGGAGTTGTATATATATTTCTTACGATTGTACAGTTACTCCGAAGGCTAACGTCTCAAGTGGTAAAGTGAAACTCATTAGCGTTTAATGTCTTCGAAAAATTGCGAGAGCAAAACCACCAAAATTTCAATTTCAATATAATAAACATTTTATTCGATAATTTCACTCAGAAGTATGGCGCCGACGAAATAAAGAATGTGATACAGGTGATCTTGATTTATCCGACTGAGTTCTATTGTAAAAAATTGCTGAACGTAACGATGCCCTACTGCTATCCGTAAAAATTGCGTTTGCAATATTCACTAGGAGTTGGACACACGGTTAAAAGTGAAACGATCGTCTCACGGGTCTCGTCGCCGACTCGTCCAGTAAGTTCTCGGCAGATTTGATTCGAGGCTCGCGTGATTTATATAGACGCTGGATCGAAGGCATTAACGATGTTTACCCGGGGAATTTTAGGCTTCAGGGTCCTCCTTTCGGGCCGTAGATCTCGTGAACGCGTGCTGACGGCCGGCAATTGCTTTCGTCAGTGTCTGGAATATTTGCCTACTCATCCTGTCTCTTGAACAAACTTTCTTTCAACGACACAAGATCCTCGAGCCACCGAAAGAAAATAAATTGAGCAAAAACTGTCCCAGTGTATACGAATTTGCGAACCAATTTCAACCGATTACAGAGCAACGAAACCTCGGGCTAGAAACGAGCCATTCGGTGATTTTTACGACGATTCCGATTCGAGTGACGCGACTGTTCGAGAATCCAATTCACGCGTTCGACGTGAGAGAAGAGAGCATTCCCGTGTCACGTGCTACGAGCATGCTCGCATCGGAGCAATAAAAACTCCGAATTTCTAATAAGACCCGGCGCGACTCGGCCGTCCGATTGATGTTAATTAACCAAGAATTTCTGTCGCTTCCGAAGACAGCCTCGCTGGCACACTTTTCGAGACTCTGTTCGCTATTCTCCTTCGTCGTTCTTCTGATACCGAATAAGTGGAAAAATTGTACGAACACTGCGCGCGCAATAAGTGCTCGGGTTTACTATCGTTGGCTTTTGTCAAACGGAGGGACACGGTTTTCTACATGTCGCGCCCATGTTTGCCGACGATGATCATATTTCTCGAATCGGGCACTGAAAATGTCGGAAACAAGCCGCCTAGACGACGAACTATATGTATGTTGACACAGAGGGATATTTCAAGTTAACTCTCCAATGCACGGTTCAAGGGACTCGGAATTTTTCTGGAATCTCTCAACTTTTCTTACTGCGGTATCACGTTTCGATTGTACTTTATTTTAATATTATTTATGATTTATCATCAGATAATAACGCGTGTAAGCATTTCATGGAAGAATGTGTTCTGAATACAAAAGAAGCTTTTCTCTCAATGAGATTAAAATACGTAACATAAATATTTTGTCCTGAATAAATTTGTATAATTCCATGAGAATGTATTCTTGTTGGCGAGGCTCACAAAATTGTCAATGATTCTTATATTTGTAGATTCTCAAGATTTGAAACAACATACTTCTTAAAAAGTAAAAATAAGACCAGTTTTATTCTATCTCGACCATCAAAGGACTATTGTTACCCTAGTTTCAGTATATGTAAAGTGAAACATTTTTAATATTGGACCATACGATTTTAATTTTTTTGGGATGTCAGAACAATTGGTACGATGTGAAAAAAGTTTGTGAAAAAATTGTAAGTTGTTGGAATTGCATAGAAAATACTAAAAGTTGCATTTTACAACTTTTTTATGTAGGCCTATGTATTGAAAATTTTAAAAATACGGTTTGCAGATCTGTGTCAATTATATGCACTGTGAAAGTTTTCATCACACAATCGGTTAATGCGAAAAGAACGACAGCCATTGAAGGATGTAAGAATCCTTAGATTTACTGCAGTTATAGCCCGCAAATCGTGAAAATCTGCAATTTTTCCCATCTTTAAACGCCTGTACTTCATTGCAACGTCGACCAATTTTGACGAAATTTTCAGAATATGTTTAATTGACACAGATCTAGAAAACGTATTTTTTAAATTTTCAATGTAGGCTCGTATAAAATAGTTGTAAAATACAACTTTTAGTATTTTTTCTACAATACCAATCGCAATTTATTGAAAAAATTTTGTTTCACATCCTGTATCAAACTCTAGCTTCCCAAAAATTTTAAATCGTATAGGACAATATTAACAATATTAACAGAGTTATCGTCTTTTTAAGAGTGTCCCAATGTTAGTAGGAGTCACTGTACCTTCAACATGGTAAAAACTCTTTAGCTGAACAACTCTTGCTTCGGTGAAAAAGAAGAAGTTTAAAATTGCTGAGATTATGTTGCTGCAGGAAGGTCAGCGTGCATCTATAAATTAGTGTTCGTTGAGAAGCTGTTCGTTCTTACTTGTGAGGACCATGACTCGAACGAGACAAATGATTTCGGGGCGAAAAGTCGTCGATTAGCGCCGGCGACGAAAAGTCGCTAATGCGAGCGTATTAATATTCATGCCGCCACGGAGCACTAATTAAACTGACGAGCGGCACAGGAGAAATCGCGGGATTTCTGCAATTTACACCTGCCACCTTGGGCGTAATAGATGAAGAGGCAACGGTGAGGTGATGATGCTTGCCTGCGAGCTTGCTGGTACGTCTTGATTGGGCAAACACTGTGCGATGTAATTAGTAATAAAAGTGTAGCAAGCAAAGACACCATAATAATAACATTCGTTTCTGCAGCACGACAAATCGGACGCGAACGCATTTAGTGACAAAGATAAGATACTCGGCAAGGAGGGAACCAGAAAAATGATTTAATATTGACGCAATATGTTTAGAAAAGTACGAGGAAGATAAGTGGGCCGGGGAGTAAGGGGTTTGTTTGGGAGAATCGCGTGCAACTACATGATTTTGCGGAAAATATTATTTACTTCTAGCGATGACATGTGTACGTTTCTTTTTTTGTTTTGCAAAGTCGAGATTTGACAGCTTGCAACATGTACGATAAAGATGTACTTTGCATGTCGCCTTTGAAGTTTTGTAATCTTGAATTTTGCAATCAGCAGAAGGACATTTAGTCAATGCAGTATTCGATCAATATTGTACAATATTTCTCGAATCGAGATCAAATTCATCGATTCTCCAGATACCAGTAATTGCAATTTATAAAGTCTAAATTCGCCGTGATAATAGAAGCATAGCTTGAAGAATCTTTCGTGGAACTACTACCGAGGATTCGGTGGATCCGATAACGAAAAATTGATTCGTTTGCATTACGACGCTAACGATACATTGAATGCACACACGCAGCGGAATAAAGTGAAAACATTTGGTTCACCGGTACACACGTACACGGCGATCGAATATGTTTAGTAAATAGCGTAAGAAGATATAATCTCTGACCGCGCAAACCGAGGGATGTAACTTGAAATTGGTGCACGGTGCGGCGGCCGGTGAATTGTAAATGATCCATACACACGAGCACGTATATATCGAGGTATCCTGTGGTGACCAACGGAGCCACACCCCTGAACGTTTACAGTAGTAATGTGATATATTATATCGGCATGAAATACTCTAATGTACTGTGTAGCTGCGATAATGACAATGCCCACGCGTGTACATCTTGTACTACATATATACGCGTATCGTTCTTCAATTACCCCGTGTAACACGATATACTGTAGAGACGAGGCGCGTTAGTACCCGTATTACACGTATCACGTGCGGAAAACAAACAGATATACCGTCTTAAATGATACGAGCAGGGTCCTCTTCTCTAATCAAACGCCTAAACACGCTTTCTCTTGAATCCCGTTGTTATTCGACAACGGTCTCCTAGTAAATTAATTTATAAACCCAACGGGACTCAAAGTAGAGTCAATGGATCAGTCGTTTGAACCGTTCTCGATCGATATGGGTATTTTCGCACGACACATGGATTCTTCCAAATATCTCTTACAATTAGATTAGGCGTAAAGAGGGCAGAGTCGTCAGACGAAGACTTGTGCCTCCACTTCACCTTCTCTTTCTGCAACGCTATTCCACACGCTTCTAGGATAATAAGGGTAACTTTTCTCCTTAATCCGTGTCCTCTCCCCTCACATGGCGACTTTGGTAAAGGATGTTTCAAATTTGATGGCGGAAGACGAGATATCGATAGATCAGCGGACTGCGAATTCCAGCTGGTCAGTGTAGTTATCACTGTTTATCTAAACGATATGCACCGACGAGTGTTGACCGTGGGTTGCGTAAACGCATGCCTGACGCATGCCACCGGTCGGACCGTTTGCCGATTCGACTTCCTGCTGCGTGATTCCAGTGGAAACGCGCTGAAAATGAGATCAATTCCATTCAGGAGCCATTCAGGTGGCACGGAACGCTGTTGCAACTCAAACTTCTCCGTCCTATTTGGCATCCGACACCGCGCCACGTATAGCACCGTTGACCGAAACGTGTCAACTAGCTTCTCGATCATTTTCTGACAGTCATGTGGTCTTAAATCATTACTTTCGACCATCAAAGGGCTTGCAAAATTTTATGTAGGCTCTCATTCTTCTATGGTAGTACAGTAGAATTAAATGTGTCATAATGGATTGCTCATTATGAATTATATGGAGCTATTACGTTGTAACATAATTAGATAACTAGTTAATAATATTCTGATTGCGAAATGTATAAACCAGGATGATTTAAAGCAAAATGATTTATTTAAGAATCTACGAGGGATCCACAAAGATTCACGCGACTTATCGGCGACAGATGATTTATCTGACTCGATCAAAGGTAACCGCATCAGCAAATGACGTACGCGGGCTCGATAAACAGCGCTATTCTTAGCAGATTATCGTTCCAAATTTGCTTTATGTATCACTCCCATGTTGATGACGATTTTCTGTTTGCTTTTGCTCTGCTCTCGTAGAAATCTCGCTCTTCCAAAAGCGAAAAGAAATTCGAACGGATTAAGAAACGTATGTATGTAGAAAGTTTTTCGGCTATTCATGAACAGATCAACGAGTCTCGAAATCGAACGATCGATCGCTCCAATTTTAGAACACTGTTGATGGTTCTGGATGGATCTGTAAAATCCATCAATGCTACTGTTTAAATTTTCTTTAAATTATTTTGGAACTGTCCAATGAATTCTTGTTTTACTGTAATTTTAAGGTCTATATGGTACATGTCTACAGTAACGAGAGAGTTCCTCCTTCTATTTAATGTACGTATTGTTGATGGTTTAATTTTTTTTTTAAAGAGAGATAAGTTTCTTTTAGTACTTTTATTATATTGAAGTAGGTGTCTAAATGATAATAAAATTTTCCTCGCTGCAATTTAAAGCAATATAAAGATTCTACAATTATGCGAAAACAACAGGCCACTGATGATGGAGATAGAAGAAAAATGGTCTTATTTTTACCTTTTACATGAGAATGATTGATAATTTCGTTTGCCTCGCCAACAAGGATACATTCTCATAGAATTGTACGAATTTATTCAGAGCAAAATATATTTATTTTACGTGTTTTAGTCTCACTGGGAAAAAATACCGAAGTAAAACGTACACCCGCAACAATACATACAGTAAATTTATTCTACCGTGTGTCCCCATTGTTCCAGCATATTTCTTACATTTCCTTGATGCGTATTGCTCCGATAGGAAATAGATAAGAAGCAGCGATTTTTTGAAGGAACGCGGCACATCGACAAGAAGAGACGCAGACATTACCATGGAGAATGAAAAAAATCATCCTTTCACGTGCAATCTTTCCATCCTCGCTTCGGTCCGGTAGCATCGAGTCCCGGTCGATACTCGTGTCGAGATAAGCCGAAGACACACGTCCGTCGGAATAGATAGGAATATTAATGCAACGTAAAAATCGGACCACGGATCGTCGATGCTCGTGTAAGAGAGCTGGCGGGAACGGGCGGGCCCCGGAGTGCAATAAGAAGACCGTTAATTACTAAGTCTCTCCGCAGTCTGTAGAATTACCTATTCTATCGATTAATTATGCAACCGCGCGAATGATCGAGACCGAACGGGGGGAAAAGAGAGGAGAAGAACTACGAGAAACGGATGCGATGGATTACGCGCGTTGATCGCGACGAAAAATTAATCGTCCGTGCGTGTCGGCGAGGCGTGCGCACACCGCGACCGCGTGATCAAAAAGCGCATCACGCTCCCGGTGCATTGTCGCGTGACCTCAGGCCCGTATCGAGCCCATCTTCTCGCTACCGAGATTTTAAACTATTGGGAACATACCGACGATCAGCTGCGACACGAAACCGTCGCATTTAGATCGTTCCGTCTCGCGGTTCGAGCTCGAATGCGTCCACCTCCATGTTGCAACGAAAAATGCAACTGAGAATAAATCTTTTTTCTATCGTCACATATATCTCTTAAAACAGCGTACCTCTTGTTTTTAAGAAATTTTTTTCCGGTAGTTCTTCTGGCATACAAGTTTTCCGCTTCAACGTCGGATCTCTATTCGAAATGTCTCGTAACGTGACCAATCGCGAGCAAAAGAACAGGATTGCTAGCAAGTAATGGCAAAGGTCAAGTGTTACGTAACCAAGACAATTCGTGTCGTTTTTTTAAATCGACACTGATAAATAGTCAAGATAACTTTTTCGTAAAAGAAGCTTTTGTGCAGGCATGCACAAGATCGTTGATAACAGGTTGTCTGATAGTTTGGACGTTTCGAAGCGATACACGCTGTCTCCTATATTATATATTCTAAGGAGAAAACTCTGTGGTCGATATTAATAACTTAGTCGTGTGAACGAAGATTGAAAAGAGATGCAAATACGGTGTTTGGGAGGGACGCTGGAAACCCAGCGAGTTCGTGACATATTTCCAGTGGAAAATCACGTCGGGAACGGCACGTGGAAAGACAATCGTCGACCGCTTTCGTAAGAAAACGAAATTGTGCTCGGTGCGTGCTCGATCGCGTGCAAACGAACGATCCACCGATCAATTTTCCCGAGAAGCATGACCAACGAGGCTACAACAATGCGCTGGAGTTACGTGGATTTCGTGCTGCCACGTGTGCGCGTTTTTTTTTAGCCGACTCGATAACGAGCCAGGCTATATGTGTACATATAACCAGTGTTATTTTTACCAATGCGGTTTTTACGAACGCGCGATATCGCGCTCCACACAAGCTGCTTAAAAGTCCGCTTTTCAAGTAACAAGAAACGAATCGATAAGAAAAGTCCGTTTCGAAAACGTAGCTTTTTCCTCGTAGCATTGCATTCTTTTCAATCGGCGCAAACTGTGATCCATTGCTTTACTGTGCGATCTGTCAGAGCGAAATCGAAAGGACAGAAAAGTATTTCACGTTACTGCATCCCCCACCGCACCGCTCAAATTTTACGTTGCATTGTACTCTTTTCGCTCTTGTCGGCACTACTTTATCCATTGTTCTATCGTGTGTTCAAGAGCAATATTCATCTATCATCCGGATGACGTACAGTGGGGCATTTGGCCGGAAAAGTTGGAAAAACTGTTTTAGCGTTATTTATAGGCTCAAGGTCGTAATATAGTGTGTCGTTGAATGCGTCGGTAAATGTTCTAGCGTACTTTTAAAAATGTACGTATTAAAATATCTGTTTTTCACTCCGGAACGAAACTCAATAGCAATAACCAATTTTGAACTGAAATCACACCTTTCGACATCGTAATTATTTAATAATTCTATTAGAGCATATTTGTACTGTAATTTACTGACCGATAATCATGAATTTTCATATTTCGAGTTTTATTTGGTAGCTTCACTTGTTCGCATTGGCATCATCTTATCCCAATTACCTTACTTTAATTGTAAGTGTAATCAGGATCAGGAAACACTTAATTGTGTTCTATGGCAGTGCAATCTATGTAACGAGCAGAGGATAAACTTCATCCGAAATCTTTCTAGAGCTGGATTTCAATTGCCGTTGGATATAGGTTGCTTAATAACCGAACCTAATATTAAAGCGTGCGTATATATGATAACGTTTCTAAACACTTTTACGTGTCTAAAGGTTTTTTCTTGTTAATAATGTTCTTTTTGTTTGTCTTTTTCCTAATGCTTTTCCTAATTGCTTTTCATTATACTTTGTATTATGTTCTAATAAATCTCATATGAGATTTCCTAAATAAAAAAAACAATTCCGACAGTCGCGAATCGCTGCGAGACGCGGTCTACGGTACTGCCTGCACGTTTCAGGACGAACAGGTAGCATAAACTGGAAACACGACCAGCGAGACGGTCCGAGAGATTCTTGTTACACTGTTACGATACGTTTACGCTAATAAGCCGATCGACCGTTTTAACAGGCTTGTTAAATCCGATCGAATTCGTGTTCTCCGGGAGGTTAATTTTTCTGGGGGTGCGAGACATCGTTTTCACTCGAGATCCCTTCGATACGATCTCGAAGCCGGGAGTTCTGCAACATGGTAGAGTTGTTGACAAGCTGTATTTTCGATTAATCGCGACGGAGGTCTCTGTACTCAACTTATATCTGCGACCCGGCTTTGCTACGACCACCGTCGTGCTCCGGTTTGTAACAAGAATGCTTAAACAAGAAGGATGGTTTTAGAAATCGGGCCTGCCTTTCCCGAGTTGCTGCGTTCAACAATGTTCGCCTGTTCTCGAGAGACAAGTGACGCGTGTGGAGGGTTTGGCGCCGCTCCAAAACCGCCAATGCGATCAGGAACTGAGATAAACTCCGAGTAGAAAATTGTTTTCATGCTGTGACTAAATATACTGCGGATTCGAGCTCTCCTCCTCTTTCTCCTTCTCTCTGCGTGTGTTTGTTGTTGCTGCTAACTATCTGCGGAGGAGGTCTCCCGGCGCTTTGAAGAATGAGAGTTTCTCTTGAAACGAGGAATCCTAGGGATAACCGTGACCGTTGGTCTGCGACGTGTTTCAAGATCGGATGCGTCTTGAAAAGAGCATAGAGATCATTTGTAAATAATTACCGATCTACAAAACGCATTTTAAAAATTTTCAATATTGGCCCAACATAAAAGAGTTGTAAAATGCAACTTTTAGTATTTTTAACAGTTAAACGTATAGCGATCGTAATAAGCTTTAAGCAAAAATTAAATGTTTTCGGCGCATTGGTTCGATCTATTAATACTTTAAAACTTTAACACACTATTTGAGGTACAAGTTCATGGTGAAGTATGGAAACTGCTATGTTCTATATTTGAAATTACCGCCTTACATTGATTCTGACCAATGGATCGATACACGATCAGCCATTGGTTTCATAGGTTTTCGTTGAGTTCCTCACTACCATAGTGACTGTCTAGGCAGCAACATGTGGTCCCACACAGACTATCGATTTTTATAAATTGTTTAATCTAAAGTTATTTTGCAACACTACGCAAGTAAGTAACATGGTTTTTTCTTTAGTTTTCTATTACCTGTTTATTTTCATTGTAAAACATGTTACGCGTGTGTTCAATCATTGTAAGTTTAAATAATTAAATAATATAATTATGTTTGGTTTCATTACAGACACAATGTTAGTAAATTAATCTCTTGAAAATGATCCAAATTTGGATCGAAACGTCGAGATGAAATATTGTGAATATTTGCAAATAGTGTGTTAAAGTTTTAAAGTATTAATAGATCGAACCAATGCGCCGAAAACATTTAATTTTTGCTTTAGTATTTTTGCTACAATCCCGATGAATTGCAATTTTTGACAAAATTTTTTTTCTCATCCTGTGGCAAACTAATTGCTCTAGCTTCCAAAAAATTCAAATCGTATAATACGATATTTAAAAAGTTATCGCCTTTTTAAGAGTGTGCCAATACTTCTTTTACCCACTGTATATACCCTGAACTAATACGCCTTTAACATTGTACACGCGGTATAGTAGAATTCCACTACACGTATTTGATAAAGTCCATCAATATGCAAAAGTTGGCCACCCCTGGTTTATAGCCAACAATGAAAATCATCCTCCGCCGAATTGAAATTGTAAGCAGATGTAGAAGTCCAGGGAACGAGTGGTGTCCAGTGCAATCCTCCGAGTGTCAAGACCGATTAGTCGAGTTTCAAATCCGTCTACATCGATGTCCAATCAGATGTTCCGTCTGCGTCGCAGCATCCTCGATCAGCTTAGCGCGAGGACATGTTTGATGCTCAAACACAGAGCCCGGAGAGAACTCGACGAAAACAAGCCGCGAGCCGTAAATCTTGGTTACTAAGTTTTGTATGTTATCTGAGCCGCGGGTCGGCCCGCGAGGAAACGTCGTAAAAGCGACGACGAGCATCCGCCGCGCTCCCGCTGATTTTCATCTGCGGGATCGTGTGTGCCGAGAGACCTGGAACTTGGGACCGCGTGAACCGCCGAATGTGGCCGTGCATAAACATTCGAGTGTTCGCGGAATAGTTGGCAAAACGCCATTCGCGACCGCCGCGATGCGCCGTGTCGGATCTCCCCTCGTGTTTTCTTAATTTCACCGGGATCGCGAATCGCTTCGGTTCGTCTACATCTCTCTATGCCTCTCCGCGGGGTGGCTGGCGTCGTTCTGCGCGACCCACTTGCAGACCCGACGGATGTTCCACGGAATCGTACGCACGCGAACGAATCGCTGCGCTGGCGCGACTCCAAAGCCGCCCGTCCCGGCCCGGCCGGCAGTAATTCTCTCGATTCAACGCGGCCAAGAATCAGTTGCCGTCTACGCGGCCTAACGACGTTTATATACGCGCATAACAGCCAGCTGTTATTACCACCGGCCAACCAAAGCAAACCGGACCACTCGCTGATAAGATATTCGAGGGTTTCGCGTGCTAACTTCTCTCGTCGCCTGATATCTTCTCCGCGCAGCTTCCGGGTGCTAGACATATTTCATCTGCCGTTGCGGCATGGATGCACGTTATGGAAAAACTATTCACTACCACTTCCTACGTTGATTTTCACTTCACGCGCAGTTCTAGTGCTACAGGTCTTTTTTACAATCGTACATTACCCCTTTGCAGTCGAAGATATTTTAACTAGAAAATTAATCGTTTTTACCGGCCCAGAATAATTTCATTGTACACGATTTCGTTCATTTGATGCATATGAAATTAATATACAGGGTGTCCCAAAACTACCCTAAGAGCCGAAAATGGGAGGTTCCTTGGGTCATTTGAAGCGACATTTTCCTTTACAAAAACGTTGTCCGTGACTTTGTTTAGGAGTTATCAGCGAAAAACAAGGACCAATCAGAGTGCAGGTATAGCGAACGGAGTCCGACTCTGCGACAGGTCCCGCGAGGCGTGGTGTCGCCATTGGTCGACTCAGAATCAATCCGCTGTAGCCGCGCTCTGATTGGTCCGTGTTTTTTGTTAATAACTCATAAACAAAGTCACGGACACCATTTTTGTAAAGGAAAATGTTGCTTCAAATGACCCAAGGAAACTCCCATTTTCGGCTCCTAGGGTAGTTTTGGGACACCCTGTACATAGGGTTAAAGCACGAATGATGTGTGTGTATTGTATGTATGTACGTGTGTGTATTAACAGACAACCCTATGTATAGTTAAATTTATAAAATAGAGAATCGGAACAGAAGAATTCTAAAATTATAATTGCAATTGTAAAAAAGAAGATCAGTTCGATACGAGCAACCGCGACAAACGCGTCTGTCAACGATTGAGCTATCCGTGTGTCTTGTTTTATAAATAAATACAGCTTATTGCTTACATATAATACCTCAGGCAATACTTAAATGTTTTACTAAGCACTTTGATGAGATACCAACATGTTTAAAAATGTAATCAATAGTTTGAATAATGGGACTGCAATTTTGGGACAAAATTTGTAGTAGTGATTCTCCTTTCCTCCTGGCTAATATTAAGTTCATTAAACGTTAAAGACTCTACTTCTTAAGTGGCTTATGTCCTTTGCAACAAATACACAGAATTTTTACATTCGTCAGGTCGCGATTTTTTCGCAGTTTATACGTACAACTAAACCGCGGGACGTACCATAACTACGATTGCTAGCAACGTTTTGACTTTGAATCAAAATTGCGAACAGTTCGAAACGATTCGCAATGCTCTAGAATAAGCCCAGTTCAGTTTATTTGAATTTAGTCGTAAGTATTCTACAGTTACTTACATTTAGCGCTGCATACTGCGTTTGTATGACTTCTAAATGACTCATTACATCATGCACGATTCACCGTGTTCGGCCTGTTCGCGCTGCTATTATTTCTTGTGGCTCTAATTGTGACCTATCGTCTTTTGGAAGCTGAGTCATTGGTTTCACACGATCGACGGCAATATCCGTATTTTACAGATTCTCAGAAAAAAAATTATTCTCGAATAAAATGCGGGTTTGATGTATTCGTGCAAGAACTGACCGACGACTCTAGAAAATTTTGAAAAGAACCAGGACATTTTTAATCGGCTCCCGCCTCTTGCGAGCAGTGCAGACAACTTTTATTTGCTGTTACGTTCTATCAAACTTATCACGCTCGTCCGAATAAAATTAGAATATTGTTGCGTTCAGAAAAGCCTTTTTAATGTTTTACACTTTCAGAGAATACAATAGTAATAAATCGATTTTTTCGAACAGTTCAACGGGAATCACCGCTTAATATCGGACGCATTATCGATCACTATGGACGCAGGTCTAAAAGCGATCAGAGCAATAATGATGACGCACCGACACCGTGTCGTCGTATCGCCCATTGTCTTCCTCGATACACGCCGATGACGAATTTAATTAAAGACCGCGCGTGGTTGATCGTGACCGTGACGTGGCCGTGCCGAATACTTTTTCTGTGATTAATTGCCGCTGCCTGATTTCATCGCAGAACTGCTGTCCGACGAATCAGATACGGCAGCGCGCGGTTGATTGACAGCGAGGGGGATAGTGCGCGAGCCACTCGGAATCGATGCCGCGAATCCACTCGAACAAAAAGAATAAGAAATCAGAAACGCGGAGTATTAATAGATACGGACGGGAGCACTTTTACGGTAGCCGAAGAATCCACGGATCAGATAAGACGCTCTTGTAACTATGCAACGAGGTAATCACGATCCGAGCGGATCGTTCTCCTTTTGCCGATCTCGCGCCGCAGTTTCTGCGGAACGAGTGAAAGCGGGACCGTTCTCGTCCGCGAAAAGTTTATCGAGAGTGAAATTCACGTGCGAGGCGTGGTCACGCGTGTGCGATTCCATGATAATAAAGACTTCGATTGCGTTTATATTGGGCCGGGTGTCTCTCGTTTGCCCACTAAGAATTCCTTCGCGCTCTCAAACTACTTCCGGATTCTCTAATCAACGCGCGTGCTCAACGACGACCTCGTGAAACGATGTTTGGAATGTGACGCTCGTTTCGCAGTGTATCCGATAGCAGTGCGGCTTCCGTTATCTCTTTCACGAATTAACGTGTCAGCCGCCGCGTTGACGCGCGTATCGCAACCGGATTGATGGATAAATTATGAATACCGGAGTCGCAGAGTTCGCTCTCACCTTAACATTACCGCATGTTAGGACCTCGTTATGTCAATCATATTTAAGCGATAGAATGGTGCAGGTCACCGGTGACCACTATGGCGTTCTCTTCAAGAACTGCAACTTCTTGACTATCAACACTTGACGGATATTTGGGGTTTATTTCGTTTCACGCTTCAAGCGCATGTATCGCATAGAGAAGTGTTCCGTTGCATTCAATGCGCGCATCAGAACTGCATCAGAACGCTCAGAATTCCCTACATCCCCACCACTTCGATGCGAAGTCGATGCATCAGCGGTTGTTAGCGGCAATTTCAAAAAATTTGAGATTTCATGTGAATCTGTGCACGAGAAAATATAAACGAAACTTGCTCAGTTTAAACTCCACTAGTCTATCAATCAAAACAAATCCCTTCATTTTTGACATCAAGAAGAAATATGTAAATTTTTGTCAGGATAATTCGAAAAGTATCAAATTTTTCTGGATTCCCTCCCACATCGGTGTGTATGGAAACGAAGACGCCGACTCCTTTGCAAAATCTGCTACATCTGCTAATGTAGTGGATATACCCCAAGTACCTTTCACTGATTTTACCTGTCAATTCAAGCTAAAAGGTAACTTCAACACTCGCTCTACTATCACTGAGCAAGGCACCCTCAAGGGGATTCATTATTTTCAAAAATTTTTTAACCCTAGGCAATCTCCTTGGTTTACTCAAGATGTTTCCTTAAAAAGATGCTTTATATCCACTGTTAATCGTATCAGGGCCAATCATTACAACTTAGCTGCCTCTCTTCATCGTGTAAATATTATTGATGATCCTAGTTGTAAGTGTAACTCAGCTTCTGAGGATTTGGATCACGTTTTATGGCAGTGTTGTTTATATGAATACCAAAGAATTAAACTTATAAATAATTTACGTAAAATTAAGTTTTTCTTACCATTAAAAGCGGATCTCTTTTTTGCAGAACCAAATGTCAAAGCCTGTGAATATATTTTTCAGTTTCTTAATGATTGTGATCTGCATCTCTAGTGGTTAGTCATATTGTAAATGTACTCAAACTGTATAACTAGTGTATTTTTGTTAAAGCCGAAATAAACCTAAAATAGGTTTCAGTGGCTCAATAAAAAAAAAAAAAAATATAAACGAAACGGAACGATGTCGATGCGCGCATCGCATCGAAAGCGATCTATGCGCTTGACGCGTGAAACGGAACGAACCCTTGGACTTTTGGGGCTCGGGATTTCGCTCGATCGCGGCCCTAGATCCTCAAGGATCGGGACCATGTACGTATACAGCTTGCGGGCCGTTTTGCGATCGGTGCGCCATTGGTATCGGTCCGGATCCGATACCGTTTTCACCGCCACTGTATTTTTTCTGTCCGGCGATCTCTAACTACTGTTTCTCGGCGCAGTGTATCGCGTTACTCCGATCGCAGTGTAACTTTATAACACAGACGGAGAGGGAGAGAGAGAGAAAGAAAGAAAGAAAGAGAGAGACTATTTCCCTCTTCGGCTCGCAGACCGCAATGTTATTACTAGCAAGGCGAGCAAACACACGATTTCGCAGTTAGCCGGCTCTGTTGGCCGAGGCTACAAACACGATATTTCATCGCGGGGCGGTAATAGGAAATCGCCTAGCTAGCCGGAGAACCTAGCCGGCTAGTCTGGAGAGTCGCGGTACAAGGCGGTTTACCGTTCGCGGAAATCGGGCATAACCGGCGTTTCACTAAATAATTATTCAACAGACACACTGTAAATCAACGAGGGGAGGGGGACGTTATAGCGGACGCGCGCGTGCCCGGCTACCCTGAAATTGCTATGATCCTGTGCGTGGATTCCATCTTTTACCAAGGCTTAACCGCGAACACGCCGTAATTGCCGGCTGACGTTTCTATAAATTCGCACCCCACTCCCCCCGTCTGATATCGTTACGATTCCATCGGGTTAACACGCCTTGCCCGCTGGCTGCAATTATTGCCTGGAAACCTACTAATCTCGCGAGCCGACTGCATCCGCGTGGAGCCGACCGTTTCAAACGCGAGATCTGCATGCCCGCTGCTGGGAATTTCTAGTTGTACTCGTGTCTCAGCGCGAGGAATACCGAGAAATAGATTTGTTGCGTTCCTGAGATCGCTCTGACGTTGATGGGACCATTTTCCTCCGCATTTTTCGACTACAACTTCACACTTCCTACCGCAAAGTGGGAAAACTCTAGTTCACTGTCTTCGATATTTTCCTGTTTTATTTGCAATCTGCATGAACAACTATCATGATAAAGGAAAATTAGCTACAACGACATGCACCTCACTGAAAAATTATCAAATTCAGACACGTATACAATCTCTCGGATGTAATTGTTCGGAGAAAGGAAGAGTAGAAAATTTTCACGAAAATAATAACAAAAACATTTGAAACATATTCATGAATGCTAACGAATAACATACACACTGCGCTGTTCTGGTATCGTTTGGAAAGCAAACCTGGTTCACTGTCACATATTAACCCTTTGCTTACCCTGGACGAGATATCTCGCCGCCCAACCTAGACACTATAGACAAATATATTTTATAAGTAACAATATCCTGATTTGTAAAAGGGAGAAATGAATGAAATCTTTATTAATTTGTTGAAATAATTTGATTTACTTTCTGAAAATAGTAGTTGTTTACTTTCTACTGCTACCACTGGTGCTAGGTGGCGAGATATCTCGTCAAAAGTGTTTATCCTGGCGCGAGATATCTCGTCCAGGGTAATCAAAGGGTTAATTTTGTTGCGCCCCAGGAATAGTACAAACAGAAAAAGCCCGCAGAACTTAAGATATGATTAAGAATTACAGTAAATCACGATACTTTCTAGATATTATAAAATTGAATGATAATTATCTTTATAAATAACGAGTATTGTCAAAACAACTCGGACATGGTTCTGCTTACACGTGCTCTAGATTAACCAGAAAGAGTTTCGTTAAAATCGACGACCCATCACTGCGGTGTCTCCTTGTTAGACCCGAAATATTTATTATTGAATGCAGAAGACGTTTGAGTTGCTCACGGTGCGTTTAGACGAAACGAAAGAGTGCTTCAGGAAACAATCATTTTTCTCCCGAGTTGCGCTGGAAGTAAATACCGGGTCATATACAGGGTGTCCCAAAATTCCTTCAACACCCGAAAATGGGAGGTTCCTTGGGTCATTTGAAGCGACATTTTATATTATATTAACGAAAAACACGGACCAATCAGAGCGCGACCTAGACGCGAGTTAGCACAGTCGGCCCGACGCGCCAACTGTCAATTGGCCGAACGTGTCATCGCATGTCTAGATCGCGCTCTGATTGGTCCGTGTTTTTCGTTAATAACTCCTAAACAAAGCTACGGACGCCATTTTTGTAAAGGAAAATGTCGCTTCAAATGACCCAAGGAACCTCCCATTTTCGGGTGCCGGAGGAATTTTGGGACACCCTGTATAGCGGGTCACCTCGTTGGGACTCACGTGGAGCGGAACGTGTTAAAAATGGCAGAATGTTACGCGCTTGTCGTTAGCGCATTAACCGTTGTGCAAAGCGAGGCCGGACCGAAGATTAGGGTAACTGGCCGCGGATTGGTTCTACGTAGCTTCTGTCCGCCGAAAATCCTTACTTATTACGCTCGAGGGCGCGGCGTGCAACGCGTGTATTCGCTCACGAGCGTTCGCCACAAATGCGACCGTGTGTAACTTCGTGTGGCCGAGGTACGAAGGGCCCCGCCGGCGATAAAACCAGTCACGAACATTGTGCGCGGGGAAAACGTACGATAGCCACTTCTGCAGAATTCTGGCCTATGCACGTGCACACGTTCGGCTGCGTTCGCATTCGTGTTTGCGTTCGCGACCGACCGGGAGAGCCTGGCATGTGTGCACGTTACACGGAAGCGTGGAACAATGCAATACCATTCATGGTAAAAGAAGAAGTGGTTGAATCACCGTCTGCAGCGGACTATACAGGGTTGTTTAGAGGAAACGTGCTCCAGATTACCCAGCAGAGCACGGCCGGGCTTGGTACTCTCTCTTCTGAAACGCTGTAGCCTATTTCGTAACGTGTTCGTCCTGAAATTGGACCTTCTTTTGGATTACGTAACGAATCCTCTTCGTGAACATTCGATACGTTCGAAGGCAAATTATCTAGAAGTGGCGATAGTACGCCGACGAAGAGTTAAATGTTCAGATTCTCACGCATCTCTAGTTAAGGGAGTAGTGCACAATTACATACCGCTAGATCCACGTATTCGTACACGAGGATTGCAAACGTCCGGGATGCGCCTTCTACTTTCTCGATAATGCAAAGATGCGATTTTACGGTAGTCAAAACCGCTGAACAAAAGATCAATCTAGAACGCCGGACAGTGGTCTAAACGGGCCATTTAGCTGGACAAAATTATTCTAGTATTATTTTAAGACTTAAAGCCCCATTTTTATTCGAGTCTTGTACTTACGGTTCATGCTGGTATCCATCATAGAATGAAAAATTCCACAAATATTTCCACTATCAGATGTTCGCAACGAGATATATTAACAAATAGCGAGGTGTAGAACGACAACGAGGAAATACGAAGTTGAAAAATGAGTTGTTCGATGGAGCATATTTTATTAAGTGATAAAACTAGAAAAAACAGCAGTGATTCTTCTTAACTGGTACCTTACCTATCATTTCCGAGGGATTCCATTTTTGAAGTGAAACTTCTTTGCTGAGGGTAACAATTTTCTGATGAAACGGAAGTCGATGTGACGGAAGTCGAAATTCGAGCGCGAAAATTTAAACTGAGAATGAACGGAGAAAAATAATTTCTTACTTAAAAAAAGTAAAACTTATTGCTTATTAAGTATAGATACAGATAAATTATTATAACTAATAAGCAATAAGTTTCACTTCTGCCGCGCGTGGTTTCCACGCACATGATTTTTTTGAGTTTTGCCTAGCTAATTGGCCCGTTTAGGCCACCGTGCTTCTCCCTCAAAAGTATTACTTTTACGTTATCGGGACGCAATTTGCATCATTCGAGAACATATAACTGTCGTAGCTTTACGAAAATGTTAGTCGACAGCTTCGGTAGTTTCGGTGAGAAATATGTATATCCGTGGATTTAATTCTCCCTGTCCTAGATTAACGATTCCACAGATGGCAACCCTAATCACGGTGCAGCACGCGCGTCTACGCGATCCGCAACTCCGTGTTTGCGGCTGCATGGCGGACGTGGACCGAGATAACATATGAAAATAGTACACCAGCAAACGATAACACGCATTCGGCATATCTGTCGCGGACTCGGCTCTGCTCCGCTCGATTCTGTTCGGCTCGGCGCGGCGTTGTTTCTCGTTCCCGCTCGATACTGCGACTCGTCCTCTCGCAAACTGCGAGGACACCCTTCTTCGTCGACGTCAACTATGTGTAGACATAAAGGGGGGATACGAGGGGACGGGGGCGGCACCCGAGGTTCGCGCATGTTACCACACGATAATGATAACCGGGTGCATTGAATCGGCGAGTCTCGGCGAGGTCGTTTACACGCGCGCGCGCACGCACGCCCCGGATCATCGAGAAAATGACGTTATTGTTGTGTGTTGTTAATCTTACCTAAGCAACATGGCAGAGTCACTTCACGGAGAAGAGTGTCGATGCTCGAACGCTATATCGCTAGCATGCTGCTGCCAATCGGTGCTCTTCGCGGTTTCAGCCTGAACTTCTAACAGCCACCTGAAAGAGAACATTGAAAGGCGACACGTTTTATTCGTTCTTTATCTTGTGGTTTCGAATGGCGGGTACAAGCATCGGGAAAAGAGAATCGCGTGTTCGCTCGATCGAACTGTTCGGCGCTGTCGACAACCGTGATCTTTCCTCCATAACGTCGCGGAACGGTAAGGGTACGTTTCTGTTGCAGTTGCAAATAGTCAGGAAGATGATGAGACCGAAGCGTAGAAATATCGTTGTATTCTTTCATAATGGAAACGTTCGTGTTCAAGCAACAAGCAGAACTGACTGAAAGATCATAGAGATAAGCGTTGGAAACAGAAACTAATCGAACAAACGAAGTTGTACTATTACTAGTGCTTTCCTATAAATACACCATTTTTTATCACAGCACATGAACGTACCCTAATGGAGCAGCGGATTTCAACATACCGATGATGTAATATGTAAAATATTAGACACAGTCATTTAGAAAATTTAAACGTCAAATGAATTAAAACCTTGCATCCAGACGGCGAATCGAGTTTTGAAAATTCTGGAAGATTCATTTTAGTATAACTTGTAATAAGGACATGAACTTTTCTCCATTATTCAAAGTAAAATAATCCATGGATATGCACGAACACCCTATATTTATATGTGATCGATTCCACCTTACAAAACCATCGTATTTGTTTCACGATGGCGACATACATATTGTCAACGATATTCTTATAAACCTGTATACAGTCAGCGTACAAAGTTTTCGTGCATCCTTTAGAAACGAATAATTTTTTTCAATGTAGACCAACTGGCAAAAACTTTGTTGAGATATCAGAAGGATTAGTTTAGCAGCTAATATGTAAATATATATACTTTTAAACATTGTATTTGTGCTTGTGTCAGGAAAATTTAAAACACGTATTTTGTAAATCTAAGTAAATATGTTATATACATGTACAAAGTCTCGTTGAAATCGATTGACGTATAAAAAAGCTGCTGGCACGCAAGATGCAAAAGTGTTTGAATTTAGGATTTTCAATTTTGACTAACTTCAATCGTATTTCATAACAAGCTTGATCGATTTCGATGAAACTTTGTGCATGTATATAACTCACTTAAATCTACGAAAGGCGCCTTCTAAATTTTCATTACAGATACAGCAATAGCAGTTTTTAAAAAGAATCTATCGATACTTTACTTAGTAAATTAATCTTTCCAACATCTCAAAAAAAAGTCAAGTTGTTCGGTCCAATTTTAAAACAGTTATTCCTTTTTAGAGGTCGTACGAATACTTTCTACACTGACTGTATGTTTAATTGCACGTATTCAAGATACACAGGCGTGCAAAAAGTTTCCGGCCACAAAAGATTCAGCAATCTATATATGGAAAGCGATATCTGAAAGAATGTTAATTAATATTAAATACAGAACAGCAAACAAACCCGAGTTATCCTGCTCGGTGTTCTCGGTAAACAATCCTTTAGATATCGCTGTCAGAATGCGAAGCGAAAAGGGTATCTGACCGGAAACTTTTGTACGCCGTAGTGGCTTCAATGACTTGTGTCTTTAACCCTTTGCACTCGAATGGCGACTTTCGGGCGCCGCTAAAAATTGCCATGTTGCAATTCAACACAATCTGTAAGAAATTGTGGAAAATTACAATATTGGTTGAACAAACGTGTTAATCGCATGTACATCAAATGAGATTGTTCTAGGATAGATCAAATGATACCTCTAGAGAAACTGTGCCTAATATCTTACATATGCATGTATACTCGTATTATTTCAATTTCGAATGCAGAAAAGAGACAATTTAGTAACAAAACTTCATTGTTTTTAATTGCTGTTTTAATAAAACGTTTACCAACATATTCGCGATAATTTTCAACACGAAACAAAACCAAACACGATTAAATCCTCGAAAAAATAGATTCTCGATTATTCAAAAGAGTCGGTAGAACGAGCATTCAAAGACAAACGCGACGTTAAAGAGGAAAAACAGTGCTCAAACGGGACTGTACCAGCTCGAGTAGCTTGCGCTAGCAAAGCGCGTAAGCCGAGCTGTCTGGCAAATTAATTACAGCTCGTGCTTCGCCGTAAAGCTTCATTTAGCATCCCCAGTTCGAGCGAGCAGTCTCGCGGTGACTGTTATTGGACGGTTCATCAAAGAAGCGTCTCGAAGAAAGGAATTCCGATCGGACATCCATTTCTCCGTCGGGGCAGAGAGCTTTATCCTCTCTCTGATTAGTTACCCGTCCATAATTCGCGCGCATTTCACAAAGTTCTTCGTCAACGATTCTCAAAGCGCATACTTTTCCGTCGGGGCGACGAACGCCGGCGAGTTACATTTGCCCCGTGTTCACCACGCATAAACACACCTGTCGGGCGCGTGTCACGTTCATTTGCGACACGGCGATGTTGGCGCGGCGCTCGTAAACGTAATCGCGAGTCAATTAAGGCGACACTCACGGATTTCTAATCGGTCGGGCCATGCGAGAGCCGGATTATGTCAGCCGCTGGCACGCCGACGATTTTAATCGATCGATCCACGCGAGAACCGACAAGAACGAGACGAGTAGCGACAACCAACCCGTTCGCTTGTGTCTTGTTTTCATTCCGTTTTTCCTCGACGCGCCTCCTTTTTCCCATCCTTTTCCTCTCTCTTTCCATCGCTGGCCACGGTTTACATTTACGTAACGCCGCGGACGGGGATCGCGTATTAATTACAACAGCTGCGTAGCCACGCGGCCCTGAGGAAAAGTTCGAGAACGATGGATCTTCGATACCCATCGATCAACCAGGATTGTCACCCGCGAACCAGTCTCCTTTTCAGGAGGTGCTTGTTCTTTTCAGTTGCTTCTTCTCAGAAAAGAAAGCTTTCGACTCGGCGCGTGTGTGGAATGAGCACTGATTGCTTTGTGGGACATTACTTACTCTGGAGAAGATCGATGAGTGAAATGGTTTGGTAAGGTTTTATGTTTTTTGGTTAATTAACAACAGAGAGCCATATATGTTGTAGACGAACTGTGGATTTTATACGCTCATGACAAGAATGTATTCGAGTTTCACGAATTTAGTTCTGCATCTATCATCGGACGTTTGCTAGGATCTAAAAGAGTTCCAAGTAACGATCACGGTGATCACCTTTAACTAGAGAATTTTCATGAAAATTACCAAGTTAGTTAAAGGATTCTGTTCGTGTCAATATTGATCCTAAATATACGATATATACTAGTGCAACTGGTATCATCCAACTCTAATCTGTTCTAGTCGCAAAGATTGGCAAGAAAATCGCACACACACTTTCAGGTGCAGAGATAAGGCAAGATTTTCATTATCTTCACCAGATAAAAAAAAACCTTTCATCTGAAGCCTTCCTTTAGAGCACTTCCATTAGAGGATAGTATAGATGTACATTGATAAATTGTGTCTGTATCGAATACCGAAACGCTTGGGATTTTTCCTGGTGTCGAGGGCCCCGTTTAAGCAATAGCTACCGAGGGTCCCGAGGATCTTAATTCACAGTGAAACCGGAACGAATGCCCGCAGCAGCCGTAACGAGTTGCCACGCTTCGATTCCGGAGGGAATCGAGTCGGGTCTCGAGTCAAATCTCGTCACGGCGCGACGTGGCGAGCCGAGAACACCCACATAGCACTGGAAGGCAGAATACGTAGGTGATTTCACTGTTCCGGCACACGGCGCGGCACAGCGATGCATCGGATAAGAGAGAGAGAGAGAGAGAGAGAGAGAGAGAGACAGAGAGAGACGAGCCGGAGTCCAGATATAGACCTGCTGTAGGTAATAGTTCGGTAGGTAGTATGTAGTGGTAGCGCGAGCGGTAGGACCGGTAGGTTTGGTTTACGTCAAGTTCGTTGCGGCCAGCCGGTTCGCCACTTTTCTTCTTCTCTTCGTCCTCTTCCTCTTCCTTTACCTTTTTTCCGACCGCGGCTGTTCTTCCTTTTTGCCTCCACTTACCCCTCCCAACGATATTTCCCTTCTCGTTCATTTCACGAGGGACACCAAGTTTTGCAAAGCTATATCAGCTATTCAGCGGATCGTCGGACCCTATTCAAGTCTCTGTTGATAGGTAATTATTTCACTTGTATTTACGTGATTATTCGAAGATTTTGGATTGCTTTAGAACTCGAGGAGAAGTAAGAGAAACAAGTGCCATTTACATTTATAATTGTTCGTTATCCGTTCATAGACCTCGACGATCATTTAATAAATCTATCGAATAAATAAAATTCTAAATGAACACAAGCTTTGGTCAAGATTTCTCTAAAACATAGCAATCTTCCACGTTACGTTCGGAAATCACTCTAATGGTCGTTGGAAACTCTTCGCTGTCTGCCTGTCTGACCATAAACGACCGAATCTACTGACGCCATTGGACGAGTAAAATTCTAAAGTACACGACACAATCTTAATTAATAAGAAGGTCTTACCTTTAATTACTAATACCGAACTTATCCGCGATAATTTTCCAACAAAAGATCGATACAAAATCAATCTAATTTAATGTTCTCTATAATCCATTTCGGAAACCATTTCCATTGAAAACCCTAGATTTCGGTACAGCAAAGACCGACATAAACATGTTCAAATAAAGATCCAATTGATATAAAATGTGTTTCCTTGGTGGCTGTAAGAGGAGCTGTCGAGAAGCTATACAAATCTGTTGAGTAAGGGTGGTCACCCCTCAATTCCAGAACAACAAGGGAGTGGAACCTAGAATTGCTCGTCAGTCAGGGAATTGTGGGAACGGGAAGAAAATCACAAAGAGTCCTCTTTGTAGATACCGACGACTTTGATAGAGGCGTGTCCACGTCGACAACCTACCATTAGGATGAGTAAGCATATCTTTATGAGATCTGGGCAAACGAGCCTCGTCTATCAGCCGCATCTATTCTTTTTTCCCTCGGATGAACGACGAATCCTAGAATCGCGAAGAACGTTTCTCTCTAGATAGGAAAATTGCAGAGTCGCCAGACATATTTGAATTGGTGGCTGGAACAACGTTGGATGTCAGATTTCTTTAAGATCTATCTTAGCTTTTATTGTTATCCCATCAAATCCTGTTCTCCGGTAAATGACGCTCTTTATGTCGTCCAACGTCGCTCCAGCTAACAATCGGTATAAAATACTTAATGAGATAGAATTTGCATGGAATAGTACTGTCAATAAAGAAACAGGCGAAACACCAAGTCGTTTATTATTTGGTATCGATCAGAAAGGCCATGGATGGATGAAATTAAGGAATATTTAGATAAAAATGTACATAATAATTACAGAGATGAAATAGAACTGAGGTCTAGAGCATACGATATTATGATTACGTGTCAAAATTATAACGTGAAATATTTTAATAATAATCGTGTTAACGAACGCTAGACAGTACCTCGCTGACTGTAAGCTGAGCAACTCGCACATACAATAAATTACTTTTATAAAAATCTTACAGAAATGAAATTGTTAGGGCATGATTTTATGGGAGGTAATCAAAGCTAACATAGATAAATTTTCTACGGCACAAATTCAAAAATTCTATTACACTTAGAAATTAATTTGCAATGGTGCTTCTTGTACCCATTCCGATAATTATAACTATGCAATGTCCGGGAAAACTAGGTTTTCCAGATCTAGTGATAAGGATTGATTGATCAAAGCAAGAATTGAGACTATCCAACAATTTTAAGAATAGGACTAAAGTTAAAGCTCTTCTGCTGGACTTGAAGCGTATAAGAGTACAATGTCCGCAGATGTGGTAATACGAGGTAATTGAGCAAAAGGGAAGAATTAATTATCTGTACAAGCTTTCTAAAATCGTCAGGTGGACTCGAATCGGTAGCACACGCTATAAATGCATACAGATCGAATCACGATCCAATCGATTTCTTGTCGCTCCCGGTCTTAAAGGTTTGCTCAGCCTCCGCGAGATTGTAAACTCCTCTAACCGCTCTTTCATTATCCCCGACGCAAAAAGTGCCGTCGATTCCCTCGAAAGCGTAAAAGAGAAACGAGAAAGAACGCAGAAATCAAAGAGCATGTCGTTCTGGCTGACGCACGACACGATGCGACGCGACGGGCTGCTCTCGGCGGCGAAGTATCTATCAATTGTGCGAGGAGCGTGTCTCACCGAAGCAATGTGAAACTCTATACGTCGGAATCTCCATTGCCGGGACAATATCCATTATTATATTACATCATTGCGTAATCGACGTTTACGGTTTTATGGGACTGGCCTCGCCGTGTGTCTAACAAACTCGGAATCGGAATTGCTCGGCGGATTCCGTGAACGTTCGGATTCCGTCCGCGCCGCCGTGCCGGTCGGCTCTGGTAGACATGCTGGCAGCGATCAGGATTTCCCGGTATTCGAACGAGTCGAACGGCGTGTACGTGAAAGGGAAGAAAAGCGGCGAGGTTCCCGCTCCGCCATCCAAGTGATCCAGACGCGGCTGTGTCCGATCCATGCCGATGCTACTGCCTTGCAACATTGAAATTTCGCGCGAGTCCCTCGACGGATTACATCCGGGACTCGTACATTTCACAGTCTTCGCGAAAGTCAGGCTTGAAAGCATCTACCTCGCGGCGTGATGTCGAAAAGTGCAAACGGTGCGATTATGCCTGAAAAAATGCTTCTACTACTCTTGAATACGGGCATGTACTTTTTGAGGTGGTGGCATTTTTAGCAAATGGACGGTAGAATGACATCTAAAACGTATATGTATAATAATCTCGGTGAAATCTTGTTTTGCAAAGGCGGGTCTAATTGTTTTTCATTTATTCAATAATTCTACAAGTTAAAAATACTACGCCAACATTACTCGATGCTTTTCATCTTTCCAGTGTTTTTGACTGCACCAAGTACTCTCTGCACCTCGCAAGAAGTTTCGCGTGACGACACGGAGGCGAAGGAGGACCTCGCTCACACCCAATGGTTCGATCTTGACGTCACATACTTTAGCGAATTATTCGGATAAAACAGAAAATCCGTGTGGAGTGACCCAATCGGACATTGGGACTGTCAGGGTTACTTCTTCTGAGGCATTTAGAGTACCTACTCAGAGTTACCTAAAGTCGTTCAGCTGAATTACATGTTTTTAATTTTGTTCAGTTAATTCCATATTAATCGAAATCGCTATCTATTTGTATTAGGTCCGGTATCAACGTTGATCTGAGAAGAACTAGGTTCAAGACCACGTAAAACAAAGATTGACACGTAAAGATTCGAATGTACGCAGAGCCACGTAAATAAATCTTTCCGTAAATCCAAGAATATCCACCGATCGTTCCACCGGGAACAGTGATCTCGGCGGTCACCGTGGCTTTCGGTTAGCGGTTAGAGTTAGGCAACCCGTCGCGTCCCGTCGTTAAAGTGTTAATTCTCCCCTCGGATCCACCTGCTACGGGTCCGATTAACGACCACGGGAGGTGTTCCTTTCATAAATTTCCACCCCGTCCGCGTCTCCCCGTGCCCGGTCCCACCGACACGAACCCCCTTGGGCCGGCAGAGGACCGAACAGGGGGTTAAGCAGCCCGTTTCACGGGGAACTGGTTCTAACGGAGTTTTATGCCGCGCGTTGGACCAGTTTTGCGGCCGTCAATGAAGTGCACTGTACACCGTCGTCGCGAGAGTGTACCGGCTGAAATGCACTCCCGCAGGGGGATCGGCAGGGATAAAGGGGGGAAGAGAGGACATGAAGAGAGGGAGAGGACTGGTGCACGCGGTGCACATTGCCCAGCGCAGCGCCGAGAACCAGTCATTGGCCGATCGGCCAATCGCGTCACGGACCAAAAGAAGACGACCGCCGGTCACTCGTTTCGAATGGTTCGCCATGAGTCGATTCGTGCGACGACGATCTTCTCTCCTCTCTCGTTGCACATCTATCTCTCTCTCGCTCTCCTGCTCACCCTCGTTGCATCCTCGTTGCTTCTTATCGTGTATGCACCGCGCGCACACACGCTCGCGAGCACGCGATTCACCGCTCTCTGTCTCTTTCCCCCTTCCTTTTCTTTTTCTCCGATCGTATCGGTCCCTCTCCGTCTCGCTCACGGTCCAGCTTCGTCTCTCGCGCCGCTACTTTGTCTCTCCCGCACGCTCGTCCGTCGTCCGCGATCTCTCGTCTTCTCTCTTTCTTTCTCTGCATCGGTCTCTCCTCATTGCAAAGTGCCGTAATATTCTCCTGCCGGAGTTATTTTCGTCGCGCTCACCGAACCAGCTCTCCCGAGGCGGCATTGCACGAGGTTGCTCTCTGCGCATTGTCTCGAGGCCCCTGCTGGAGTAACTGGATTTCCAGGCTAGCAAGGCGATCGCCGCCGATACCGGCGATCTTCCCACTTCGCCTTTGTCTCTCGCTTCTCTCTCTCTATCCTTCTCTTCTACGGCTCCCTTCTTTCCCTCGCGACCGACCGCCCTTTTTGCTCCGGGACAAAGAAAAGGGCGCTTTCGAGGAGGTCCCCTCGACTGGAGGGACATTTTCGAAATGAACATCGGACGTTGTATTTATACCGCTCCAGTTTCTGCGTTTAAATCCCCAGCGTTCTAGAATAACGTTCAACGCAGCGCCTCCCCTGCAGTCTTTCGCGCAATTTCGTGTACATTCAGATTAGGAGTAACATATTTCACAGAGTCGAGCAAGGTCCGTTTGGACGAACGCGCGAGTCCGTTAAACGACTGATTTTCGACGCAGAAGCGGCCACGAGAACCGCTCTCGGGAAACCACAGTGCCGCTTTTAGACTCGTTAAATACATCTGCAGATCGTTAATCGGGGCCTGAATGAAAGGAACATCATGATCAACCGAGACAACCGTACTCGTAATCTCGTGCACGCCGCAGTGTACCGTGCGGCTGTTCTGGCTGTGTATCTGTGCGCGCGTATAAACCAGCCCGCGCTTGTTTATGCACGTGTGAGTGGCACTCGTTACTTAATGCTTACTTATGTCGGCGCATTACTCGTTAGTCATTACTCAACCACCCTTGCTGACTCGCCGCGCGGCAGCACCTTGATATTTGTCGGGGCCGAAAATTAAAGGGTCCTCGCGAATTCGAGTGCGGTTTTTAACATAAACGTTGACTGGTGCCTTGTGAACATTGCGAAAGTTCATCTACTTCGGCTTTCCAGAAACTTCTATCGCCATACGTCGAAGAATGGACGATTCTGTGTAATAATTTCATTGCAAAAGTTGTTCTTTAGTTTAGTATTAACGCTAAACCTACCGAGCTTTACGAGTAGCCGGTACGTGGTGCATTATAAAAATAACAAGATCAAATTTATTTCTACTAAATATATTTGTTTAATTATATACTACGAAAACATCTTTATAATCATTTCAATAATTCTGAAATAAAAGATCTGGGACAGGTAACTTTACCAGTGGTGTTAATAAATACGTAATAAAAGATTTGTTTGATAATCTATTTATGTTTGAAAAAATGTTAGAGAATGGTACATGGTGCATTATAAAAATAACAAGATCAAATTTATTTCTACTAAATATATTTGTTTAATTATATACTACGAAAACATCTTTATAATCATTTCAATAATTCTGAAATAAAAGATCTGGGACAGGTCACTTTACCAGTGGTGTTAATAAATACATAATAAAAGATTTGTTTGATAATCTATTTATGTTTGAAAAAATGTTAGAGAAACCACAAAAACAGACACAAGATTGTTCGAATCATTGATACGAGAGAGAGTCACAATTTCGTCTATGTGAAGCATATCGGACCCTACCGAATCAAAATCGAATTATTTTTGAACGACCACTTGAATCGCACTATTAAGAATTTTTTTAAAAATCAAGGTAACGTACCCGTGATAAGAAGAGGCTTTCGAAAGAGCGATCATCGTGAACTGAATCGAAACCAGGTCTGACCAGTGATGGTACAATTCCCTTTGAAATGGCCGGGTCGTGGCGAGCGTGAATTAAAAACCGTTTCCCTGAAAGCGCGGCCGGTCGTCTAATATTAGCTCGAGTCAAGAGAAAAAGTGTACAATCATGATCGCTTACATCATCGAGCTCTACGTTTTATTAATTTCCCCCGGAACGGCGAGGCGCACGGGTCAATCGCGTAATTTCAGTGGCTGCGGCGCGGCGCGAAGTCGGCTAGCGATGCGGAGGTAATTACGGCCATTAAGCACGGGGAATACTTAGCTTGACTGATTGATTAGAAAGTGCGTGCTTTTTTCTCTGCACGGTGCGTTTCCGTCACGCGGGGGAAAAGTCGGGCTTGCACGATTGCTTTCTTTCGATCGCAGCCGCGATTACGTTCCCGTCGGATTATCGATTCATCCGGCTAATCGATCTCTTCGTGATTCGCGAATTTGTTGGTCGTTTTACGCGTAGGTATAGAGCTGGCCGGCGAGCCTGCCTCGCGGGCACGATTCGCATAAACGGCACACGGTGCGGCGCACAATATCCAGCGAAAACGTACAAAGCGTTACGGTGTAACGAACGCAATTACAATAAATTGCTCGCATTAATTGCCATTAGATGGGCCGTAGATCATGCGCGCTCGCAGCGCACCGCTGCGGTGATCGAACGGACCAACACCGGGTTTGCTGCGATCTCTCCTCCCCTCTCCCCACCTCTCTCGCAAGCAGATTTATTGCGTCCGCGAGCAATTTACGCACGTGTATCCTAAACTGAAATTATGCAAAACATTCCCGCGGCGCGGTAGTCTAACGAGTGATATTTTTAATCGACCCACCCATTAGAGAATATCCAGACTCGGTTCCGCGTATGTGCGCGCGGAGTCGTGCCCACGAGCTGTGCCAGTCACGTTACGTTGCAGTTATTATTCCACATTTTCACGCAGGGGCCGAGTCACTTCGCGAGCTCGGCCCGCCGCCAGCTCTAATAAAGTTGTAAATAGCCTTTTTAAGAGGTGTCGCACGCGCGTCATCCGGCTCTAACCCGCCTTCGTTATTGCGCGCGACTGTCTTACTCTCTCTCTCTCTCTCGCTCTCTATCTCTCCTCTTGTTGACGGTAACACGCGACCCATTTTTCTCCTCCTTTTTTTAAATTGCTTCGGTGACCACCCGGCCAAATAAATACTAATTCGCGCTGAGTAATAAAAGAAAAGGTCTATCGACGAATGCAAACGAGCCATGTTGCATTGTGGCTGATGATGCGGCCAACGTGGACAATACGTTGCTGGTTGTTAGTAACTTTAATTGGTCAGGCCGCAATCTGCTTCCTTTTTTTGGACGAGGACGTTCTCTCTCGAGTGCGAAGTTCAAGGACATTTTTTATGAACACCGTTGCTAGAATTTATAGTTTGTAACTCGTAATTGTACCGTGTAATTATACCGTAATTATATCAATAATTATACATGCTAATCACACGAGTATCACTATTTGTACTCGGAGCTTTTTTAACACGTAAATTATACACTTTTTCCTGGCTATGATGTCTTTCACTTTATTAATATGGAATTGATAATTGATAATTGATATAATACCTCACATAATACTTACATGTTTAGTGTCGATTAGATACCAATATGTTTAATAATGTTAACAATATTTTGGATAATGGTACAGCAATTTTTGTTCGTGATTCTGATCCACCACTCGAGTATTATGGGTTAATGGATTTATTGAAATTACAGTTCTTACAATTGCTACTTGTTAATGAAATTTATAATGCTTGAAAGATGTCCACGTAAAATGTATCATTTATATTCAGTCATATATCGTGTGGGCACGAGCGACTTTGCGAATCACTGCACGTAGCTATTTAAAACCAATTTCAACAACTGTCTACTGTTTTTGGTGAAACGTGTAACGTTGCAAGAATTTTATTCGTAATGAATATGCAATCGTTTTTTGTCGTTGTTCAACCATTCTGCAGCGATGTACATATTGCATTGAACAATTCATTCGATCGAACCGATGCGATCAAATTTAACCTGTAAATTGCGTCTAAATGTGTGACCTTGCGAATTTATTTATACAAATCTCAATCTTTTAAGCGAATAAAATTAATCACCATCTTGAAAATGTTCATATTATATAAAATAAGGTAATATATAGAAAAGGTCTACCTAGTCCAATTTTGATTAAATTTTAATATGTTATAGATTTCGACATTCTGAACAACTTTTTCCTTGTCCAATATAGGGGAGTCGCTTTTAGTTTTCGAGATATTCGCAAAAAACTATTGCTAGTACCTAATCACAACTCATCCTGATCGCACGATTTTTCCATTACTAGTTCAAATTCTAGATAACAGCTACAAAGCAAAAATTATGCGAACAGAATGAGCTGTGGGTAGGTCGTGAAGGGAGCGGAGAGGACCACGCATACGAAAATCTAGGAGTAGTCTTTCAAAATTGAAAGATTACAATGGCTTTGGCACAATGGCAATGGCTTTTGCGAATATCTCGAGAACTAAAAGCGACCCCCCTATATTGGAAAAGGAAAAAGTTGTTCAGAATGTGTTGCTGCATAACGTATTAAAATTTCATCAAAATCGGAGTAGGCAGACCTTTCCTATATAATTACCTAAATAATTCTGCCGATAATATCGCCACGCAGTTATCGAAATTCTTAGAGAGCAGACTTCCTGATCAAAAGTGGAGCAGGTTGGCTGTCGTTTGGCGAAGGTTTGCGGATCTGGTATGACGACACTCGCAGTGTGCAGCGGCCACCTGTTCCGCAGCTAAACAATGTTGCTGCTCAACAGTGGTATAGCGGTCAACAAAGGGGTTAAGCATCGACGTTCGAAATAATTAAGTTCGTTAAACGTCTCCGCTGGTACGGTCGTTCCACCGAGTCTCGCTTTTGAACGGCGTACGATGAAAAGCCATTGTTTGGCCGGCGCGGCGCGCCGGCTAAAACGGCCATCTCTCTCTCCTGGACAATACTTATCGTCGCAACCTTTGCTCCGCGGCTAGCGAGCGAATTTTATTTTCTCGGATTACCAGCATTCACGTCGACGATCTGAATGTCACGACTATCCGAGATTCCATTCATCACGAGCTGCGCGGTTCCCGATTTTCTGTTGTTGAGCCGATCTAACGGCCCAAATCTAATCCAGAACTTACCCTGACCTACCGTCCAACGCAAAACGTAGAAAGATTATAGAGAAATGTATGCCAATCGTAAACGCATCCATGTATTTTTTGAAATAATGAGGACAATGTATCCAATAAACATTTGATTCAAGATATTAATATTTCATTTTTGAGTATTCTGCATTAAAACTTGCAGAATAAAATGTACTCGTAATCTCGATTTATTTGAAGTATTTTTGCAAATATTTTAGAAACTAAAATGTTAATTTTGACAACACATTTCAAGGTGATCGGAGCTGGGTCTCCTTCTGTCAATATTTACTCAAACCTATTACAAATATTTGGATATTAAGGTTAGAATTTTTAAATATAATAAATTTAACAATCAATTATCCATAAAGATGGGTATATCTATACTATTTCTGTGTTATTCTATATCTTCTGTTCACAATCGGAACTTACAGACCCGGTCTCCCCTATCCGATTGTAAAGTTGATCAATTGACTTCTGTAGATATACCAAAGAACTGCTATAGAAGCTGACCCAAGATTCTAAACAAATTTACTTTGCAGTATCTTTTCTACCAGAGGGAGGAAATGAAATTTTTCCGAAAAAGTGAAATTTCGGATTAATTATGTTCCCGTCGATTCCAGCAGATCGTTTAAAACTCAGTTCACGGATACACAAGGGAGAAGGAAATTTTCTGATAAATTCCGGAAGAGGTAGCGACAATTCAGCTGGTGAGTTGATGTGGGATGCACGATGTTGCGCCCATTGAAAAATTGAAGTTATCGACGAACAAAGAAGACGACAACGAAGACAAATTGTATACGAGCAAACGTTAGCATCCAGTTGAAACGGTCACACACGTTTTCGCTCGAAATCATTTCGTAAATTTGAGAAAGAAACTCGGGAAACGCTCGACTGAAGAAAAAGTATTTGAACACGTTGAGAACTGCGAGAGAATCGACAAGTCGGTTCGGCCGCGGGAAAAAGTTACGCTGGAAATTTTCCTCCACGTTCTCTTATCAGCTCGTTAAGTAAACTGTTAACGGTTAGAGCACCGTGGACCCTGACACGACACATCAGGCATCGTCGCTCCAGTAATTTCTCGGGATCGGAGGTACGGTCGCGCGCGAGCCTCGGTTTCGTTTGCTTTTGTACACGTCAGAGATTCGTGTGTATCGGAACCGAGCGACGAAAATACAATGCTCGTCGCGTCGATTACTAGCGGCAAATAATATGGGGCAGTCCGACGTAAAACAACGAAAATCTTTTATCGAATGTTTTCTCGAACATGTTTTTCACTATGTGCAAGTTATAGAAGTTACGTTATGACAGTAGTCGCACAGTGGTCGTTTAAATGGTTCGCTGTGTCCGAATATCGTTTGTGTACAATAAAAAGCCTTTCCGAGGAAAACCTGTTCCGATTAGTCATAGTGAACGGAAAAAATTAATTATAACGTATGTTCCTAGTTTCACTTATAATGTCGGTCGCTTGTTCTACGATTTCTTGCATTTCACGTTTATCACCAGTCTCGTTTACTTTACACTTTACAGGATACAGACTGACGAAACGAAAATAACTTTTTATATTCATAGGAATGAGATAACGTTTATAAATTAATCTCTAATTTTGTGTCTGTGTGACACAATTTTATGAAACAGGGGATTAATAGTTGAAGAAATTAGTGGAACAAATTGCTCAAATTATCAGAGGAAAATATCTTAGCCTCAATACCTCAGTATGCGCTACACGTGGGATGGAACGTGGCAAACGACTCGTTACTACACTGCGGATATTTATGCAAAATCCACATTTTTCTGCATTGTTTGCAAAAAACAGCAGTAAAGTAGACATTGATTTTCTTTCTTATTAGGATTAATAGGTTGAAACACGCGGGACAGTATTTAAAAATCATGCGCCGTTTTAGCTTTATTGTATTTAATTTAGTAATCATTGTCGCGAATGCATAAAATCCTCTACTGATCGCAATTGGAACAAACTACTTTACTCGGGGGTGAAATTGTCAAAATTCTATGAAAGCGGTTAATGTACTGCACGCAAGACCGATGTCGCAGTGAACTCGCCAATTTCCAAGTATGCAGAAATTTGCATAGATAATCGCGTTAACCGTCTCTCTATAGGGTGCAAATGCACCTCGGGCTGACAAAAGCTAAGATAAAAAGTTGTCGAATGGAAAATTTCCCAAAGTTTTCTAGGAATGTTATCCGCAGTAGCTAAGAACCTGTGAGGCTAAGATTCGATTATGGGGAGTACGTGAGTAATGCGGAAAGCGATGTCCGCGTGCACCCCAAATAATTGAACCAGGGTAGGGTAACTGCACCAGTGAATGAACGGGCACCAGTAAATGAACGCTTTTGTATATTTCAACAAATTTTAACCCGGACGGCATACTAGCGATAAAATTGTGATTAAAGAGTTAAATAAATAGGAGAATATTGTTTAGTAATTTTATTCATTGATTGGACTAGCATTATTCAATTACTAGAATGTAGTGTTCATTGACTGGTATTTTTCATATTTTTGATTTAACGTTTAATAAAGAAGAATAATAATAATTTCATTGTATTTGTGTTCATTTATTTTTGACAAATGAAGTATAGGGAGCTATTTGGCATATATGAGATTCCATTAATTCACATAGTTTTTTTTAAAATAAAATATTTTCCTGAACAATTTCTTAAATGTTCATTCACTGGTGCAGTTACCCTAGTAGAGGGGCGGTCCATTGACCGTCCCGGGTGTGGTTAGGTTTTTAACTTTTCCTCCACATCCATTAAAAAAAAAAAGGAATGTTATCCGTGATGTTCCAGATTTTTCAAGTATCGTGTACTTATCATTAAAAAATCAGTAAAATTTCACAAATACTTATGAAGACGAATTTGTTCATCCATCTTCCTCCAAAAAAATGTACGGGGTCCAATAACCCCCGCGTACACGGTTAACATTACAACAGCAGTGCACGGAGAGAAGGTTCAGAAGGTATTTGAACGGACCTAGGCCGTCGAAGGCTGATCATCGAAAGCAGCCCCTTCGGGGATTTAACGCGAACGTTTCCGGTTCCGTTCTCGTCGGCCATGCGAGCGACAGTTCTCGGTCGTAAACAGCGGTCATAATCACGAAACGAGACGAGCAACGACAACAAGGGGGTCCCTAGGTCTCGTTCGAAGAACCATAAGCGCCGCGCACCCGAGGAGCCGAAACTAAGTACATACTCTAATTCCCGTGGAACCGCGCGACGCAGAAAAAACGTCAACAATGTCGTTTCCGGAAATACACGGGCGGTCGGCGACAAAGGAATTCGAGATTTCCATCACAAGGGGCGCCTCGTCACGCGTCAAAAATCTCATTTGACAACAACAGGCGGCGGAGCATCTCTGGCGTCGCGATGCGCATCGTTTCCAGGTTTCGCGGGCCACGATCTCCGGGAGATCATCCTCGTCGAAGAGGATTCGACGCGCTTCCTTATCGCGGAGGAATCGATTCTTTTCTCTCTCTCTCGCTGTGCCCCCTTCCTCTCGATCGTTACCAATCGTCGATATATACCGAGTGACACTCGCGGGAATTTTTGTTAGAGGAATTTCCTTGGGGCAGCTGGCGCGCGTCCAATCGTTTGCTCTAGCGAGCGCTCGCTAGAGACCGTCCTCCTATTCGCTCGTGTGTGTACCCGCGCGCAACTATTCCCGCCGCCGCACCACGCCGCGCCGGTTCTCTCATGGCTTGCAGAGAGAGAGAGAGAGAGAGAGAGAGAGAGAGGGAAAGAGAGAAAAGAAGAGAGAAGAAGAGAGAGCTAGCGAACGGTGCGCCGACCGACGACGACGACGATGCTCGCTTCGATAGAGAAGCGAGAGAGAGAACGAGCCCGTGGAAAAAGAGAGAAAGAGAGAACACCGGTGGAAAGGGAGGAAGAATACAGAGAGGAAAGCGAAGAAAGAAGAGAGGGTGGAGTAGGTGGGGAGCAACATGGGGGGAGAGAGAAAAAGAGAGGGTGGGAGGGAGGTAGGGGGTCGGGAGGAAGAGGGAAGAGTAGTGTACACGGGGCGCACACGGTTCTCTGTTACCTGCGACTCGTGGCCGTGTCCAGCATGGTAATCCAATCTCTCGGATGGGGGGCTACCTCGTCATCCCTGCGGGTCTCTGGTTGACCGATCGCGAAAAGTCGAGGAACTTCACTGAACGGCTACTTCCGTCCTCTTCCCGGGGCACTGCTCGTCGATAATAAAAATCACTCACTAGCCGTGCGATTCCCGGCGTGAATGTGCACGAGAGAGAACGCGGAAGGACGCCTCTGGCTGGCGCGAACACGAGACGCGCACACCTCCGGATTCGCTCCGCAAGCTTCTGCTATTCTCTTTTCTATTTGCGACTATTTCCCCTGCTCGCAAACCGTTTCTTTTATCACCCGTCCGTAGTCGTGGTCGTCGTCGTCCTCGTCTCCGTCGTCGTCGACGTCGTTGACGTTGCCTGGTCGGAACCGAATCAGACCCACTGCGCGAACGAGAGAAACGCACGCACGCGCGCGCGCCGTAAACAACACTGGACGACTGGGACCGAATATTCGTGTACGTGCTGGTTTTAGCCGCCACGATCACGGGAATACCGCGGGCTACTGCTGCTGCTGCTCGGTTTCACGAGGAACGATACGCGCCACCGCGACACCCAATCCACGTACCCCCACACGAACAACCGTACGCTAGCAGAGGCCGCAATACACTGAGCGGACACATGACTCCGAGGGGGACTAGTGCACGCGCGCGCCGCACAGTGGGCGCCACCGACGCAACACGGCGCGACGATCACCGATCGCGAACTTACGAATCGCGCCCCGGTACCGACCAAATATCGTTAAAGAATGCCAGCCTTACGCGAGATCGTGTCACGGAAATAATTCGGTGGTTTCTTATGCTCTGTAGGATGTACCGTGGCTGGACTAAGAAACAAAAGGCCGCGGAGGAGATTCTCGTCGGTGAGATGGCGAATGAAGGCAGGAAATATCACAGCTCCGACGAACGTATGCGAGTTACACAGTTCTTTCAAAAGATGTTTTTGTGTTGGCTTTTAAGGTTTCAAATGTTCGAAGCAAAAGTAGTATCGAGGACAAAACTTGAACTCGTGTCGCGTGATAGAAATCGAGTTTATTTAAAATTTGTACAAATGAATTTTGATTTTATATACTAACTGAATTGTTTATTTATTATTAATTCTGATTTTGTTGAATTCTTAAATGTAATTATTGAATTTGCTCTTTCGGTTACGGATTCCGCGGGAAAAGATGGAAACACGGTATTCATAAGTTAGAACGATACCACTCGGTGCTTTCGATAATAATCGTGTACATATAGTGTCATGGCGTATTCTCTTCAAACAGGATCCTCCCGATTAAACTGTATTGTCGAACACCTTTTTTCGAACAATGAACAATTAATAAATATTTAATTTGAATTATTTAGTTTCAATAACCTACTCTTTATTTAGTACTTTCATTTCAATTCGTGTCGTGCGATAGAAATCAAGTTAACCAATTTAATATGCGTTAAAATTAATTTTTACTGTCATTTATTTTTACTAATTGTGATTTATAGTTTCTCACCGTTTGTCAATTGAAATTAATGTGTACTTTCTGTTACGGATGCTGAGGGAGAGGAATCCATCGATCGAAAGACAATATTGAAGACCAAGATCGATAGTACTTGACACTATGTCATGATCGATATCAAGAAGCAGCGTGTCGTATTTTCTTCAAGCAGGAGAGGATATAATTGTAAGTACCAATTATCCTTTCAATTAAACTCTGTTATTAACTTTTTTTCAAACTATTAATGAGCAAATAATAAATGTTAGAATAGATTTAGTCTCCGACGGTCGATCGGTTGAAATTAACTGAATTTATTGTTTCTGTTGCACAGTCCTTAAGGTTTGTAAATATTTTGAGGCTGCTTACCTGGATGCTTAATGCTGCCTACCTTGATGACCAAAGACGATATCGAATGTTGATACCGAGGGTAACGTGTCGTGCTTTCTTTAAGCGGGAGAGAATGTAAATATCAACATTTCTTCGCAATTAAAAATTACTATTGAATATTTCAACGTATTAACGAAAAATTTCCATATTATATTAATAGGTTACCACCGCTTTGCTATTATTCTGTCGAAAATCACTTACAAGGAAAAGCCACGGTTGATGGGTGATTCTTCTGAAACTTGCAGTATTTGAAGATGTCTTCTCGAAATGTAAGTTGGCAAAGCAGTAGCACGCGCTTCTCAATATTTTCCGAGAACATTGCATTTGAAAATCGGTTTACGCATTCGATTGTCAGTCAGTTGCAGGAAAAGTGGTACGTACGAGTGTGCTTATGATTCGAACGTTAGGGTGTCGGAGGCGTCCCGGGACGTTCTCTCTAAGTGTTAGGGTACGCGCACAGTGGATCCGTTTTCGTCCGATTCGTCCGACGTCCAACGTTGTGTCTCTATTCCGCACACTTTAAAAAAGAGACAGATGCGTCGGACGTCGGTGGAATTTGACGAAAACGAATCCACTGTGCGCGTACCCTTAGGTTCTCGCACCCTGGCGTCGTGTTGCGAGTGTGTTTGAGGGCCTGTGTCTCTTGCCATTTTTTAAATATAGAAGGTAGCTTACCTTCTTGGTGTGACGTTCGTTCTAAGTAGGTAGGGGCCGGGGCTTCAGCTTTCTCCTTTGGGTAGGCCGCGATTCGCAAGGTAGTTATTAACGGGCAGAACTCGCAGTTTCGTCTCGAAGCGAATTTGAACGAGGCATGACGTTCGAATTGATGCTTCGTGCTCGATTCTTCCTGCTCGTGTAACTTTTCGTGGACGCGAACCCTCGAGAATTAAGGTTTCAAACGTTGCGCACCTGTTCGATCGTACCAGTGGAACGATCGGCTTCTCTCGAAACTTGTGATCCGTTTCGGAAGTCGTCGACCGTTTTCACTGCGAGTACGTTTAGGGTTTCAGTTGTTTAGTGGACCGCCGAAATGGTCCCGACAAACTGTCGCTCAAGAGAGCAACTACAGTGGCCTCGCATCTTCAGTGCAATGTCATTTCATTACTATCTTGTCACTGTACTTGTCTGTAGAAATAGTAGTAGTAATTAGTTGTATGTACACATGAGCAGACCTCGTTTCCCCAACGATCAGTGGAGATGGACACGTCCGCGGTTTGCAGTAGCGTTGCGAAAAAACCACGCGAGTTGTACTAGTCGTTTTTGAACAGAGATCAAAGATAGCGTTGCGGAGATATTCGCGATTTCCAATGACTTCAATATAGATTGTTTAGAGTGTAGCGTTGCGAATGAAATAGTCGCGATTCAGGTTACGTTTCATTTTAATTACTGCCTGAAGCAATATTTAAACAATAGCAATTTCATAAGAGTTTAAAGTTTCTATAATTGTTTTGCAGAAAATGTAGAGTAGTCTATTGGATCCTCTGTTCTTTGAATTAGCATTTTGCAGCAAGAGGATCGCGGTTGCGTTCGAGTCTTTCGATAGTTCAGGCGCCCGTGCTCCAGCTGCAACGATCCACTGTAAAAGTGGTTGCAGTCGATACGGCTGTCGGATGAGGTGTAGGCATTCGCCATTTCGAGTAGACTTGCGAGGGAATCGCAACGTGTTGTATTAAAGCGGGATTAACGTGGTCGCGATAGTTGAACGATCGCGTCTACGCGCATATTGGAAAACGCACGTAAAAGATCAGATTCAATTGTAACAGTCGCGACCACGTATTAGATTAGAGGGCGACATTCCAGAATCAGTAGCGCACGGAACACACGAACATTAAATTGCAGAGATACTTTATATTACTTTTTAGGTGGTTCGGCACCCGCCGTAATTAAAAGTAGGTCCCGCTGAAGATCAGGTTGAAATAGGCTGAAATTTGGCGATAGATAGAGTGGAAAGAGAAGGAGATTGGTAAATGGTTTTGAAACCCTGAGGGAACCAAACATCATATACATACATATACATATACTTTATATTACTTTCTTGATACCTTGAAAATGTGGACCATATGGACCACTACGTAGAGAAGAAACGTATTGGTACGTTCTTAGGTAGGTTGCCGTAAGCAGTTGGCGCAAAATCACGGTGCACGTTGCTACGTTCAACTCCCCGCGGTGTGCCATAACACACGACTCGTTTGTCGTTCCAGCAATGGAACAAGTGTTTCCGCTGTCGTACGACAATACCGTACGCAAAAAGAAGACGTATTAAGTTACGTCACCTGTGGCGGTATTCACGACAATGACATGGTGACCATTGTATTAGCATCTAATGCGGTGCAAGCCATGGTGGTGAGGCGTGACTTACGATGGCGGAGATCACTGTAGTTTACTTGAACGTAGCGATGTGTACCTTTGGTCATTTGGTGGTGCGTGAGCGCTAAATGCAGGGAACGTACCACTGCGTTCGACCAGCATGTATATTTTTTGGACTAACACCCCACAACTTAGTGGTTCGATCGCGTTAGTCGACATACACGATGTGTACGTAAAGACGAGGTATATTTACGTTTAATGCAGTAGCTTTGTCGATGCAATTTAGTGTTCATAGCTCCCTGAAAAACTGGTTTTTGCAATGTCCGAATCTGTAATATAATATTCGAGGTGACGAAGTATAATCCCTTTCTTGCATATACTGTCAGAATTCGAAGACCCGAATCGGTTTAATATACCAGACGTTCTTCAATATGCAAATGAATTGCCGCACTGCATCCTGAGAAGACTATGATGATTTTAATCAGCTGCAATTAATACATTGATGTTTTCAAATGTTTTTAATCTCTTCACTGCTTTAAATTGCACCCACTCATTTTTCTCACAAATTCATCAAATTCGCAATCTAATTGTGATAAAGATTTGATAGGATTTTCATTTTCATAGTTCTCGTTTCGATCGAATAACGGAGCGTAAATGTATGCGTAAACATTGACGATCCAACAAAGGCTGTGGTTGATAAATCATGTCGACCGAAGTAAATTTAAGCGGGCGGCTTACCGAGACGTCGTGAGGTGTAGAACAGGATTTTGTCACTGATTTACAAGGAGGACTGGCTAAGGACGCTCTCGGGTAACCGAAAGTTCTCTGTTATCGGTTTGCACGCGCTTATCACATTCCTGCTGCGCCGTTCGCGTTCTCATCCCCGTTCATTGTTCTCGCTCTTTCTTGTGGGAGCGAAATCGATAAACATACATACTCCGACTCCAACGCGAAGTCACACCGCGTGTTTCCGAATTCCTGTGGCGTCGCGATACGCCTCGTAAAAATAGTCGCGTCTCGGTCAAATAGAATCACGTTATCGCTCCTAGGAATGTCGGTGAAACGTACCATCGGTTCGACGAAGAACGGGAGAGAAACCAAGGAAAAAGGTTCCGTGAAATAACACGACGAGCTCGGCGTTTACAATCTAATTGCTCGTGGATCTCCAGCCTGCTGGAAGTAATCTTGTTTACAGGGCAAAGTTAAGAGGCCTAGCGGTGTATTTACTTACACCGAACTGTTTGATCGCCGGTTGTTACGTGCTCTAACCGCGATTGATAGTGAAAGCGTTCTTTATCAGCGGAGGAACGCGCAAATACCTGTCGATATTTTTTCGCGACTCGCGGCCGTCCAAACAAACGATTTACGATCGCCTCGTCTGCGGTATGCGAAGCATGCTCGCCTGCTCTCTCGAATCTCGAAAATTTCATCCGAGAACACTATTATTCCCGAGCACGGCCCTCTCGCGTCTCGATGGAATAAAAGTTCATCTCTCTCTTTCTCTCTCTCCCTAAGAGCGCGCAAGTCCCCTATCTCGCCCAATTAATTTCTTGGCCGAGTTCGTTTGTACCTCTCGTCCTCCCGCTATCTTCCTATAAATTTTCCAACGATAAGATTCCTTCTTCGATTTCGAGGTCCCAAAATACCGGCAAGAACGGCCGCGCTCTTCAATGGGACTTTCGATACACGAATTATCGCAGTCGACAGATATATTCGGAACGAGGAAAAAAAACAACGACGAAAGAAGAAACGGTAGAAATATCAATTGGCGTGTGTACACAACGACAGTTAGCAACAGTGACGTAGCCGACGACGCACAGAAGCGGTGATTGGCTGCTAAAACAACTGCTATCTTATCTTTTTCCCCGTGAGTGTCAACACTCGCTGAGCGCCGCGTACAATGTACCGTACAAAAGTGTAATTTGCGACGAGCTTCATTTTTCTCCGTGCAGGACAGTTCGGAACGGTTCGGAACCATCTACCCGAATGCTTCAAACCTTCCTGGAGCTCGTGGCTCGTTGGGAATGCCGTAATCACATTGACAGGCTATCGAAAACATTATCAATGAGTACCGATGCGTATCCGAACGGCCGCTTGTGTAAAGACAAGTGCTTTATCGGTGTGGAAATCAGTCGGAAAATGCAATTTTAATTACGAAACTGTACTCTCTTTTCCATGATACCTTCCCACCTAACGAGAGTCTGAACTCTTTTAGATGTTTGAAGCCAGGCTCCCAATTTTATGGATTTATTGCATGTTTACTCATGCTGAGCTGACGAAATGTCCGATGAGATATCGATCTTCTTCGATTCGATAGAATCTCTACAAGAATATATTTGTAGTGGATGTGCTACTGTTGCGTTTAATTCGTCTAGTCCTCATTTATGTCCCTATCGATGCATTAAAAGATGTTTCATTATCGCCCATCAACACTAAACCCACCACCGCACGGTGGTGGTTGACTGTAACAAAAAGGTTTACTTCCAATTCTTAATCAGAGCGTCTTATCTTATACCAATAAGGAAAACCAAATGGCAGACACATAGATCTAATTAAAGCAAACCTTCGAACGCAGATAGCAGAGAACAAACTTTCTTCTCCTTTTCCGGTGAGCGAACGGTTCGAATTCATAGACACGCCGACGTGCTCGTTAATGTGTGTCGTATCGACAATGTAATTCTTTTCGAATTTAGAGTCACGGGGAACACGTGGTAGGCAGATTCGATTCGATCGAACGCGATAATTGGCCATTGTGCTGTGCAGAGGTGGCTCGAAAGAATTCAGGTGACAACCTTGACGGTGCCTAACTTTGATCGGAGCAGCTAGCCGATCATTCGCGTAATCGTTTCGGCTATTTATAATGGTTCGCGTTTTCCGCGTACTCGAGAGCAAGCGGTCGGTCGCACGCGAGCAAATCGCCGCGTCGCGCCGCTCCGAGTCGCGCCCCGCGAATCGTGTCGATGGAAATCAGGCTAAATGACAACGAGACCGAGGCGTCACGATCGAACGTGTCGAACCGCGAACGAGTTTATTTTCAGCCTCGGTCTAAGCTCGAGCATACCTTATGTAAAGCGTCACGGGTGTGCGTGGACGACGGGCCGTTCGTGATCGGGCAGGTGCCTGAGCGTTTATGGAAAGACGCGACGCTGCGCCCGGACTCGGAGAAATTCCGTCGAGTGTGAAATTTCTGAACCTCGCTGAAATTTTCACCTCGAATCATCGTCATTTTCCTACTGCCTGCTCCGTCTCTCTCTCGCTCGCTTTCTCCGCGTCATCGTCGTGTTTCTCTCTGTCGCTCTACCGAGAGACGCTTATCGCGATTATCCCCTCCGGCGCGTTCGAGCAGCGACGATGTAATTGCCGGCGATCAGAGCCGCTCCTTTTCGTTCCAGTGATGACGACGAGCCGCGTAGATTAGCATTCCCGTATCGAAATTTTTACCGCTCTCGACGTTATTGTTCTACGGACGGATGAGAACAATTCCGAGTCTATAAATAGAGAACGCGGCTGGCGGAACGGGAACCGAATAAAAGTACGGAGAGGCCAACGCGACGCGTTCTCTCGCGCGCGTCCGAGCGTGAAGTCGCAATAACGCGATTAGTATTAACCGTCCGAGTGTCGCGGGTCTCCGTAAAAATCTGCTCGAGCAATGAGAAGCGATCTCATCTCGCTTCTTTTCGTTATAAATCGAATTTCTGCGACAGCGACTCGGAAAAAGATCGAAAGAATATTGACCCTTGGATTTTCGGGGAGGTCCGCTGAATCGGCGAGATGGATCAAAACAGCGAGAAGAAGATCGAGGGGAAAGGGGAGGAGAGAAGAAGGAGAAAGCTCGAGAGCAGGATGGTCGGGTTCTCTCGTCCGTCGCAATTTGTTTTGGTCGTATTCGTCGGGCCGGCGTAGTCGTCGCGCGGAGTAATTGTACGCGTCACGTGTGTCTGTCCGTCTGCCGCTAATGACGGATCGTTTTGCAACATTGCTCCCGGTCCGACGTTCAACAACATCGTTCTCAGGAGGCAGATACACCATTTGAAAATTGCGGCGCCCGCTTGCAACCTGTATAAACAATCGGCCATTACCCACCGTTATACGATAATCGTGCTTGACGTCAAATATTAAATGATTTCGCTGCGTGAATCAGGCTGTTTAAATTGTCCGGCTTGATTGAATGATGGCCGCTCCTCTAAGTTGGCCGACAACCACTTCACCGTAAATAAGATGGTACCCCATTCTGTACATAAGAGTCGCCTCGTTATACAGGGTGTTCGATTCTTGCCGGCTCTCGTCTTCGAACATCTTCTCTCGGATGTTTCTCATTCTCGATCTCAGTTTTGCTCGTGTACCGGAAAATGAGAAGGCGATATCCTTCTTACATCCCTGGAGGTTCGATTGTAGTCGCTTGGTCCATAGCGAGCGTTCGATAACTATTTTTCGGGCTTTAGGGGCGGTCTCTTCAATTGTAGGGTAACTGCACCAGTGAATGAACGGGCACCAGTAAATGAACGCTTTTGTATATTTCAACAAATTTTAACCCGGACGGCATACTAGCGATAAAATTGTGATTAAAGAGTTAAATAAATAGGAGAATATTGTTTAGTAATTTTGTTCATTGATTGGACTAGCATTATTCAATTACTAGAATGTAGTGTTCATTGACTGGTATTTTTCATATTTTTGATTTAACGTTTAATAAAGAAGAATAATAATAATTTCATTGTATTTGTGTTCATTTATTTTTGACAAATGAAGTATATGGAGCTATTTGGCATATATGAGATTCCTTTAATTCACATAGTTTTTTTTTAAATAAAATATTTTCCTGAACAATTTCTTAAATGTTCATTCACTGGTGCAGTTACCCTACACTCGTTTTTCCACCATTAGAAGACTCGACTCTTCGCTTTGATCACAGTACGCATGCGTGAGCAATAAGCACGAGGGAGAGGGCGTTCCTATCGGGTAGTTATCAAGTTGGAATTTCCTTCAACTAGAGTCACGTACAAGTCTAGTGGAATTGTATTGTAGATAGTGGACAGATTTATTTTAGCAAATTTTCACAAAGCATGTGTGAAGGGGCGTTCCAAATGTCCGCTTAAAGGGCTCGTTCTTATCGAACGACCGCTTTACGCCAGAAACCTGTTCGTCCTGTTGCGCAATTTTCGCGAACGTTTTCTCTCTCTCTCTCTTTATTTATCTCGGACTGAACATTCGTTTGCTCCACACGCTGTTTGCAAAGGACTCCGACCACTAAATTGCGCAATAAATTCAGAAGTCGTTCTCGTATTTGCACGACTGTTTCGCGGCCGAGCGCGGCCCGTACCGCTCATACCGCGCTATCACGTGCCACGTCGAAGTGCACGTAACGAGACGTGCGAATTAAAGTAACGAAGAGTTTAGTTGCCCGTCGAACCGGCAACGGATGTAGTTACAGTTTTCGTGATCGGCGACTCGCAGCGGGATTATAAATAAATGTAACTGTACCGGACCGGGAAAGGAAAGGAACGCGATCGGTATGCGCGTCGAAACAAAAGGGAACGTTGCTGGTTCGTCGACGTGTGTCCCTCTAACGTCAGACTTTCTATCGGCGATTTGCGACGCAAATAATAAGCCGGTGCGTTTGAAGAACTACCGTTAACTATGCGAACAGAGTTGCCGCGAGGCCCCTGGAACACCGCAACCTGACTATCTCCGAAGCAAACGTGTTGTTGCTTGTTATTCAGGGACCCTCGACTTTTGATCGATGAAGTAGACATGTATTCGCCAACGCAACGATTCTACGTTTGTTCGGTGAATTTTCACGTAGTCGGGGCCGGGTTTAATCTTTCGGACGATCATTTTTTTATTTGGGATTGCCAATAGTTTCGAATCACTTGTGTCCTCTTTCTGTAAAATTGTACTAATTTTGGTTTGCAGATTTTCCTTTTGCTTCCCATTTCGAATGAAACCAAGCTGTTCCAATCACAACGGATTGTTACGCATTTACAAGTTACAAAAATTCCCGAGAGTTAATAGATTCTAATACTCGATGGAAGGTGTGATCTTTGAGCCGCAGTAATGAACTCCACTTGAATGTACGTGATACAGAGGGCTTAAATTGTGTATTAAAAAAGCAAAAGGAGTTTCTTTTTATCTGTTTATTGTATCGAAGTAGATGACTAAATGATAATAAAACTTCCCCTATGCAATTTAAAGCAATACAAAGTATGTACAATCATGTGAACAACAGTCCTTTGGCGGTCGAGATAGAAGAAAAATGGTCTTATTTTTACCTTTTCGAATGTTTTTTTCAAATCTCCTGATATTATAAAAAAGTGAGATTGATCGACAATTATATTTGCCTTGCTAACAAGAATACATACTCACTGAATTGTAAAAATTGATTCAGAAGAAAAATATTTATTTTTACGTATTTTAATCTGATTGGGAAAAAGATACCGCAGTAGAACGTACACTCGCAGTAATAGGTGCATTTACTCCTATAGTCGCGAGTCGCAAATAACGGAGAGAAATATAAAGGAAAAGATATGCCGAATTCAGTCGGTGTTCGATGCCTTAATCGAACCACGAATCAGAAAGTTCAGACGCGGTTGACTTTGATCGACATTTTCTAATTTTTCGCGACGATCGGTGATCTCGTCGAGGGTCAGAGCCGTGTGGTTGACCAGATAATACCGGAGACGCGTGCAATCACCGCTTTCTCCGGTCTACTGTTCAATTAATTCGTTCGATGTTAATAATTTAATGGATCTCTGTGCGTTATCGCTGCCGTTCCAACACGCGCAGCTCTCGTGCGTTACTTCAACCGCGGAGCCATTGCACTCGCGTGCATGAACGAGATCCACGAATACCACGAAATTATCGCGAACCTTCATACTTGGTTCGAGATATCATGCGTCCAGGAAAAATGTTCAATCTTTCAACTTCGCTGATCTGTTTCGTTCGCGCGTCAGAACTATTGTGCGTTGTTACTTGCATCTGTTAAAGGGGGAAATAGGCTGACAATCTTAAAAAGGTAATATCGCCACCGTGTTTCTACAAAAATTGGCCAACTTCTTCGATGATTCTATTACTACGGAAATTGTATTGAACAGTATGTATTTCTCTAAAATTTTGGAATATCTTCAGTTGCTTTCTGGAATTTAAAAAATAATGATCTGTGGTATGAAATAGCGACCTCCTGATAAAAAGTCTACAAAACGGAGAAAAGCAGAATGTTGGATTTCTTTTCAAATTATCAGTCTACTTTCCCTTCTGAACGATCTTTCGTATTCGTTTTCGTTTTGATAATGAACCTCTTTATTTCAAGTAGAAGTACTCAATTTACACATGATCGAATTTACGACAGATCGATTGCTTAATTAGGATACACATCGCCGGATAGAAGTTCGTAGCTACATTTTTCGAAGCTTCCAATCGTCAGGCTGTTCACATATTACTCTACAAGTGGACCGGCTTAAGTACTAACGTGCCGGCAGTACACAATACTGTTTAACGTCGAACCAGCGGGGCCATTTTGTACGGAGGAGGATGGTAAAAAAAAGTCTTTTCCACCTTCTCGCAGAGAATCACGCTTTTGTCCTCGCGAGTTCGTCCGCGATCGGAGAACCGACTGACGCGTTAAATTAAAGATAAATTGACTAGAGACATGTACTTATGTCGAATAAAAAGCACGAGCCTTCTTGATTGTCTAAGCTAATGCGTGGAATTGTACCATTTGCTCTGGTACGCTATAAATAATGTATAAATTCACATCTATTGTTAGGTATCTTCGTTTTGTACGTACGGTCTGGCTTTGGTACATGATCGTGATACTGCGAGCGAGGGAACGAAAATCGTATGGATTCTTTCCGTTCGTAGCGTCGCGTCGCGTTTCGATCCCCACCGTCTCGTAACATAACCAATCACAAGCTATGGCAAAGATAAAGTATGCTTCTCTCTTGTTTGCGTCTCCCACAAGTCGGAGGACAAAACAATACGAATTAAGAAGACGGTGTTTTTTACTAATTGGCTGAGATAAACAGAAGTAGGTACTATCGACAAATAGTGATACTGACAAGGAAAAACTGTAGTTCGTATTGCGCCAACGCGACGCTACAGAGGAAGACAGTTCATTTATCGGCCGACAAACCGCGATCGAGTCGATCGCGTTGCCGGAAGTTGCGAAACGTGATTGTCGAGTCGATCGATCGTAGAAATGAAACGGCCTTTATCGAAGGTACAGAGAGCTAGGCGTCTCGAGTGTTCGCCACCTGGGAGCACTAAATCGAAGGAAATTCGTATCAAGTGTCCTACCTCTTTGTCCGTTCAAAGGAGCATCGGTCGGCACGTGAACAGGTTCACACGTAGGACGAGCGTTCCCGACGCAGCTCCCGTTCATCGCAGACAACACAGCACTTGGCAACACTCCACCACGCACTTGCTCACTCTTATCACACTATCATTGGTCTCGATCCGTGAGCACCGATCCGGCCGTCGAACCGGAAGCCATCGTGGTCTCGGGACTGGCGTCGGGAGACGAGAACGGTGCGTCCATGCCTGCACGGGGACTAGCAGTGTAGCAGTAGTACTGGCACTCTAATCCAATCGTCGCGTTGCAATCGTCCTAGGTTGAAGATCAGCGGCATGTTGGCGTCCCTTCTTCGGTTGATCTGCTCATTGGACTGCGCCGCTCGCTTCTGCCAGTTGAAGATCAGCCTTCTGCGCCTGAAGCCGTAGGATCAGCAGTACTACCGTGGGTTAGGTCTCAATAAAATCTCTAATCAAGTCTCGATCGGGTGTCAGGTCTCAGGAATCAGGTTCCAATGTCTCATCAATCTCTTGTCGCGGGTTCCAGTGCCAATTTTTGTCCGGTTTTCTCTTTTTCCTACAGTAGTATTCTAATCCAATCGTCTTCGAGGTAGCAGATGAGCGTTATGGCGGTGATCCATTCGTTGATCTCGTCATTCAATTCCTAGACTAGCTATTTACTTGGTCTAGGTACTAGACTAGCTATTTACTTGGTCTAGGTACTAGACTAGCAACGCTAGCTCTTTGATCCAATCGTTGAGGTAGCTGACAAGTGGTGTCCCTTCAGTTGATTTCTTCGTTTAACTACGCTACTCTCTTCTAGTAGGTCAGGATCAGCGTTCTGTGCCTCTGAAGCTGCTAGACTAACAATGCTGGACTAGCATTCTAATCCAATCTTCTTTCGTAGTAACAGATAAGTGGCACAGTAACGTCTCATCTGGTTATCTTCTCGTTAGACAACGATGATTTTTCTCTGGCACGCGAAGATGGACGTCCTACTCCTAGTGCTGCTGAACAAGCAGTCCTAAGTACTCTAATGGATTTGTCCTTCAGGCTAGTAAATATGTTGCACGGTAGAGATCCATCCATCGATTTCCTCTTTAAGTTGCGTCGCTCGCTTCTCTAGCAGTTCAAGGACAGTGTGCTACACTTGGAACTGCTGGAGTCTAATCCAGTCGTCCTCCGGGGTAGTAGATAAGTGGCGTGGTAGCATCCCACCCGTCAATCTCCTCATTAGACTGCGCCGCTCTCTTCTGACAATTCAAAATCAGCGTACTATGTCTAGGACTACTGGGAGCAGACCTACAAGCTGTCTGCGCGATCCCAGGTCCCAGCCTGAAGCTTTTGGCCCCAGCTCTAGGAAAGTAGCACTCGTTCCCTATTACCCAATCGTTCGTCGCATTCCGGGCTTCTGCTTGCAACCGCCTCGCATCCTTCGCGTCAAGTTGCGCATCCTGATCGCACAGCTTCTCCACGCAAGGACACGAGTTGCTCGACGATCTCCAGCTCTCCATGCAAGACGATCTGATCGCGCAGGACATTTTAGGCTTGCAGGGACTATTGTCCACGATTGATTCTAGTTGACTGTTAGCACGCGAACATTTTTGGTCCAACTGGTCCGAGCTAGCGAAACGAAGCCGTTTAGGCGACTCGCTCGAACATCTGACGAACGTCGACCTCACCAATGACTTGTTCTTCAAAGAACTACGAGGTATCAACGGGTTTCCGCTCTTCCGGCCGCACCTGCGGTTGCCCCTTTCCGAGTTACGTTCTTCCCGTAGGATCGGATCCTCGCCGATCAGCCAGTAGGTCAAACGCTCGCCCTTCCCTTTCATGGAAATTAGGCCTCTCTCCACCACGCTGAATCCGCCCAACTGGTCCAGCAGTTTCTTTGTCTCGCCGCTGCAGTGGATCTTCAACGCTGTAAGCGGTTCGAACGTTTAAAGCTTAGCTGTAAAAGGATTATCATTTGCTTTCTTGAAAAAAGTTTGGGGGCATTTGACAGGATCGGTTAATTTTAGTAGGAAAATTCATAAAAATCGACAACAACTGCTGCTGCTGTTTTAAATGAAAATTCTCAGAGATAGAAGGATAGTAAATGACTATTGGGACCACTGCGTCACGTAGATGCTGTTCGATCCTCTTTTTTTCGAGAAACAAGCCGCACGATTGGAGAACTTACGCGAACCCGTAGACTCCATGCGACTGGCAGTGTTCACCGTGTCTCCAAATAGACAATATCTGGGCATTTTTAGGCCGACCACACCGGCGCACACCGGTCCTACAGGTGGAAGTAAAAGCGTGTTGTCAATTGTGATCGAGCCACTCGTAACTCTGCGTTCGCGGCCGGGTTGTTTTCCCTCCGCGCTCTTGTACTCACCGGAGTGTATACCGATCCTTAGCTGCAGTTTATCGAGGGGCCTGTGCCGAATGGTGAACTGTTTAATGGCGTCTAGGAGGCACAAGGACATGCTGGCAATTTCTCCCGCGTGCTGAATGCCGTTCCGTATCGGCAGGCCACTTACCTGTTGAGAAACAAGTGATTTATCGCGTCGGCCGGTTTTAGTTACAGCCAGGCACTATTTAGTATACGATTAAGCCCGAGTTTTTAACGCTCACCACCATGTACGCGTCCCCGATAGTTTCTACTTTGTACACGTCGTAATTTTCTATTGTCGAGTCGAAGCAGGTGTACAGGTCGTTCAAGAAGTCCACCACCTGAAAATTATACATTTCCAAACTTAAAAATGTTCTTACAATCTTCTTTCTTTAAGGGTACGTGTTCATCTGAGAGTAAAACTATCGCGAGTCATTCTTGGGAATATAATTCGTCAGTGTAGACGATATTAAGAGTGCTAACGGAGAGCTGCACAAAAAACTCTCAGAGAGCAAATGGACACGTTCAACTTTTCCCTCGGTGAGAAACTATCGACTACATATACCAACGCCATTCGTGTAGCTGAGAGTCTTTCAGTTATTTTTATCTGACACTATATGCATATACTTATACATGTATACAGGGTGTCCCAAAATTCCTTCGACACCCGAAAATGGCAGGTTCCTTGGGTCATTTAAAGCGATATTTTCCTTTACAAAAATGGCGTTCGCGGCTTTATTTAGGAGTTATTAACGAAAAAGACGGACCAATCAGAGCGCGATCTAGACATGCGATGACACGTTCGGCCAATTGACAGTTGGGCGCGTCGGGCCGACTGTGCTAAGTCGTGTCTAGGTCGTGCTCTGATTTGTCCGTGTTTTTCGTTAATAATTCCTAAACAAAGCCGCGGACGCCATTTTTGTAAAGGAAAATGTCGCTTCAAATGACCCAAGGAACCTCCCATTTTCGGGTGTCGGAGGAATTTTGGGACACCCTGTATATAAATCGAACAATGGTCGGGAAGTATGGCCTGGCGCATTGAGGATATTGCAACAATTGTAGCAAACTTTGGCGCATTCATTTTATTCACGAGTATTTTTATAACTTTCGAAATTCATCTGAGAGAACTACACGCACAAAGTTTAAATGGCCACATTCCTGAGAGGACTTTCCGAGGGTTGACTCTCACGTCAGTTTCCGAGAGCAAAAAATTTCTGATGTACTCTCAAATGGACACGCAAATTGATAGTACATTCGAGAGTAACTATCGACAGAAACTCTCAGATGGACACGTACCTTAAAGCAGATTCTAGAATATCATCGCATTCGGTTCGAGCTAACTTTTTACGTATTTCATCAAATTGGTTCCCACCTCTTTTCGTAATTATAGTAATGTCTACATTCTTGTACGTCTGTAATTGTAATAATGTCTGTAATAATCAAATTGTCATTTGAGTACTGAATTTGTGGTAACTCAACTAAATGATGAGCTATTGTATTGGAGATATCAGAGAGACTAATGTGTCTACACGAAAGTAAATTTTTTTAAATTATTAATTAGGACAATATGATGATGTCAAATTATCTTGTAATTAATGGTTTTTTTATCATTTCAAGGTCATCGTCGGTTGTCCGAGGCTCGACCGTTCACAGAAGACGTCTATGCACCCTACTGATTCTAACGAATGCGTCGAATGTTCTTCCAGGACGTGAATAAAAGTGTTTGAAATTTGTTCTTCAGAAATCGAAGCATGAAAAACGGCATAAAAGTATGTGAATATTTGTTCAATATGTGTCACGGTTTGCGAGGGGTGGTTCATCCTTGGACGTGCAGAAGCGGCACGAATCAAATGCGATGAAAATCTCTTATTATTTAGTCGATCGACTTGCCTGCAAAGGCGTGCTCTCGGCGGACATGGCGGTGAAGCCAACAATGTCACTGAAGTAAATGGTAACGGAATCAAAGCTCTCCGCCTCGACTTTGTGTCCCCGTTTCAATTGCTCGGCAACATAGCGTGGCAGCATCTCGTAGAGCAAAGCGTCTGAAAGAGGCGAGTCGACGAGTTGTGGAATTAGAAAACAACGGGCAAGAATCTAGATGCGAATCAAACGAAAATCATCGGACATCAGAGAGAGAGAGGGAGCGAGAGAGAGAAAGAGAGCAACCTGTTTTCTTCTTCTCTTCCGTCAGTTGATCCGTTCGTTCATCGACAAGAACCTCCAGGTTGTTTGCGTACTTCTCCATCATAGCCATCATGTTATCAAAGATGTTTGGCTTCCTGGAACATCGTTCCCCGTTATGAAAACAGAGTTTGACAGAGACGAATTTAATCGAAAACTCACATCCCCTTCCTGAGGGGTCGTAGTTTGTTTCTGACGATCTTGAAGTCAGGCCGGGTCTCGGGGTCCTCGGACCAGCACTCTATTAAACAATCTCTCACGAAATGGAAACAGTTCTCCAGCTGATCCAGCGGTGGCCTAGGATAATCGAATGAAAACAGAGTTGCTGACAGGGTGAAAGCGAGATTCGATGTATATCGAAAGTTTTAAAACTCACCTGAACGGTTCCGTCGTCGGCTCCCTCGCGATCACTTTCTTCAGAATCTCCGAATCAGAGAGCTCTGTGATCCCAAAGGGTCCGTGTCGGCCTTGAAGTTCGTACAAAACGATTGCGAACGAATAAACGTCTCCCCTCTGGTAGTCCCTAGCAGTGGGCTCCTGAGCTCTCGTGGATCGCAGCATTTCTGGAGCTCGGTACAGCAGACCTGAGGAAAATCGAGGTTATATCGAGAGGAATCTGTCGAGTGATTTAAGCTTCACCGTACCATGGTATTTTCTCATGACGTCGCACGGCTCGCATTCCGCGTCCTTCTTGAACTCGTGCAGCCCGAAATCCGCCAGCTTTACGACCCAACGGGAGTCGACCAGGCAGTTCGACGTACTCAGCGAGCCGTGATATTTGATGACAGACTCGTGGAGGTAGATCATGCCCTGGAAAACAGGCGGAACTTTGGCTCTCGTTAACGTTCGATCGGGACGACTGAAAGAAATTCGCGCGAAGTAAAGGGAACAAGAGTTTTCGACAAATTGAATTCGTAAGGAGGAAACTTTCTCGAGCGTTTTTATCGTGGAAGTTGTTAGAGCGTTTCTCGCCAAGGGTTTACGATCCGACATAGTCCAGAATCAAATTTCCAGGGACGATGAATTTAATCGGAGCATTGCTTACTCGAATGATGTCGCCCACCAGCGACGCCATGAACATGTTGTCCAGCTTCATGTCTTCGTTCTCCAGGATGTCCTGCGAAAAAAGGAAGAACGGCGAGAAAATGATTGTTTCGCGTGATTGCTAGTTATCGCCGTGGTTACCTTGAGACTGCCCCGTGCGCAATACTCGACCACGATGCAGATGTTCGGTGGATCGGTGCACGCGCCGATGAAAGCGTTCAGGTTATCGTGTCGCAAGTCACGCATCTGCAAACAACGTCTTTCAATTTCGCATACCCACCCGGGGATTAATTTGCGATCTCTTCGGACCAGCACTTACCACTTTCAGCTCCTTCTTCATCTCCCGCGTTATCTCGATCGATTTCTTCCGAACCTTCTTCACCGCGAATATGCGACCCTTGTAGACGCCGATTTGCGTGTAAATCATGGAATAACGAAAGTCGGCGTCCGGATTCGAACTTAGGGAGACCTGGCTCGTACGGACGATTGGCTGGGTCATTGGCTGGACAGAAAATCGAATCTCTGATTTCCTCCCCCATTTTCATACGTTTGGTCAACCCTCTCGCGATGGTGACGGTACGTGTTAAAATGTGAATCGATATCGACGGATAAATTGTGAATTTTACAGTGCAGCTGATTACAACTAGATTGTGGGAATCTTCATCTAAAATTTTATGATAAGCTGGTAACTCAATTCGCGACTTACATTTTCTTGAACAGAACTATCGATTATAATTATACAATAGTTAACAAATTATTCAATAACGTGTTTGCCATATAATAAGTTCACAGAAACGTTATTAACTTCCCGATTTATAGGGAAGTTACTGTAATTACCCCGAAAATCGAAAATCGATTTTTTAGCAGATCTTCACGTTTCATGGTTATTGAAGTAATTTTAGACTATTTTTATCAAATTGTTAGTATGTGTGTGTGTGTGTGTGTGTGTGTGTGTGTGTATGTGTGTGTGTGTGTGTGTGCGTGTGCGTGTGCGTATGGCCGTTTTTATGTTATCAAATTTTTCGTTAACGTTTTCTGAAAAAGTAACAATGCGATCTGAATGATGAATGATGCAATTGATGTGCCCCGTCGTAACTTAGAGCTGATTAGATTTTGGTCCATATTGGTCAAGTAGTTTTTAAAATTTTTTTCGAAAGAAGTTCATTCAAGAATGCAATTTATACGAGAGGATGGAAATTTTTCACCGAATAAACAAACGTAATTATATATATTTCATTTTTTTTAATTTAAAAGAAATTTTTTTTTAATTATGCAACTAATGCTAATGTTGCCGCTTACAACTAACGAATCGGGAAGTTCTTTGTGTGGCTCGTAGAGAGTCACACACAAAATAAATAAGAAAACCATTAAGAGCTGTATGTCCCACTAGCAATGCGTACCACTAACCCTTTCGCAAGAGTAACCCTACCCGCGAGCTCGTGAAGCGAGCGAGCAACAATAACCAGCTAGTTTCTCTTTAAATCTCGTCTCGTTCTATGATCAGATTAGTTTCGCAATCAGCAAGGAGGTCGATGTGAGATAAGAATTTGATTCGAACGAGGAGCAATCGCATCGTTTACATTTTGGTAGAAAAATCTTGACAATCGCGAAGATCTTTGGTGAATCGGATGACGGGAGTGAAAGAAGAAAAAGAAGAAGAAGAACACGAGTCGAATAATAAGGGGTAATGGCATAGAGATGGGGTAGAAAGTTAGAAAGAGAGACAGAAAAGTTAGAAGCTCATATAGCCCGACACCGAGTATTTACCTTGGAATTGCATTTGGCAGGCGCCTCGTTGGCTACCGGCGCCGACTCGTCCTTTTGCTCCTTGATCTGGATATCTTTGTAGTTCACCTTCCATAGCAGTGAATCCAGTTCCTGTTCGTACCGCCAGTTCCTGTATAGCACTAACAGCACCGCTGCGATGATCAGCAGGAACCCTCCAGCGATCCCTCCGACAATCTCACCGGTGTGGGCTAAAAAAATCGAACGTGAATCGACGAGAAAACGATTTCGTTGGACCGGGCGCGATTGATCCGATTCACAGTGGAGTATTTGGCTCGAAATGTCGGAAAAAAGTCGTAAAATTTTTTATGTCCGACGAAGCTAATGGTCTGAAGAATAAGGCTTCAGTATGGTTTTTTTATTTGTACACCTGTGAAGCACTCTACCTCATCTAAAGTCAAGAGATTTTATAGCACTTTCAAGCGCTTCAAGGAAATTGTGCAAATGCTTACATTGCAGAAGCTTTTCAAGTAGGTATACAGAGCACCATACTTTTAGTATAGTTATTAATATTTGCACGTAAACGGTCATTCTGTAAATTTTATTACGATTATAAGACTTCATTGGCGATTTCGTTATACTATTGAGTAATATTCGGTGCTTTTTTTGGTACCGTTAAATTTGATAAAGATTTGTGATAATATTGTAAAAATAGTTATTTTGTATACATATATTGAGTAATTTTGATTTTTTAAATGTTAAAATGCGCCTCTGATTTCAGAATGTTGTAATTGACGTTAACGAATTCAACGACCTACTATATTATGACCTTGAGCCCATAAATAACGCTAAAACAGTTTTTTCCGACTTTCCGGGCCAAATACCCCACTTTGTTCGTCGTTCTCTTCAAGCCCCACACATGTGATTTCTCTCTCTCTTTCTCTTTCTCTCTCTTTCTCTTTCTCTCTCTTTCTTAGTCTCTGTTTCTGCAGATTTAGGTCAGAGATGTTCTCGTCCCCTTCTCTTTTAATTGTACCCCCGATGTTCTCGAAATCGGCCGCAATCGTTGCGTAATCGGTAATCGCGCGCGGTTACGTGGTCGACATACGTATTGGATCTCAATTAAAGGAAACGAAAACGGTACCGCGGCGGGAAGGGCGGAAGGCGTTCTCCTTTAACTGATTTCCATATGTAGATTTTGAAGGTCGAGAGCGGCTAACTTTATGATGCATATTTTGCGAACCGATCCAGAGAGAATTTACAGAACACGAGCTGCCCCGAGAGAAAGCTGACCAATGGGAATGATCGAATGGGATCAGTCTTTCACCCTGATCGTAGCAATCTTTCCTCGATGCTTCGGTTTGCCCGGTACCGATGCCCTCGCAGATCGGATTTTTCATGGGACGGAACTGGGACACTTTCGATTGCTGTGCGAAATCTGTCATTTCGATTTTGAACATCGTGCATTGGCGCGTCACGCTTGGATAACTTTTACAGTGCGGAGCTAGGTGCATTGTTTCGGCGGAAAAATTGGATCAAACAGGAAATTAAAGTTTGTTTCACTACTACAAAAACTATTAGTTTCTCACAAATGACATGTCCGATTGTAGAATGCAAAAGTAATAAAGCGTTTCGATCAAGGAATTACAGTTTCCAGGCTTAGCATACCATTCGTTCAAGCCACAAAGCTGATTTTGACTGCGTATTCTTTTTTATATTACGCAATGTTTGGTTAAAACGTAGTGATCGATAAATACACAAATTGTTTATGATAAAACCACAAAATGGAAATAACAATCTTATAAAGAAAAAACGTGTTAAAAATCGGACAACCTAATATGAGGAAGCTTTGGCTGAAAGTGGGAGTTGCAAACCAACTTCATACAAATCGAGTTTTTGAAACACGTGTCGAACCAGGCAGAGCATCGCAAGCAATGTGGCACGACTCGAACAGACTTGAAGGATCGTCGATACGTACAAGTGCATTTTTCCCCATGGTAGCCGCAATGAGGTTCCGCGATAGGTGGTCCATCGCCGACCCACGAAATCTCTCTTGTTAATCGAAGTTTCTAGAACGAGAAAAAATCAAGAGAATCTTTAAGAAGAATTTGTCCAATCGAAAAGGGATTGCTGTATAAAAAAATTGGCGAAAAATGTGATTTTCGAACGAACGAAGACGAACCAAAAACCATTTTCTTAAATACGAAGCGTTGTCTAAGTGAAGAAAAAACGTAGAAGTTCAGATGGCTTGTCTTAGGTGACTCACCCTGTATATTTGAAATTAATCGTTGAATATTTAAAGTAGGATTTCGGAGGTTCACTCAGAGGTTAAATATTTCTCACCATCGAGCGTCTTACCGGCAGGTTGGTGCCGTTCTCTTTGCCCACGAAGTACGCAATGGGATACAATCCGTGTCCTTTCGCTGGTCGATTGTCCAGCGCAATCAGTGTGTAATTGCCTTCCGCATCGCCATTTTCGTCCATGTAAACCATGTATCTGGGGGAGACAATATATCTCGTAACAGCGCGGTGTACGCGCATTAAAGTCGTCGTAAATTGCAGAAGCGTTGTTTCTCGCCGCGTTCCGTTTCATTCGTCCCTTCTCCACATTCGCATCACCGTTATGGATAATTGACATCGCGGGATAACGCAAAAGAATATTACGTAACGCACTCTTGATGGCATTGCTCACCAGAAGGACGTCGACAGGATAGCGTCCTTCCTCGTTTATTAGACCGCGGATATTTATAAGAAAAATGAGCAGGTGGAATCTAATCTCTGTCGCACGACGAAAGAGATGCGCGCGTCTACGGTGCAGAATTTTCATTTTTACTCTCGATCTCGGACCCGCACTCCTAACATAATTCATCCCCTAATCACTCTGTTGCTCCGTTCGCAAAGTTCTCGCAGGGAGATACGGGAATGACGGATCGCACCGTTTCCGTCTTCGCTGACCTCGTTACGACATCCCGACGATAATTATTGTCTCGTTTTGAAAGTTTTTCTGCAGTCTGATCGATGTCTGCGATGCATTTCGGTCAGTTACTTTATTTGTTTAGATCCAGCGTTTTTGCGACGGTAGTTCTTTGCACGCGCGCCCTGTTTCTGTGGTTCGAAAATATAGGAAGAATTATGCCATCATTCGATGCTGTGTTGTCTTTAAAATTTCAAGGCATTTTCCTAGTTTTTCGAAATACAGGGTGTTCACGCTATTACTAGCCAGCATTTTTTGTGTAAATAGTAAATATTAGAAAAAAATGATAGAGGAAAAAGTGGTACTGTTTTTGATGCGCAACATAATGACATATGCATTTTTGTTTTACTTACATTATTTTGATAGAAATGAAGGTGACCTTCAATTTTTTTAACGGAATGCTATACATTTTTTTATGTTGTATGAAAGCGTGTGTCAAGACGAATTCATCCACCTACTACACAATGACCTTCAAGGTCGTGCAAGGTCAGAAATGGAAAAAATGGAAGAAACAATTTGAACTAGTTTACGAGACGCCGCCCAGCGATATAAACGACTTGAAAACCAAAATAACACAAGCATGTGGGTTAATAATTCAAACCACACTAGAAGAAGCTACCAAAAACGTAATTAATAGAGCCGAAATGTGTATTCATGCATAAGGAAGCCATTTTGAACATTTGTTGTAGCCTCATCAATAAAGAATACTTGTAAACACATTGGTACGCAATATTCAAATTGTTTCTTCCATTTCTTCCATTTCTGACCTTGCATGACCTTGAAGGTCATTGTATAGTACATGGATGAATTCGTCTTGACACACGCTTTCATACGACATAAAAAAATGTATAGCATTCCATTTAAAAAATTGAAGGTCACCTTCATTTCTATCAAAATAATGTAAATAAAACAAAAATGCATATGTCATTATGTTGCGCATAAAAAACAGTACCACTTTTTTCTCTATCATTTTTTTCTAATATTTACTATTTACAAAAAAAATGCTGGCTAGTAATAGCGTGAACACCCTGTATATTTTCAATTCGTTCATGCTTATTTTCATTCTGGTCTTGTTCGATGAATACCCCCATGAGCACGTACAATTATGATGAAATTAATAATCATCGATCCAGTATAAATTAGAGTGAATTGTTTACTTGTTTTTCTTATCGCACCAGTTGGATGGCTTAAAATATTTTGATAAACGGTGAAGAAAAAATGCTAATCTCCCATACGTACCCCATGGCGCTGCGGTAAGGGACGCCGTAAAGTGTCGCCACCATCTCCCTGCCGTTTCGCGGATCGCGATTCTCATCGAGAGCTTTCAGCAACGACCTCTCGTAGAGATGCACCGCGTCGTACAGATACGCCGTCTCCGGCACGATCTGCCTTATAACACGAAAGAACAAAGGGATTACGTTTGAAAATTGAGCACCAGTCCCCCGATTTCTGCAGCCCAATCGTGATCGAGCTCCCTTGGATCGGATTGAAACTCCGGGGGCGGAAAGATGCGCTCGTGGATAAGCCTCCCTCTTCCTAGCCGATAGGAAAATCGAGCGGAAATTTGGATCTAGCGGAAACGCGACCGACAGGTTCCCCGGCGAGCCTCGTTGGATCGAAATTCCCGATTCAAATCTTGTTGGAGCGAGATTCGGCTGGTTTAGCGAAGATGTTAAATCCCTTAGCGAGTTTTTAATTGATTTACCGATTCATTCATTTGGCTTAGTAAAATTAGTATTTTGCTGAATTAGTAGCAGGCATTTGCACATTTATTTAGTCCCTCCGTAAAATAAAGGACTGCCGTGAAGACTGGGACACCGTATAAGTTGGGACAGTTCTTTTTCTCCACATTAACTAACTTTATTTCCGTTTATAAAGAATCTTGTGAGCATTAGAAGCAACAAGTCGTGTTCAGAGTACCTGTGCGAAGCAAAGGCAAATATTCCCTGAAAAGGATTCACTGTTTCTTATCGATTCATTTTCAATCGAGAATTTTTCAATCGTGATTGCTCAAATATATCCAATTTGTTGGAAATTCAATGGACTTTAAATGTGCAAAATAAATCGTTTATTCATCCTGATGTAAATTTGTTTTTTTTGTGTGTATCTACAGTATGTCCCAAACATGTTGGACGTCCTTAGGTTTTAGCAAGTTGGCAAGGGTTAAGTCAGTTTTAGTCGGTGAAATACAACTTCGTGTTTAGATATTCGTTCAACATTTGTACAGAGTTAATGTTTCTATCAAAATGGTGGAGCAATAGATATTCGATATCGTGGGATTAGAGGGTTCCAACAAAGTTCCCGGTGGTTTTCGCGAAAGTTCGGTTTCGCAAGGGCCAATCACGCGGGCGGTTGTGAGATTGTAATAGTCACCTGAACGATTCCGCCCACGTTCGCCAGCGGGTTGCTGAAGTTGAAGGGCGGTTTCTGTCGGTAGGCGTGCACCAGCCGGGTGAAGTTCTTCGAGTAGATAGGCGCGGATGCTATCACGCTAAAGTAGCTTCGGTATGCATTCAGGATGGATGAGTTCGTTTGCGACTGCCAGAGACCTCGGAAGTACTTGTCAGGACGCTTTTCATCGTACTGTTCGATGTCGACGCCGACCACCCAGTACTCACCTGCGAGACCAATCGGAAGATGCTCTTTTCCTTCTTGTACGGTTCATTGAAGACTGGATGATGTTTGAAAATAGGGGATAGAAGTGGCAACGAAAATACAGGCGAAATTAAAGGCTGCGGTTTACGTTGTTGGCAGAGTTAGTCACGAAAGTCTGCATACATCTTCTAGGTTCAAAACAGAGGGAAGATGCAAGGTTGTTTTTTATGACAACGATGTTTCTTAAACTGTTTTAATAAAAGGCGTAAATGTGCCAACGAATAATTCTATAACGAAGTGTACGAAATCTTTTGTTATGATTATTGCAATCGTTATTCCAGAGGTAAAGTCCTAGTCTCGCGTACGCGGAGTTTTTAGACAGATTTTGCGGTAAAATCAGACTTTCGTGCAGTTGTTATCGAGGAGTTGGACGAGTCTGATTAGAGTTCGATCGGGGGCGACTACAAAGCTAGTGACATTGCTTCTGCAGTATATGTACCTGATTATGTTACAGCAGATTTATACCTTTTTCCAAGAGCTTCTTCTCGTCCAGAGCCATCAAGAGACCCATGTGCTCATAATAATTGCCTAGAATCACGTAAACTGGAACAGAACGCGACAACGCTTGTTTGTAATTCCACAGGATTTCCGTTCGTGGCCGCCCTTCGCCATTTCTGAATCGTTCAAGAGGAAAAAGGGGGACCGTCGTAGGTCGTTTGTCGACTATTTTTAGTAACCGGATAAAACAGAAATAGACGGTCCTAATCAACCGAGTGAATTAGGACCGGTATCTATTCACCGCGCGTCGCATTCCTGTCATTGTAGTATGCGGGTTATCACACGAGCGGACAATTAAAATGCGGGTAGCCTGTTTCGAGCGGCGACGCGTGAAACGTGATTGGGGAAAAGTGCCCCCTCTTGTTTCGAGATCGTTTCACCGTTATCGCGATCATCGTAAATCATGAACCGGGTTGCGGAGATTCTTTCGGGAAAACGATTTCGCGCGATTCACTTCTTCTTTTTAGACGGATATTCAACAGCTACTCACTGCGCGTCTCTAGATATGTCTCGCTGACGAGCTCGTGGAACGGATTCGTCATGTGCGTGAGGTGGTAAGGCTCTTGCCAGCAACGCAAGAAGTTCACGGCGACACCTGCTGCCTCGAACGATGACAATATCGTCTTCGCGATTGTTGACATTTTGTTGAACTCAAACCGGGTCGAGTTCATGTACATGAACGTCACCTACAAGTTTCCACCAGACATACTCAGTTTCATTGGATATGTACACTAACTTGTTAGTTAATAAGCTACTGCTAGTGCGTCTAACAGAAAGTGAATAATTTTCTTTGAAACAGTAAGGGACTGTCGCACAGTGGTCTGGGCGGCCAATTTAGCGGTTCGTTAAGATTTTAGCATTATTTGGAAGTTTAAGGGTATGTCAATGCAAGTCGTTGATTCGTTTCGACATCAGTTTCAATATTATAAGTTGGGACACAAACTTGTTCTCTTTATTTTGCATTCAGGGCGTTTTTATGTAGAATAATGAAATTGTTAATATTTTCAACACTTGAAGGCGTTTTCACTTCATTTCAACACTTACTCATCAGAGTTTTTGGTTGTCCCAATTTATAAGGCGAACATTTTTTCAACCGAGAATATTGTCTTCGAATTGGCTGTAACTTCTTATCCGTTAACGCTATCATTATACTTTCTACAGCTTTATACAGCTGGGAACTATACCTTTCCGATGGTATAAAATTTTTTGGTAATTCTAAACCGTGTCCCAATGTTTACGACAGTCCCTTAGGCCCAAAATAGTGATTGGACGACATTACTGAAGATGAATATCTTGTGTTACATATGAAATTGCTATATTGAATAATTTATTGAAATTTGGTTTTGGAGAGACAGTTAGGTATCTAATTAGTTAAGTGCGGTGGAGGTCGAGAATATTGAAATTCCACTCACTTTGGTCCAGTTGAAAGCCATCAGAACGGATACAACCGACTTGGAGATTTGCGTGTCCGGTGGTCTGGTCCTCGCGAACGTGGGAAACTCCTTTTTGTCGGAGGACTCTCGGTGCGTGCAAAACTAGAAGCAAAGATATCGACTCGAGCATTCTCGACCTGGATGCTACCTGTTTTCTATTATTCCGAGTCCGGTGATAGTTATTGCCAGCTCGGAATTCAGGTGACCGCGGCCGGCAGGTAGTGATAAATGCCGTGAGCTACGAGCCGGTCTCGAATTTGCATTTGACTTCTAGGTTGGTCTATTACTAGGCTGGAACGCAGTGTGAGACACGTAACTCTCGCGATTAGTGTGTTGTAGCTGCGATACAACTGGCCCACGGGAAACTCGAAAGAAACGACAACGAGGAACGCGTGGACAGTGATTCATGGTCGCCATTGTTCGACGCGTTAACACGAACGCTACTCCCGATTCAATTCAACGAATAGTTGTTACGTTAAGAACAACAGAAAGGAGACTAGCGTCTCTACAAGAAGTACCTTCACAAAAATGTGTTTCTAAAAATTGATAAATAGAGCAGTGAACAAACATCACCAGTAGATTGTGGATCTTAAAGATTTTGTTGCATTAAAAACAATGTTACAATATGATCTTTTATCGTTTTATAGTTCATAGAGAGCCAAAATTTCTTCATAAATGCATCGAGATTCGCAGTCTACGCATCAGGTATGCGGTTGTAAGAATGGTCCGCCGTCAGAGGGTTGAAATGTTTGATTAAATGCAACGTATATTCTGCGTGAAATATTAGAATAGTTTGGCGGTGCAACTCGAACTCGAACTCTCTGAATTATTATGCTGTGTACTGTGGCTTCAAATCGCAGAGTATAAAATTAATTTAACCAGCATGTCGAGTGGTTCACCGAGCAGAGATGAACGCGGTCATTGAAAATTGGAGTTCTTTTACGATACTAGAACCGAGTCGTGGAAAAGAGATCGTCCATAGTGCGGATCGAGTTGAGAAGTTCTTCGACCGTCGTGTCGGTCGATTAATTTCGCGAGTCGAGTCGAATGGCTCGCGTTCAACGGAACGTAAAACGGTCCACCTATATTTTTTGGTGGCCCACCGCCCACGAGGAAACAGTTCAATGATCCGGATAATTTTCCCGGGAAGACGGATGGTTTCTTTTCTCTGTTTCCCAGCGCGCCTGCAGCTCAGCTTCTTCCGCGACAGCTGCGAGATTAAAAGAAATCTAATGAATTACGCGCGGGAATAGCCTCGCCGCTGTACACTACCACGCGCCGAGCCGCGTTGCTCATTTCTCTTGGCTCTTTCGCGTCAATTACTGGCCTTTTTCTTTGAACGTCATTCTTCAAGATGCTCTGTGTCAGTCGCCAGTCTCTTGTTCTCGAATTGCCGATGAAACAGCGTCGACAACTCTCTCGAACAGAGAAACAATGACTTGCAACGACGAAATTTTCTACGAATTCGACTGCCAGGTTTCTTATTTTTATGCCTCGTAATGTTCATTTCTCTCGCTAGAGAATAGAACATCTCTCGACTCTTTCGCATTAATCACTACCCTTTCTCTTTGCACGCTACTCGTCAAACTGCTGTGTCAGTTGCAAGACCTCTTACTGTTTTTAACTCGGTCCTCCTATATTTACATCTAGTTATGAATATTAGATGCGACACCGTTTTAGCCATTGCACCAAGAGTCATCAAATGGAGAGACATCTCTTCAGCTGAACGTTTTCAGAAGATTAAAATAATGTAGAAACTCTATTAAATCTTGCAGTTTCGATAAAATCTGCAATCTAAATATAGCCTATTTCTTAAACGCATTACCATACAGCTGTTTGAACTCTTAAGATGTGCAATGTTACAAATGAACTCTCGTCTTCGTTCTGGAGTTCTCAACTTCTCTTCAAGTAATATTTTTAATTAAATGCCTTGATAAGTTAAAACTCGGCTTCGAACTGAAATTGAAATTGCGCCAGAGAAGCTGGTAGAGTAAAGAGCACTGAAATGTGCTATGAATCTGTGATATTTCATAGATGTCCAATTTGCATTTCTTAACCCCATTTCAATTAATATTTTTTACCAAGTACTGCAGCATTTTGAGAAGATAAAGATCGTTTCCAAACCGGGTCTCGAACTAAAATTAAAGCACGCCATGATGTATAGTGAAGAATTGGTAAAAAATGTCCCGGTCGAGACGATAAATCTGCAATATTTCGTGACTAATGAGCACGTCCTCTCCATCGGTTTTTCTGAGAGGAAAGGGATCCGGGGTGGCGCGGTGCTGCCGCGCCGCTAAGGAACGAGCAGACCATCCCGGGCTGGGCTAATAGATAAAGGCGTCCGCGGGCAACGATGGCGTTGAATGGGTTGAACGTGTCGTAACCTCGGCTCTCGCTTATTCGTATTCCTCGGTGGTCGGCGAATAATTTATTTACCCGGTTGGCCCGGCGCTCCCGGGAGCTTAAACCGCGCATTGCACCGCCAGATCACGTCGGAACAAGCGAAAAAACGATCGCGGCGAAACACTTCGTCGGGGACCCGTTCGTGCTATTACATAGAGGTAACATGGTTCTCAATTTCAACGGTGGCTCGCCGGTACCAAATGGTTATACCGATGCCAAACTGTTACCCGATCCTACTTTTCGGTCGCGTGCTACATATTTGACGCTCGCCTCTTTTTTTGCGACGGCAACGTCCTGGAAACTGAAACGAGAGTTTCACGAGGTCGAGAGTTACTCCCATGCAATCTGTAAAGGGACTGTAGGGACACTGGACCTCGGTTGGATCTGAAGTAGGGTGCAAAACGCACGGTGTGGAGCATAAACTGCATCATTGTATTCTAACGTTCCGATTAGGGAGGCTTCTAGGAACTGCAAAGTTAGCTGTGACAGTCATTTCAATGGTTTGGGTAAATGTACCTATTACTGCAGTAATTGTTTTCATAAAATCATTTTCATTCTTCATAAAATGCCTCCTTTATACAAGATAGAAATAAAACCATTTTTCTACTTTCTCGACCACTAAAGGACTGCTGTTCACATGATTGTGCATTGTTTACATTGCTTTAAATTGGATAGGGAAAAGTTTTATTATTTAGATCCAATGGAAAATGCCGTTTTAGATTCTGGCCAGTAATGCATAGTGCGGTTTTTTAAATACATTATTGAAGCTATGTGAAAGACGCGATTGCTCCAAAACGTAACAGGTTTGCAAGCTCATACTGTTTTCACAAATGCATACATTTTCATAAGATTCCAAGATAATGTACGATCACAACAGGCACAACAGTAGTAATATTGGCATTCTTATTTTGGATGAGTACAAACAATGCTCGCAATCTACCTATCATTTTTTTCAAGATACGTGATCTTCTGTAGACATATTTTTTCTGAACACCTTAGATCGTATCGTATTTTGCCTAACGAGACAGACATTAATTCTTTTTGGAAAACCATAGTGTTCAATAGATTTTATCTGGACACCTCACACTTCGTGCGTTACCTAACGAACAGCATTGTCGCATTTCAACTATCAACGAGGGGATCATTCCGAGAACTGCACAGTTGGCTATGATTGGGCCCACTTAGATCTTTATCAATTTTTTGTAGCATAGATACTTTTGACAAGATTTTGTCTGCACACTGTGTCGGATAACTCTACTCGATGCGATAACCGAGGGACGTTTTTTCGGACTAAAAGCTTGCATGTAACTTGTTACTTCTCGACCAGAGTGCTGCTAGAAGAGCATCCACACGAAAGAAGGGTAGTCGAAGGTTTTCCGGATTTAGCTGCATTCACTAAAGTAATGTATCTGCGAGAGAGCCTTTCCTGTTATAAAAAACCGCGTAAAAGGAATCTCTCGCAGACAATCCCACTGTCTTCCTCCGGGAAGATTCTGCTTGTTGCCAGTGGTTTTCTATCGAGTTTATTCCCGATATTGCGCCGCCGGTACTCTAGCTAACGAGCGAGTTCAAAGGGTATGGCACTCACGTAAGATATCATGGGGAGGTTGAACGCGGCCGCCATTCTGCCCTCGTGGATGCAGGTTTCCTGGGGACCGATGTACGCGCTGATATTCTTCGTCCACAGATCGGCAGTCATCAGGATGCTGGTCTCCTCTTCGCCATAAGTTTCAGCAACGATGAAGTCGAGCTTGTGTCCTCGTCGGCCGAGCTCGCCTGCGTTCACCTGCAACTCCCCGGGAACAGTATATCCTTCTTCAAGAATTAATTAAGGTGCATCGTAGTCGCCACAAACTGTTTCCACCGCCGCAAAGTCTTCGCTTTAAGAAGCCGGAAGGAGAAACGTTTTCTACAGATTTAAATGCTGAGACAATTTTTGCCGGGGGTTGTTGAAACAGTTTCAAAAGTAACTATCGCTCCTTGGAGACCAGTGCTGGGTCTAGGTAGACCCAAGATTTCGAATGTTTATCGGATGCTTCATATCAGGGCGACAAATATAAATTCAGATGGGACTATTGCCAAGGATGAAATAAATTGTGTAGATGTAATAGTTAGCTTATTATTAGACTGCCGATGTTTATGCGAATTCTCGGTTCGGAAGGTTCCCTTCATTAGAGGCTTGTGTGCTGACTTATTAGGCTGCAGAGTTTAACACTGCTTACAGTTTTGTCCATCAATTTTTTAAACATTTCTTATATTCTTTTAACGTAATGTTTCATTCCTTCTTCTAAAAACTCTTAAAAAATGAATGTATATTGTTATGTTGTACATTATCATAAATTGTCTCTTTAAACTAATTGTTCAGCTTATAGAGTTAATCGATTTGGCGAACGAGTGGTTCACGCGTGACATATGTAAATTATTAACATACAAGTCACTCTGAAGCTATTATAAACATACTGGAGGACTGATTATGTACAGTAAGCGCAACAAATAATAAATTCGTTTCTATTTCGGGCACGCGATAGCCGTGGGAGCAGTCGAAGGTAATTAGCGTCTTCCGCGCTAATTGCGGTCGGTCGTATTCAGGGAAAGGGAAAGGCCAACGGTGCCCGTTACCTCCTCCACAGCGAGCGATATTGCGCCGGATATCCGGAAGCCGGGCCGCTGATACTCCAAGTCGCCTGGACGTCTCTTGGATCCGGTGATGTATCCGAGGGTGAAGGTCTCTGCGTCGGCGCCCTTGACGAGTAGAACGTGGATCGCCGTTAGTAATAGACAAGCCCTCTCCACGTTTGCCAGTAGCATGCCCAGTCGAGGAACCTGCACATAAATCAATCAAAACTTACAACTATCAACTAGCAACCCTTTATCGGCCTCTCTCAATTGAGCAGGTTGCAAACAAATTTCTTTTCTTTGTTCAGGACGAAGGAGATAACTCCTCCTTCCAGGACACAAGATGTTAAGTAGTGCCCTTTCTTTGCATTCTATGACTCGGAAAAACATTGCAGGCACCCGCTTTTTGCATAAACTCACAGCAACTGTTTTATATCCCGAGTTTACGCCACTCGTGTTCTCGTCTTTAGGTTGCAAACAAATCTGGATTCTCTCAAATTCTGTTCAGAATTTTTTTAAGATTGTCATCCACTGAAGAACGCGTCAAAAGGGTTAATAACTAATAATTGGAGTACCAGAAGAGAGAGTAGGTGGCAAGAGTCGCTGTTCGGTGGAATTGCGTTACTTTTGCTGGTGCTTTTATCATAGATTGCACCAGCCTCGTTCATCACTCGCGGGGAATGCAATCGTTGCAGTCTCGCAGAGTCTGAGTTCGAGTTCGAGCGAGCAAGCGCACGCGTGTGGTTTTATTTGCAACCGGGACCAATAAAAGCATGAGCTTGCGGCCGAAAGATATAGGGAGGGTAATGGATGAAACCGGTAAGCTCGACGGGGTTGCAATAAACACCATCAATCTCCTATGGAGTGGCGAGCACTTCCTCTTCCTGCATTTCGCCACCGTTCACCGCAATCACTGGACCACTACGATCCGCTGCGCCCCGTCCCTCACGCTTTTTCTGGACGACTGTTGTGTGGTAGTGTGAGACTGATTGCTAGCAAGGCACGAGTCGTCCACGAGCTATTTTCTCCTCTGCTTCGATCGGTTAAACCCCGATGCACCAAGTGCTCCTGTGCAGTATTTTTTTACGGAAAAAACGCTCGGTAACACTGAACAAGTGGAAGAGACGATCTCTTTCGTCGCGTCGCGTCATCGCTCCGAACGATGCACAGTGGGGTATTAAACGCAACAAGTCAGAAAAAAATCGATTTAAAAATTTTGCGTAAGCCATAAAATTGTGCTGCGCGACGCAGTTAAAGGCCTGAAGAATAAGGTTTAAAATATGTATTTACTTGTTAAAAACTTTCGTGATTTAGATATTCGGTATTAAAATAACAAATTACATAATTTCATCGTAATTTACATGCAAAAATAATTTTTTCTAGTTTTTCGGCGGGAGCACTCCCTTATCACGATTTTACAAAGGTTTTCGATAGTACCCCACTGTGCGATGTTACGCTTCGAAATTCCAGTCGACAACGTTGAGGTGCACAAGGAGCGCTGTGATAAAAATCAGCAAACTCGTATGAACTATCTAGTTGCGTCAACCTTTTCCACTGCGTTTTATTTTGCGGTTACAGTAATTAGAACTTTTTTGTCGTTCTTAATTTTTAAGAAGAAAAACATTTATATCTATTGGGTGCCTATGTGCTTTCCAATGAATATACATACCTGTACATATTTTCAATTTTATTTCGGTTCACCGTTTCGATACACCGTTTGTACATATCGCGTACGCTATTTTGGGGAGAAATGAGTGAATAAAAACTAGACTGCTGCTGTTTTAAATTTAACCTATGAATGAACATAATAATTTACTATGGTGTTACTGGAAGCTTCCTCGATAAACAGTGTTCAGAAGAAACGTACATACAAAATCGAAATTATCCATTCGCCGGTTCGATCCTTACGGTGTATGTAGCTATCAAGCTCACTACGAAACCGTGGCGTTGAGACCCATGCATATGCATAAGCTCGCGAGCAAATATACTGCGTTTCGCAGCGATGTTTCACGAACGTGTCCCGTATTCCCGACGGATCCGACGTTTTCCCACGAGCGTATCGTAGGAAAATAATCATTTATCCATGCTCGGTATCGTTCGCGCCGGTGTTATTAATCAACGACGATGAGTCAACGCTGCTCCTTTCTTCTTTTCCGCCCGTGGCGGTCTCCTCGAGATATCTCTCCTCGGTGATCGGTCTAAGTAACGTAACCTGTCCCGTTTCGTAATTAGCGGCGAACAGTATTGCGTCCGGCGCGGTGCGGCGTCCTGGCCGTCGGTTGACCTCGACTTTTTTGACGAATTATTAAAATAGAGCACTATTAATAATAGGCGAGCTGTCTCGCAATGAACACTCGACCGCAGATGAGAGAATGGAATATAATTAGACTTCCTGCGTCACCGTTGCGAACTTTTATCGCAGCCTTTTTGCGTGGAAAAATCTTCGACTACGCGAAAGGAAAAACGTAATCTGCCGGTCGTGTCGCGTTGCGTTGCCTCGCTCGCACTGGTTTCGTGGAAAACATCGTCGCCAGTATTTCGACACACTCGAGCATTCGCATTCGCTCCGGTCAGAAGATCAAAAATGTTTCCGCATTTAAAAAGGGCACATCTTCGAGAGCACATTAACTAACAATAAAGTCGCTTGTTTCTGTATAAAAATTTTGATAAACCTTGGAAGCCGGACCGTTTTCGTAACTGTACAATTGCTGATGATTGACGTATGGATTTATTTAGCAATTTTTGAAGTTTATCTTTGAAAGTACCTATTGTAACATTCATTTGAACGATATTGATACTCTGGGTTACTCGGGCACCGCTATCGGAGGGTTAAAAACAAGTCCTTTCGAGTAAACCCTTACAGTTTTCGAGAAAAAGTATTGGCAAAAATCACTTTTCCTCCTGATCAATCACGACTTTAAGTTCCGTGACTACTCTGCTCCGAATGAACGGATTATTCCGTGTGAGATCGTCGCGATCGATGTTCTCTGCCGTAACGCGTATCCGCGCCATCAACCATGTCGCACCTCTCTGTTCGTGGCAATAATTAACCAGATAAAAATCGCCGCGCCGCACCATCGAGTTCCCCTATCGAGAGATTTATCTCCAGGGCGAGATAACATTGTCCGTCATTTTTTAAGCGGCCCGAAAAAGAGATCGCGGGCATGAAATTGACGTCGACCACCTTTCTCCAGAGCGCTCCTCATCCTCGATTTACATGTTAATTGTGAAACGCGAGCCGCTCTGCGAACCTAACGCAGCCCCGGACCCGGCCGATTAATCATTCGCCGTGCCGCGCTATGCCAGTTCGATTGGTTTTGCGCGCGTGGCACGCTCGAAATTCGACGGTGCGCGATCTCGTTGAGTCGACGCCGAGCAAACATTCGTAACTCTTATCGAATGTCGATCGCCTCGATCCCCGTGATCAAATTAGGAGAGCCGACTTTCGCTAATTAGTCAGCAGGTCGCTTGCGCAACCATTCTTGACGCGCGGAACGACTCGCCCGAGGCGACATTCTCACTTAAAGTCGACGATTTGACACGATTCACGAGACAAACAATGCTTAGGTTATTATAGGTCAAGGGTATTTATTGAATAAATTGTTGCGTGCTCTGGAGCACGTCGTTTTTAATGGAATTTTAATGGATCTAGGTTGCGCAAGTCTGAAGGAAAGTCGAAAGTGATCTTAATCGGGATGAACGTTGTCTTATGAACTAGAATGAAACAAAACATTTGCCTAACAAAACGATAGTTGCATAAAGCAGACATTTATTAAATTTCATCATTGTTTTGGCAATTGAGTAAGAACACATTGTTGATATTGACGTCATTCTACCTAGCTCGCAAGGTAAAGAAACGTCTACTTTATACCTACGTGTGTAATGTTGGAAGAATGATGCACTGCAACTGAGATGTCGCAGTCGATTTGAGATGCATGGTTTCCAGGAAAATGCATTCAATGCGTCATTACTATTTTTTTCTATAATTATTTTGAAGGAATCAGTTTCAAGGTATTATACTTTTTTAAAAACTAAAATAGAAAGAGTCGGCTTCGTGCGAATTTTTACAGGTGGTTCCTAAAAATTTCTATATTTTCAGGAATTTGTTTGTTGGGAATTTAATTGTTACAGAGTAACAAGCAAACTATACCCAATTATATTCCATTTGATGTTCGTGACGTGCTTCAGAGACGCGTAAAGAATATCTGTCGCATATCTGCATTTTTATTCACCCTTTTGCCAGTGCCAGAATCTTAGCAAACATCCATGGAATCAATGTCAGAGCTTAATTTTATATCATCACGTTACTCACAATTCGAAACCATAAAAACTTTCTGCGCCATTTACGAATCGCTAAATCTTTCCATTGAAAGTTATAACCCTATACTTTCTCGAAACGCATGATTTTAAGATCCAGTAAAAACGTTCTACGCGATACCAAACGAGCGAACAACGTGTGTAAATTGATCACGGGTAATCTTCAAGTATTTTACAAATCTGCTCTCCAGTTCCCGGGCGAAGCCACATCTCGTGCGTGTCACGCTGCTGGATCCTAATTAGCAACGACTTCTCGCTCGTTTCTCGATTGCACAAAGTCAAATCGTGCTGGCGCTACCAATCAGGGAACTCCTTTATCAATTTCAGCGAAACTTTCCGAGAGTTCCGCATGAAACCGGGTCGATACGTTTTAATCGTCAAGGGAATCGGACCTGGACCAAACTCATTTCTTCCAGCGGGCGTCAGTCTTTTCTTTTTATATAATCGCGGTTAAATACAGACGTTCTTTCTCTTTGGTCAGCGGGCAATCGTGAAAGGCGCATCGAGATTCGGGCTATAAACTGGAGGATATTAAGCGTCTGAAACAGATTTATGGCGCAGTGAACAATTGACGAGTTCCTCGCGACTTCCAGCTGATGAGGATCACTAAAAGCTGCGCCATTAGCGCATCCGTAATGAGTCCGGCATTTTATTCCTCTCGCGCTTCGGTGCCTCTTTATATTCCGGAAAAGAAAGTATAGCAGACCTGTTTATACGGGTCACGTTGGTTGTAAGTACAAATGTTGATTATCTATGCGTTTCCGACGTCAATTACTGATGAGGATGACTTGCGAGGAGCGTAAGTACTAGGTAGATCGCGAGCATTGCTTTTACTAATAAAAAGTAAAAATAACGATATTACTTCCGTTGTACCCTTTGCGATCGTACACTATTCTGTAATCTTATGAAAATGTACGCATTTGTGAAAACAATATGAGCTTTCAAACTTGTTACCTTCTGAAGCGATCGCGCCTTTGTAATATCTTTAATAATGTATTTAAAAAAAGCGCACTAATCAACACTGACCAGAATGTAAAACGGCATTTTCCATTGTTTTTCTGTTGGTACATCGATGCGATAGGCCACCCGTGTCGTTCGTTTCGCCGTACCACGGATGATCGGAACCATTTAGCGAGTGACAGGTGCAAGGGGTGGGAACGCGTCTCGCCGGGTTGCTTGTACCGTCTCCGGTATTCACGTCGCGTATTTCCGTTTGTTCCGGATAAATTTCCCGCTCTTATCGTCCCATGGTATATAAATATTCTTTGTAACGCGCGTTCTATCGTGTAATCGCTTCGTTTCCGACGTGTCCGTCGATACGATCAGAATTATGCGGCCTCTGTGTTCAGCATGACTCCGCGCTGGCCCGTTATGGAGGTTAATTTTTCGACAATTGTTCGGGTGAAGGTAGTCCCACAGAGTCGATAAGGTTCGGAGAATCCCCGTGGAAAACCCTCCTGGGTCGTCCTAAGCGATGAAGATAAGGCGATTGGTATAGTCTACTCGATCGTTGTTGTTGATAGACTGGAGAGGTTTCCTTGATCTTTCTAAACAACGATTTGGAGCAAGAATTTATTTGGCGTGTTGACTGTTGAGTAGTTGTTTTGAATTTGTAAGGTTTCTTGCGACGATGTTGATACGATAGGTATGTCTATTCGTCGTTGTTGTTGATAGACTGTAGAGGTTTCCTTGATCTTTCTAAACAACGATTTGGAGCAAGAATTTATTTGGCGTGTTGACTGTTGAGTAGTTGTTTTAAATTTGTAAGGTTTCTTGCGACGATGTTGATACGATAGGTATGTCTATTCGTCGTTGTTGTTGATAGACTGTAGAGGTTTCTTTGATCTTTCTAAACAACGATTTGGAGCAAGAATTTATTTGGCGTGTTGACTGTTGAGTAGTTGTTTTGAATTTGTAAGGTTTCTTGCGACGATGTTGATACGATAGGTATGTCTATTCGTCGTTGTTGTTGATAGACTGTAGAGGTTTCTTTGATCTTTCTAAACAACGATTTGGAGCAAGAATTTATTTGGCGTGTTGACTGTTGAGTAGTTGTTTTGAATTTGTAAGGTTTCTTGCGACGATGTTGATCCGATAGGTATGTCTATTCGTCGTTGTTGTTGATAGACTGTAGAGGTTTCTTTGATCTTTCTAAACAACGATTTGGAGCAAGAATTTATTTAACGTGTTGACTGTTGAACAGTTGGTTTGAATTTGTTAAGTCTCTTGCGACGATGTTGATGCGATAAGTATGTCTATTCGTTGTTGTTGCTAGGCAGCCGAGGTTTCCTTGATCTTTCTAAACAACGATTTGGAGCAAGAATTTATTTAGCGTGTTGACTGTTGAGTAGTTGGTTTGAATTTGTTAAGTCTCTTGCGACGATGTTGATGCGATAAGTATGTCTATTCGTTGTTGTTGTTGCTAGACTGCCGAGGTTTCCTTGATCTTTTTAAACAACGATTTAGAGCATCAATTTATTTAGAATATTGATGGTTGAACAGTTGGTTTGATTTTGTTAGGTTTCTTGCGACGATGTTGATGCGATAAGTACGTCTACTCTATCGTTGTTGTTGCTAGACTGCCGTTCGGTCTCTTAAGAAAAGTTGCAAGTCTGGGATTTCTTTCTTCCATATTAATAAAATAAGAATTCCTCAGTTCTGTACTAATATAATTATGGAACTGAGGAATCACGAATTAATCATGCTGACCCAATTCGACGGCCCTAAAACCCACCGCGAAGTTCGCGTTCGTTGGATCCCCATTTCGCCGATGAAAAGTTCGAGGAAAGGCGTTTTCGAAATCATGCCTGGGCCCGCCAGAGTCCCGTCCAGGTCGCAAGAGAAAGTAATGGTAGCTGGTTGCACAGTTTTTATGACTATTTCCTTGGGAACAGCGACGACGCGACGGTTGCCTCGCCTTGGGTATATATTCGCCGGGAGCGCGTTACAATTCGCCATGGTGTCCCGCGCCAATGCGCCTTCTACGCGTCCACGCAAACAAACGTGATCGCTATTACATATGTGGAACACGTTGTACATACCGCTGACTATATTTAGAAGTTTCTCGAAAGCGAGCCGCGCGCTCGCGAGCGCGCAAGGAAAAACCTCGATGTCCTGCAAGCAATCTGGAGTGGATATTGTCTATGGAACAGCGCGTTACTTCCGTGTCGTTTCCATAAAATGATTCGATGATCCCTCGCAGCAGAAACGTCTCTCTCCATGAATTACCTCAAACGCGTTTGTTGCTGCCAGCGTAATTACAGGACGATGACGCAAAAGCGACATCAGTTGATTAGGAGAGATTACGACTCCCGCTCCAAGCTTAAATTACTCGTGCACTCGATTTTGTAGAAAATCAATTGCTCTTCCTCTCTTCGCGAAATGTCATCGAAATCAAGACGGAAAATGGTTGTGTATAAATTTGTCGTAAAGAGAATCCAAGTCTTCGATGAAAGAATATTGGACCTTCACAGATTAAACTCTGATGCACCATATAAAATTCCATTGATACTAGAAAATTGGAACGGTTATGTCTCAGAAACTCGACACATCTTTGAATCCACATTTCCACGGAACGTAGCTTCGTAGGGCAATAAAACGTCGAATCTTCCCGACGTATTTCGTGGTGCAGAATCCTCTCCATCCCTTTACAGCCAGTTCTGAATAAGACCACCCCGCGGGAGACGAGGTTCTTGCCTCCACGGTTCCGAGACCGTGCAGTTGACCGGCGAAATTATTTTGAGCAGTAAAAAGAAGAGGCCGACGCGCGTTTTTATCTCTCGTTTCACTGATTAGTAAGAAGAAAGCCGTTACCCCGGGGGTAGAGAGGAGAAAGAAGATGTTCCAGGACGAAAGGAGAAACGATATACCGTATGAGAAAGGATCGGCCGTAAGGATGCCGGAGTAGCCTGCACACGTCAGAGACCTTGTCATGTTGCAACCCGATGGAATCTGATAAGGTCCATCGAGCGGAATAAGGCAGTCCCTTTTGTCGGCTCCTTTTTCATAACAATTTCTTATGGGAACGAATGGCGCGCAGCTTCAGCGTATACTATTGGACAACAACGCGTATATTCGCGAGTGGGTCGTGGTTAAGCGACGGCGTGCCCCATGCGAAATATGGAGGAGGTCGAATGGTCCGTCTGTGCCTTTTTTCCCTTGGATTTACGAGCGCCGCGCCGTTTCCTAAATTCCTTCTTTCGCTCGCAGATCGGCGGTCCTTCGACGAAAATGGTATTACGAACCCCGGGAGAGCTGGAAAGTTATACCTTGATTAAAAGGAAGGCTATTGTCAGCGCTGGGAGCACCATACTTCTCAGTTTGATAGGTTTTAGATTTAATTCAGATGATTCGGTTTAAATTTACTGAATACATGTGAAGTCACTACTAGACTGCGGATCTTTATGCAAAATACATATGTAAAGAAAATATATTTCATTAAGTTTGAATCTAGCGGAAAATCAGAGTGATAACCGGCTTACCCGGTAGAGGGAAAAAGTAGGAGAAAAATAGAGAAGGAAACTCCATGATAATTATAGGATATTAAAGAGGGAATTGACATCTTAAATAAAAACTTTAATGTCGTTTCTTTGTTCACAGGTAAGGGTGTTGTAAATTGTAAATAGTGTAAATAAGAGAGGTGTGCAAAATAGTAAAATAAAATCTTTGTTCACAGAGCAACGCTATAGAGTTCAGTTGATGTGTCGACCCTAACCATAAAAAAACAATATAGCATTATACATATTTTCTATCTGAATTGCAACAAATTGGAGTGATATAGAAATTCATTCTTTTCCTTACAATATGTAGTAGGTTGTTCAACACACTAGTAGGTTGTTCAGAGTATAACAGCATTCTTAAATTCTTCTAATGTATTCACTATTTTAAATTACGTTTACTCTTATGTGTCATATATGCATAAAATTCGCTGTCTTACAAACAGTTATTACGAACTCCAGGCGGCCCGAAAATTGATGCGTTCATTAAACAGGAAGGCTTTTAAATCTTGTTCAGATGATTTTGTTGGAAATTGCTGAATATATTTACTATTTTGGTGCGAATTTATAAAGGTTGCGTAAAATCTGAAGAAATATCACTTTTACGGTTGGTTGCTCGAAATAGGAGATATCTTATGGTGAAAATAAAATTTGCTATTAATTTTCTGTATATTACGGTAGCCGCAGAGCTGCCCTAGATAGTACAGTCATAAAAGGATTCGTCTACAGACGGAAATTGCATAGTTTGCTTTTTACTGTCCTAGCTGCACCCTCGAGTAGAATTTCTCTGCACCATTTGATAAGAATTCTCTAGGAACCGCAAGTATTAAAAGCAGGTGAACCGATATTCTTGAATCGTGAAGTGCAAATTTCCTCTTCATTACGTCATCTATTTCTTGGTTATCGGCACAGTGGTGTTATATTTCATGTCTCCGACGTCATCTTTCGTATCTGATCGTGGAGAACAGATATGCGTTTGCTTGACTGAATCGTGTCTGCTGAAAACATTTGCTTTTACTCGTTTCATTCATGTTTGATCACGAAGAACAGTTGTTACTCGCCTGAGTTGCGAGACTTCATCGAGACTTGTATCGAAATTTAGGGAACGGTACCAAAGCGAAAAATAGTACAGTAAGAGCAAATAGAAATCACGTAGCAATTTCTACACTTAATTGTTGGTCAGGGAGTATGTGGTAAAATGTGATAGTCGCTGCAAGCACCAAGCAACTTGCCGGAAAAGATCGTAATCGTCTTTGTCCGTGCATGGTCGTCCGTTTCCCCTGAAAACTCCGAAAAGTTCACCGACGCTCAGAAGTAGGTCAAACGCAGGATTGGAATAAAATCAGTATTTTACAATAGAAAATCGCAGGCAATCTACTTTATTTCGAATCGTGCTTACAACTCTGGAAACTAAACGATTTGTACAACATTTCTGACACAGTATCCAAGATAACATTCCATTCAAAGAGTCCAAAATTAGCTGAGTTTAACTTGCGTCTAGAAGTGATCTCAGTGGTTGAATAAAACATTTCCATGTTTATGTTCTTCGTTATTAACACAGCGTTGAAGTAAATAAAACGGCTACACATTTTTACTGTTAACTTTTTGTATATTTAAATGAATCGGTAGAATGTCACTTAAGATTCGGACATAATTGACTGTGGAAGTTTGACAGCTACACCACCAAAAAGGTGGGCCACAGAAATAAAGAAAAAGTGTAGAAGAGAGATGCAGATCAGGGACGCGAGAAAAGGTCTCTATCCGAGTTGCGGGCCGGTTGTGAATGAGTGGTTTCGCGCAACTGTGGCCACGTGCCGTCCAAACACGGCCCGATAAATCACGCTAGGGTCTCTGTAGCGGGCCAGATCGTAGGACCCTGTCCTCGGGTCCCCAGGCGTGGCTGGTCCAGGTCTGAAAATCCCGGATTCGTCGGGCGGCACCTGTCACTGGCGCGCGATCGACCGACGCGATTAAATTTTATCGGGAAAGGTGTCAGAGAAGCAGAAAGGCCCGCTTCGGGCCGCTTCTCTCTCTCGCTCGCGTTCTCTCTCGACGCTGACTGGTTCGGGAACACATTAACCGACTTCGAGATACTCACGATGACATTTACGACGGGAAAAAGATTGTTTTTGTAAATTGGACACGGGTAATCTTGTCTCTGGACACGCGGTTCCGCCTCGACATTTCGGTTAATTGAAATAATCAGCTTTCCCATTTTCGGCGAAGAAGCGCGAGGGATTTGTGTTGATTTTGAAATTGTTCTGCTGCTCCCGCGAAGCTGTTTCATTTTCCGAGTCACAAGTAGTGAAAAGAACAGAGGTAGGGTAACTGCACCAGTGAACGAACGGACACCAGTAAATGAACGCTTTTGTATATTTCAACAAATTTTAACCCGCACGGCATACTAGCGATAAAATTGTGATTAAAGAGTTAAATAAATAGGAGAATATTGTTTAGTAATTTTGTTCATTCATTGGACTATCGTTGTTCAATTACCAGAATGTAGTGTTCATTGACTGGTATTTTTTATATTTTTTATTTAACGTTTAATGAAGAAAAATAAAAATAATTTCATTTTATTTGTGTTCATTTATTTTTGACAAATGAAGTATAGGGAGCCATTTGGCATATACGAGATTCCTTTAATTCGCACATTTTTTTGTACATAAAATATCTTCTTGAACAATTTCTTAAATGTTCATTCACTGGTGCAGTTACCCTATTTTGAAATTGTGCTCCTGGTTCGGTCCAATAAGAGACACAAGGGGTGTGTCTCGATTCCGAAGATTGTTGTTTGGTTGCCCGTTTGAGGATGGCACGGTGTGGCGCACGACGCGGCGGCTGGATAGTCGCGATTTCATTCGAAACCCCGGAAACCAGAGCGTTAAACTCGCGTTAGAAGACCGTTAGCAGAGTATGGCAGCACTAGGATATTGCGTCGGGGACGTAAACGCGAGAAGTTTCAGCCTAGTTACCCCAGGGCGAGGTCCTTCCGCCCTGATGAGTCCATATTCCCGTGGAAAACGAAGATAACCGTGTTTGCGGGAAATGAAACCGCGAGAAACAAAAGTGCGGAACGATCGCGTTTAGGACACAGAAAGACACTCGGCCAGCAGATGAAAAAGAACGAGACACTTCTTCGAGGATCCACAGAGTCGAAGAGCGGCTTTCGAAACGCCGAGACCGTGCTCGTCGGGCTTCGCCACGCGGAATAGAAACAAACAAAGCCCGGGAGCTAGTCTCTGGACTGTCGTCCAGCTTCTCTACGAAAATAAACTGCCGCCGGTCCAATAAACACGAAAATAGAGCGCACACTGCCGCTATTGCGATTTCTAGGAGATCGGTGACACGTTATGGGGCCGCCGATTGAATTAAGACCGTCGAAAATTTAGATTTTCTGTTACAATCGATAGGGAATTGTCTTCAACGCTAGAATTAGATGAATGGACCAACCACTTGCTTTTGATTTCTTCTTTTACTTTTGAAATATTTTAATGGGTGTCCGAAAGAAGGGCCTGGAGCGAAATTTTCAGCTCAATTCTGAATTGCGATAATAAAAACCAGCTGAAAATGACTTGAAATCGTGAAAAGACTTTTTTTACGGTTTGTTTTACTAAATGTTACAGCAAAATAAGTTTCTAATAATTGTTCTCCTATAAAATTTACAAAACCTGACATCTTCCAGATACCCATTCATTTATCTAACTTATCATTTATTCGAGGACATATGTCAATAAAAAGTAGAAAGAAACATTTTGAAGTCGTATGCTTCTCATCTCGACATAAAGAGCAACTGAAGAAAACGTTATCTGGATACTATCCATTATAAAGAAGTGTTGTTCAGGTGTTTCTTTACTAAAACCATGAAACATGTTGAAAATTAATACTTCTACTCTAACGAAAATGTTCAACGGATAATTTCTCGAGGAATTTGGAAATTTATGTTCCAAAGCGATTTTCAAGATACTTCAGCGAGCTGGCGCGGAAATCTCATACATTATTCGGCGAACGTCTCTTGCCTGACTTATCGAACGATTATGTCGATCATCCATTATCCATTCGGCGCGGCGACTAATTAGAAAATGTTCGGCGAATAGAAACGCATAGCCCGAGGTCCGTGCCTACTGTTGACGCAACCTTCGAGTCGAGGCGTGCCTAAAATCCTCTATGTAACACCATGTGACATAGATTCAAGATCACCTTTTTCGAAAGTCGGCCCCCATGATCGCGTCGAGTCACTTTCAGCCGATCTAGAACTCGAGATCGCATTCGTGGATCGCGTACGTTTCGAGTGTTCCGATCTCATGCGTTCGACGATCTAGACTAACCCTAGAGATAACGATCGAGAAAGTTTGTCTAACAAAAATGATCTTGAGAAATCGTCGTGGTCAATCTTCGAGATGAAGTCCAAAGTTGATCCATTTTTTGAATCGAAGATGCAGATCAGATTTTCGAGATTTGTTACTTTGTGAACAAACGGAAAAATTGATTTTCTTCCAGTTAGTGTTAATTTGTATGGTTTCTAGAACGTTTTTGGCGAACAGCTGAGCAAAATTGTTAGTATCGAAGGAGCAATGTTACTAATTTATATGCTGGCAATTCTATAATATATTATCGCAAGAACAAAATATGCTATAATACGTGAATGAAAAGCAATGAAGTGACTACATATGTAATAATATGTATGTACACGTATTTTCATCCGAATATTATTTCTAGACTGCGGACCTTTGTGGAAGATAACAATAGTTTGTAGAACACAAAAACCAACTAGGAGTTTATCTTTCGTTTTCGTACTTTATTAAGACGTAAGGAAGATTGTCTTCTTTAAAATTGCATCGAACACGAATAATCTCATTTAAGCTTATCTCATCTTGAAAGGAGAAATTTACAAAGTTGATTATCCATGTTCTTGTTAGATTTATTTTTCACTAATATTGAAGTCACACCGATTGACAGATTAAGATACAGAAACAAAGAACAGACAGGAGTTAAGAAATAATTTTTTCCCCAGAAGCTTCACCTTGAACGCGTTTCAGGAACTGTCCCTGCCTCGTCATCGAAGATTTCGAAGATGTTTCTGTGACAAATGAGTCAAATGGCGGAAATTGCGGTCTGCAGTGTAGCAACTGCCTCTGTTTCGCTGGCGTGCGGTTTCCGAATCATCGGTATCGCTTACCTTGATTGTTCTGTTTCCGTTTAACAACGCTCCGGAGAGTGGACCGTATTCAGGAGCTCTCGAACCGCAGCGTTCTAACTGCCAGCCGCAGTTTCATTCAGAGTCCGTCGAAAACGTGCGAATCGCCGGCGTCGGCGTCGGCGTTCTGATCGCGATAACACTGTCGCGGAAGAAATTAAAACATTCCGAGGGCTAGAATCTCGCAATTGAAATTCGCGAGGTTGGTCCACGCGGGCGCGTGCAAGAATGTAGCTCGCAATCGCCACGCGGAATCGGAGGAACGCAAAACCTGCGACTATTTCTCTCCTACGTTGAGACTCTTCTAATTTCGCGTACCATCTCTCGCGCTAGCGAAACTCTTTCCAGCGAAAATTTGAAAAATTCTGCGAGCGGAAAAATAAGAGAATAAGGTTCTGCAGTTTCGAACAAGTTTCGCAGGATTACGAGCGGTCCGACCGCTATAAATACGCGAGAAACCGACGTATGGATGACCGTCCGAGCGGAGGACGTTTGAAATTCGAACTCGCGTCCCGCCGGCGCGAGGAAAACGACGACGTGAGACCGCCGGTCGACAGTGATCGTGGGCGCGCGCGGCCAGACTGACTTCGCTCTGCTCGTCCTCTTTCCCTCGCGGCTTGCACGTCGAGCGTCGTCGCCGTCGGCGTCGCGTCGCGTCGTCGTCCCATTCACAGCACTGTATGCTTGCTCAGGCGCATGAGCAACTGCCCGCGAAAACGGTCCGACAAAGAGGGAGGCGCGGAACTCGCGCAATTTTCCCGGTTCGGACCTTCACCTGCTCGCACAACCTCCTTTCCACTTTTCCGACGCTTCTCAAGCCTTCCACAAAGGTTTCGAGTACCCTTCGCACTCGAATGCAGACTTTCAAGCGCCAATAAAAACTGATATTTACACTTGTTAGCAGGAGACTGTCACTGTGAACTTTATTTCTGTTTAGAAACAAACTTTTCACGAACATTAGAAGCAACAAGTCATGTTTAGAGTACCTGTGCCAAGCAAAGGATAAATATATGTTCTAAAAAGTTATATTCTGTTTCTTATTAATTGCGGATCTTTATGCAAAATGAAAAGTGTTCGTATCGATTGCAGGACACAGGAGGCAAATAAAAATTGTATCTTTCTTTTAATTATCCTATTTAGCTGAAACTAATACATTGATGTTCTTAAATATTTTTAACATGTCCACTGCTTTAAAATGTACGTGCCCAGTTTTTTTATAAATGCATAAAATCCGCAGTCTACTAATTACTTAAGCGTATCTAATTTGTTGGGCATTTAATGTCGTTTAAATGTGCACGAAGAATTGTGCACTTATCGCGATGTGAATCTAACTTAGTCTTTATATATTCGTGTGAGACTAGCATCAAGACGAATCCAATGACTCACTACACTATGCATGTAAGTCTTAAAGTAATGTTAAAATTGATTTGACTCACTTTTCGGGGTAAAGACTACCGTGCATCGTCTAAAAACTGAAGCCATTATTATTAATTCTACAAGTAATCCACTGCTTAATGGAAATGCTAGCAATGTCGCTATTGGAAACATCTCGTATTTCGGACAATGTTAATGAAACAATATTTCAGTTCGGAAGTAACATATTAAATTAGAGAGAAGAGTGTTCGAATGTCTCGAACGGCGGTAGCCCAAAATTAGCTTGAGCCCCGGCAGGTTTTCATCGCGAACAAAAATTTCGCGACGATGCTCCTCCATCGCGCCTCATTTGCCAGCCAGCCGGGTGAAAAGCAAGTTTTTCAACATCGCGCGAAGTCATCAAAAAATATCGTGGTGAATCTCCGACGAAATGGACTTTTTGAGAACGATAGTCGAAGAAGAATCCACTGGTCTGCGAATTTGCGAGTTTGCACAGCTTCCGGGTACGTTCCCCGGCGAGATTTTCGTTCCGTCTGCGCTTCCTTTGCTCGTAAACGCAAGCATGGTCAAGAATGGGCAGAACTTTCCACCCGTAACAGATGATCTTATTTGCAGCTGACAGACTCCCGGTGCTCGGTGCCAGTTCCAGTGCTCTCGCCGATTTCGCCGACCGGGGGCAGATTTGTGGCAGCGTCTGCTCTTGGCTAATCTCGAGATACATGTCACGGGATTGTTACTTAGGTACTGGTTATGGTCGGACCACATAACAAAGCCCCGTTCGGGTATCGTTAAACGAGTAAAGCTCTTGTTCTAAATGAAATTTGTTATCTTTTCGAATTAAGTGGATTTCCGACGCGGCGGCCTCGTGAGTTGAATCCTTTGGAGGACGTTTATATCGCGCGCTGCGATTTCCACGGATTACCCTCCCCTGAGTACGCGTTCAGTTGATATTTATTAGGTATAGTTAAACAATTCATTCACTGGTTGGTAGAATTCGAGAAATATTTGGTTGAGCGATGCGCTAATTTCTGGGGACGTTCGTTTTAACAAACGAAAATTTCAAAACGTTATATGCAAATGGTTCTATTTATCGTCGGATTAAAATAATACAACTTTTCGAAGTTTTTGCGTATTCATCCAGCAGCAACCGTGTCGCAAAATACCCAGCGATAATGTATTCCGTTGGTCTATTTTGGTGTGTTCGTTAAGTGTGCTCGTTAAGTTGGTTTCGAGAGTGTCGTAAAGAGAATAAAGTGTTAAAACATTTACCATCGTCCGAAATTTGATGAATCGTTAATGCCCCTGTATTGCGCCAATGAGCGTTCCACTTTTGCTCCACGGCACCTTTGATCATCTTTCTGACTTCGGCACACGGTACAACGCGTTTGCATATATGCTCGGCGGTTTTTGTCGGTGGCGTTTTCTGATTCTCTCGTGCGCGGAGCTCTCTCGGTTCTCTCGGCAGAGAGCGACGCGTTACATGCAATAACGTTCGAAGAAACGGCAGCGATAAGTCTGGTGGCTGCGGTTTTGTTTGTCTCCGTACGTAGAAATATGTATGTACCTTTCTCCAAAGCAAGTCACGCGCGAGTTCCGCGCGTTCTTACGCACTTGCGTAATGCGTAATCGTCGGACGACGCGAAAAAAAGAGGGTTATCCGCCTCAGTGCCGTACGCCGCTGCCTTTCTCCCCTTCCCCGGCCCGATCTATCGATCTTGGCGGGCGTGAGAGCGACTGGCCGGGTGCTCGATCATCGTTTTTTCGTTTTCGATGACAAGTTTTTCGTGGAAGCGGGCCAGCCGACAAAATTTTGCGAACGATCGTCTCGATCGTTCCTCGGGGACTACCGCGTGCTTACGTCCTCGGGCCCCTCGATTATAAAATCGACCCGGTGATGCAATCGACCGCGTAGATATTGATTATTAATTGAATTGTTCGCAACCGGGGCTGGGCGTTTCGTCATTCCGATCCTCAATTCTCCGCTGATGATTTCAGCAGCTTCGCTCGGTGACTGAGGATCCGGCAGGAATATTTTGAATCGATTATCCGTTATTCAATTTTAGTAAGAAACGAGAATTTTTCTCTCTCAATAAATTTCTATTCTACTCGAACTACTAAAGAAAGTTCACCGCGATTCTTGTACACACTTTCGAGCTCGTTTCGTGCAACGAGCAAAATTCTACTGTGTAATGCGAGGCCTAACTGTACAAGAAATATGTTCTTCTAGAATCGATTGTTCGGTTCCGACTGTTTGAGGTGAATCGAGCCTCTCCGGTGTCCGGATAGACTTCTTTCTTTCGCGAACGATGCTTAATAGTGCACGAGGGACTTGACTGTGCATAATTTCAAATTCACGACCCGAAGGCTGAACTCCTTGGACTCTGGAAATATGTATGTGACGCGCTCGGTGCCACGAATATTTCACCTGTAATCTGCAGCCACGAAGATTTGTTTGTCCCTAGCACGAACGTAATGCTCGGTTCACACTCCCCATTCGCCGAACAGTACCGCAAGGATATATATCAGCGAGCATATTTCAAGAGCACATGCCCCGTCGAAATTTTCTGCGGACCAACGTCCAAAAACTGGCGAATCTCTTTAGTTGACTTTTTTACACTATGATTTAACTCGTTTCAAATCGAATGAATTGAATCTTAAAATCTTCCAATGTAATCACTAGACTGCGGATCTCCATGCATTTATAGTAAAATTGAGTAGATGAAATTCAAAATTGTTGAAATATTTAAAAAATGAAGGTGTCAATACATGATTTCCCCACTATTAAAATCATTAAGAAAAGAAATAACAGTAAATTTTGGTTTCTATTTGTTGGAATTAATGATTCGCAGTCTAGTAAACACTGTTCCAAGTTTCGATTACTAATTTTGGTTATAAACGCATCAAATCTGTTCATGACATATACAGAGTGTCAATTCAAATAGTTCATGTTAGATTGACTACGTTGCACGACATTCAACGTATCAATATTTGCTGACAACGACAATGCTTCGTGTCAAATAATTCCCAATGGGTCCACCGAGGTGTTCGCAATTTTCCCCGACGAAAATTTGCATTGAAATTCCGTCCGGTGCATAACGACTGCGTTAGACGTGCTGCGAGCGAGGCAAGAAAAAAAATCAATCATCCGGCGATCGTGAAAGTTTTCTCGGGATTAGCCGGACGCCGCGCTGTTTCACGGTCGATCGAGGCAAATCATGCGTTTAGCATGATAATCGGCTCATTGTCGTCGACGACTAAGACGACATCGTGAACCCACGGTTTTTCTCCTGGCGGTGTGGCACGTCATCAGCGTGTGCATCATTATCGCGCGACCCAGTTTTCTGCACGGTTAATTAAATCTTTTTGCCTGGGTTGATCGATTGAAATCGGGCCGCGGTGCGGGGTGGGACCAGCCATTAAACGCTCGTTACGCCTCGTTTCGTGCCGGTAGCGACGCCGCCGCCCGAAAAGTACAGAAAAAATTACGCGTAATTGTCAGTCGCAATCGCCGCAATTCCCGCCATTGTAGTACATCGGTGACAATAACAATTATCGATCGAGCTTGTTTGCTTGCTCTCGTGTTTAACCTGCCAACGCATGCGCGCTTGCCACTGCACGTAGTCTTTTTTAATGAATTTTTCGGCCGTGTTATACGAGGATTTGTTATATGTATCAGAGTGGCCACGAAGTCGTTGCATTTTTCTAGTCTTTCTGTAGTATTTTTAATATAAGCCCATATAGAAAAGTTGTAAACGACAACTTCTACTATCTTCTCTGTAATTCCGATCAATTGCAAGTTTTTTCACGTCTTGCAATCAACTAATTGTTCTGACGTCTCAAAAAATATCCAAGTCGTGTGACCTGATATTAAACAAGTTATCGTCCTTTTAAAAGTGTTCGAATATTACTGTGGTGCACTGTTCCGTCGCACAGGAACAAGACACGTGGGTTTCTTTCGAGCAATATTTATGGTACGTTCGTAACTAAAGTCTTCCTTGAAGATCAAGTAAAGTAGGGTCATTCAGCGACCAGTCGAGGCATTGCCAGATGCCTAATACTTTGTACGCCAAAAGGACAAGGGGCCATAAATTTGTCTCTCAGAACGATAACCCTAGGTAGTGTCGAATTACCGAGCTCCGTCGTTGACCGAGTCAAGTATCGTTTCACTCCTCCTTCCCAAGGTTCCATCATAGCTATGGGAAGGAGATCTAAACAGTCAAAGTGTGCTGATTGGTGCATGCAACTTTCGGCAGGAGCCAATCAGTGCATTTTCGGTCTCATCGCGTACGAATAAGAAGTCGAATTCCGACAGTTCCTTTTTAGCTTTCGGACAAGCATGTTTTGAATCTCCGGTTAGACAAGTACAACGCACCGGCCGTTGTCTTGTCCTTCTTTCAATACAAGTTTGCATCGCGGTATATCGTTGCTCAGCGATGACGACAATCGGCAAAACGGGATCGCATCAGTCGAGATCCCTCGCGTACGGAATCGCGTCTTCCATTAGATCCGCGAGCGTCATATTATATCAATTGAATCCGAATTAGGATTATTCAAATCTGCGCGCGTATAAGGCAGGACCTGCTAGATCAGCCTTACTGATGAGTCCACTAGCAGGTCCGGGACGAAACGCTTCTTTTAACGTTTATGCTAAATTATATCCGACCGAACCATTGTCTTGTATTCGCTTAATCCATTGATCTGGCTACCCAATATTAATTTGGCGGGTAGTAACACGCGTCGTGCGAGGACATTCGCGAGTCTACGCGTCCGCGTTTACCGGACTCAAGCCTTACAACCTTGAGTGGAATCCATCCGCGCAACGTCCGCGAGTGTCCTCCTAAATTCACAAAACGACGACGCAACATGCACTGTACATTTACCCGATTCAAAAGTTTTCTGGTCAATTTGAATTGTAGAAATCCGATTCTTGTGGTGACGAGGATGTCGAACAGCGAGACTTTGTTCCGAATTTCTTCGGCGAGAAAGGCGTGCAAGACGGGAAAACAGTAAATAATAAATTATGACTTCTTTACTCGACATTATGCAGAGTTAAGGCAGCAATTATTTTAATAGGGCGCAGGACTTAAATGCAACATGTCTCCTTCATGAAGTAGTAACCCTTCAATTTATATTATCGAGACGGTCACGCGAGCGGGATTTTAAATTGAATTTAACAAATAAGGCGAGGACTTTAATTTGAATTTAATAAGTACACGAATATTTTCCAGTAACCGTACGTAATGAACGCATAATTTCTTGGCTACCAGGAAACGATTAACTGTGCAACACGGGCGGTAATTAAATGTATCAAAGAAAAGCCATTGATTTCCCAAATCATTCCGAGAACGAAATTCCTGGCCCGAATAAAATTAATTTGGCTTTTATCCGCGCGAGTCCCATCTTTCACGTAATTTATTTATCGAGTGAATTATACAACAGCAGAATTTAATTCAATTTTAGTTCACAGTTATGGATACTTGTACCGTAAGGAATGCACTGTGAAAATCATTTTGTTCATAACTTTTTGCTTTTCCGATTGCAGAGATACTCGTCGTAATCGCATCGGTGTATTAAATTCTTCAAATCTTGCTCCACTTGGTTCTTTCTTCCCACAGTAAAAAACTCGGTTTCCTACGAAATCAAGATCGTCGCGACGATCTTTATCAGCCGATTCATCCTCCGAATTGAAAATCAGATGCGTCGCTGATAAATCCCCGGCGATATTCCTTTCGTCGTGTGATCGGTAGGCCGTGTATCCCTCGGGGCCGCGATGAAGTAATTATTAATCAACGGGAACAGCGTCGCCGTCATAAATCGAGGGACACAAACCGCGCAAGTTTGGTATTACACGGGCCGACATAATTTCGCGACCGGTTGGCCAACCTCGTGAAAAGCCGCGCCGCCGATCGATCGATCGCTTGTGAAATCCGTCGATCGTTAACCGTAGCATCTTCTTAAACAAACCTTGCAGACGACCGTCGACCCGCCCGGACCGATCACGACGACGACGACGCGACGATCGGATAAAGTTGTCGCGATCGTTAAGAGGAATAAAGTCAGTGAAGAGGAGGGGAAAAGAGGGCGAGGAGGACAACGTAAACGGGCGGACCGGCCGAGTGTTCTCACGTAAAAGTAGCCGCCGCACCGCGTTAATTTCGTTGCACGCGTTAATGCACACAGTTTCGAATCGGCTCGCTTTCCGATCGCTCGTAATTACACCGATTATCCGCGGCGAGCGTGCATGCACAGGCAGTTCGAAACATAAATTACACAGGACCGCTGCGCCGGTACACGACCGGGATCGACGACGCGCCACGATGGCGGAATATAAGGAACCGCGTCGCGTGGTGCATGTCTGGAACCTCGAAGTCTTCCGTCAATGCACTTTCCCGACCAAGTAGAAATGGCCACTTCGTTGCCCGCTATTTTTAACGAACGTCCGAATCTGAATATTGGCGTGATTCCACCTCGGGCAAAAACGAAGATTAAAACTGTCGAAAAGTGTACGAACTTTCTCCATTTCTATCAATGTCAAGAAACCCTACTCTCTGCAACGACGGTACCGCCGCATAAAAACGAGCCAACATCCTCGGTAAATTCTCTGGAGCTAAAACTTCCGATCCTCGAAAAATTCCAGTGACCCACAAACGCACAAAGGATCGGTCCGTCGACAACGATCGAGAGTGCTCAAAGCGGGGTAAACATCTCCAGTTTAGCTCGGCTCTTCTCTTTCGAGAAACATACAGCAGCGATCCAAACAGCAAGCTCTGGAAGAAACGCGCTCGCGTTCGCGGGGGTAAAAGCGGTTCGAATAAAAAGCGATCGTTAAAAAGAGTGGAGAAATTATGAAACCGAGATTAAAATGGATTTTACGATCTCTGTAGGTAGAACCGAGGGACGAAACTTTCCGGCGAATCTAACGAACATAAGAAGTATCCAGCTGGAGGTAAAGTACCCAAGAAATTTTATAATCCTCGAGCATCTTGCAAATCCTCTAGCTCTCCCTCTTTCCCTTTCCCTGAAGATTTCCTGATTACAGCGCCGCGCCGCCGCACAGTGTTGCGATCAATGCTAATTAGCTGGACAAAACTCGTAACGTAATTCCATAACAAATAGATGTTAAATTTTTAAAAGTTATCGGCGCCAGGTTCGATCATTTTCAGAAAAAACAACAAATGTGCAATTATTACATGTTTCTAACGTTTCGATCCCGATGTAGATCTTTTTCAAAGAATCATTATTGCGTCTGAAAAATATTTTGAATGAATAATAATGTAAGAAATTATAAAATTAACAGAAACCACAAAAACTTACATGTTGTGTAAAAACTAGACAATCCATTATAACACATATTAAAATTTGTATGAAATAGATGTTAGTCGTATGAAGTAATGCCTAGTCTGGACAGTAAGAATATTAACATTTCTCTGTCGGTAAAACAACTAAAGTCTTTGTTGTCGACAGATCTGTGTAAACGTTTTGAATTCATATTTTCCTACATTTTGTAAGGTGGCCCATAGACGCTTTTATATCTAATGAATATTAATCGATATTTTTAAAATACGTTTTGCACTTACTTTCCTATATGCTAAATACATTTTTATAATGGAAACTAACAACGAAACGTAGTAAACGAATACGTTTTATCTTAATTAATTCCGTTAATTATATGTAAATAAATTATGAGGGTACGTATGCAATACATATTCGAAAAGCTCAAAGTAGGCAATAAATGCCAATACAAGGAAGAATTTTTGATGGTAGCATTAGAGCGGACTTTGAACTCTCTTTTTGTGTAAATTTTAAAATACGAAAATGTACGGAAATTACTCATATTTATATTTTCAGTGAAAGTGTTCGTTATTTCATGATCTGAGTATTTGAAAGTGTGCAGGAATTTTCCGAAAGACAATCATCTTACTGAATTGTATATATACAATTAAAGTTTAAATGATATCGGCGCCAGGTTCGATCATTTTAGAAAGGAAAAACAACAAATGTGCAATTAGTAAATGTTTCTGACGTTTCGATCCCGATGTGGATCTTTTTCAAAGAACAAGTATTGCGTCTGAAAATATTTGAAAACACAAAATATGTCAGAATGCAAATTTTCACAATTTGTAATATAGAAAAACCATAAAATAAAATTTAATGTTTAATGGAAATTTACTTGTTGTATAGAAAAAGGACATAACATTGTAACACAAATTTTAAGCTAATATGTATACTATTTAACTACATGGTGGCAAATACACAACTGGACACGTGCTGTTCAAAGGCAAAGGTAGTAATACCAGTATATGTGAAAGATTCTATGCTATTGGTGGCTCGATATCGATCAATAGCGATGCATAAATACATGTATAAATACATGTATAAATACATTTTGGAGAAATGGCGTATAGATACGTTATGCGAAGAAGCAGAAAATCGATAACGGTTAATGTTTACAATATCTGAACACTTTGTATTAGTAGTCGTAAAGAAGATTTTGTCTAGTTAGTACATCGAGTCGTAGCACCGTGCGCCAGTGGAACTATGGTAATTAATTGTTCCACGGTCTCGTTTAGGTGGAACGTTTGTTCCATCGCATAAAAGCGATCCCGATCGCCTAAAGTGTAATTGTCGGTGTCTGTATCGGGTATTCATGCTAAGGAGAGTTCGTTTTCTACCGGGGAACCGAATTATCGATTCCGTTCGAGCTCGGAAAGGCTGTTAAAGGTACTCGAATGACACCTGTTGATCGCAAGCTTCGCGGAATTCCGTGGGCCAACGATTTTCGACAATGTCCACGCAAAATATTTCAACGATTGCAGCACGCTCCATAATCTTCGTTCTTGGAAAATAATTTTATTCGCCTGTTTCACACGTCATTTCATAAATCTCTATGCGCGCGTGCGTTTATGTTCGGGAATCCCCACCACGATTGCATCTCCTACTCACGTACGTCCAAAAGTTATTTCATAAGAGCCTTGGATGATAGCTCGGGGCTAACTTCCGCTGGTTTACCTTTGACCTTCCAGAACGTCTTTAACGAACCTACCTCGGCAACGGCAAACGCCTCTCTGCGACAGAAACTCTGACCAAACTGCATTTTAACTTCTTTATCTTGTACTCGTGTTTCTTCTTTTCTTCCTGTCGTGACAGTGTCACATCCGAATGTAATCAAACATTCAGCTACCGCAATCTGTTTCAGCAAGCCTCCGGATGTTTTAGTAAAGTACTCTTTTATAAAATACTGAAGTCTTGGACCCTGGGAGATCATTTAATTTCTAAATTTCACAATAGAAAGTATAGCCAATAACGTTCATTAGAAATGGACTATCATTTTGTTTTATCACGTATGAAGACAATTAATCTAATTCCGTGTATATTGCTATTTACAATTCTAACATAACATTGTTCAGCATGATATTCGGAAGATTTATAACATTTTTCTGTTAATAAATTTATGTTCACATTTTAGGATGTGACTCACACTTCGTACTTACTGATTGACGTGACGCACAGTGATCTGAATGTTTAGCAATGCCGAAAATGTTAACTCAAGGAAATTTAATAGAAATTATAATGAGAACAAGCATTTGAAAAGATACATTTTGCGAATACCAAAATGGAATATCGTTTATTTCAAAACTGAACACGATTATTGAAACAATGCCGATAGTGAGAGAAAAAATGTTTTAAACAAAAATTGATCAATATGTAGCGATCTACAAATTTCATTACAGTCTTTTAAAAACTGTTTACTGTATAAAACATCAACTCTTGTACCCCGAAACTTGAATTTTAATGAGCTTCTAGATCGATCGCACGGACCACTGTGTGACAGTCCGCCACACTGACTGTATTCCCGTATTACCGCAGTCGTCGGTGGTTTAATTAAAATTTCAAATATTCCCTGATTCGGCATGCAAATTGTCGTCTGGCGAATCCAATCTCTGTCGGAATAATGGGGAACAGTTTTGAAGCGGTCCGGTCCGTCGAAGAAAAACTGATATCGGCTATCGGAACGTTTCCATCGGACAATGGACACGCTATTGGCCGATACGTAATTTCCTGATGGTTCGGGGACAGGGCGAAACAAAGGAGGATTGTTCCGGGGGAGGTAAACGTTCCTCTAATTCCGGCCACATCAAACGGATCGCTGCGATCCTCTCTCGCGAAACAGGGATAAATCCGCGCAGGGATCGATCAACCGGCCGCAGCAATTTAGTGACAGCCCTACCGACCACTGGTAATGCTATTTACGACTGGTTTCTAATTAGAGACAGATAAGAATTCGGTCCTGTGGGCGATGCGCCGCGCTGATTCGCGCGCGGCCGCGTCGATCAAAGGAAATTACCCTTAATTGGATCGGAGTCTGCTCGACGAAGACATTTTCCCCTCGCATTCTCATTTCCCTTGATAAGACTGGGCCTAATTGGTGCTCTCATAATTGACCGCGAACAATGGGAAATTATCTATAGCGAATAAAATTGAGAAATCCCTACGATATATCAAATATAATAGTCGGATAATTAATATAATGGTACGTTTCACAGCTCGCTGGTTAAAATTAATAAATCCAATGCATTTTTCTTTATTTTTTTGCTGCTGTTTCGAGATCATTTGCGAACATTAATGAAAGTATAATACGGAACGAATAAAGGGCGAAATATTTGCAGAGGAAGACGATTCGTTGTTATTGACGTGAGGTGAATTCTTTGATAAATTGATAATAGAAGAATGTTTACTATGCGAGGGAAAGATGGCGCCACGGGCTCCGCTTCGGGGCATGGTCTCTTGCTTTTCATCTATTTCTCCATTTACGGGCTGAATCTGCCTCGATAGAACGTTTCAGAGATCGTGAAATAATTCAACGCGATAATTGGCGAGTTCGTTTTTGGAATGTGCTGTTTGACTGATTTAATTGATTATTTCGCGTGATCCACTGATTTGGACGTCAGAATTAATTGCATTCTACCTCGAGAATCTCAACGGAAAGCGTGACTGATTGAATGGATTCAAAACATCGATTTTTCATTGGAATTTATTATTTTGATGTCTCGAGAGAGAAAAGACTTATTTTTTCTTCATTTTTCATCATACAGTTCGCACATCTGTAATATTGTTTATGTGCAACAATGATTTTAAAATCTACTACGAAGAATATATATTTTCTATAAATTGTCATACAGTCACTATTTTTCCAAGCAGAAAATTTCCCATCACTTTCCAAGAATTGTCACATCCACATCGAAATTTCAAATGACCATGCTAATTGATTCGGTTTCAATAAATTTAACAAGCTTCCTTCTCAAGTGTCGACGTACAAATCGGAAGATCTTAAATCGCGCGACTTCATTAGCGTTTCACAGAATGGCTAACGAAGTGTCTGTCGATCGATTTCACCTGTCTCTGTTTCGATCCTATCGTTTAACCGAACGTGCATCGAGTCGCGGAAAAAGAAATGGAAAACGTGGAAGAGGAGCGGTGTCCGTGAGCGTGATAAGCTCTAATTTGCATAACGCGATGCACCTTGTTGTTCTCCGAACTTCTATTTACGGTGTTGTCCAATGGGACCCGGGGAAATCGATGGCGCACTGGCTCTTACGAAAGTGATAATTGCCAATGGGGATCGAGTGTATCTAGCTGCAGATATCGAGCAGCGGCGATAACGAAACTAATGAACGAGGCGGGTAGATTAAATTTTTATTTTTTACCAGCAGAAATTCACGGCTAAGCCGCCCTCGATCGATCGTATTAAATTATTCCTGTTACCCGCGTTTGTGGCTGGATAAGAGCAATCAATCATGGCATAGGCCATATTACATTTTCAAGAAATTAATTGGACAACGGTAGCTCTTCGTACTTCCTCGAATAAGGAATCATCGTGGATCGTTCCATTTTACTCTAACACAATTTCTGACCCTATGTCCCGTCCCACCCTCTCATCCGTTTCATCCGGCTACCCCTTTAACCCTAGTCTCGCGTGTACACACAACCAAACGACGTCCACTCTGAATACTGATCGCGTGAGCTCGTAAATTGGGCTGGTAAATTGTGAGCACTGAAAATTCGAACGATTTGCGTTGGAACTGCGGGGGTGGATCGTTTACGGCGTCTCCCTATGTCTCAATTTGTTCTGGAATTTTTTCTGCGGACGTGGAAGGAGTTCCGTACACCTTTTGACCAGATTTATTCGTTTCCACAAATTGAAGGAATTGTTTGCGTTCAGCAGGGACAGATTTAATTTCGAATGGACTCACCATAACAGTCGCTGCTGGTAGTACACTTTAAATTAGATTACAGAACTCGAGAATTTGAGTATTTCAATTTCCACGGTTAATATAAATTATGCATGTTGCATTGAGCATACCTTCCAACTAGTTGGACAGTGTTTGCAATGTTCCACGGTGAATAATTATTGCTGATTTATGCATTTATACGACAAACGTGGATTTTCTTCATTTCCATCAATCCAGTAAAATTTCCAAAAAATTCAATAATGCGCCCGGCTTGTCGGAAACATGATCCACAAAATCTTTAATGGAAGATGTAATTAAGAGAAGGAAGATCGTACAGCATTTCCGGAGGATGAGTATCTTCGATGAGAACTTCCGCTGATTTTTCACAAAGTCGTCCGAGCGTGAGGGTTAACATTTAGGGGTGGAGGTGCAATTAAGGAGTCGATCGGGGGGTTGAGCGTGGTCGCGGCAAATTAGCAGGGCCGAGGTGAGACTCGTTAATTAATTATGCATACCTTTTCCCTCCCTTTCCGATTCGTTCCGATGGAAAGCAGCCTTAACAACGACTTGGCCAGCCCCCCGCGGTCGAAACAGAACGGTGCGCTTGGTAATTGGAAATCAATACTCGCATCCAGCCCTCGAAACATCCTTGCTTGACGAAAAACTGATCGTGACCCCTCTTTAGCCCCGAAGAAGCGGCTCCGGGTCTCTGTCTCTTGAGAAACCAGCCCTTATTATCTCGGTTTTGTCAAACTGCACACCCGCACCCCCTTATTTCTTGTCATCATCCCTTCACGAAAGGAGACACCGGAGGAAAAACGCGCTGGATCGATTTCTGCGGGACATCCCGAAAATTAATTGTCCTTTTTAGCATCCCGTTCCAGGGATTCTTACTTCAAGGCTGTTTCTCCGACCATGAAGGAACTTGCGGAAATTGTGCGACCTCTTCCGGAACCCGTAAAGATTTCACGAGACCCCGTTTTTTTCGAAAGTTTCGCTCCCAGGAAGGCTCAACGACGTTGCTTTTTACGCGACTCGATTTCCTGGATCGTCCGTTTATTGCTCGTTCGACCGCTCGCTGCTCAAACAACGCCGCCGCCCTGTTGTCCTTTTACGAGCCCACCGGGTTTATTGCGTCGATGAGGAAATTTATATATCGTAACGAAATTAATAGGGATAAGTCTTCAGGATTTTTAAAACCTTTGTTCCTCGCTTTCCGTGCCGATGTTATTGTTATTTCCCTCGTTTTTGTGAAGAACGCGGGCTGAATGATAGCACGTGTTCTGCGTTACCCTTCGAATTTCGAGGATGATAGCGTTCGTGTAACTGGATGATGCCGAGAACATTTATTACGGTGAATAAAGTTTATGTAGGAATGCAACGAACTGCGGAGGCAGAGTCTCGGAGCTTTTCCAATGAATTGGGTAATTTGAGCGACAATATTTATCGTGGAGCTTTCAATTTAATCACCTATGGTTGCAATATAGTTTGTATATATATATATTACAACACTTTTCCAATCTCTGAAATGTGGCATTTGCGAAATTGCATTCAAAGCGGTTAATCAATTATTTTTATTACCCTGATGGGTCTGATGGAATTAACTGTAAATATTATAAACTTGTGTGATGTGATAATAATTGTGGCCATTTCATATATTGTTGGTCACCTAAGTAATATTCTTCGCAAGCTATTTAAAAGCTGGAAATCGTGTATTTGTTATTTCTTTTATACTCGTTGTATTTTTTATCGCTCGTTTTACTCAATGATTTCTCTGCCTTGACATTACATTACGCTCTTCAACAGGATAAATATTGATCGGCAAACCAGTTTTACAACATACTACTCGCCTCGGTGAAAGAAGTTCCATTAAAAACACAGACTTTAATGGAAATCTCGATGCGCACTTTGTTTGTTTGCATGCAGTTCAACGTAGCGATGTAAATTCTGACACATTTTCTAGGAAATACTTTCCCGTATCCTGCAAAATGAAAAACTCTCCACAATTTTTCAACCATAGTCTCTGTAAATAATTAACTGAAATAAAATTCAATGTTTGCATTACTCGTAACAAGACTGCGGACTTTCTGTGTTTGTGACAAAAATGAGTAGGTGTAACTGGAAAGAATGGGGAGATTAAAAGAATTTGAAAATATGTATTATTTCATATTATTATTATTTGTATTATTAAATAAGTTCTCCATGGTATCGATAAAAAGATGAGTCGTTTTCACGATGAAAAATGGTATTTCTGAAATTTTTATGTTTAAACGCATTCTCTCAATACAATTTTTAAAGAATTCAATTGATTTGATTCTTTCGAAAAGTGTCGAACATTTGCAAAACGGTATACATTTGAAAAAGTCGATGTGAGAAGTTCGTAAAGCGATTAGATCGTCGAAGGACTATCGAGCTAGAAGAAACCTCATTCGAATGCGTCTCGTGATCCTCGATCTTCGATCAGAAGTTGATCCGTCGAGCATCTGCCGGTTAATAGAATGAAAATGACGGCGCGAAGATTGTTCCCGTGTCGGGAAACTCTAACATGTAATCGTGCTTGATGTTATCTTAAATTTCCGCCTCTGCGTCTCCGCGTTCCTTCCTCTTTTTTTCCTCGTTGAAGACACAGGGATGGATATTACACGACGCGCCGTATTACGTTGAAAATCCCAGGATTTCTTGCCGGACTGCTAATACCAACTTTATTCGAGACTTCGAGCCCTGATACGGTCTTGTTTCGAAAGAAAGTTTGACGATTTAATAAGAGAACGTGCTCGGGCCTGAAGCACGGCCGCGAACTTTCAGCCTCGTGACGAAATTCGTCGGCGCGCGAGTTACGTGGCTTCCTAATTAAACTTATTAAAGGGCTGAGCCGCGAGACACGCCACCGAGTTGTGTCGCACACATGACGAATCGGTAACCGCGTGGAAATTTTCTTTATCTCCCGTGTGTGGTTCTCCGTGAAATAAATTTCGAAGCGGAATACAAATACCCCCCGCAACTTCGGAGCCGCGTTTTGCTGTAACGGTAATAGTTGCGCGGTTGTTTCTTGCATAAAATCACTCCATGGACTCGCCCGAACGAGATTATGTAGTTTAGTATCGCATTATGAATACAGAGTCTGTTTAAACCGGGATTAACGCTAAAACTACCGCACAGGTCGAATTAATTCTCCTGATTTTCCTTTCAAAGTTATTCAACTTACTAGCACAATACCCCTTGAAATATCAACGGCTTGCTTATCTGCTGGAGGTATGCTACTATTTCTGACTATAGGCTATGTTTAATGGTACACGTTGCTGGAACTAAATAGAATAAAATGTTATTAATGTCACAAACTGACACAGCACTTCAAAGCGATATTTTGTCTGGTAAATACGTAAATCCTATACTATAAAGTTCAATTGATGCATAAACTCAAACTTTTTAAAAATTGTGACATGCGGCGTTTTTCCTCACAAGCACTGATTTAATAGTTTAAAGAATATTTTGATTAATAGTATAGCAATTTTCAGTGGTGATTCTGAGTCGTGATTCACGGCGCGGAGTGCTAAGGGTACGCGCACAGTGGATCAGGGCTGTAATTTTCCTTCGAAGGTCGAAGATTTCGAAGCTTCGAAGCTTCGAAATTTCAAAGGTTCGCTTTCTGGAAATTCGAAGGCGATGGAGAATCAAAGTTTCTAATTTCGAACTTCTCTCCGTAGTAAATTATTATGACGGCCACGGTAGATACGTCATCAATTATTTTTTAAGTACATTCGTGATATGATCCCGAAAATTAATAGAATGCAATTTTTTAAATATAATTTAATTACGAAAAGTTCAAACGGAAAGTTCAATGTCAGTCACCAATGACTGACAGTTAATATTTTTATTTATCAAAAATCGTGACACGAAAAAGTTACAGCCCTACAGTGGATCCGTTTTCGTCCGATTCGGCCGACGTCCAACGTTGCGTCTCTTTTCCGCACGCTTGAAAAAAGAGACGGATGCGTCGGACGTCGGCCGAATCGGACGAAAACGGATCCACGTGCGCGTACCCTAAGGGTTAGGGATCGGAAAACCACTATACATAGAAAAATCTGTTGAATGTAGCGGTTGTCGAGTAGGGGTCATAACGGACCCGAGCGCCGCCATGCGATTGTCATCGAGCTCGCGGCATGACGGAACGTCGCAACGAAACTGATCGATACGTAGAGTGGATTAATATATCGACCGCGATTCTGGCTGCGAGTACGCGCCGCGTGTAATTACGTTTAAAAGCGTGCTTTGTCTGATTAAACCCGCGGCAGAGAGAGGATACTCGCCACGCACGGCCACCGAGGGCAATTAATTATACACGCCGAAAAGCAGGCTAGTCGCTCGGAATGCCGTCGACTCCCTTTTTCACCGGATACCAAGCCATTCGAACGGCAGTGAACCGCAAGTTTGGTACACACGTTATTTCGAGACCGTACGGGCGTTCGGCTTTCGAAATCGAGAAGTAGGACGGAACGTATATTCGCTGGAGACTCGATCGTTTCTTCGACGTATACACAGCTGAAACTTCCGGAATTACGAATAGACTCGTCTAGAAATTATCTCGTTGTGCAGACACTTGAAAATGAAAACGTCTGTGTGAAAACGTGACCTTAAATGAGTTAGAGCAATTATAGTTGTTCATTATGAACGGTATTATCGTAGATGTTTAAAAAGGGGTGACCCCGTTTAAAGAAGTGAAGGTGGTCTTGAGATCACTAGAAGAAAATAACATAAGAACTATTTTAATTTTTAGTTAACAGGTTAACATTGTTCAAATTCGGATCCCTGCGAAAACTCTGCGGCTCCTATGCTTCTTTGCTATCGTCGTGCATTGTGCGAAACACTTACCTGTAAATTGGCTCACCTCTCGCCTCGAAGGAGCCGAAGGGAAGTTCGTCCCGGTGATAACAACTTCGTGTTTTCTTCGGAAGAACAAAATTCCCGTGCATTAAGGCTGACACCGTTTGCTCTGATTGCAGACTCACATTCTGCGAAATCTCTCTCCCCTGTGCGATTTACTAACCTGTAAGCTGACAATGAGGCGCTTCTGTCTTGAATACCGAAAGCTCGTTTCAGAATCAACGATCGTGCCTTTTCCTGAACGGAGCTTCGCAGAATTTAGATCGCACAGTTCCGATTCTATGTTTCATTCTTCGATGGGTCATTTTATGAGAAGTCGGACATTTTGTGAAGTACTGTTTCGGATTTTACTCAGATTTGGAGCCTCTAGTGATATATGAACGAATCTCAAAAGATTTTTCAGTATCTCAAATATTGTTGATTTTACAGGCTTATAACAAAAAGTGTCACCCTTTTTGCATTAAATCATAAGACTAGAACTAGCAAACCGATGGAAATGAATTTTCAAGAGTTCATAGTGAAAAAACAAGTATATCTACTAAAAATTTGAAAAGAAATGTTTTTTCACATGACGGCTACGTTCAAATATTAATAACTATACTAATTTAGGTGCTAACGAAATGAAAGCGTCTGTGCGAAAGTGCTCTGTATACCTACTTGAAAAACTTCTGCAATGTAAGAATCTTCAAAATTTACTTAAAATATTTGAAAATCGCTAATGAATGAACGCTGTTTCAAAGTCTATTTCAGAACGCAAAACGTGCTACAAAATCTCTTGACTTTCGATGAATTAGAGTACTTAGGGGCGTACAGCTAAAAAACACTGAAGCCTTATTTTTCAGACCTTTAACTACTTTGGACAGCAAAAACTGGATTTTTTCGGGCCGACTACCCCAATGTGTGTCGTTACTTTCCATTAGAACAATTTCCAATCAGAATATTCTCATCGGGAACGAAATCGCATTGTATTTCGATTAACTTTGGCAATTCCGATCGCGAAGGCAGAGCCTCCGTGAAATCTAATTTTCTCTTCTCTTTGGTGCACCTTATAAAATACTACTCACCTGTTAATTAACGTGCTAGTAAAAACCCAAAGCGGATCAACAGAAACGAACAATTTCGCCATCCCGGTTCTCTTTGCGCGTAGAACGGAGGAGATCGATGAGGAAATAATCAGAACGAGCTGGGACAAACATTGTAATTGTATATGCCACACCTCAGTTAAAATTAAGTTACACATGGAAGTAGATTTGTAATCTCGTACAGGGAACATCGAGGAATATTTACAAACGTTCATATCAGCTATACTCGGTTCGCATAATTCGCTCGCGATCCGATCGCAGCTCTGTACAAGGTATATGTATAACACTGTCCAACACCAAAAATGTTTCCATATAACCGTTGAGTGGATCTTATAAAGATTTTTGCGCTTATTCCGAATCTGCCCTGAACTTTTCTCCTATACGCACAGTTTTTGAGAAACATGACTTCGAAAAAAAACTATTTTCAAACTTTAAACAAATATTGTGATGTTATTAAAAAAGATGTTGAATTGTTCTTTACAGCAACAGATTCTGTAGACTCATCAAAATCTAGTCTTATCCATTATTAACACGTTATGATTGTTTAAACATATTTAACCAATTAAAATCTACTCTATCGCGTGGTGTAGTTCGATTTTATGCTGGGCCTTTATTTTTTCAGATAAATTAACAAATATCATCAAGAAACGGTGCAAAAGTAAACAAGTTTAAACAATCATTACGTATTAATAATGGGTATCACGGGATTCGGGAAAGTTTATAAAATCTTTTGCTGCAAAGAACAGTTCAACATCTTTTATAATAACGTCACAGTATTTGTTTGAAGTTGGAAAATACGATTTTTTTCAAAGTCATGTTCTCAAAAACTGTGCTTGTAGGAGAAAAATTAAGGGGAGATTCGGAATCAGCACAAGAAATTCTATTATATCCACCCAACAGTAATTTGGAAACATGAAGACAGTTGAAATTTGTTTGACAGTGTAATTAAAATGATTCGCCTCGGACGCTCGTACAATTTATCTAGTATTATCTAATTGTAAGACTTATTATATAACGACATACTTTATGCAGTACGCACTCTCGTCGCGATTTTACTGACGTTTTTATTTTTATTTTTTCGCAGCAAGGTTTCCTCTCGAGGCTCGACGAAGACGTGAAGTGTTACAATACTTATCCTTAATTACTTCTACAATTACTGTTTCGATAGTCGATGTCGTTTCAATCGTTCATGTCTGCCGGACACGCTTTGCACTAGATCTACGTGGTCACAGGTTTATTTACAAACGCAAGTTCAAAACCGGACATCGCTGGAAAAATGGTGGCAAGGTATAAAATCGTTTGAAATATGTAATGGACGCAACAAAATGAAGTTTCAATTTTTCCTCAACTTTTTAATTATTCACTACTATGGCTACGTTGGGATCCATTTGTTCGTGTTTCCGCACGAATTTCCAGGATGAAAATTCACCCATTTTCCACCCAGTTTTTAGTAAACCTTATAAATAAAGTCTTTTAAATGTCCAATTTGTTGATTAAAAATGTGCAACAAAATTGGGTGGATTATTATTCTAGAACTTTTCTGCAACTATTTCTGAGGAGCATATATAGGTGGAGGATTAAGTAGAAATACAAACATTTTCTAGTCTTCATCTAGAAACATTTAAAAATAAATTAAAAATCATTTGTACAATAATTTGCGTAAAGATCTATCCATTCCAGAACCCATAAAGACATCACGTGGGTCACGGTATCTAAGTTCGATTTTCTTTGCGTCTTCGGTATATGTATCTCGGTCAAAGGGTGCCATGACGAAGCCATCAGATTTCTCGAGACGAAATTCCCTAGGCATCGGGATTTGAGGGTGTCATCATTTGTTGCACATCTGTATTCGCGGTTCCCCGCAAAGCCTACGAGTGAGAAGCTAAGAGACCGCGTCCCGCGGAATTTCGAGAATCCGTTGCACATTTCGGCCGGTGCATTCGCATTCCTTAGAGGGCATTCCGAGAGTGGTTCTGAGCCGGAAACGTGGGCAGAATGTCGAGGATCCCACCTGAACGGGGAAATATCTTGTGTGCTGCACTTCTGTTTCCGGTGTATCGGCTATTCCTGCGAATTAATTACGTACGGACAGTTATCCAATTAATCGTCAAGTGTATCTTACCATAACAAGCCCGACAAATCAATTTTCACTTTTTACGTATACATCAACAATACAACGCTTTCAAAATACGTTCCCAACATTTGGTCATTCTATTCGTGACGATAACGAGGTTGTATCTCGTTTAGTGTGCTGCATTATGTGAATTGTAGATATTCCAAGTGAATTCAATTTTGCATATATTTTCGGCTAATTTTTATCTCTTAAAGAAGTACATAAGAGAAAAAATCGTAACTTTCTTCTAAGTGCGGTTGTTTTTTCAATTTCCAATATTTTTTCGTCGTTCTGGTTTCGATCATGGTGGTAGACATACTAAACGCGAGTCAGTTGAATATTTTCATTTTTGCGTGTGCATCTCCGAAGGTTCAAAATCATATGTATATAATACATTATTCAAATTTATTAATTTCACTGTCTTATTTTCTTCTTTATTTGCTTTCTCTTAGGACGTTGCTCACGATAAACTTTGTTTTGACTATTTGGCGAATAATGAAAAATTGTTTCCGGATCTGAAAGGGTTAATTGGCGAGTCTGCGAATAAAATCGTTTGCATGGAATCTTATTCGATGCGATTGGGATTTGGGTCGAGTCGGTGCTACGCGAGCTGGAAAACACGCGCGTGAACGCGAATCACGATTAATCGGGAGTCCAGAGGCAACAAGAAAGAGGAACAAGCTGAACGTGGAGAACGAAGGCGCGTGCATCGACTGCAGCGCGTCGACAACAGCCAGAAAGCAGATTAATACTTCGCCTGCAGAGCTTTTATACGTTTATAGCTCGTAAAACTTTTCGAACAGTGAAATACAAGATTCGATGGAGTTTAATACATGATCGCTCTACTTCTCACACGTCGAAACTATTACCAAGAGACATAAAATCTTGCTTAATCCGGCTTTCATTCCTATCGTGGAAAGTATAATAAAATTTCTGCACCCGTGTAAATCAAAAAATGTAGGTCTTACGTTGTAAAATGAAAATTACAGATTTGAAGTTGTAACTAGCAAAATGGAAGTTGTCAAACTGTGTTTGAAACTTATGTGAAACTTGCGTAGAGCATCGCATTAATCCTAGTTTCCCGAGAGTTATGAAAATGGTAATATGCAAATCATTTTTTGACCAACAACTTTTCTTGTCGAGAAAAGTGCGAATTTTGATTCTCCACGACTTCGATCTTCCGTATTGATCTACATTTTTGTACAGACTTTTTGCCATTCAAAATAACTGTTGGCTCATTTTGCGACCTATTAAAATCACGAAAGAAGAGGTAAATCTTAGGTTTCGAGACTCGCTGGTGCGTTGCCTCGTATAAATCTCGACGATGTTACGCGAAAACCTAGACACTCCTTTCTGGAATTCAGGTGGAACATCCACGAGCGAGCGTGGCTGCCGAAAAGCACCATTTGCATCGCGAAAGTCTAGCTCTCGGATCTCGTGGCACTCAGTCAGGTCGTCAATAATCGAGAACCTGACATTCACTGTTCAAATTTCGATTCTGAAGCAGTCGTGGAACCGGAGTCTTGTCACGCGTAGAAGCACGCTTCAGTTACTATTTTTCCAATTCTGTCCCGTCCTCAATTTTCTGTTCCATTAAAATGGTTTACACAATACCTAGACAGCGAAGAGGATACTGAACAAGATTTCCTGTCGTTCAAAAAATGGTTGAACTGTTTTATGCACTTATGGCAAAACTATATGGGAGCGATTTCAAATAATGAAACTATTACAAGAATTCAAGAGTATTAATGCATTCGTTGCAATTTAACAAAACCACCAAAGCGAGGAATAAATTCCTATTTGGTTCTTATGTCGTCCAATTAATGCAAACGATTTTTATATAAATATTTCGATTTTCTACTACATTTTCTTTGATTTTCTGGGTATCTTTAGCTGCTCCTTTTGAGATCCTTGCTTCGGTGGACTCGACCTTGGACAGAAGTTTCATTAGGATCGTGGAGTGACGAACGTCTATCGGAAATCGATTGGCCGGACACGGGGAGCTTTCGGCCTGTAACCCCTTGACCGCTGGTTCATTAAAAGCGTCGCGGATGGATTGATAGTTTCACGAAGCCTCCTCTGGTTCGAGGGTCGGCAAAATCAATTCTGGTAAGAGATGTATGTTATTCGCGGTTCGTTATTGTATCAACAAAATAACAGTCACTGGTTTAAGAGTTTCGGGAATCAAGGAGTACCTCTGAGTGCTTTGAAATTCGTTTTCCTTCGATTCTCTTGAGAGAAATGCGCATTCACTGAGTAAATTTGGCAGGCGCGGTTCTTAAAGAATGTAGAACGAAGAATTGAAAGCAACGGAAACTGGTGGAAATGTTTTCGTTCATGGCAGTGGCGAGAAAGCATAGCAAAGAGCAGATGCACGTCATCTAGTGAGATCAGGGGGCTAAAGATATAGTATAAAAGGAAAACAGTCAAATCTGGGTAAGAGAAAGCAGCGTGGGTGGTAGATTTAGGTTGAAGGTACAGAGTGACAGCTTATGCAAATTCAAATATTTATACAGCAGCTCCCAAAGACAAAAATTGAAATAGAATATTAATTTCTTCAGTGACAGTTTCGATAACCGAGAAATTAACTGAATGAAGTTCATAAATTATTTAAGATTGCGCATAGGCTTATAGGCTCAATCGAATCCGACAATTGTGAGTACTCGGAACCAGTAGTGTTTCTAACAACAAGCACGCTATCGAAAATCGAGTTTCGGCCGCAAACAGTGTCCACACAGTACCGGCTCAAAATGATCTCGTTTAGCGTTACACCTATGGGTCCGACGAGTTCATCCGATTAACGTTGTTGTCTCGTTGTTGCATAGGCGATGAGCCCGGTTGTTTGGCAATTATCGTGCGTTCGACGATTTTGCGGCCGTGTAACTCGCGATTACATAACGCTCGGTCGAATTTGTTGCAGCTAATTCGCGGCCAATTACCTCATCGCACACCGGAACGCAAATGCGAATACTGTTTCCACGCGATTATCCCGTATCGATCAAGTCGAATCCCGTTGGCCACCGGGAATAAATTCTGAATTCTATAGCACCCCGTATAGCATTGAGAAACTCGCATGGATACACGAATTTCAATTTTCTGTAATGTCCCCCTCGATTGTGCGCGGCCAGCAATTCTGATTTCGATGTATCATTTAAAATATTTTTCAGACGCGATAATGATTCTTTGAAAAAGGTCCACATCGGGATCGAAACGTTAGAAACATGTATTAATTGCACATTTGTTTTGTTCTAAAAACGATCGAACCTGGCGTCGATAACATTAAAAAATTTTAATAATCCTGATTTCACTGGCCGCCTCCATCGAATATTTCTACCCGTGGCCTGTTACACTAGAAAGGGATAAACATACCTTACTGCGGGTGTACGTTTTACTGCGGTATATTTTTTCAATGAGATTACAATACGTAAGAATAAATATATTTCCTTGAGTAAATTTGCATTAACCATTAAGAATGTATATTCGTTCCCGAGGCAAACAAAATTGTCAATCACATTTTCATAATCTCAGGATTTGAAGAAACATTCTTCATAAAAGGTAAAAATAAGACCATTTTTCTTCTATCTCGATCACCGAAGGACTGTTGTTCACACGATTGTACATTCTATATATTGCTTTAAATTGTGTAAGAGAAAGTTTCATTAGTATTTAGATACTCTAATCTCTTTTTACTGAGTAAAATCCTCTTTGGACTAACCAGTTCTCTTTTTATTGAGAACGTGAGTGGAACTCTCCATAGGGTTCAGGATTCTTTCAGAGGATCGTAGTTTGGGAAAAGCAGACTCTCCTGTTTAGCGAGGCAGTTCGTCACCAGTCGATGCCCGTTCTCATCTTTCTTTTATCGACCACGTCATCTGCCGGAGTTCGACGAACAACGAGCCTGAGGACTGAATAAAACCGGCGAGACAGGATGGGAGCACGTTCACTTCCGCGATTATTATCGCGTGGCAAGTCGTCGCGCGACAACGTCCGATAAACCGCGACGTCCCGTGAATATCATCGCCGCTCTACAACGCTCGGAAATCTTTGCGATGAAAGGAGCCACCGTTTCGATCGTGTCGGGAACGAATCGTTTCACCGGCACGAAGTTTACTTTAGTTAATAGTCGCCAGTTGATGTCGCTCCGATTTCAGTTCGGCTTGATAGATTCTATTCGTCACCTCTGCTACAATGCAGCTTAACCCCTCTTACTTGCAACTGATCCGACAGATTCGCAACACAAAAATTTTAAAAGACAGCGCTGAAACTCGTCGCTTTTAATTGGGGAATGCTGAGCAGATTTAATTCTCACGTGGCTGATCCAAGAAATCGATTTTTTAGTTGCGAAAAGCACAGAACTTTAGACTTGTTTTCAAACTTTTATAATGATATTCGTTGAAATCGCAAAGGTATGAAAATTGTAGGAAAACGAGCGTCACTACAGAATTGTACACGCGTGTCCCTCGTGTTTCATACGTTCTCAGGTGAAGTTGCTCATAATGGTAGTCTGTGAATTTTTTGCGGACCGATCAATTACCTTCGTCGTTACTTTTCTCGCGTGAGCCATTGTCTCTCAGCCGAAACTTTCGGCCAATTTCCGCCCGAGGGAGAGGAAGAAGAAGAACAAGAGGAGCCAGAAGAAACAGTCGGTGAACCATACGCGAGGTAAAAATTAATCACCGACGAACCGTGACTCCACTATGATTGGTTCTCTTCGTATCTGGTAGTCCAAGGCTTCAGCAAAAATTCTCGCGATGAGAACACGGGAGGCTCGATCATTTTCTTCTTTTATACTTGCCGTTAGTTTTTCAGTTCCTCGAGAAAGTAGTAGCAGTAAACGATCGTTTTCATTCGAGAAACAACAACTGGGTCATGCTGGGAAAATCGAATTCTGATTATAGAAGGAGCTCTCGGGCTAATTTTCTTGTAGCCCACGTCTCGAAGACTTATCGCGGCGAGTTCTCCTATTTCACGGGCTGTTAATCACGCTCAACGCTTCCGCTCTCATATCGAGCCGGATAGCGGCCGAGAATTATTACTAGATTTTATTATCCCGCGAGATATTTAATCGTCGTCTGGCGTAAACGGTATATTTCACGTTCCCGGGCAACGCGGACGTCGCGGTGGATATTTTTTGAGAAACACCATCTCCCGCGCTCCGGGAATTCGGAAGATTGCCGGCAGTGCACCGGAACCGTACTCCGCGTCTCGAAAGTGCATCATGTAAATCTTATCCGGCCACAAGTTTCTCTGCGATTTGTTGTCGCGCGAACTGCAGTCGCGAGGAAATCACGACATCGAGTAAAAATTTCAAGGAAGCCTTGATTTGGTGGGAACTGTCTAGTGCGGTTCCTTTAGCAATCCGAGGTCCTCTTGTGCCTTTCTGGGATCCCCTTTGAATCTCGGGAACACCTTCAACCCCTTGCACTTCCGACGCGACACACCATTTTTCCTGGAAACTCTTGAACCTCCCGAGCGACTACACTGTTTTTCCTGCGAACTTTTAAATTGCTTCTCCAGTGGCAACACTATTTTTCTTTGAAATGTTTACATCACCTCCCTAGTCACAACGCTATTTTTCTTTAAAAAAATAATGCTATTATATTGTTAAGTCTGCGAACTGAGAAAACAATACTAGAGAGCTTGAATTAGCAATTACTCAGAATTACTTTAAATTACAGTTATGTAATTTAGTGATTCTTTAATTTTATGGAAAAGCGAATAAAATTAATCTCACATGGTTCTGGTTTCTCTTGAAGTATCTATGAGATCTCACAGACCTTTGGAACTTTCTGAATTCTTTCAAGAGTCCATAGACCTCCGCTGATCCTTCTGAGCAGGTTTCAAAAGTCTGGAAGATTTTAACAATCCTCTGGATTCTTCCACGAGTCCTTGGATCCTTGTAAGACCTTTTAGCCGCTTCAGAAAGCCTCAGTGATCCAGAAAGTCTTCCTTCGAGTCGCTCCGAGTGCGACATTCTTTGACACCAAAATAGATCATAATTCTTTTTGAGTTCCTTTTATGGTACTCGATAAAAATCTTCAGTGATCCTCAAAAATCCTTGTCTGAGTCTCTTTGAAAGTTCCTTTCTTCTTTTGGACGTCGAGCTGAATTGTACGACTTTCCGAGGGCAAGACCTTTTGGATTCTTTCAAAGTCCTCAGTGATCCTTAAAAATCTTTCTCCGACTTCCTTTAGTATCTTCTTTTTTGGTATTGAGCAGGATAAAAGCTGGAGAATTATTATTCGCTTCCACATCCGCAAGATATTTATAGCCACCTCGATGGAAATTTTCCGCGAAATGTCCCCTCGCACGCGAAACTCTGAAAATTGCCAGCACTGTAGCGAATCCCCGAATCTTGAACGCGCATCATGTAAATCCTATCCGTTTGGTGGAGGGAGTCCCGGCGCAAGTTTCTCGCGATTTATGTGCCGCGAGTTGGAGAGACCGAGAAATGGGACTTGTCGCGATTACGATCCCGATCCTCTTCGCTCCTAGCCGTGAGTTCCTCTTTTATTTATGCGCTGGTGCTAGGATAGAATCGTCGACTGTCTCGAATCAGTTGGATTTAGCATTCCCGTGATAGCGTTTCAAACCGTTCCGTTGCGTTGGTTTATTTTCTGATGTAGCTAGCTTCCGTATGCATAATCGCGGCGGATCTTAATGTAGGAATCGGGAATTCGCCAAGTTTCCCTGCGGTATCGTTTAAAATCTATCAGCGTTGATCGCTTGGTCGTTTCTCGATTTTCACGCGGAAAGGAAGTCTCAAGGAAACGGAAGAAATAACTTCTTACCAAACGCAACACATCTTGTCTTTAATTCTACAATATATTGTATTTAACTCTGATTTTATTGCAGATTGATTGCAATGTTACAATGGACAAAACAATGTCAACAATTTTTTCGAGTGGAAAGTATTTCAATAATTGCAGATAAGACTGTACGAAGAAAAGTCGACGAATTGATCTGTACATCCATGCCGGTGTATGCATTGAAAGGGAGGATTAAAATTTGGGGAATTAAAGTGCGGCTTATCAGACCTTTCCCTTTATTTATGGCCACTGGTCCCGGCGAATGAGACTGCCCTTAACGGGTGGAATACGTTCCGTGCCGGAATTACGTCGTTTTCCGTCTCGCTTCCAGCCGTATAAAAGCTTCGCGATTAAACGTTCCGCCCCCGTAGTGTTCCGCGACGTAGCGCTCCAGCCACGCCGCGCGCCGCATCTCGAACATTAAAATTTAAATGTGATTGCAGTTTCGTTTAACAAAATTAAATACGAATTCCGTGGCAGCCGCCGCCGCTTAACGGCCGTAACGACGCGCCAACCAAGCCTCCAAAGGTCTCTCGCCTCCCCCTTAACGCCCGTTATTTTAACTCTAACGTGATATCGTCGCGACGAAAGCGAACTATCGCGTCCCATCGCATCCCCGTCGGCGTCGCCCATGTTATATAGTCTGTACCACGCTAAGAGGAACATCGCGCCGCACCGTGAAAGCAATTACTCCATAACGATCGAATACCATCGATGACATCGACAAGCGTCAGCCCCGACTTGATACAATTCGAACGACACCGCTTCATCAACCCCGAGCTAACGATGTTACCTTGTGCCTCAAAGAAGACGGAAACGAAGCCTTTTTCAATTCAAGTTCCTCTTCAGGTCCTTACGCTTCTCTCGATGATTTTTCAAACTCGTGGATGACTCGTCAGAACTAGGGCTGTAACTTTCCTTCGAAGGTCGAAGATTTGGAAGCTTCGAAGCTTCGAATGTCGAAGCTTCGATTTCAGAACCTTCGAATGTCGAAGATTTCCAAGCTTCGAAGCTTCGATTTCAGAACCTTTGAAATTTCAAAGGTTTGCTTTCTGGAAATTCGAAGGCGATGGAGAATCAAAGTTTCTAATTTCGAACTTCTCTCCGTAGTAAATTATTATGACGGCCACGGTAGATACGTCATCAATTATTTTTTAAGTACATTCGTGATATGATCTCGAAAATGAATAGAATGCAATTTTTTAAATATAATTTAATTTCGAAAAGTTACCACACATTAGCAAATAAGATTTCTATTGTAATATTATCTATGTAATACTGATTGCAGAATAACCTCTTATTTGAGGTTTCTATTGCACAAATAAAAAAAATAAAAAAATTGCGAAAAGTTCAATGTCAGTCACCGGTGACTGACAGTTAATATTTTTATTTATCAAAAATCGTGACACGGTATAAGATTGCGAAATTTCGAAGCTTCAAAACTTCGAAATTTCGAAACTTCGGAGACTTTGAAGACTTCGAAGACTACGAAGACTTCGAAACTTCGAAACTTCGAAGCTCCCTTCGTTCCTTCGAAGACTTCGAAGCTTCGAAGTCTTCGAAGCTTCGGAAAAGTTACAGCCCTAGTCAGAACGTCTGGGATTTTGCTAAAAGTCTTTTGAGCCCACAGAAGTAATCTTGAAATCCTTTGAATACTGAAACTATGTGATCTTCTAAGATCCTTTCGATACTTGTCATGAGTTTTGCTGACGCGTTGGAGACATTTCAAAACCCCATGAGGTCTTCTAGGAAATTTTAAATCTCTCCGTAGTTATCTAGATCGAGGTCTAACAGTCTGGCATTATCAAAAGAGTGACTACCACCATGCTCGAATGTAACGAGAACCGCCTACTTCCAGGTTGTAACGAAATAAACAAGAATTAAATAAATAATCTTGTACATCGCAAATCTTTCGCGGTTTGAAACCACTAAAAATATTCTTTTCGATGATAAGAGCAAGTGCGCACATCAAACCTTTGTCCATCAAGCGACCGCAACACAGCGTCCGCTTCCATCTTCCCGAGGGATGCTCCGTCGTGCTGGCCGCGATGCGATGGATAAACAACGTTGAAGAAATGAGGAGTCACGATGGCGTTCGATCGGGAGTGCCTCATCGCGGTAAAAGCGAGTTCTCGGAAGCGTTCTATCGCCGTTCTTTCTAGCTGCTTTGAACGTTGGAACGCTAACGGTGCTCGTTTCCATGAAACGATATCGTTCTGGAGCGCGGAGATGAATTTCAAGCGAATTCTTGTTCCTTTGTTTCCCGGGGCGAACAAGCGCCGTCTAAAGTGTAACCTTTTCAAATCTCCGTCGCGTCGATCATTTACATTTTCTTCTTTGCAGCAATTTGCAGGGATCGCGAATCAACCGTCAGCTCTCGTCGAGATTTAAGTCTCGACATCTCAATAACAATCAGTAGGTAGCATAAGTTTATACGGAGTTTCGAAGAAAACGTAATCTCCGCGCGACACGCGGCACTGGGACTACATAGTTTGTTTTAGAGGAGCGTTCTTGACGTTACGAAGAAACCTGTTCCCCCTGTGGCAACGTGCACGCAAGAAGTCGTTGCAAATGTGATTCAATTGCATGCACAATGATCTGGTCTCTACGTTCCCCTTTCCTCGAGGGCATAGGTTACGGAAGAATCTAATAAACCCCGCTGAAATCGGAAACTTGGGTGCAGTTTACCCCAAGCGAACTCCGGCGAAGTTGCGTTAATGATGCTGCACACAACCAAGAATTCTCTCGCGATCGACGGATCGCTAACGTTACCCGTGATTCTCGGTTCCCTCGATTTTGCAATGGTGTTTGTGTTCCGCGAATTCGCAGCTCGATCCGGAATCTACTCTCTTCGTGAAAATAAGTGGATCGGTATTATCTTCTCGCGAAGTTTATTACTCTGCCCCCTTTCCCTCTGGCGATAGTCAAACTGTGTGGAGTTGCTATACAGTAAAAAATAACACACACTCGCTTTTTCTGCACCGAGGCTCGAACTCGAGGGCCGAAATTGCTGTTCGAACATTTTCGTACTGCTGTGAAAATTTTTTCTGAATTAACTGCTTTCGAAAGTGTGAAATAACAATTGGAGGTTTGTTCAGTTTACTCAATAGTTTTTCATCGAGGAACTCCTGTACCATGCAATTTTTAATATTTTCGATCATTTCTGCTTGTATTGTATTTCTAATATTTTCTCGGATAGTCGTGTTTCGTTCCTGAAAGAGTGAAACTTCTCGTAACTTTCACTCAGGGGACCAGCAATTTTCAATTGTTCTGAATACAATATTATTAAATATACAATTCAACGAAAAAACGTTAAAATTTTATATTGTACTGCGAGGAATCATACTCGCTCCTACGTCTGGAAACCAATATGGCGTTCTAATCTGTCAAACTCCTGGAAATCGAGCAACTTCACTAGTGTATAACTTTTAAACGAGTCAACTCTGCACACTGGAACTTGGATTCCTCGCACCAGAATTTAAAGTTTTATAATTTTTTGTCGGATTGTGTAATATTGCATTGAGAAAAGTTCAGCCGAGGGAAGTGGTAGAAGCAAAGTAAAAATTGCAGTAGTTGCAAATAATCCGAAATGTTGATAAATGAAAAGGATTCAATTATTTGACGAGTCCAACTCCGGAGCGCAATCTCGATCTCCGATTTGAATAGTCTCATCGCGAAGGAAGGGATTCCTTTTTCGACGAATAACGTTGGACTCAACCGAGTGGAAAACGAAAGGGCTCGGTAAACCCGAAGCTCGTTTTGCGAAACCTCCCGCGGAGCCACGATATCGAGGATATCTAATTCTTTCGAGCAAATGCGAGCCCGCGCACGGTTATCGGTATCGACAGCGCTGTACCAGCTTAAATTGTCCAATAAAGGCGCGCAACGGCAGATAACGTTGCCAATAGTTTCATGAAACGGATTAGTTTCAATCCTACGCTCGATAAGAATCGATACCGAGGTACGAACTTTTATGGGATCCGGCTCGATACCGTTCCCGGTTTCATGTCGGCGATGGACGATGGGTATTTAACGCTTTGCTTACCGGAAGCCTGTTGAACCCTTTGAGTACTATTCATATTCCCTGTAAAATGCAGTGACCTGCCTGTGAAACATGCTGGCCACATAACACTTTCTACTTTATGTTCCGTAAACAATATTTGAACTTCTTCCCGTTATTTTCCGTGTTCTCCTGGGGAAATATATTTTTTTATCATTTTTTATGCATTGGAAAAGAAATAAGGTATATATACCTATTACTGCGGGCGTACCGCGGTATTTTTTTCCAATGAAAGTAATTTACGTAGAAATGGATATTTTTCCCTGAGTCAATTTGTACAATACAATGAGAATGTATTCTCGTTCTCGAGGTAAACAAAATTGTCAATCATTCTCATATTTTTAGAACCTAAGAAAGTGAAAAAACATTTTTTAAAAAAAGGTTTATTAATATTTAGGTACTTACTTCCATACGATATAAATATAAGAAGAAACTTCTTTTGTTTTTTTAATAAACAAATTAGGCCCTCAGTATTACGTACATTGAAGCGAAGGAGGAGCTCATTACTGCGGCACACAGATCAGTAGGGATATTCCTGATACTACGGTGTGAATTCCAAGTACGATGAGAAACGAGCTTCGCTTCAGCTCAACGTTTTATAAAATGCTTACACATATTATAATTTCATGATAAATTAAGAACAATATTAGATAAAGTACTATCGAAGCACGATACCGCAGTAATCGGTACAACTACCCTAAATCCAAGGACCCATTTCTCGCGACAATTCTTCGCAATACCAAGTTCTAAAAGCTCCGATCGTGTTCGGAGCGTTCCAGCGAAAATTGCGAGCGAGTCGCGTTAATGGCGAGGGTATCATGGCACGCCTTTCGATTGTAATTAGCGATCCAAAACAAACTGGAGTCGTACGTGACACGATACGACCGCGACGAATCCCTTTTACGAGCGTTCTCCTATCTCCGTGCTCCTCTGGCTCTCTTCGTAATAAAAAGAGCGCCGACCATTCGATAGTTCATCTCAACCGTTCGATACTGCTGTTTCGAATTACTTTTCTGATATAGCACGAGTTGCGGGGTGATTCCGCGTTGATGGATCTTTAGGAACTCGCCGAACTACCCCGGGAATTGAAACGTTTGGCCGGGAGCACGATAGTACCATAAATTCCGTCGTCAACTGAGAACACGAAGTATCATATCGAATTTTCGATGGACGTTCCCGGCTCTCGAACAGAAAACTCCACCCCTTTCTCGATGTCTTCTCAAACAGCGCCGAATTCTGTTTGATTCGTATGCGATTCAAGTTTTTGATCGTTCCTAAACCGGGACGATCGAAAAATTGATTATATCTCTTCCCGATGGCTTTCTCCTTCGTGTTGACCATCCTCGCATAAATCAGTCTCTGATGATGTCGATTTTGGGAGGATTGTTCAAAAGTATGACACACATGTATGAAATTAGATGCCGTTTAACTCATCGACTTGATACTTTCGAATTTGGTTATGGAATACAAACGTTTCAATGTTGAATCTGCTCGCACAAGAATAGACATGTTACGTTCGTAAAATTTTATTTTATAAGCAACTCTATTGCAAAAATAGTGTTTTTAATTGGAAACTTCATTTTGCATTATCGAAAATCGTACGTAAATTTTCAATTTCTAAATGGCAAAGGATTAATGCAATTATTACAATAGAATATAAATGGTATCTGTTCATAGAGTGCACAAATCTTGCAAGAAATTTTTATTTTTAATTCGAATTCATCGAAAACAGTCAAGAAGGGAATAAAGTGTCCTTTAATTTTCGCACTGTGTGAACAAATGTGCCCGCTCGCCTGGAAGCAACCGAAAGTCTGTGATCTAGCGCGAGCTCTTGAATTCGCCGCGATCAGAGGTTCACGAAATTTCGAGCGCTCGCGCTTGTCTCCCTCTCGTTCCGCGAACGTCTTGCATTGAACTTACGAATTCTCGGGGAGTGTCGAAATTCCGCGTTGGAGAATACAGTGTAACGAGAGGCTCGTCGTAGCTCAAAGGCCTTGCTGATTGGAAGGCAAACGCAAGCGGCGCCGAGCAATCAGCGCAGCTATTCGCGTGTCCTGTGTTCGGTCAATCGGTGATTCTTGGTTTCCGGTGTCCGGGGATCGGAACTCGATCGAACAATTAGTATCGTTTTTCACTTTCGCGATCGTTGTCTAGCGATTGCTATTTCTCACGAGAGCGCCAATCAAACGTCCCAAGCATCTAAACGTGGCTTAGGTGTGCTGTCTACGGTACGTTCATGCATGTGTGAAAACAGCCGTATTGTCACATCTCGGCAGCCAATTCTTTTTGCATTGTCAATCATTTGCAGAAACATCGGGACTCACTTGGAAGCCTAAAAATTTGTATCTTGAAAATTTTACAGGCAGTAAGTAACAGGTCAGCTTAAAACTTGAATAATTTTACACTGGCACTGGGAAAATTGCAAAAAAGTACAATGTGTAACGGCCTCAAAAGTGTGTGTACAGAAAACGTTAAAACAACATCTTCGTCACATATAAACGGTCCTAATAACCGAGCGATATTTTAGACATGGGTGAACAGAAAAATAAATACTGCAAAAGCCTTTACTTTCAATGCATAATTAAAAAAAAATTAAATTGGTGTACTATTATCCAATAAACTCCAATAACTCCGATAACCAAAATTGAAACGTCGCATTTTGTCCAACTTTTCGAGGCAAATATTCTACTGTGATCCGTCTCTACTGGAAGTATTGCACAAAGCAATGTTTAGGCTGTCGAATGTGTGATATCTTATTCCACGGACCTCTTTGTCATTCAAAATAGCTTCACTGTGACCTATAAAAATCGCGGAAGAGGAAGTAAACCTGAGGTTTCGAGATTCGCTGGCGCGCTGCCTCGTATAAATCTCGAGGATGTTACGTGAAAACCTAGATGCTCCTTTCGGGTATTCAGGTGGAACATCCGCGAGCGAGCGTGGCTGCCGGAAACCGTAATTTGCATCGCGAAAGTCTAGCTCTCGGATCTCGTAGCTCTCAGGTCGTCAATAGTCGAGAACCTGACATTCAGCGTACAAATTTAGATTTTGAAGCGTTCGAACAACCTTGTCTTGCGTAAAAACCACGCTTTAGTTACTATTTTTCCAATTCTGTCCTGTGCTCACGCAAACTTCGTGGCATGACCGACAACATTGAAAACTCGTAAATCTTCCGCGGGCGTCGCGTCCAGAGAGTTGGCTAGTTGGAAGAGCGCCAGGCTGCTTAGTCGATCTCTCCTCGAAGAGTGATGATAGTGTTCGAATCACGCTTGTCGCGCGGCTGGGAGAGCGATGTTCAAATTCGGTTACTCTTGAGTCGACCAACGGTGATCCGTGACACGCTATCAACATAGAGTACTCTTACAGAGACGAAACTTTTGTCGGAACCTTTCGCACTCGTGTCTACAAATTGAGTAACTCGCCTTTCAAATGATATTTCGCTTCCTTTCAGTCTCCGAATAAAGAAGAAAAGCGAGATTGCATGGGAAAGAATCGATAACACGTTGGAAAGAGTAAAAACGTTTGCGAAGTATTGGCTGGCAAGAAAGTAATTTCGGTATTTTAAGGTGAAATGACGATGACCTGAAAAATCGCACTTGGATCAGTTTTTTACCGATTAGGACCAGTACTTTTATGAGCGTGGAACTGTAAAGCTACTAGAAAGATAACAAAAGATCATTGAACAAAATGGAAAATATTGTATCGATTAAAGTTCGTTGTTTGAATAAAAAAATTGGATTCTGTTACAGCTTGAAATACCGAAATTACTTTCTTGCCAACCCAATAGTACGATAGAAGAAACGATGTTCTAATTGATGTACGAAATTGTGTGAACTGAAGAGGACAGAAGAAATTCACTTTGAAGTAAATACTACTTTCAAATGACTCCTTTTCTGGGATGTACACTGAAATAATGTTCACAGAAAGCTCTTTGTTTACTCTTTTCCAAACTATAAAACACATAAGGGTTTAAATAACTTGTGTATCTATTTGAGTTGAACAGCAGCATACAAATATCTTCTAAGACGTTACCTTTATCTCTCGATTTATACAAGTATCGTGTACGAGTGATCGGTAACTCTCGCCGTTGGCATTGAAAAATGATCGTTTTTAAATACAAGCTAACAATAGAAGGGAATAAAACGACAGATTCTAGAAGACAGAAGAGAAGAAATGAAATAGAACAGGAATTATTAAGTTCAATAATATTTCGAAACAAGAATTCATGGAACATTGATCATTAAATATTTCGCATAGACATAAATTTGAAATTGTTTTCAGTTCATTCCAATGGTCCTGACAGCTGGGTGTATAAACTTTCTATTAATCACACTGCGCCACTGAATGCTCCATACGTTCCACGGATTGGTTCACGAAAAATATCGAAGTTTCGCCTCTGTAGGAGTCCTCGGCGGTGTCAGGTACAGATCTACAGCGAAGGTGAGGTGTCCCGAAGGGATGCGACCGGGTTACACATAAGCTGGGAAGTCCGGCGGGGCACGTTTCCACGCTCGATAGTTCCGGGAAGTATGAAAAATTCGATGGACAGAGGTACCACCACATGATCGAGCGTTCCGTTGAGACGTAGATCTAGGTGTCTGCTCTTGGCGCCTCTCGTCCCGAGAGAGGTGGAATCTCCTCCATGGCGACTTCGACGAACCCAGGGCTCATTAGGACATCTCGGTCGAGCGAGGAGAGGAGATCTCCGTCTCCCTTGACGAGATCTGTGTGTCTGTGTCAGTCGGTTGTTTCCGATTCGTTGGATCGTTCCGTTTTCAATCGATGATCTAGACCTGCGTCAGCAGAGTGAGCTGTGCGCCGTTCTTCATCGAGTCTTTGTCCCGCTGCTGCTGGTCCTTGGAGTCGTTCCCGATGGTGATGTCCGACCGCGACGTCAGCGTCACCGTCGTGGTGGAGGTTTTGCTGATCAGACACCTCTTGGCGTCCTCCTCGTCCTCTAAGCACAGCCTGGATTGGCCGGAAACTGCCTGTCTGCTGCACTGCATTCTCTCCGTGCCGGCCTTGTTCCTTCTTGGAAACACGCTGTTCTCGATGTGCAAGGTAGCGTTCACATCTTTGCCACCCACGCAGGTGCACGCCTTCAGGAAGCTCTTCTTGAAGTTGTCGCTGAGGAACGCGTACAGAATCGGGTTCATCGCGCTGTTGCTATAGCTGAGGAACCCGGCCAGCAAGAAGATCGTGATGGTGATCTTGCTCTGGCACTGCTTAGGCGGCGTGTAGATCAGCGCAACTTGAGTTAGCCAGTAGGGCAGCCAGCAGAACACGTACACGGTGATCACGGTTAGCACCAGCTTGGTCACGTTTCGCTGCGACCGCTTCTTCTCCTTCGACTTGTTCTTCGGCCCCACTGTCTGCAACTTCCTGATCACCAGAAAGTAAAAGTTCAGGATCAGGATCAGCGGTATAGCGAAGCCCAGGATGAACGTGTACAACGTGAATGTGGTATGACCACCGCGGTTACTGGGCCAGTAGATGTTGCAATTATTAATCCCCTTCTCCGTCCCCATCGCGTTCGCGTACAGGATGATCGGGATCATGAAGAGAGCGCTGGCAGCCCAGGCGGTTTGCGCCACCATCTTCGAGATGAACGGGGTCCGGATCTTCGGGGACGATATCGGATGACATACAGCCACGTACCGGTCCGCGCTCATGATCAGTAGAAAGATGCTACTGGTGAACTGATTGATACTGGTGGTAGTCATGTAAGCTTTGCACATTATTTTCCCGAAGATCCAGCTTCGCAGACTCATCGTGGTGACCAGGAACGGTATGCCTATCAGGAAGCACTCGTCAGCGATCGCCAGGTTCAAGATGTACATGTTCGTCACTGTCTGCATGTTTGAGAATCGGAGCACCACGTAGATCACTAACGTGTTGCCCAGCAAACCGACGATACAGACAATGGAGTAGAGGATCTGGTTGACCAGCGAGACGATGGGCAGGTCCGCCTCGCAGTTCTGGATCATCGAGTCGTTAGGGTTGACCTTCCCGTAGTCGATCACGCTGGTCGTGTACATGGACGTGGTGTTCATGGTGAAGTCCATGGAGTCTCTTCCCGACGGATGGACAGATCCTTTTGCCACTCTTAAATCTTTTCGGGAAATCTCCAGTCGTCCGGGGACCTATTGCTACCGCTTCGATCCGCTTTGACACACGGCGCAATCACTCAGCGAGCGGGAATCCTCGCGATCCAGAGTCGCCTCTTTGTTAGCTGGTGTCCTCCCTTCTCCTCGATCGCGATCTTATCTGCCAGCCAGGGACAGATCGACGTTCTCGACCGCGATCCAGTTAAATGGCTCCTCCCGTTCTGCTCGGGATCGACGACGCTGGGACGGTATCTCGTTGCGTCGATGTCGACGGTGAAGAGGATGGGACCGACGTCATTCCGTCAGGCGTCAAACGATCGCGTTTCCGGGAGCGCGATAATCTGAAAAGTACCGGACCGCCGCGCGCCGGTGTACAATTGCCTTCCGCCGCTCTGGTCCTCCCCTGGTCCTCCTCTTCTTCCTCCCCTTCCTCTTCTTCTTTTTCCTCTTTCTCCGCCTGGAACAAAAGAAAAGTCGGCTTTCAGCTGCTGCCGCTGCACAGAGAACCCATCGGATCAACGCTGCCGGTCGAAGACCATTATACGGTCAACGAGGACCATTATACTCGGCTGTCGCGCAGATTACATCCTCGCGGACGCCAGCCATTAAACGATGGCGTTAGCCTACTTCCACGGATGCTGTAGATCTTCGCTCGAGCACACTTCAGATCGCGCTTTTTCGATCGGTCTGTCGAGGAACGCGCCGAATTTATGGGCCGTCGACTAGGAAATGCTAATGTTCGCGTACCTCTGCTCCGAGAAGAGATAAGAATTTTTCTGGATTTGTTCGGGTTCTTAGGACGTCGCATGCCACTTTTTGCTCTCGAATGATCTGTCTCATGCTCGCTTCCCCTGGCAGTATCTTTATCGCGAGCCGAGCTAACCCTTTGCTCTTGGAACTATGTGAATTGTAGAACTCGGACATTTTATCCGGATGAATTCATCCATATTAAAATGATTAGAAGTAGAACGACATTTCCACCTAACTCGCGTCTTTTGCGAACAATTCAATTCTTAGTTTTTGTAAACGTAAAAGTATTTGATATTAAATTTATTTAATATAAACTTTAGTAGAAATGGTTTGAAGTAATGATAATCTGACTAAGACATTGCACACTTCCTTATGCACGAATGATTTTCTATTGGGCAGATAGGGAGCGTTAACGGTAACCTCCTTGTGATAATATTTTAATATTTTCATTATTGTTAGAAGTTTTATAACTCCAGGGAGTCAGTTTTCTAGGCACACTTCATTCTGGTTGTTGCAACTTTTCACTTACTATCTGTATTAATTTAACCGAAGCCTTTCCACATCAACCTTCTTTTAGCAAAACGGTTTTCTTTATGGTGATAATATCGGGAAGCTATTTGCGTAATTATTTTTTTGTGGATTGGAAAGGGTGAAGAGAAATGGGAAAATATAAATGGCGTGGGTGTAGGAAGGCGAGGCTTAATAGCAGCTTTTAAGCCTGCCTTGGTACACACTGCCGTAAGTAACACCGCTAACTATTGAAAAATGTATCTCGTTACAATGTTCTTTGCAGATGTGATAATACCTTGTTCAAACACCGCTAAGAAATACAAAGAAAATTTTGAGAACAAAGCACGACTGTAGCTGTGCAAAAATGTATTTCTTAAAGATCATCTTGAAAGTAGCCTGCTTAAGAAAAAGAAAGAACACCAATGGTTATCAAACTTCACAACTTCTTCTCCCCACGCAGTAATGATATTTCACGCGTAATAATTCACAATAAAAGTTCTTCCGTACAGATTGTACCGGAGTCTCGAAAGATTAAATTCACATTAAAGTCTTTATTGTTTCCCACGATAAATTACATTTCCCTTTAAGCTACCATATTAATCATTTTCCGGGTGCGAACCGCGGGACACTCCGCTTTTTGTCGTTAACGTGTTAACCAGTGCAACGGAGAGAAACTTGCTCTCAGAGAATCCTTTGGGAGTAAGGTGTGCTCTCCACCTTCGCTTAGCAGTCAAAGGAAACTTAGTTCTAGCCGACGGTAGTTGGTTAATGGTCCGCAATCGAGCTGCGTCTGGGGAAACTTGAACTCGAATTCGGTTTTCTTTCGTCCACTACGCGGTTTGCCTCAAAGTAAACAACTCGAGGTCTCGAACAGAGATGAAACAACCGAACGTAGAATCTTGTGGACAACCGGAAACTGTAAGTTCGAACCACGGTGGTCGACGTCGCCGCATTCGCTGAACCAGAGCCTAATTAACACGCGGAATCAATGGAAATCCTACCTGTTCACGTGACATCCTAACCCTATCTCTTTAAAAGCGAGAGGTGACGAGGAAGAAATTTACAAAATCTTTTTGAATTTGTTACAAACCGGGTATACAGGGTGTCCCAAAATAAGTATAACTCCCGGAAATGGAAGGTTCCTTAGGTCATTTGAAGCGACATTTTCCTTTAAAAAAATGGCGTCCGCGGCTTTGTTTAGCAGTTATCTGTAAATGAGACCCTAGTAGAGTACGACACTCCTGAGTATGGTCTTCGTACGTTGAATTATGCTTTTTTAAAAACAACTGCTTCGAAGGTAATTTGAAGGTCAACATATTAAACATAGTTGAATTTGTCTTTTCATTAGCTATGATAATACTCTAATGAAAATACGTTGTTCTATTTGAAAAACGACGATGGCCTTGAAATATCGGAAAATATGACCTAGAGAAAAAAAATTCTCCGTCACAATAATTGAATTGCACCAAACATTTACTCCTTGAAACACTTTTTCGTATTACTGAAAACAGCGGAGATATTTTCGGTGGAAGTCGTAGGTGCCTCGACCTGTATAAGTGATAAATAATAATCTATTCATTTTCATCACGAATGTGTAAAAATCTCTTGTAGCTATTGTCGCAGATTATACACGAATGTATGCTTAGGCAGCAATATGGCTGAGTAGACGATTCGAAAAAGTTGACTATTCGACAAAATGTCTTCGCGGGTTGCGTTGTTGACCGATGAAATTCTCAGCGTTCCGAGTTGAAAGCTGTGCCATTTCCGGCAGACCGCAGGCTCCTCGTCGCTTGTCGCTCGGCCGAACAAACGGGTCTGTGTCGGGTAATATCGCGAAAGAGAACGTGGCCTTTATGTCGAACGCTCGCCAAATATTCGCGAGCCGGAAAGAATCCCGAACGACTTCCTGAAGAATGAGCAGAATACGCGTTTCGTTTCTCGGTGTGAGAGTGTTTCTTCCGGCTTTCATGAAATTCGCGAGATCGGGTCTCTGACAAAACAGGAGACCTGCTGCTTCTGAAATATTGAACATCGTGTTGCACATTTTGCTGGGCTACGGAAAGTTTGCAACACGTTTAATTGGGTCTTTAACGGCCTTTCATCTGGATGCTGAGTTTTTTGATCTTTTGAAAGAGGATATTTCTGTACAATTCCCATGAATATGGTTCGTTTGAACATATCATACTTTTTCTAAACACTTTGATGCTTTTAATGAAACTAATTGATCCGATGTCTATCGATTTGCATTACAGTAGGTTAGACCTAGACATCTTCTTTGAATTTTATGATTCTTGTAAATGCAAATTTTCTTTCATATCTCTGAAAGTTGAAGTACATAATCTATCAATATTGTATATATTTTCTCCTATTTTCTCACAGGGTACTTTAGTAATCTGGAAATGAAAAGGTAACTCTGTCTGTGGAGGGAACAACTATTTAAAAAGAAACTACACCAATTATTTCATAATTGAAACACTGGTATATTGTATTTGTTACAAAATTCAAGTTCAATTAAAGCAAATATGTACTTTGTACTCCAGTATTTAGTATGTTGAATATTAGAATTCGAACCCGTTTGGTAATGATTGGTTCGAATGTCTACAATAATTATTTGATGAATATTGAATTACCGACAGAAAAATCCTTTGAAAAGAAAAATATGAACAAGCCGTTATATTTCTCTCAGTTTGCAGAGAGCATAAAAAGGGCGTTGAATTGATACAAATGGACGAGGGTTTAAATGGTAAATTATCGATTCCTCGGACGCCATTCATTACGCCACCGCGTCCGCGTTTGCTCTCTCGCGAGCGTTTCGACCGGATCCATTCGTGAACAGTGGTTTGCTCTAACGATCGGTCTTCATGCGTGTAACATAACAAATATATGGATTGTTTTATTGATCGTCGCACAGCCTTTACCGAGCTCTTCGAAAAAATAGTTTGAAACGTTGGCTGCAGATCCCGCGACTACAAAAATTCCATAAAATCAAAGCAATTTATTTAACGAAGCATAGACTGCTAAATGGCTGGGCTGCGTGCAACGAATGTGGTACTCTCATTTTCAGACCGCGTAATATTTTTGTTATCGATATATAAACTGCAAAAAGATGTTTAATGGAATCGTTACTATTAGAAAAAAAAGGTTTTTATTACTATTATTCATTCCGAGTGTTATAAAATTGACACATGAGAATTTGAACGAAGAAGTGCCCTACTGATCCTCCTATCTATTTTTACATTCTATTCGTAAGTTAAGATTCGTCACAGATTATTTTAAAATTACTTTCCCTTCGAATTTGCAGCACTTGATGCACTGCAGCAGAATAATACGTAAGTTGAAATAATTGCAGCAGTCACCGCATTAAAACCTTCCTGCACACAGTCCCACGTAACAACGGAAACTTTTACCTCTGAACATGCAGCTACCACATTTCGTTTTTCTTTCGTTGAACACAATCTCTAAACACATCGTTAGTTCTGTGAAACCGCTGTCGTTCCTGGCAAAGAATAAATAAAAAGAAAAATTCCAATCTACTAGTGTCCCCAGTTTCATTAAACTGGACTCATTATTGCTATCGGAAGTTTGTTCATTCATGAAAGTGCTTACTCTAAAAAGTTACTCTACTTAAAAAGATAAAACAACGAAGAGTGCATTCGATAACAAGGTTGGCGATACAACGTCCAGTTAATTCATTTCATAGCCGATCGATCACTGTCGTTGCATCAGGAGCTCGTGAATGAACGAAGTTAACGCGACTGATGGACGCGGGATCTATCGTCCTACGATCTTGATGACGTCGAACGTGGCTCGCTGTCGCCGTTTATGGTTGCTGGACGAGTAACCGGGTACACGGCGACGTTCGCGTGACGAAACTCGCTAGTTTTGCAGGATAATGAGCCTCCGATCGATCGTCAATATCGGGACGTCCGTCTCCATCTGGCTAATTAGTTGCAAAGCGATCGCCTTAACGCTCAAGCGATGCATTTTCTTGCCACGACTTTGTTTTCCGGGTTTCTTATTCCCGTCGTTGTTTCCTGATTAAACAACCGGCCAGTGCCGGCCTGTATTAATTATCGTAACTAGAGTGCGGAACTTCGTTTTGAATTTATTCTCTTAGAATATTTTAAGAAAATTCTTCATTGTAAGATATCCAGTAAAGCTCCGTACAATCTTATTTTACTGCATACTTGCCAACAAATGTGTAACGTGGACACATAAAAGGAAGAATGAGATAAGAATTTACAGTCCCAGTAGCAGTGTTTCTAAAAATGCTAAGAATTATGATGTAGTACTTTTCTTCCGGAAACGAGATCAGACGAAGCGATTTAATATCTCCGTTCGTATTAAAAGCGTGTTCCGGTTTGCACCGACGAATTCGCGAGATGAATTATCGTGCCTCCGACGCGACGCTACGACCGGAATATATAAGGACCGTTCATCTGGTTATCGACAGGATATTATTAGAAGATTTCGCCGCGAGATCGCGAATTATCGGGGCTGGTGCCTTGGCTGGAATCCAGAGCTCGATAGCAACACGTGGAATTTCCGCATAACGCAGAGCACGCCAACAAATTCCCGTGTTACTGCGAAGCATGCACCTCCGGTTCTAATACTGTTCCTCTCGCTTTCAAAATGCACTGTTACCAATACAGGCTGCTTCACGAAATTAAGGAAACATTGAATTTCAAACAGAAACATTGCCAACCATTCGAACCCTTTAATTCTTATCTATTAAGTAAGCAATTCTTATTCTCCTTTGATATGGAATACCTTCTGAACGTTAATTTCTCTACTTTTTAAATTGGTACAAAAACATTACTATAAGAATTAGTATTCTATGCAAAATACGTAAAATGTAACATGTATATTTACAAAAATATGACCACTAGATAATTGTTATATTGAAAACATTACATTGTGGTACTATTACCATAAATATTCAAAAGTCTCTTCTTTATATTCTCATTCATAAAAAATGTTTTGTCTTCCTCTTATCCTATTAATTGCATTTTTCGCAAGAATTGTTTTCTTACTTAATGACACAAAGGCGTGAAAGATATCTTGCAAAAAAAGTTTCACCAGATATTGGGAAGGGCCACCCTACTCAGTATGCTTGAAGAAGGGGCATTGCAGAATTTTGTCAAATTTTGCGAGTTCCCGAGCCAGCGGCTCGTATCTCCCGCAATTTTGCGCGGTCACAGGTGTCCCAAACCGCTGAGACTTTTCGTCGCCTTCTCCGCGACTCTTATTTTGTTATTCCCCAGACTTTTTTCTTCATCAACGTGACCGGGGAGCCTGACACGCAAACACACTTCAATTTCCAGAGAGGGGAAAGAGCAGCTCCGGTTGAGAGCTCGGAGTTCAATGGATTTGAGATTCCGCGGAAATCAGGTCTAGGATTTCAAATGCGAGCTACAAAGTTCCGATTTCGTTAATCAGAGCTCTGGCTTTTAGGCTAATTTACATTTTTATAGGACAATCTAGAAATATAAATCAAGTATATGTTCTCGGCGCACGGTTTCGATCAATAATAAAAGCAGAAACAAAGCAATTTAGCAATAATTGAATTTAACTCAACGTTTCGATCCAGGTGTGGATCATTTTCTAGAAATGCGAAAATTAGGTAAGACGATGTTTTCTTCGGTGAGCTGAAAGCAAAATTTATATCTTGCGAATTTCGAAAAGATTTTTACGACGCACACGTATACAAAGATTTGCATTCTGGGAAATATAGTAGTAACGATAAGAATTTATCTCCGACTTCTCATTTTAGCTTCAGGTTTGTAGTTCAGGCATTTTGTCTAAAAACGTTACTGAAGCCGGAAATCCTCCCCCTTCGCAATATTATAATAAATAATTATATATTCATGATTACTGTGCATTTAATGATATGCGGTATACCATAATATTAATCCTGTACCGAAATATCTAATTATATATTCATAATGTATTACTGTGAATTTTATGATTTTATGAATAGACATTATTAATTTTCAGTAAATGACGCCTAGTCCCATGCGTGATTCAATATGTTTATAATATACAGGGTATACTGGAATTAACAAAATTATTCAATAGTTTCTCAGACAAACATCTATATAATTTTAAAATGTTCTATTCGCTACAAAGTCTTGTCGTGTTTCTTTCCATTATACTTACGAATTGATCTAGAAAAGTAAATGGTATAAATAAATCATTTTTAAGAACATACTTTAATCATGTTATCAATTTAACGCAAAGAAATTGAACAAAACCTGTGTAACCATCCCATCTGGTCCGACTATTCCAGATGTGATTTCTTTTAAGTCATAGAATTACAAAACTATGATTAAATTCACGTTTGAAACGCCACAAGTTCAGCTGAACAAAGCAAGTTAATAGTTTTCTCGATTTACAAGCTGAAGTTCTCCGAAGAACTGTTCGCTCGCGAGATCGTAGACCCTGGAACTTGTAAAAGCAGGCGGCTACTTTCCCGGCCTTGTCGCGTTTTCTGGAGCGCGAAAATTCCTTCGACGCAAAGAGCGACCGCTTTCACCGATTCGCAATTTCGTACTGCAATAAGCGTGGACCCGGGCGAGCATTGCTCACGCAGTGGTAGTGACCGTTCATAAGTCAGACCCCCGTGTGTGCAGCGTCCTGTTGAATTTGACGGTAGAAGTGCGCGCGCGTGTATTGCAGTTGCAAGGCGTGTGCGTGTTGCAGCGATGCTGTAAAGGGAGCGGAATTTATTAGCGAGTCGGCTCTTAATCGTCCGTTTTCGGCACTTTGCCGCGCGGGACATGCGATAAATTAATGTCCTCGCTAACGGTGAACCGGGACGAGTTTATTACCACGACGATTCCGGTTACGACCACGACGAGAGAACCGTTTTACAACGAGGCGACGTTATTATGTTATTAAATGCCCCCGGCGTTTTTCTTGTCGACTACATGCATGCTAGAAGAAAGCTGTACAGAGTTTACAAACTTTTCTTGATATGTTTAATGCTGGAATTGTCGGAACACTTCAAGTCACCCCTTTCACGGTTTTTGTGAAGCAATCACAACTTGTCTTCGCGGAGGAATTATTAGTTATATCTGTTAGACTGCCGGCAGCACGGAGCGAATCAGATTTTCAACTCTTTGACTGTGAACATTTTAGTCAACCCTTAACTGGTATACTGGGGTTTCATTCGTGACCTCAACAAAATGTTGCGACATAACTATCATTACTATGGGATAATAGCAAATATCGAGTTTCTTTAATTTCTTTAAAAAAGTAGAGAAATTAACGTTCTAAATAAGAATATTTTTAAGAATACATAGTCTTCGCTATCCATCTGATTGAATGCATGTAAGGAGTTATGATATTTAGGAAGGTATAAAATATTTAACTTGAATTTTTAGTGTACTCTTTACATTTAGAAGTTATTTTTATTTCAAAATTTCACATTCGATGTCCCACGTCTTCCCAACATCCGTATGTTCTAAAATTTACAATATATAATTTTTTTTCATGAAATGCTACAATCTTAGGGAGCGGCGCGTTGTGTACAACACTGATAAGTAAATTATAATATTTGACACGCAAAGTGTTCAACATCTCGTTTGCTATTAGTGTTGGGAACGAATGAGAAACTAAGTTGGAAAAATGTGGTGGATTTCGCCATTTCGATCGATCGTGTTCGGGGGAGCGTGAGCGGAGAAAATCCAAGTGCCGGAGACGAGAAAAATAACACAACAAGGCGTGAAGATCGAAGGAGGAAAAAGAAGCTGAGTGTCTCGTGGGGATGTGCAGGGGTGGCCGGAGAAATTAATTATCCCCCCTCCCTCCCACGCACTCTCCGTCTCGGTAACGGACCGACACTAAAAGTAGAAACTCGATCGAGCAAGTATACTGGGTGCTTCGATGTCGCCGAGAATACGGTCGCTCGCCTTTGTTGGATAGGAAGCTACGGATTGATTGTAAATCCGTCGCGATAAACTCTCGAGCAACCGAACGACGCTTTAAAAGCCGTCATTTGCATATCGATCCGTACCCTACTCGTAACCGAGTGAATCTTTCGGACTCTGGGTCCTCCAGCAGGAAGTTGCGGACAGTTCCTAGAGCGAGCAATAAAATTCGCTACCGATCGATTGTAAGTCGTTTCAACCGAAGAAAAAGTTGATACTTCTTCTCGCTTCGATCGCCTGCAGAAATCTTGTATTTTCTATCCACGTATTCTCGCAGCTTCGTACCGCAAAATCACGCAGATACATAATACTCGTAAAAATTGTAGGCGTAAGCGTGTTTTCTCAGCGCGATGTTTATTGAAGCTTCCGTTGCGATATCTCGGAAACTAATTTTCCGATTTGCTTGAAACTTTGCTGATACCTTCTGCAAATGGTCCATTTCGTGCCAGAATCGGGATTACTTCGGTGAATCCAGGAATCCCATTGTTCTGCGAAAATTGGAATGTCCCCATTGAAACACTGCCAGCTGTTTTAAGTTCTCGTATTTCCTGTTTAATCTAATTTTGAACGATCTTCAATTCTTGAGAATTTATTCGGGGTTTTCTTCAGGAGACTGTTTGATTTTGCGAAGAATTACTGACTTTATGGCAACCATCGGTATTTATATACAAACACATTGTTATACTCTCTAATATGTTAGACAACGGACCCTGAAGCAGAAATTTATTTTTTTCAGTAATATGTTTAATAGCTTTAAAATAATTTGAAAGTATTTTCAATATTTTCTAACGTTTTCCTGTTTTTAATTGTATAAACTCGTCAAATCCGCTGTCTATTAATAATTGTAACCGTCAAATTTATCGGGTGGTTCGTTGAGTACGATCTTCACCGGCATTGAAACAAGTATCTGCCTCATGAAGCCGGTATTCACGGTATGAATAGTAATAAGATCTACAGTGCGAGGTACAAATAATCCGACGCAACGGTTGGCATAAATATTCATGTTGTAGCGGATAAATCGTCGAGAAAACGGGGGATCGGCTCGGGCACTTATTACCTCGACAATGGCATCGCGTTATCAATAAAAGACTTGTTGTCCACGATTTGCTCGGCGAACAAGAGAATTCTGGTCGCTGCGTGAATTGCAGCCCGCTGCGAATGAACAAGCGCGTGTGCTTCATATAACTGTTTAATCGAATGAAACGAGAATATTTCTCGACCTCGATAAACGACCGCACCAGCAACCGGCACTTTTTACGCCAATTATATCATAAAGTACGGCTTCTCAAAGCTGCTCCATTCGCAGCGCCTTCTTTTATACAAAGTTGCAAGTGCAGTGTGTAATTTGGAATCTTGGAAAATTGGATGGGAAGCAGAAAAGATACGATAAGTGGAAATTGAAATTTGTACGCCCCTAATTCCCTTAGTGGCAAAATTCTCTCAGCAGGTGGGTGGTACTTAGATTCAAACTTTAATTGACTCGTTTGAACAGCCTTTTCCTCAATTTGTTTTCGAATCTAATTAAATATTTAGAGAATTTACTCTTTTCTCGTGGTTTTTCTCTGGTCTCAATTTGTTTCTTCTCTTTCACGTGCGCTTAAAACTCCAAGTTATTACTACTAGGGTAAATGTACCTGTTACTGCAAGTGTACTTTTTCGATGCGGTATTTTTTCCAAATGAGATTGAAATGTGTGAAATAAGTAATATATTTTGCCTTGAATAAATTTGTACAATTTAATGGGATTGAATTGAATTTTATTTTTTAATATTTTCTTATGTTGTGTTAGGTTTTGACTATTATTTCTGATAAATTAGAAATAATATTAAAATAAAGTACGAGCGAAGCATGAATTTGACTTGTACCCAGGATACGATCAAATGTCCAAAACCGTTTAAGTTTTTTAATTATTAACTCGATCGCGGTTTTTTACTGGATTTTATATTTTGATACGGGAGAATCGTTGGAAATGTTCTCCCTTTGTCGTGGTTTTATTTCGGAAGCGTATTGAACAGATTTATAAAATAGTGGACGACTTTCTGCGATGTAAAACCGACTGTCGATATGGAAAATGGGTCGCGTTCGTACCGCCGGAAGAAATACGAGGAATCAGAGGTCTACTATTTACCGATTGCTCGTATTTTAGTTTATCGTTTTTCGTCAACCGTCTGAAACTTCAGATAGGATTCGCTACAATTAATTCCTAACCTATGATCTTTCGGAAAGTTGTCAATGCACACGAACGTCACAACGACACCTCGTTCGTCGGTCAACATATGCATACAGCACGGTCACTGAATTTTACGCATCGGCAACTGAATAAGTAACACTGAGATCTATAAATTACAACGCCCTCGCAGCTGAATAATTTAATTCACATTTTGAATTTCATGATTATGTATGCATCTTGAACCATGAACAATACTGGCATCTGCGAGAACGACGCATTTAAATATTAATAGCTACTCAACGTCGACTAATGTTAACAATTACACGATTGAATTTCATACAACAATACCCGATGCAACGTGAAATGTAATATTTAATAAACGGTGGAATTCTTAATGCAGCTCCGCTTCGCGTTTCATTTGTTGGATGCGTTGACAAAGGAAGTAGTGGCATCTCTGACAAAAATTAATTATCCGCTTGTTATTATTCATATATCTGACCTGGAATATATTTCTATTAACAATCGAGATAAATGCAACGATAGAACTTGTTGTATGCAAAAAGAGTATTAACACAAAGTGGATATTTACTCGAACAGTTCGTTCAACAGTAACATTTTCTGCCAGTGGCAGCATTTATTTGAGCTCGTCAGCGAAAGCGTAAATTTGTACGAACGTTCACAGTATTGAAACAAGAAACTCACAGAAGAGGGGTTTATGAGAGCGTCACAATGGCTTTGATTTTGCATCTTAATTGGGCCGGGTCCATAGTTTCATAATTCCGGTGTACAGTTGCCCGGGAAACACGGCGAGTCGAGGCTCCGCGCAATTCCGCGAGCGGAAAAGCTCGCGGGCGCGCGTTAACAAACTCGCGGCCGAGCCGGAAGCGAGGATCGATTAGGTCGCAGCTTCTGAGCGGAAACAGCGGCGGATACGTATCCGATAGGGGACGGTTTCGAGCGGAACTTAGTTTCACAGGAGCGTAACCTCGTTTTTCGCGCGGCTATCCGCTTTGCCGATCGGTTTGCGTAGCTCGTTGAGCCGCGGATCCTCCGAGAGAGTTAATTTCGAATTCAATTTAGAAATTCGAGCTGTCGACGTCAATGTACGTGGCTAGCCAACCCTTTACATTCTCGTTTCTCCGTGAACTTTTACCGACCAACGCTGTTGCGCTTCGGAAATCATTTACGCGTCAAATTGACAAGCTGGTGGACTACTGTCAAAGTGATTCGAGTATGAGAATGGTAGTAGACACTGGAAAATTTAGGACGGTTAAAATAATTTAATTAAAAGATGGCGCAAGGGAAAATATACTTATAGTTTATACTTGTAGTTTGATGGTCTTCCGATTAGGATTTGTAAGATTGTTTAATGATTGTTTCGATCTCTTGTTAATTTTTATTAAATTTGTACTTCGTTAAAGATGTAGGGATTATCTTACGTCACACAGTGCGGCCGTCTATGGACAAATGTCGAAAATGCAACTATTCTCTACACCTTGTTTGGCTTTACTAATCCCTTCAGAGGTACCTCTTGTGTATGGAACAGGTGCTGAGAGTCTAAAATAACGGCAATGAAAGGCAAAAATCATGTTTGGACAAGTGGCAGAGAGCTCATCAGAGATCCCACGCGAGACGTGGCCTAATCAATTACTGACTTATAAAACTTTGAAAGCAATTTCTTGTAATTGATGTTATAATGTTTATAAAATATTATTTGAAATTCAATTTTTAATAAAATTCAATTTAATTCTTGTTCATGTGTCCTCATTTTTGTAGATGATTCATTGAAGAGTAATATTTCTTAACTAAGTACAATATATGGTCAGACAAGATAAATAGGTGCAATCGAATGGTGGAAACAATGCAATCTGTAGTTGTACAAGTGAAATAAGTGCAACCTGTCAGACAAGTGAGATGTAAGAATGTTGTATGTCTAGGTAAGTGGATAGAAGTAGTCTATAGCGAAGTTGGGGGAACAGGGATGACATATAGTCAGACAAGTAGAATAAGGATGACGTCGGATATATCAAGTGAAACAGGAACGACATGTGGTCAAATAAATTGAACAGGATGGACACGAAGTCAATCGGGAAAATAAGGTCGATGCATGATCAGACAAGTAGAATAGGGGAATCATGTAGTCAAACAATTAGAGTAGGGATAACGTACAGTCAAATAAGTAGAACGAGGACGATATGTACTCAAAAATGTAGAATAGGGACGACATTGTCGGACATATAGTCAGACAAGTAGAATGAGGACGACGTCGATACACCAAGTAGAACAGTAACGACATGTGGTCAAATAAATTGAACAGGGTGGACATGAAGTGAATCGGGTAAATAAGGTCGATGCATGATCAGACAAGTAGAATAGGGGAATCATGTAGTCAAACAATTAGTGTAGGGATAACGTACAGTCTAATAAGTAGAACGAGGCCGATATATGTAATCAAAAATGTAGAATAGGTACGATATATAGTTACATAAGTCGAATAGGAACGATATATAATCATCCAAGTAGAATAGGGACGACGTATAGTCAAACAAGCACGATCGATATGGCTTATAATCAGACAGCTGCAGCTAGAGTAATTTGGCGCAGAACAAGTAGAATAATGACATATTCAAAGACATGTGAAGATAATGGTTGTCTATGATCAGACAAGTGGATACATGGACTATAACTGTAATCAGACAAATGCAAATAATTAGTGTCTATCATTGGAGAAGTGAAATAGGGAATAATCTCGGGTCACGCAAGTAGATTAGGGACTTTGGATTAGACAAATGGAGATTATGAGTACCTACAATTAGACAAGTGAAAGTAGAGATTACTTTAGACTGTGACAGTAGAATAAGACTACGCTATGGGTAGACGAGTATTAGAATAGAAATCACGTGTAATCCAGCAAGTAGAATAGGTGTAGTTTAAGATCAGACGGATAACTTAAAGAGCTACTTACGATCATACGACTGGAAATATACATTGTCTATGTTGAAACAAATGTAATACGGATAACATTTATAATTTTTTCTTTAAAATTTCGCACAGTGTGTTGAGTATGTGGGCGTTCAGAAAAAGTAATTAAATAGTATAAGTACCTTAACACTCTTTGAAATGAAATGCAAAGAAAAATCGATTGGAAATAAAAGATATCATTTTTTTTTAAATTTCGATGGTCCTGATGTCTTATGATTTTTTATTGCTTAAAAAGTGCTATGCGTCTTAATGTGGATTTTCTAAAATTCGAATCAATGTTGATAAATATTGAACATACAAAATTAGGACAAATTATGATTACATAAAAAAAATTTATTTATAATTGAAAGGAGTTATTAATACTAAGCACACCCTGTAAAAATCAAATTAAGAAACCAAATACATAGCTTGCGAGGGACTCGTGTTAGTTTTAGAGAATTTACAGATCGTAAACTTTGATTTCCTGACATTTTTCCATTGGACGACACACTGTGTTTCATGGGGAATTAAGCTAGGCGATACACGATAAGATACTAATCGTCTACAGACTCACTGTGATAAGATGGATGCAGCGGGTTGCAGGTTAAAACGATAACAATTACTAGACTCTGCCACGAGTGAATTAGTCACCTCGCAAGCGATATAAATGAATCGATTACAAAAGAGGGTGGGGCGTAGAGAAAGACGGTGGTTCTGTTGAACACGCTTTGCAAGTAAATCGACGAACAGAATGGAGACGTACACCGCGGCCTTGGAAATCTGATTTCTCTCGCGTTCTCCTCGATCCACGGTATTCCCCGGGGAATTTGTTCTCGCGTTTCAGCTTTGCGCCGGAGCAGAGTTTCGATTTCGTCTGTGCTGGCGTTCTAAGTTATCTCGCCGTGGGACGACGGTGAAACGCGAGTAGTCCGTCTCGTCCTTACGATACACGACCGGGAGATTGAACGGCGGTCCTGTGTCTATTTTACGATGGGAAGAGACCGGCGAATGTCACCCTTACAAACATCCTCGTCTCATGTCCATGTGTCCTGCACACGTACACGGTAGCGCTCAAATATTTTTGACAGCTCGTCCACGATTTAAACTAAAAGTGCTTGTTGACTAAGATGAAGATAAACATTTTTCTAGAAAATAAAAAATATATAAGTAATGGATATTTAATGACATTTTAAATACCTAATTTTCTCAATTTAATATCGTAATGTGTAAGTACTTAGAACGTTCGCTAGAGAAAGAGAATTTTTCTGCAATTTCTTGTGTGGATATGTATGATATAGGTTTAATTTGTGGCCAGACATTTACAATAAGGATTACACTTAATAAAGTTATATGAACATGAACGGTCTAATAATTACGGAACAGAGAAACTAAAGTACAGTGTTACATTATTCTGTGTCCGTTTCAGTGGATTATAAAAGATCATTTTTCATTTTTAACGATTCTTCTTCCCTTTTACACTCTCTCTCTTCCTTTTTATAGTTCACTGATCTTTTACATTGAGTCATTAGGGTGGTTCTTATTTTGAACTTTTGAATTAAATAATTAAAAAAAGTCTGTGTAAAATTTGAGCTCGATCAAATAACGGGAAAACGAGTCTCCAGGTTCTTAAACGTTAATAATAATTAATTAAATGCTCATAACACCCTTTTCCTAGAATATCTTCTAAACTATTTACCGTGCCGAAAAATAATTAGTCAAAACCTGCAGGTCTGAGCTCGATCGGGCTCAAACTTTGCATAGACTTTATTTTAATTATGTGGAACAACCATGAGCATTGCCGTAAAAGAAATGTTGTCAAAAAGTTTTGACAAAAGTAAATAAAAACCAGTTTTATTCGATGCTTCGTACGTTTCGACTGAAAACTAAAAAATGGTTCGTGATCAATTGAGAAAATACTAACGAGCGTTAATTGCTGTCCGAACAGTATCGTGCGCCGAAGAATCTCGTTTGCCGTGTTCGGTTTCGATCGATGCGTCAGGCGAGAGTGTTCTGGCCGGATCCCCTTGGCATCGAATCGTAATTGTAACTTCCTAACGATTCCACAGATTCGGACTGTTGCCCGTGGAAAGCAATGCCGGACTCTCACGTGGACCGAGCCGATACACAATTCTACGTCTACAGCAGTGGAGAGTGGAGCCAGACGGCAGGGGAGGAGGAGGAGGAAGGTGCGTGAAATCGATAAACTCGGAAAGACGGGCGGACGGACGTATTCAATCGAATGGCCGCAAGAGCAGCGAAATGTAACGGCGCCGGTGCCATGTCCCAGCCACCGGCGAGTAAACAGCCTGCTCGGAAATTAGTTTTTACCTAATAATCCCCTGGACAAATTGAATTCCTCGCCGAGGATTCCTCTCACGGAATACCGAGCGGCGCGGCGCGACGGCTCCTTTTTTTATCGGCGACAGGCTGACATTGTCAATTGCGTCCCTGGACAAGAGATAAATTGACAAGATGACCTGTCGATAGACCTGCCCTGTGCTCCGTATAAAACTCTTAGCGATTTTCTTTTATTTATCGTTCCAGAAAGAACAAGCGACGGGCGGGCTTACGTGGACGATTTGGATTAAAAATGCACAATTTTTACACGACTTCGAGACAAATGTAATTCCTCTTTTAATAGTTTCTGCGCACAGTGCAGTATTTCACATGGTCCAATGATTGACGCAAGTTATTGATAATATAAAACACCAACAGCTACAATTCCTCAAATAACGTCTGGATCACGAATCTTTACATAAATATAGGTTTTTACCAACCAATTTACGACTGGAGTTTAAGGGGATTGAAATTAAATTACGAAATTTAAAATTACGATTAACTTTGTCTAATCCAATCAAACGAGGAAAAGAGGACTCGTGTTATGCAGAGGCCGAAAAAATCTGCGAAGTTCAGAGAATAAGTTCCGTAGTATTCTTTTCGATAGTCGTGTCGAATCCTCCATTAGAATCTCGCAAATTTTTTCTCCTGTGTGGCAACGATCCAAAAGCGAGACATAAGTTCTGTACGTGACAGCAGGATCAAGAATATGTGCAGACCGTGGCGAGAATAAAATTCTATGGTTCCTCGTCGTTTTCGATTAATAAACCGTCTGCTTCCTGCAGCAATGTGAGCAAAAAGCAGCAGATGGACAGTAAAGCTGGCAACGTTTTTTTCCGTCGCATGTTTCGGGCCGAATAACAAGCCCTTCTGCCAATCGGATTACGACGGATAATCCGAGGACCTCGAGCAATTACGAGGACGACGATTCCGTCGTCCTCTTCCTCCGGTTTATTAAATATCCGGGATACAACCCAGCCACTCTGATTTCCCGTTTTTTACACTCTCTTTATATTTCTCTTGCTTCCTTTCATAGATTTTTCCCTTTCAGTCTGGAAACGTGCCGTCTTCAGATCTTGCAGAGTAAAAAGATACAACTATGAACACGTGGCGGATGCTGGGCTCGAAATAACAAACGCAGCTGAACCTTTTTGTGATCCTCGCACGAGTTTCTGCGATTCCATGTCTTATAAACATGGGGAACCCTTGTCAATATATACAGGGTCGACAACGAAGCGCGATCAGCTTAGATTATTCTGCTGTCAGTGGTCTGGTCGGAAATCTTTTTAGCTAAAATAACGTAGTACAAGGAGAGCTTTGAAATGATTGCACCAATTTTTGCGTTAACCCTTTTTTTCTAGAGTGATCAAAGTCATCTTCAGTTTTTTCTAGTACAATTCTTGTACAGCCATCTTTTGAGGGATACTAAGGGTAACTCGGCAAGCTTCATAACAACAATTATTTGCTGAATCTGAAAAGATCACACTTGTAATTTCTTAACCATTCGCGCGAGTGTACTTCTGCTAGTTACCACTAGCAATTAAAGTGAGTAACGTTTTTGAAATGGTTCTTTGGCTTTGATGAACGAGGAATACTATTTATGTTGCGTGCCGAATTCGTCTGAGGATCTCCTAAAAGTTGGCTGTAGGAAAATGGTAGGTTGATCTAGTAAAAGTTGACGGTGAGACCTCAATAACTATAGAAGGAAAGGGTTGTCAAAATATTTGGTATCGAACCCTAACAGCAGAATAATCTCAGCTGATCACGTTTCGTGGTCCACCCTGTATATAAATATATATACGATCAGTGACCGTCGGATTGTATGCACCTACGACAAACACGAGTACTGAATCCATAAAAGGATTCATACAAGGACTGATAATTAAAATACGTACAAATAAATATTTCGCGCTGAATAAATTAGTACAAATACACATACTATTATTTCATGAAAAATTAGGAGTAATATTAAAAGAAATTATGGTCGAAGCATGATACCGCAATAATCGGTACAGTTACCTTTAATTCTTCTTGTACAGAGTAATTTTGATATGTTTCTAATAACATTGTTAATTAATTTTTCTAATATACTCTGATGCGCTGTTTTTTAATTCGTTTGCACGTTCGTCTATTAAATCCACAAGTGCGTTATACGTATAGCTGTAAAAACAGAGAGGTTCGACTGGAGGTGATGGGGTAGATCCAGCTAAATTTGGACAATTTGAATATTCAATCCTCTTCGAATTTTTCCTCGCAGCTGCCAGGGCTCCGCTTATCCCGACGAAGTTTCATTCTATTTCCCCGAACGCAACGATTCTTTGCGTCCCAGTTTATTCGTCGGTTCCGAGTCTCCCTCGGCAGAGCCAGAAGAAACCGAGAACTTGTTCGGAACTGTTCTAATTCGAGGCTGATCCGCGTGCCTGAAATTCGGCGTGACGAGAGGGATCGGATCTCCCCGAGAGATCAAGCTCGCAGGGGCGAGTCCACGAGTTTCTGTCAGTTTCTGGAGTTGATCCTTCCCCGGAGACACCTTCGCGACAGGAAACTTTCAAACTGGCCGGGATCTGAGCTGCAAACATAATGCCGAATTATAGCGTTATCGCGTCAGCATCTCCGCGTGCGATCGTATTCCGGCGCGGGACAAGGGACGCTTCCAGTTTCGTCTAGTCGAACTCGGTGGTATCGATCTTTAGAGGACTTTACGAACTTCCCAACTCGTGTAACACCGACGACCAAATCTTCGGGCTTATGGTCTTTTTCTGAACTCTCGTTATGGCGTGGCCGAGTCTTCTAAGTACTCCAAGAACCATTCAACTTCTCAGCACCAGAAAATTTAGACCTTAAAGTGTTTCCAAATATAATAATTTGAACTATGCGAGTTCCGATTGCTTTTAGTTGTTACGAGCAATTAAAAGTATCCTCCCAGTTTATTCTTAAATTTTTTAAATCGTTCTATTCATTTTCTTTTGGCCCTGCATTCGAATGGATTTACGACACGTCAAAGCCTATATTGAGACACAGGAAAACTGCTGTGGCTGTAAAGTTAACAACTGTCTAAAGAGCATACTAGAAATTGCAAAACATTGCACTAAAAACTCACTTTCGAAAATATCGGGAAGCGACGCACGTATCATAAATTCAATGTTCTACAGGATCCTGAACAGAACCTGAAGAGCTCGGAACGCGATTGGACGTCTCCGGAAGTTCCTCGGTAACGATACAGCCCGTTGGAAAATTTTTATACAGCCCTGAGGCTCAAAGATTATGTTCTCCCGTCCAGTCAGTCCTGTTACCCTTCGAGCCACCTTTTTACGATTGCGGTCGTAAAGGAATGTATGTGTGGGGCATCGACGCAATTTTCGAGGACGCGATATTCGAAATACGCGAATATATACACTGAGAAGCTCTGCGATGCCGCGGGCTGGATCTTGCATATTTTTTACAGTCCATAAATCCGGCTAGAATGGAGATTCATAAAAAGATTCGCCAGAGTGGCTTGGTAAAACGCCGCCGCGCGGAATGAAAGAAACTTTATCTACTGAACGAGTGGAATAAGTCTGGCTAGGGTCAGACGGATGGCTGATAGCCAGAGTCGTTGCAGTATGTCAATGGGTTCTTAACGAGGTAATCCTGCATTTGGTTTTGGGGAACGAGAGTGTTCATGATCGAGCGGGCTTTATTCATTTGTCACAATAATTACTAAATCGAATGGAAAATTGTAAAAACGTTTTAAAGATTCAACGACGCTATTGTATCATTTCCAACTCATTAAAATCATTGAGGAAAGAAATAAATGTCTCTGCGGATTTAAACATTTTTAACACCGATGAACGAAAAATTTGTCTCTTGAAGAAACAATTTTATGTTTATACTTTATAAGATTTAATCAAACTGAAACTTCTACTTTCAAGAACTTCCCTTTATCTGTTTTCATTGAAATTTATAATGTGAGAATGTTTTTTAATATACGACCACGATCCGTGTTTTAAACAGGGGATCTATTATGCAGTTTTAAAACTCTTTCGATCCTTGGTTGAAAACTATAATAAGTAGCTCCTATTAAGCCACTTGTAAGAATTATCATGTCCTCGATGAAGTCTCGAGAGAATAATTTCTGTGAGCTTCGTTGTTTCAATTTTCACACGTGGATGTTAACCATTTCTCTTAAAATTCATTACATAAATTAATCTAATGAAACAGATACAAATTAATAGTATTTACGGGAAATATTGATTACATCGCTCTTAAAATTCAATAATATGCAGAATATTCGCAACTGTATTATCAATAAACAATCCATATGCGATTTTAATCAACATAATGAGTTACACGTTTCCTACAATCGTACAATATTAATGACACAAAGAGTTCGATCAATAATACATTGAATATTCCAGCGATATGATAAACATTTCCAGTAACATATATTACATTTGCAGGACAAAGAATCTTCCAGTCGTGGAAAATTGCCTTCCTCATAAAATGCATAGTATAATCTGCTGTAGAAGAATCCCAATCTAATAATGGAAAAAATTGCTAGGCATGTCGGGTCGTCTGAATTTTAATTAATAACGAATAAAGACTGAGAATAATTCATCATTTCCAATGTACATAGTATTATAGCAGAGATAATGAAATTCTTGCATGTCCTGCAGAATGTTCAACGTTAAAAGAAAAAGTAACAATCAGGAATTATTTTCTGTAGGAACTTTGCACAGAAACGTTATCAACAGATTTGGACGCACATTTTCGATGCTATCGTTGTCGAGTCACATTTCAGTCACCATCAACCGGGAATCTTACGAGCGACGAGCGCGGTTTTGCGAATCGATATCGGTGCAAAGCAAATCGCTCGCCGCGGTTTTACAGCGTCGTCCCCTCGCAAAATTTCGTTCCCGGGGGGTTCGTTTTCCCGGTCGAAGAGGGCCACGATCGATTCAAACCTACAGGATCGTTTTGAATCTGCAGAATCGATTTTGATCGACGCAACGGAGCCGCCTCGAGCTTCTCTGGCAACGCAGGCATACAGGTAAACAGAAATTTATGCGCGACAGCTTCTAGCCTGTCGTAAATGCGAACCTCGGTTAAAGGACGATTTGCCGATGGTTGAAACGCGACGGGCTGGATCATGCAACTTGGGGAAATACGAAACGTATCAGGCGTGGTCGATCAGCTATCAGTACACCTAGCGGAAGCTTCTATCGTCGGGAAAACCCTCTGTCAACCTCGTCTAACGATGTCACGTGTCACTTTCGCACGAAAGTCGATATTAATCGCGAAACTTTTTATTGGAAGCTTGGATACCGTTGTTGGGAACGACACATTGAAGCGATCGGTTAACCGAGCCCATCATGTTCACCGTCCGTGATTCTGTAAAATGTTTCTGTCTCGGCATCTGAAAATCGATAACTTTCAAGTTCTTGAAGAAAATCAAGTCATTCTGTGCGGATTTTAAGAAGCTGAAAGGGAGTGTCATAAAGATTGTCACACGTGTTGTTTTTTAGCTACAAAATTTCACAGGATGAGAATTACGGAACAAAAATTATGCTGTTGGAAAAGTATAGTTGCCAGCTACATTTGCGTTCCAGAAAGTACAATGACAGTGCTACGGAAAAAACGGACGCTCTAAAAAGTTTGTAAAGTAAGTGTTGAAATGAAGTCAAAACGCCTTCTATTCAATGCTGTTGAGTATTTATTTCTCAGATCATAATTTGACAAAAAAGACATTGCTCACTCAATAAGAACCGGTGTAATCATCGGATTCACTTTCACAATGTTTGCATGTGAAATAACTTGCAGGCATTTTACCGCATCCAAGTGCACAGCTTTCTTGCATTCTCGCCAGCATGGGGTAAAGTTTGATTTTGTAACTCACAGTTATGTGTTCTAAAGTTTTTGTCCCTTTTTATCACAGCAAGTACGTATTCAATTTAATTTTCTTTTTCTTTTTTACCAATTTTTCGGTATTTTTCGTGGCTGTGTTATATCGAAAACAGTATGTTTATTTCCAAATTATTACTATTATTTCTTTTTTCAGACGCAAAAATTTTGTCTCTTGATAATGATCCACATAGGGATCGAAACATTGAGAAGCTTAAATATTTCATTTGCACATTTGTTGGTTTCTAAAAGTGATCGAACCTGGCGCCAATATCATAATTATACTTTATATCTCTTGCATTCGTTGGAATTCGAGCGTCTCTTTAGCATGTTCTTCACACAGACAATAAAAAATTCTATATCTTCTGTTGTTTATTTGTTTCTAATTTACCTGTATCTTCTCCAACGTTGTCTAAAACAGGTGAAATTTTGTTGTTCCTTTCTGACGTTTCCACCTTTTTGTATTCCACCTAACAATTTCTGTCAGAGTTGCCTAAGATCCGTATGATTTAACCATAACAATAAATGGAAGGCAACCAGATCAGCGTAATGCATTGCGGATCCGCGAAATGAACGGATCAAAATTAATCCTGCAGCAGCGAGAGCTGCATTGAATTCGAAACCCGCGGGGACGCGAATAGCAGATGTAGGTTAGTTGAAAAATTCGCGGATGGAGGCGCAGCGATTTGCAACTGTATCGGTTTTACAGCTCGGCGGGCATCGAGTTAGGCGAGCGACTTGCGAAATTTGGATCGGATCCGCTCTCTAAACCCCCGGCAAAAGCCGGTTGTAGTCTAACGCGACTAAGCTTGTTACGAGCGGCTAGACGGGGCGCATCACTTGCATCAGGCTCAGCTCGCGGTAAATTTAGACGGTTCGCTTCGATTACAACGCGAGATTCTGTTAGTAACCTGTGTTGCTTCGACCCGGAGCCTCCTGAATCATTCATCCCTCGTAAAACCGGGCTGCGAACCTCCGCTCCGCGTCGAGACAGTCTCGCAGTTGCTCGGATCGATGTATCAACGGAATCGCTTTCCGAACGGGGCGCAGTTTGTCACGCGGTCTCAGGCTCCATGGCAACAGTCGACGATAAATTTTCCTGTGTGAATTCGCGAACGGACACCTCCATCGATGAGCCCTGCCCGCCAGATTACGCGAACTTGCTGGATAAAATGCAATCGGCCGCTCTTGCAAAGGTCAGAAGCTAAGCTGCTGACGGCGCAATCGAGTGGAACGTGTAACGGCTTAAAAGTTCCCTCACGGTTTCTTCGTTGTAATAAGCGGATGAAATAGTTATGATATCGTTAATGAGTCTTGGGGAGTTTCGGAGCATGTCATCTTTCAACGTGTTAGCAAACGTACTTCGTTAATAATTCACCAAGTAGCGCGACGGTAATGACAAATTATGTGCTTTTTCTCTTGTGCGTGTGTACTGTGTGAAGATACGTTAATTAACAGGTCTTAGCGTTGTTGTTAGCAATCTTGGCATTGTTTTACAGTCATCGATGTGGAAAATGTTCGTTTGATGATCATTAGCCTCATAATCTGATGGGAAAAATTAGAATATCACTATCAACTATATCGTATCGTCTTTAGTGTGCTTTGCCTCGCGTGATTGCGAGGATACGGCATCCTATATACACTCCTAATCTCCTCAACAATCTTCTACGCTCCACAGGAGTTTGGTGGGGAGGATCTAGGAGACGTCTGTGGCTCACGAGCCGCAAGTTGCACAGGCCTGGTCTACCGTACCGACCTCTAGAAAAGGAAATTCTATTTGATATTACATGTATGTATATCGAATAGGTACGGAGAAGATTGATCCTTCCAAATTCTATGCACCCGAGTACAGGAATCTTATTTCTCCGTGGAAAATGGATCGATATCTCCGAGATTTGTCAAATCTGATGATTCCGGAGACAGGAAAATTGAGAAATCGCATGCAAAAGGGAGTTCCGGTATCGTTCCAGACATATCGATTTGCAATAAAGTTTATTTCCGTCTGGCGCTTACCACTGACCACTCTCGCTGTCCTCTAGCGTGATTTATGTCCATATGTTTCTCAATGAAATTAATACACAATTTCTTAATTAAAGCTACTAATTGCTTTCGTGTCGCGAGTATGCGCACGATTTTAATTAAAAGAAGTTCTCCGCATTTTTCTGTTGACCTTTTAATTGTATATTTCATTTCAATTTCTATTGTTATTTTCGTTTATGTTGTTGGAAATTATATGAAATGTTACTAAATTTTATAAAAAATTCCATGAATTGTACTTTATTCGTTCACTTATAGTTTGAACCAGTTTAATTGCAATACGGTCGTAAAGAAATAACAAAGAGAAGCATGTGGGAGTTGAAAAAGTAAGTTTTAAAAGACAAGTAGAAAGAAACTGGAAATCTTACAGAGTCTAAAGTGCAAAATGGATGAATTTTCATGTGGGGAGAGAAGAAGAAATGGAAGATTTTACGGTGTCTGAAACTAAGACGTGGACGAGTTTTCTCGTATCAATTTCACGACTTGTCGAAGATTCTTATATCGTAAAAGCACGAATTATTGCATTTCCTTAATTGCACCTCGTTATGTTATAAATTTCGAAGCACTTCTCTAGGCTCGATCTTGCAGCCGACTTTCCACAGTGTCATTCACCAACTTATAATTTTCCCGACCCTCCATAACTATTCGGTACATCACCGAAGATACGCTGGAGTTCTCATTATCGCTTGATTTGACAACACTTGATTATCAAATTCGTATATAATGATCCTCTCGAAACACAGTTGGCGTTCCCATTCTGTCAAGAACGTTTCACAGACTCGAATACAAAATGAAAATGCGATTGATTAAACATCGAGCAGGATCCCGGGCAGAAATTTCAAAAGCCGAGATCTTTGATCTTTTTCGACGGAGGAACAAAACGCGATCGGCGTAAATACCGTCGAGTACCTATTGTTATAAGTACCTTTGCAAACAAGTTGTTCGCACAATTCGTATCTGCGCCACGGTATCGGTGTTTATACGAGCAGAGGGGAACAAAGCGTGAAAGCAACGTCGATGCAGCCGTATGCCGTTCATTGGAATCATCGAAAAAGCACGACGAGCGAGCATTTGCATTTCAACTGATAAACAAATAATAGCAACGACGAAATCGCGGACGATTACACGATGAGAATTTCATCTGGGTCCAGATTATTCGGTCGACAGCGATACCCTGTCGATAATTTATTTAATGCGTTATTTAATCCAGATCATTGGATAGGTCACTGGATTCCACCGGTTTCGCGTTCGAACGCCTTTAGTTTCACAAATTCCGACTCGCCGAACAGTAAAGCTCGTCTCTGGCAAAGAATACCCGTTCAACTGGCCAACGAGACCGTTTAACCGCGAATTATTCATTCTCGAACCGTTTCCAATCACGTGTACGTACGTGTAGCTACTGTTAAAAATCAATGGTAACAATTAAATTGGGAATTTATACAATTAGGGTAAGTCTACCAATCACTAGACTCTGTCTTTTTTAATTGCAGCTATTCTTCTTTGTCATGAATGCATAAAATCTGCATAAAATCTAATAACTTGTAGTTACTAATAAATTGTAGTAGCTACAATTCGAAACAGAAATTAAGTCTTAGCACTCGAGTGGTGACTCTGGGACGCCACTAAATAATTGCTGTGCCATTATGCAAAATATTGTTTACATTACTAAATATATTGGTGTCTAATCAATTGCTAAACATTTAAGTATTGTACGAGTTACTATATCAACTTCATACCGATGAAATGTAAAAGATTTAAAAATGAATGAAATCTGATGAAATTTAAAAGATTTAAAAGATCGTAGAGAATGGAAATATTCTAGGTGGAAGAAATGCTGAATTTTCGAGTTACAATAGCTCTGAGTGCAAAGGGTTTAAGAAAGAAGCTGCTCGGCGGCCTTTATCTCTAGCAACAGATGCAGACAATTTTTATATTGCATAGAAATCCGCAGTTTACAGTAATTCGTTTTTATAGTTGCTCATCATTCGAAGAAAAAGAACAAAGGATAACACAATGGTATTTCTGGCTAAGAGCTAATAAAAACGACGCGAATGAACGAGAATCATTGCGTTTTAACGTCGTTGCTTTTATACCGAACTCTAAAAATTTATGATGATGTATTACGATGATGCTATGGACGATGTATCCTCGCATATGAGACTGCAGCTCTCTTCGAGATTGATAAAGATGAAATGTTCCGGGGAAATAGCGGGGGCAATCTCTTAACGTTTCGTTCGCAAAATTTCCATCTTTATACAAGAATTGACGGTGAAGAACATCGGGTAATACATCATTCATTGTGGTGCCTAGTGTATATCGATAATAGAATCCATGTCTATTGTATTTCGATGAAATCTGTGTTTCACGAGTCAACGATAAGATTTTTATGTTGCAAACGCGTTTAATTATAAAACTGCAGAAAATGTAGTTAGTATACAAGCCTATAAAAGAGTTCATATACAAGGATTCAGTTCATTGAAATGTTATCAAAGCAAACTTTTTACGAAATATAAAATTGAATTATGAATTCGCTGTGCGCTATTATAGTTCAGATTACACTGTGGGTGTTGTTATTCATTTCTTTAGTGCGCAGAGTAACAATCCTAATTAATTGAAGCAAGTGAAGGAAGGGCGCCAAGTTAATTCACACCGCGAATAGTTATACGAGGGAAACGCCGAAGTATCCAGGACATCCTAGGTCCTGAACAAGCTGCCAAGAGTCAGCATACATCCCTCGTATTCTCTATTACACAGGAAGTTCGGAATCGTGACTGGACTGGGGACGTAATCCCATTGCTGCCCTCTAAGGTCCAATTTTACGTCTATGTAACAGCGTCCATTAGAACGTTAGAGTCTCCATCAAAGAGCAGCATTTCCTCGCGACACGTGGAAACGTCTGGTTCTCCCTCTCTTCATCTCTTTCCCTCTCCCTCTCTCTATCTCGATCCGATGATCACGGATCTCCCAGCAGAATCTCCCGACCATTCTATAAACATTTCTTTCGGAATCTCATTGGGTTTCCAGTTTCCATCGCGGACCAAAGTGTGTGAGAGAGAGAGATGCCCTCAAAAGGCGTTGGTAATGAAAGACAAACTCGCCGATGCTCCAATTACGTCAGGATCATCTTATCTCGGCCGTTTCCCGAGGGGCTCGAGAAAAGAGAATCGCGAGGGAAAGGTCGCGACTCGCGAGCAAGCAACACGCGCATCGTTCCTTCATTTATTTACTCTACATTGGCGCATTAACTATCAAGCCATTAGCGACCACCTACGTTCAGTTGAAACAATCACCGTTTAAACTCAAATGATTTCTTTAAGTATGGACCAAACGACTTGAGGTTTTTCGAAAGGTTAGAGGAATTATTTGACTAAAAATTTTGCGAGGAATGTGTTTGTAAGCAGAATTTGCAGAGAAAATTTTGCAGTATGATATATGGAGTTTCAAATTGAAATGTCTCTAAAAACATTACATTCGGATTCTAATTAATGGAGACACACACTTTCCTTGAACGGATTGAATCGTCGGATTGAACTCTGTGTAAGTTTGTTTGGTCGGGCACTGTTCATCCACGAGAGATTCCAGCAGCATAAGCGGTCTTGTTTGCGTTTGCTCCGCGAGATCGGAAATAAACGAAGCGTCGCTGCAGGACTCGACATCCGCGCGGCGCGAGAGCACGAACGCGATAAACTCGGAAAACATTCGCTGCCGAGAACGATGGGAAAATATGTATATCGAGGTCGAGGGAAAAAAGTGCGACAGAACCATCGTAGTCTTCGTCAGGAAATTAGTCACAGATAGACTGCATAGATAGTTCTATACAAGAGGAATTAGATGAAATTTGTTGAATCAATGGGAGTCTCGTGGAAGGCAACGAAAGCAAATTATTTATATGAATTCTTTTTAGACTGACTACAGATAACACATGGACAAAATCTCGAAGTGCAGAAGCAACTTATTATTATTTTTAAATATTATGCAAGTCTTGCAATTCTCTTCGATCATGTAGCTATCGTTACATCTGAAACGCCAACAATGATAAATATTCTTGAAAAGGTGCACAAAACTTGTATAGCAATAAAAGAACAAGAAGAAGATATTAATTGTAAATAGATGACTTTATTTAAAAAGTCATCACATTAATTTCCACACGCAATATCGTATCTGCACAAACGATTCGAAGCAGATAGACCGAAAGTCATTAAATTAATTCGCACAGAAACAATCCCATTCCTCGAGGTAGGCCATTGAAGAAAATCACTAACCCGTTCGTTCTCCATGTCAATTACGTTGTTGATCGTCCGATCTGGAATGAGTATTCTATCAGCTGCGTAATTAACTGATCCACAGAGATTGGCAACGCGACTCCCGTCAGCGTACGAATACGATGATTAATCGATGGGGATGACTTTGCTACACTGCGAGCAAGGCTCGCAGTCTCCGCTCGACATTAATACTCGTTGCTTATCGGCCAGCAATGTCAAACCCGTGGACCGAATCGTTCCCCAGGTATTTCGCGAAATTTCGGTCCTCTGATAATTACGAGCACGATATCCACGATTCATAACCCTTTGTCCCCATCAATTTCAATCCTGAGAATTTACGTGGGTGTGAAAAACAGCTGTTAACGCTCTAAACACTATTCGCGAGAGTATTTTTGCTAATTAACTCGCCCCCGCGTGTAATTCTATTTAATTCCAGCCGACCGATGCCTCTCGAGAGTTCGTTCAATTAGTTCGCTGCGAATGATTCCGGTAGTTTTGAAGCTCTATTAACCGTTTTCATCCGGAACGACAATAAAATTACGAAATTTCAAGCTAGAATCGTTTCAGATTATTAAAATGGAAATATTGTATTTTGTGATTCACACGGTGAAAATGAAAATATTTTATTTTCGAAATTGTATGTCTCATTTACATAAAATACATAAAATATTTTCTTCCAGCTAAATAAAATCTGAACTATTAAATAGTATTTGAAATATTTATGTCGTTAAACAATGCCCACCGCTTAGTGACTGTCATTAGCTTCGCAGTCCAGTATTTCACTTTGTTTTGCATGCGAGGATGTGTGGTGAGAATATATGAAGCGAATTTGATGGTTTGTTTATAATTCCACAAGATTAAAAATTTGAATTTTATTGTTCGAGAAAGAAAATTTTAGATAAAAACGAAGTTTGTATGTATATAATTCCTATTTCTTGTAACAATACCAGGAAACGTTGATTTCATATAAGAGATAACAGCAAACAGCAATAGCATCGTCGAATAAATGATTGGCCACGGTTCCCTTTTCCCTCTTGGCCAACCACTGAATATTCTAACTGAGGAGACCCGTTTTGGCCGCAGCAAAAATCCAATCATAGAAAATCGATCGGTTTCGATTCGATTTTTCCTCGTGACCCATAAAATAAACAAGAAATGCGGATATCGTGTCGGAAATAGAAATGAAATTCTCGTTGTAAAATTGAAATCTTGTAGCCTGCGACATTTTGACATGGCCGTAAGAATATCGGCAATCCCGATGAATATCCGAGTGTAACAACGGAAGTCGAGGTATACAGAACGTCCAAGGGGCGTTCGTGAAACTCGCGGCATCCGGAAATTCCGGCAGAATCGAAAGCCAAACGGAAGTTTCGAAACTCGGTTATAGGATCACCGGTCCCGATCGTGTTGCATGCCGGACGGTATGGATATTTAAATAAAATCGATAGGAAAACTTGCTGCAGCTCCTAATGGAATATGTATAATTGAGGAGAACTTCCGTGAAGAAAAATTGAATCGCTTCCAAAGTACGTTCACTTATGCTGCGATCATTGGAATACAGATATTTATGCAAAATAAAAATTGTCTCCGCCAATTAGAGAAAACTGATGTCAAACAGTATTTTTTTGGACATTTTCATTTTTTACTATAAATTCATGAAATCTAAAGTGGTCATCCACTTTTCGATTATTAAACAACCTCCTTCGTCATTGATCCCTATATTTAATTTACTTTGTTTTACGAAATATTTTTCCGAACGGATTTAGCGAATGAACTAGAAACATTGTATCCTGTCGAACAGTGATATATGGTCTCAATTTTTTGGAACACGAGGGCGAAACGAGGCGAATCGTTTTTTCGAAAAGTTTACGAGACTTTCAGTTTTTCAACGGGAAAGTACTTTCGAAAGGAAACGTTTGGTTTGACAACGCGAGTGCAGACGTAAACGGTGAGTTTTACCGTCAGCTTTTAACCGTGACATGTGGAAATGCGAGATAAATAGTAAAACATGAGACTTGAAAGACTGGGAAGTCTCCAGAGCTCCATATTTCGGAGGTGTACTATGTCAAAGCGGTTTTAAAAAGCGTTCATCGGTGGAATTAATGACTCGTATAACCTATATCTCGCTGCTCCAAACGCCGATGAAATGTTTACACTTTTCCAACACTTGTGACGTATGGAGATCGAAGTTAAACGCAAATGGCTCGTGCGTGCCACTCGTCGCGGCACCATAGAATTAACTGCGCGAGAGAGTTCCTGCTATTTATGGCCTCAGATTGTTTGTTTCACGGTCCAAGTTCGATCGAAACTCTCGAAAGCCCAACCAATGGACTGGCCAGAACATTGTGCAAGCCAACGAGTTTGTCTTTCAACAAACATGGCCCACTTGATAGGGACACGCACGAGTTTAGACCACGTTTACTACGGAAACGTGACTTTTTTCCATTATTCAGACTAATATCTCGGCTTGCGTTTTCGCGATGTGTCATTGTACGCGGGATGTGCACCCTCATGAATCTGCAGTGTTCAGAAATCTGAAACTGTTTACAAAGGCAGATTTAAAAAATTTAGTGGGTATTAACTAAATCCATTCGCCAAGAGAGTAAAACTATTTCACGGTTTGGTTATGGAGCTATTAACGAAGAACACAAACCAATCAGAGCGCGGCTACTGTGAACGGGTTCCGGCCAATGCCAAAGCCTGACTCAGCTGCATCCGTGCTCCGATTGGTCCGCACTTTTGGTTAATAATTCGTTAATACAATTGAAGAGAACAGTTTCGCAAAGGAACATGTTACTTCAATGAGCTCAGGAATCATGCGTTTCGATGAAACACAACATTTTTGAGACACTTTACATAATTAATGTTAAATGAGGCAATGGAAGAAGAATTTGCTAATTTCATCGTGAAGAGAGTTCGAAATCGGAGAACGTAGCTAACATTGTTTTACAATAGTGTTCTATTAAAGAAGCGTCACATGTCCCGGTGCAAAATTGTTCCATTTTGCCCGGCCATTCCGATTGGCAATCGGGGATCGACTTTTATTGCGGTTCTAGTGTCTTCAAGCCGAGGAAAACTATTGGAGGTTTGCGGTGCATCGGAACGACCGCCCCTCGTAACCGCTGACATTATGCAGTCCACGAGTCCAACGATCGAATGGCTAAACTTTCGCGGATATTTGCGCGTACGCTTCGACCGGGCAAGATAAAACACGAACGCGAGCGACGGGGGACGTGAACCAGTTCGGACCAGGATTATTAAGCATAACTACGGCAGCCAACGATCCATCATCGGAAACGCTTGTTCTCCTATAAAAACATTAAACTATTGGCCGAATGATTTCCCGACTGCGAATTCCCATATGAACGCGAGCGAGACAGAACACGCAGCGACGATTATTTTCGGCGATCGTAATTCCCAATATCGACGCACGTCAAAAACTGGGAGCATCGGTACAATCAATTTTTCAAAAGTAGTTCGCAATTTCTGCGAATTACGATTTTCGCAAAAATATTTTTTCAAGTCGTGTAATAAACTAATTCTTCCAAGTTCTGGAGAAGCACAATCCATTTGGTCGGCTTTTTCGAAAAGTGATTTCATTTAAAAGAGTGCACGTCTGTTTATAAATTTATAAGTTATTTAGCAACATATTTTATAAGCACGTTACTAAATGGTTCCGATTTGTTTGGTAATTTTACTTTGGCTTTGTTAGCCATGCTAATTAGAGATTTTCTGTAACTCATTTTAGTGGCGCGCATTCTGTGGAACGTGGTCAAATGGCAAATATATCCAAACAAACTTTTTGATCTCGTTTTAAATTTAACAGAAATATAACAAACATGCAATTGTTGAGATCCGACGCGGCTGTAATTACAATACGCGCACCAGTAAGCAAATTTATTTTGTAATTTCACCAATTATGATACAGCGAATGTGGAATTGGTCATTCGCAACTATTTGTTCAGGTACTAGGTAGTTTCAATATTAAGCTCATTGGGATTTACTGCCGTGAACAAATTTAATGGTAATATAAACTTGTCATTATAAATTGCATGTCAATGTAGGGACAAAATGATAACCAATTAACATTCTTATATAAGTTATAATTCTTATATAAGTTATAATTATCGTGTTTGTGCTTATATTTGAATTTTTACTGACTGACGAATGCGTATTGAATATGACCAGAAGAAACATTGAAATACAACGTAAAGGCTTTCAAATTAACGCTAATCAATGCACAAAGTATAATAGCGAAGTCTAATTCCTAAGTACATAACTATTAGCTTAACAAGAGAATACTCAATCAGAATTAATTCTCAGCAACTCAACTAAAGTAAAATCTCCCAGTTTCCTTAACTAAAGAGAACTAAACTGAACGTTCCAGATAATTTCACAGGTACAGTAAGACAAAGCGTGCAATTAAAATTTTATTTCTGACGTTACAGTTAAATTATCGCTGTTGCGAGACCTTTTTCGGATTATCCGACATTCTACCTTGATAATTGAAGATCCAGAGTAAAGTTTATATTTAAACTACACTCGCGATTAATCGAATCATCGCATCCACACTTTTACTGTCGCACAATGGTTAGCACCAACTTTCAAAGAAAGGTTATCGCGGTGGAAATGAATCTTTCACTGGGATAATTCTCTGTGAAACTAGAATCTCATTCGATCGACCTCTGCGGTCCATTCCCACGGTTTGATGTTGCAACTTTTTGTAATTATTCGCGTCGGATATCTGTCGATATCTACGACGCGCTCGTTACCTCACGACGCAACGCGACGGAGGAGCGTTACAGCCATCGACGCCGTGTAATTGATTTTTTTAATCACCTGGACACGGAGGTAACACCGAGAACGAATCGCTGGTCGTCGGGACACGCCCACGCAGAACCGGACTCTCCCTCTGTATTATCTTCTCTTTCTTCGTACAACTGTACAATACACCGACAATGAAAAGCAAAATTGGTCGCATCTTTTGTGTGCAACTTGAACAAGCTAAAATTGACGGGACGAATGGTTTTATTACCTCCAAGAGATATTTCCGGCGGTGAACTCCGACTCGAAAACCGGGCCGAAGGTGCCTCGGTTCTCGTCGAGGAGCTTCCCACGCGGCAAATCTGTTTTCAACTCGGTTACTCTACTTTATTGCCTCACGGAGCATCCTCGAAATCCTCTAAAGGAGAGCCTGTAAAGTGTTACAGGCGAACCTCCAATGAATTTTTGACGGTTCGCGCCACTGAGTAAGAGGTCTAACAGTTGATCGACTACTTGAACGCATTTGATTACACGTATTTTGACACGCGACTCCCAACTCGTAATGTTTTAATAGACCGACTTTTATTGAAGTTTATAGTTATTCATTCGTTATTTAAATTAAACTGTTCTGTATGATACCGTTGGATGGTCGAGATGTTGCTCTAACCGTGAACTGAAATCCATTATCAACGAGTTTACATTATAGAAAAATAATATTAAAAAATACAATAAAAAAATGTGTTTACAATGGTCGAATTTTCTGTTCATACTCCGCAGATAATTGATCAAATTGTTGGCAAAACAAGATAGCAAAAGACAACCTGTTGATCCGTCATTACACGAGAACGAGGAAAATTGATTTACAGTTACCCATTTATGTAAAGCAGATTCGCATGTAAAGCTCTTTTTGCCTTCGAAGCGCCTCAGATTTCCCCTGTGAGCAACATGCTAGGGCCAATCATGTTAAAACCGTAAATAAGGAAGTGGTGTAAGGTCCCCATTTCTTATTTTTACTCTCATTCGTTTTACTAATAAGTTGCTTATCTTGAGACAGTACATAGTTAAAGAAAGATTGTGATAGAAGACCATTTATACTGCTTTCTCTGTATAAAGTGTCTTGAGTGGGCATGGCTTTCTTCCATTTTTAGGGGCGTGGCTTGCTTCCATTCGTGATAGACTCGGAACAGCTCTTTACAGAGCAATCTTCTCCCATAATTGCTGTATAATGATATTCTAGAGTAAACTGTTAACGTTGGAGGATTATTTTGCTTTCTCTTCGTACGTGGTTCCTTCGGTGGGCGTGGTTTCGTTGTCCTTACTCTTGACGGATTTAGAACAGTGCTCTATAGGACAATCTGTGTATGTATTGTATTTAGAGCTATCTATATAGTACTGACTGTATGGAACCATGAAAATGACTAACAATAGAAGACTATTTTTCCTTCTCTCTGTATAGAATATCTTGAGTGGGCGTGGTTCTATTGCCCTCACTTTCACGGAACCAGAGCTGACACTGACAGACACATTCTACCTATTACAAAAAATTGTTACAAACCAACATTCGAGATCATTCGGTGAAATCGACAAATGAACTGAATAAAATGCATAATTAAAGTTATACTGCATGTAACCATAAAAATGAGAATACCAATTAAGTTGGAAGAGATAAAGAAAGACAGATTAAGTCAAAGGAGATAACATCCGCAGAGAGATAAATTGGGCTTCAGCTGAAGCAATTTAATTCTACAGCAGATTTTCTCGAGAATTTCTCAGTTTCGAAATCAGTCTACAAGCTGACGTTCAATCACGACATCCTGCAAGGCTGTCCATTTTCCTCGGATAGCGAAAATGGCTTCAAGAGACATTTTCTACTTTCGAGAAAAGGACAAGGTTCCGACACTCCCGCGCTTCACCAGACTCGGCGCTCGCGTATTTCCGTTCACCGAAAAACGAGAAAGTCGAAGTCAGCCGAGTTTCATTCAGCGCGGCGCAACGACGGAAGAAAAATACAGCGAGCGCTTTCACAGTGGATCGGCTCCGGGCGCTGCTTTGAAGTGCGGAAAACGCGAGTGCAACGGTGCGTGGATGATCCTCGGGAAAATAGTATTTGGAAGCGACAGGCAAACGAATTGCCGTGTTCTTTTTAATGAACTACCTTCGTCGCGATTAAGTTCGTTTAAAACAAGCAGAGTGGCACTTTTGCTGCGACTAATGTCCGCTTTAAAAAAACAACAATGCAAGAACGACGGAAACGCTGGAGTCCCCATTGGTCACCAATTAGCTGAGAAGATACGCACATCGCGGAATGAAGTCACTTGCGATTATTCTACGGTCCGAACCTCGTGGTGTTGATTACTCGGAGGAGGTCTGCGGTCCCGCTAAAAGCTGTGTCCAGATTCGACCCAGAAAAAAGATCCCGTTTCTAAAGGGACATAGTAACTTCTTTGTGGAGTATAGTTATCCGCGAGTTTGCTTTGTTGCTCTCGACATTATCTCGACCCGTGCTTACCTCGAGCCGGTTACCTGCTGTTTAACGACAAATTTCTTTAATTCATAGGCCATTTAAGAACAGAAACTTGACCAACTCCTTGGGGAATTGTATTAACTCCGGCGTTAATCGTTTATCTATCTGTTTGCTGGCGTCTAATGGTTGCGCAGATAAGACTCGTAATGTAACAAAATCATGTATGAATCGGATGAACGCGATGAAGACTTGTGTATCGGAGGTTCGGATATTCGAGGTTCGACTGTATCTGCAAGACGATTCATCTAACATAATCTTGGAGGTGGGTGTTGCAAAGCAACCGTTTGAGTAATTTCATTAATGAAGTTGAGAATATTTTTCATTCTTGTTTACGTTGTTAACTTTAAATGACCTTGAATGATCGTTGAAATTGTCTTGCGGAAGACTACAAACGTAGGAGTTCGGAAATATGTGGTTTCATTGAAGGAAACTAGGTTGATCTTCAAATCTCCTAAACACCTCCTACTGGAAGAAGGTATGTACACCACGTAATAATGGGAAACCGAACTCACCCTGTATATATTTTTGTGCTCCGAATATCACCGGAGACGTACAATGTCTCGAGACACTGCTGAAATTCACTAAGTCACATAATGCTCTTAATTGACAGCGACATTCCGGAATATCGATGAATCACTGTCTCATAGTTCATCAATTATGGAAGAATTAATTATTAGTCGATCTCCTTTTCGTTCAGAACGCAAAGACATGATCGATTCGGTTATGGTACCGTCAGATCGCGATCAGAACGTGGTCCGAACATGCCAGCTTGCACACAAGGGAACGCGTTCACCCCCAATACTGAGAGCTGCTTATCGAATGTCTTCCGAACTGCCGTTCAGCAGTCAGTTCGGATAAGGTCAAGCCGAGGCGATCTCGCACACCTGCTCGACACTGCACCGCCTCGTTCACCTTAATGCACACTTCATCTATGCTCCGACGAGGATAATACGCCGGGATGTGGGAACTAATGAGGTCGAAGGTCGGAGGCTCCTATCGCAATTGGAGCGAGCGAGCTTGGAAATTCATGAGGAGCACCGGTTCGAAACTCACGGAACAGTTATCGGCCCGTGAATCGATTGTCCTCGAAATTGCCCGGTCGCCGATCGCGTCGTGATCGTTTCGACGCGACGCAACAAATGAAAAATCCTCGTGCGATACCGCGGTCTCCCGAACAGCTGTTGCCGCCACGGCAATCAAAGATAAGACACATAGCTGCAATCACATACGATCGACTCCGAAGAAGAATAGAACCGCTGCAATCGGATCTTCTTATTAGTTTTTATTGGCTCTCCTATTTTCCGCTTCACCTGCATTCCGGCCACAGTGACCGATAACGTTTCTTGAACCTCATGTTATCGATACATTGCAGAGGTGGACGGTATTTGAAATAAGATATGCATTTTCGAAAATAAAATATTTTTACTTTAACAGTCTGTACCACAAAATGTAATAATTCCAGTTTAACAATCTGAAACATGAAATAAAGTATTTTACTTTTTGCGTCGTTATAATACTCTGAGAAACGATACTATTAATAATGTAAACGATATTTTGAATAATAGTAAGCAATTTAGGAATCGTGAACGCATAAAACCACAGGAAGCATGCATTCGTTGTTGTCATAGGTACATCGAATCCGTAGTTAAGATATAATTATTTCTGAAGAGAAATTTTTATTCCACATCTTCTGTGTTACAGTGAGAGATAATTCATAGCTGGACCATGCAGTTTCATAGAATATAAAATAACCTCAATAAAATTTTCACACATTAAGTTTACAAGAGGTATGTTTTCATTACTTGTGAAAATGTGATCTAATTTCATTGATACAAAACATATAAAAACATTGGCATTTTGGTGAAGCATTATACCGAGTGCATATTACCAATGTTTCCATTCTTGAAACTAAAAATCATATCTCCGAGTATTGACATAGTTCCACAGAATATGTCAGAGAACTTTAAAGTCCCAGTTCGAGTCATTTCTCCAGAATATCACATAATGATATACATAAAAATGTACAATAAAGTCTTGCTATTCTCTTCATTTGCAACCTAACTGAACACGATACAAGAGTCACACTGCGTCCAGAAAATTCAATTGTGTGCAAGCAGAGTCACTTTTCTTCCGAAAACACTGGACAAAGAAAATTATACGAGTTGGCACCAGTTTAAGAAAGTTTGCAACAATCAGCTTCACGAGAAACTTCCGCAAAATACAATGGACTTCGAGTGTTTTATGTATTGTGACTGAGTTGACACGGTTTCTAGGCTGTCGTGGACGTGATGCGTTTGCAAGCATCATTGATTATCGATGGAATTAGCCGCTATAATTAGAGGCGACTCGGTCCCAGCTCGAGCACACGAAAACATACTGTCCAATTTTCGGGCCGCGCAGTTCAACGATCAGCGGGGAAGCTTCTTTTCGGATGGAAGCAGGCAGACCGAGAATTTTAGATGTGAATTTCTCAGCGAACACGCGACAAAAACTCCCGCGAAGTTTGAATTGCCCGAGCCGTGGACGCGGATCTGCACGTAAGCCGAAGTGTAAACGACAGAACTTTCGCAATTCCCTGGCATAGTTGCTGCGAGAATCGGTGGCTAAAACTGTGCACCGGCGCTTAACCGTCCCGTTCCGACGCAGGAAAAAATTCAGGTGCAGTCGTGCCAACTTTTCCAATTGGAGGTCCCGGGTGCGGGTGGTGTTCCCGTTGACACGATATCCGGGGAGGAATATTTAAAATGCATTTGCAGTTCGAGGCGTGGCTTCTTTCGACCAGAACTTTCGAGCCAGAGAATATTAATTTCCGTCCATCCACGGGCGTATCGAAGTCTCGCTTGACCAGGATTTTCTTATAATATAACTTTATACACTTTTTGTGCCTTGCAGGAATAAATCATGTGTACTCTGATTAGTGTGCACGACTCGGAACTGATATTTAATTATTTTTGTTTAATTAAGATGCATAATGTTCTATAAGTAACGGAGTGTCGTAAAGGTTGGGACACCGTATAAGTTGGGGCACTGCGTGTACTCCACATTAGCGCACTGGTTATAAACAAAATTTTCACGAGCATTAGGAGCAACAAGTCGTTTTCAGTGCAGCTGTGCCAAGAGGCTAACAATATCTTTTAATCCCTCAACGTACTTCAGCAAGTGAAACTCGTGACGAAGATCTTGGATTCTAACAAATATGAATGTCACACCTTTCTTTTTGGATGAAATAAAATTTTATTCGTTTGTGTAATAAATGTTTAAGCATTAAAATAAATGTAGAAATACAAAAAATATACATTTACTTTTCTTTTCTTCGACATTTTTCAGGATGAAGACTGTAGAGAAAATGATAAGGAAGGTTTTAGTATCTTTCTTATTGAATCGTTTAATCCAATGCAGAGAAATAAACATAAAGAAAGCTACGCCGGAAGAACACCATCCAAAAAATCAAAACCGTAAGCAGCGAAACGAGCGAAGCGGGAATTGTCATGATCGTCTAATTTTTCGGATTCATCTACAGAAGATATATCATCGTATGAAATTCCATAGTTAGAAAACAAAACGTGACCCAACCTTTACGAGACTCCCTCACAGAAAATGTAACAGCATTGATTCGATAAAATTTTATTCACGCCTCCACCTTATCGATCTATTTTGTCTGCAATTTTCATTTTAATTCCAGTCCCAGCTTATTACAAGTTCCAATTCTTCACGCTGTGTTTCCTGATTCGGATAAGAAGCATAAGCGTCTCCATTATGTCCTGGGAAGATCAATTCCCTTTTGGACGATGTTTTCTTCGGCAGCTCAGAGTCTGAGACAAAGATAGGTTTTTTCGACAGTATCGTGTGGCATTGTCACGAGTACACCGAGAGGCAAACTGGTATTAAGAGACAAAGGACGAGGGTGAAATAGAGAAACCGCGGGAGGGGTGTCGACGCTAACGGCGTTGACAACAATGGGGTGACAAACGCAGTGAGCGGCGAATTTCACGTTTGACTAGTATAGCGTATCATGGTGTATCAGTCATCGATATCGCCAATAAGATCTCAGTGGGTCATGGCACACCGTTTCACGAATCGCTTCGCGATAATACGGATGCTTTTAACAACGGCGCGTTATTAATTCCGATTTTCTGGCAAGATGCGTTATACAACGGACTGGATATCCAATTGTAATTAGTGGCGGATCGATACCGTTTCGACGGTTACGAGAAATGCTTCACATTAGGTGAACGACTACTATTGAATTCCTGCTTTGCACCGAGTTCAATCAGCACGGCGGAAATTAGCAAAAATCGCTCTTCGTCATACTTCTCGTCATAACAGAACAGAAAAACATTAACACGTTTAGAAATTTATTTCAGATTTTAAATATTACAATTTAATCTAAATAAGTAAATAATTAATTTTAAATATTCTTCATGGGTGAAATTGATTTGCAAAAGAGTGAGCTTGGAGTGGAAAATCTCCACCATTGTTTATTGTTAAAACACATTAAAAAGATTTTCGAACGAAAACAGTGTCTTTTTTCTATACTACGAGAAGATGATCCATCATTGAACAGGAACTCAAGAAACAGCGATCCAGGCTATACAATTTCTCCGTTCCGTTCTCTTGTCTATATTTCAATTTGCTCCGGAGGAACGAGCAAAAATCGCTCGATGTCTGCGCTGTTTTCAGATAAAAAGAAAACGACCGGTTAATGGAACTACGAAACGACCGGGGCAGGTTTTATATTCAAGATCTTCAAAGTTCCATCAACTCTACGACATGCGCGGATTGTTTCAAATGGGACTAGCGAGTCATGAATCCGACTTCGAAAACATTTTAGCCGACCAATTTCCATGGGGCTGCGCCACGGATATTGCGACGCCATTTGACATTAATTGCTTCGGCAAGCGTAAACCAGAGTGACGCGTCACGGAGGATGCAGTCGATTTCATTTCGCGCAGAATATTACCTGCAAAATGAACCGTGGCCTCGCAATCCTCGCCTTTCGCGCACCGTTTCTGTATGCGTCGTTTTTACACCTGTGAATGCGGTCGCTGGATGACGCTCGTTTTATGCGAACAATGCGCGTGGACTCGAGGCACGAAGTCGATCACGATCAAGAAGAGATAAATAACCTTCTATTTATAGGAAATTCTCTACATACCAGGCACATATGGTTGTTTTAAAGTGAAAATTCCTTTCGGCGCACCGAGTATACAATTGCCGAGCAGTGAATGAGTCTGATCTGTTACGCTTCGAGGTGAAACGCTACTCGGGTATATGTATAGCATGTCTATCGGGTCTGTTAACCAGTTTAGTATATGAAGTTGTATGTATATTTTGGACGTTTCCGCAGGATTAATTTGCAATTACACACGTGAAATGTATTTATTTAACATAAATATTCTTCTCACCTCAACACTATGATTTTAGAGAAACAAATAGTGGCCACAATGTCGATCATGATTAAGATATGTCAGGATTATCATTGACTGTTTTGTGTAAATAATTTTTTGTCATCTCGTGGAGCTGCAAATATTTATAAACTGAATTATTATTATTTTTATTTCTTTTGGAGTACTTTTGATTGCACTCAGGTAGCAAATTATTGGCACAACGTCGCGAAGAATAATTTTTCCAATACTTATATAATATCATTTTGCATTACTCTATGCCACGTGGAACGCAATCGAGCGAGATTGAGAAACAGCGAATAATCCATTCTAGAAACTGCGGAAAATCCATCGCGAAATTGCAAACTTGATTAACAAGTCTCGGCAAACAAAAAGGATATTTTTATAAGTCCATTTCGAGATTCTGTTCTTACAAATTATTTAATTATACAGTACTTGTTCTTCAAGTGTACTTCATCATAAATAGTTGGCAAGAGAATTTTTACAAATGTATTGTATAATTCAAATTATTTGCAAATACTCATTGTACAGTAGGATGGACCTTATTTTTCAGTCAATAATAGCCTCGTAACTAGAAGAATTGGTACTTTGGATCACATATTCCCATTCATATAAAACTTCATACTTACAGCAACTGTAACCTGAATGCGCCACGTCTTCCTCTTATCCAATAAACTTCATCTTTCGCAAGAATTACTTTCGTACCCAATGATACCATTTTAGCAGCTGTAGCTAAAGTCCATTTTAATATACAGCGTACATTAGCATTCCCAAACACAAATGCTACACTTCCAGCTAAAAATCTTCACAAAGAACAGAATGGAATTAAACGAAATTAAACCTCCCTCGGCTTCTCTATATTTTTAAACGAGCTTTGCCGGTAAATGAACGAATCGAAACGGAACAAAACGTAAAAAAGCACTTGTTTCATTTTTTCTCGAGCAGCATGATGAATTTTCGATATAGTTGAAACAGCGCGGCGTTTTTTTCTGCACGTGCGACGGGAGAAAGAGAGAGTCTGAGAGACGGACGAGTGTTCGAATAAGCTTTAATGAAACGTTTTTCCGTGGACCGGTCGCTCTGTGATCTCGGTGTGTGCGCGTGTGTATGTATCTATGTGCGGAGTATATTAAAGCATCGATTGCGTCGCCGTTGCCTTCGGGAAAGTTGATTACTACGGCTTAACGGAACGAACGGCGTCGATGAGTTTTCCATTTCAGCGTCGCGGCGCGACGCGACGGCTAGGCTGCGATTGAGTGCATCTTCCCCGATAAAGCAACCGTTCTTAATCCAATATCTATGTCCGGAACACTATTGCGTAGTATCGTCTTGCGTTTGAGCAGACGACGGAATCTGCTTCGAAAAGCTTTCAAGACAGCTACGCGAAAGAAATGATATCGGACGACTCCGCAGCGCTTGGAATTTTACTATTCGTTCTGGAGTGGTTTGAATGATCCAAAACTGGGTCGTCGCGATTAATTAATATCACTGTTTCCCAGCAAGAATAATCGATCACCGTTTTCGTTACCAAGATGCTGCGAAGTTCCCACGGAAACCACCCTTAAATATTTTTTTAATACGTCTTTGTATCTGTGTGTATTTTTGCAGATAATCATTATTCATCACTTAGAGCGATCATCTTCGTGAGCAGTCCTAATAATGTGGTAAAAGTGTTATCGAAACATTGTTTATCTGCTTCTCTGGCTCGTATTGGCTTTATTGATGATTCAGAATGTAGTTGTGGAGAGGGTGAAGAGACTTTGAACCATGTATTGTGGCAATGTAATTTGTACAATCATGAAAGAACAAAATTTATTGATAAGATCTGTGAACTTAATTTTCAACTTTCTATGGATGTTTCACTGATTATTGCCAAACCCTATATCAGGGCTTGTCGCTGTATGCTTTCATTTCTTAAAAACTGTGGCCTTAAGGTTTAAGCGGTTTATCTCATATGTACTATTGTTTTCATGTTTTATCATATCACTATGTATATTCAGTTTCTTTTTCTGGAACAATGTATTATGTTTCCTTTATTATGTTGAAATAAATCTCATATGAGATTTTCTAATAAAAAAAAACATTGTTTATTCAATATATGTGTAAAAGGGATCGAGTAGATATTAGATTAAACGGAAATACAACATAATAGTCTACTCGCAAGCAACGCATAAAACCTTCACCTCTCACAAAAATGTCCTTCTCCAGTCCTCACTAATACACGTGTGTGTCGCTCTGGGAAAACCCAGCCGACCCTTGGGCCTAGTTTTCATTGGACACGCTTTCTCTCTAAGAACTTTCTTCCCTTGGGCCTGGCGAGAGCCAGGCCTTTCTGTTTTATGGCCATCCTCTTACCATTAAGGACCCAACGACATCCTGTCTAAAAATGCGTTACTACAATAAGCAAGGATAACCTGTCTATTTTCAGCCATACCAATACACAGATTGCCCAAAAAAGCTGTATCACTTTGAAGGAGATGATTCCGGAGATACTATGAAGTAACTTTTTACTTTACCTTGCGGAAATCTTCTCCACGGTTTCGTTAAGGAGTTATCACAACGCAACGCTTAACTGTAGCAGCGCTCTGATTAGTCCGTGTTTTTCGTTAATAACTCGTTAACAAAGCCGCGGATGAATTACCTCAGGAATCATCCGTTTGAAGGAAGTACATTTTTGGGACACCCTGTATACCTATTTTCCAAATTAAAAACTTCTCTGAAAGGATCAGAGGTGCTATCAATACCATTATATGAATTTCATGAATACTTCCACGAGTAGCAAGGTTTCTGCAAGAAAATTATACCTTCCTAAGAGTGGTATGTTAGAGGAGATGTTATTGTTATAGTCCAACATTAACCTCTTACCATAACAGGAAACCCGATAGTTTTCCTTAACAGACCTCGTATATGCTGTGATAGACCTGCACTCCATTTACGACGAACTTTATTTGGCTCGGAAACGAGCCATCTTCGTCCGCGAGACGACTGCCAGATGTTTCATTTATTTTTAAAAAGCGTAATCAAACTCTTTACACGGTTTCCAAAGGCTGTTTTCACGGCTCTCGAGTGCCGATAACTTTTACGGTTGTTTGATCACAGCACATTCCGTTCAGCACACACAGTGTTTGTGCATATGTCTACCCGAGTTGGGCAAAATATAATCTGATCACGCGTTAATAGCATCGATTAGCATGTTACTGTTAAATCAATTCCAAGCTGCTTTATAATTGTGAATCGCAATTCGCAGTAATTATCTCGGTTGCGACTGTGGGTCAATAAGAATGCACAATTACAGAAAGCGGCACGTAATCAAATTAACAATTGCAGTTCAATCGTCGTCAGATTATATTGGTGAATCGGTTTACATTTTGCACAATTCCAACAATCACGATGAAATTCATACGTTTGCCTTTTCATGCAATATCGATGTAGTTCTTGCACTGAATCTGGATAAATGGAATAATCTGGTTTTGTATCGAATCATCGAATAATTATAAACATATATCAAGAAACAAGATATCATTTCCCACTAATTAAACAGGCTTAAACAAAGAGATAAATATTTCTTCTTTGAAAAGGATTATAATGTTATTTTATGTGCAAAATTATACGTTTTAATCCAACCACTGATGAAGCATCTTACGATATGACGACCCTATTGTTCAAGACATTTCATTTAATTTTATCCCCGGTAATTAGGTTATGTAATTTAATTTCTCACCATCATTTGACATGCACTATAATGAGCGATAAATCGGTTCTTGCTTTAATTGAATGGCAACTTTAATTAATCAGCCATACGTTCCAATGCAGGTCAACGATTTAATTTCACGCATTAGACTGACACTCTCCTATGTCCCAGGAGATCAATCCAACATGTTCCGAGGACTTCGATCAAACTATCAGGATCAGGATTCGGCTCGGACGTTTTGCATAGTAGCTCGGAATGTTTGTCCAAACAAGCCAGAGTCCAGAGAGTTCGAGTCGTTAACGAACGGAGGAATAACCACGCGAGAATTATAACAACAGGCGCCTCTGCATAAAAATACCCCGACGATGAAAAATTACAAGAGTTCCTGCCTGACCTACAAAATTATAGAAAAACATTCGAGCATTGCTTTTACTCAACAAAGTATCTAATCAATTACTATGCGTTTAGGTATTGTACGAGATATTATATCACTTTCATATCCATAACATGAAAAGAATCATATATACAATGGAATTATTTTAGGTCGGAATAAATGTTCAATTTTCGAGTTAAAATAGCTCCGACTGCAAAGGGTTGAACATATTTCACTTCTTTAGAATTAAGACAACAAAATGATCGTTTTACATAGAAATCTGCATTCGGGATAAAATAAATAATAACGAATTAATTCGTGGGATTGGGTTAAATAACCAGTGAGTAGCTCTTGTTACTAATCAGTTGCATTCATTAACATATTTTTATTATTTGTATGTTTTTAACATTTCATAGACGCAATTATTAATTTTCTTGAAAATGGTCTAAACGTAGACCGAAACGTAGAAATTTGAATTTTTGTAAATTGCAAAATTGCTTTATTCTAACAATTTGTTCGAACCACTGCGCCACTAACATCATTATTCCTTGTTAAACCAGTGTGTATGTGGAACTTCCCCAATGCCACATACACTGGTGTGAATAGGTACGGAAAGAAAACGATCGGAAAGAACAAATTCGCTGGATTTTAATCTTCGAGCCGTGGATTGCCAGTTGTTTGGTAGCCGATTACAATTGCAGTTGAACCCGATTTCGAGATAATCGTCGATAATTGGTGTGATTGGAGGTCCGGGGGAAAGGAGAAAGACACTTGAAATCGGGAGGCTTTAACGAATCGATGACGGGTGCCCCGTCGTCGAAAGGCGAAAGTTGTCGTCGCGTACGCGCGCAGTCTCGGTTTAATTAGATCCCCGTTTCGGTCTCGTTTGCGGCGGAATTCGCCTCGTATCGGTGGAGAACGATCGTCCACTTAATTAATCCCGATCAATTTCTCGAGGACACGCGATCGCGTTCCCGTTTCCTTCGGGCCGGGGATAAATCATCGACCAGATCGTACTCGTGATAGATTCTCCACGTCTGAAAAGCCCATCGCGAGTGACCCTCGCAACGGCGCCGTTATCGCCGCGCCATTCTTCCGGCTGCCGATAAGCGTTGGAAATATTTTCCAGAGTGAAATATGTGTGTCGCTCTGCGGCAACGCAGCTCGCCCTGAGATTTACAAGGGGCTGCGAGCGAACACCTACGCTCGAGGAACGCGAGCACAGCAGCACGCGAATTCCATTCATCTTCCGGCACGCCGAGAAACGACAGGACGCGACGAGGCTTCGCAATGGAACAAGAATAACCGTCAGAATATACAGGCCCGTCAAATTACGAGTACGGAACTGCCATTCTTCTTACGAAATTCATTTCTCTGGCAATCATACAGCATTAATTACAAACAGCAATCTCTCTAATCTCTCTCAGCGCGCTCCAGGCTTTGGAAAACCCCAAAGTAAGCATTAAAACGAACCCATACATTCTGGAAATTAAAAGAAAATACAGTCTGCTAATCAATGGTGATCATAACGGATTCATCAAACTGTTTTGGACTTCATCACATCTTGGAATCCAAGGCAACAAAAATGCGGACAGGGTAGCCAAACCGGCGACATCAATGGATACTGTTAATATCTCTGCGATCCCTTACACTGATTTGTTTGAGAGTTTTAAAAAGCAAGCTAAAGATCGTACACTCAAAATCATAAAAAATCAAGGTCTTTTCAAGGGGAAAAAATACTTTCAAAACTTCTTTAGCGAAAGCTCAGTACCCTGGTATGCTCACTTAAAACTCAAGAGAAGTCTAGTTGTCACGGTTAACAGAATGCGTTCTGATCATTATAATCTAGCTGTTTCACTAGAGAGAGTTGGTATTATTAATGACAACCAGTGTAAATGCAATAAGGGTCGGGAAACCCTCGATCATGTGATATGGCAATGCGAATTGTACAATGCACAAAGAAGAAACTTAATAAGTTCTTTGCTTACAAGGGAACCTATTCAGATGTAACAAACCGATTTTGATGAAACTTATGTCAGATATAGTTCTTCGAAAAATATTTGACACATATTTTTTTTTATTGGCAACCATCCACTTTGAAGGAGTGAAAACAGCCCTCAAAATTCGTGGCCAGAGTCATATTTTCTGTGATATCTCGGAAACCAAAGGTCGAAAAAAATTGATTTTCTTTTTAAATAGTGTGTTTTTAATGGGAAACGTAGTTGTGCAAAAAATTTTAACAAAAGATATTTGTTTAAATAATATGTTAAAAATAAATGCTTATATTTCTGTAAGACAAACCAGAATTCCTTCCTCCGCACACCAGGTGCAAGCCCATATTTCATTATGCATAAAGATTGTTAAATAGAAAAAAGAAGAAAATCCTAAAACATGTATCCCTTTTTTGGATCAAACATCACACATAGTGTACATTAAAATTAACAAACAATAAATAAGAGAAACTGCAAAAAAATATCAAATTTTTAATATATTGTTTAAACAAAAAACTTTTGTTAAAATTTTCTTGCACGACTACATTTCCCATTGAAAAACACACAATTTAAAAAAAATTCAAATTTTTTCGACCACTGGTTTCCGAGATATATCAAAAAATATGGTTTTGACCCTCAACTTTGAGGGCTGTTTTCACCCCTTCAGAGTGGATGGTTGCCGATAAAAAAAATACGTGTCAAATATTTTACGAAGAACTATATCTCACATAAGTTTCATCAAAATCGATTTGTTACATCTGAATAGGTTCCCTTGTTAGTATGGTCCTTCAGCTGCCCCTCAATATAGACACAATTATAGCAAAGCCAAATGTCAAAGCTTGTACTAGCATCCACTGCTTTTTCCTAAACTGTAACCTATATATTTAGCGTTAATAGACATTGTTGTTATATTCATTTAATTATTATAGAATTCCCATTGTATTACTCCTGTATTCGAAACTACTGTATTTACTAATACTATTCATGTAAAGCATAATAAACCCAAAAGGGTTTCAATGCTTAATAAAAAAAAAAAAAAAATTACAAACAGAACAGTTTCAGAAAAATGTATATTCAGGCAAGAGCATGTGCCGGGGCCTTGATGGTATCAGAGCGACGTCATCCACCGTAACATAAAGACTTTTACTTCTGCGAAAGTGGGTTTATTGGCAATTATTCCGACGACAGGGAATTGCCGATGAGGGACGGCTTGTTTTAAGAATCGGTCGGCGTTGCGGTCTTTACCGCCGACAGTAAAGAATCCGCTGCGGTCTTCTGGCACGCTGTTTGCAAATGATAATCCGTGGAAAGATGTCAGGCTTCAATGGCGATAGTAAAAGCAGTTTTACGCGAGAGAACCCATGAAAATTCCCAAAAATGTTTACCCCTTTTTCATCGCTGGGGGTAACGGGACCAGGCCGCGTTGCCAAAATCAAAACGAGTCCACATGATTGCATTGAAACGACACAAAGCAAATAAGAGTGGATTTTGTATCGAACAGCGTTACTGAAAGTGACTTTTGCGAATTTTTTGTTACAGACAACTATTGACGATCCACCCAAAAAACATTTTTCTAAAGGATCGTTTACGAAGTGATTTTTTTCCATTATACTTGTGAATTCATCTGGAAAAATTGTTTTTAAGCGTTGCACTTTTGATACACACAAGAGGGAGACTAATTTTTTGGACGCGTTCCAGCACTTCGTTTCGCCAGGAATGGTTTTTTCCTTTCACGAACGCGATCGTAATTTCGAAGAAAAGCCGGGTTACGTGAAACGAAGCAACGGGAAGGGGAAACGCGTGTACGGGAACCAAGGAAGCCCGCGAAAACGTTAATAAATAACGTCTGCCGCAAGATTCGTTTGCATTTGGAGGCATTCTCGTCGCGCGTACAATTTTCTCTGGGCATACGGGAAACGAGTATAATTTATATTTTAATGAAGCTCCATGTCAATTTTCCGGGATTCAGAGGCTCCCGCGGAAACCTTTCCATTCCGCAAGAACTTCTCTGAGGCTCGAGGACAATTCTGCTGTGCAGCAAACCGGGTGTCAAAGGGTCTTTAATCAATTTTTCTCCGGATGGAACGCGGTCGCTCGTTAAATCGCTGATAATTGCGCCGAAGTTGACGAGTCGATCATCCGGTTTTAAATATATATATATATATACCGGCCGATCGAACTTATTGTTAATTCCAGACCGGAGGTGGAGAGTGAGGGAGAGAGAGAGATCGCTCGGTTCCGTCGTTTAATCAGGCGATTCTTCGCTGCACAATTTCATTCCCATTCCGCCATTGCCGAGCCACCGGAAATCCAACGGAATCGATATAATCATCGAAGTAGATTGTGGCTCGAACGGGGAAAATCCGCACGAAGACTATCAATCACCGGGAATGGGACAAACGCAAGATTTTCGACAGCGGACGCTCGATTAATCGACGATCGACGATGGATCAGTCGACGAATCGGGAGTCTGCTCGATGACACGTGCCTGCGGGAAACTTTTGTCGCTTTGTCCAGGGACGCCCACGCGATCTGGTCAACGTCAAACGGAATCCATGCGACCAGAAACTGTGGAACTATTTGTTATATTTCATAAAGATTATTAGAGATCAGAGATTCAGTTTAACAATAATGCACATTACGAGTTTACCAGGTGAATTGTGATTTGGATAGTTCTTGATAACCTTTTTCAAAAATTGTTGTTCTATAGTTTCCAGGTTCAGGCTTTTATATTTTTATCGCGTCGCTGATCATTTAAAACGTCCACGTCGGACAGATGAGTCTGCAATTACTTTTACCCGCGTCACAGGGTCGATCCGTCAACTTTTTTCGTGCTTCTCGTTCTTTTTTCAGATTTGATCAAACCCTGATCGTCCATCCCCGATATGTAAATCTCTGATGAATTAATGGTCCGCCGGAATTTCTTCCACTAACTGGAGATAATGATGCGCACGCGCGACTGCTTTTTTCAGGGTGGCTGGCTTCCTCGTGGAACAGAATTTGAATTGAACTGGTCAGCTAATGGATCGAACCTGTACAGGGTGTATAAAAAGGTAATGGTCATCCGGCCTAGGGGTGAATCTACATTTCTGCATCGGCGAATCTTTGTAAAAGAAACTAGCCGCCAAAATTATTTATACCAACGAAAATTGCTGTTAAAGTTTGTTTTTACGTCGACACCTCCTACTCACGGAGAATAGGAAAAGTTTGAAAGGCATCATATGTCGGAAACTTATAGCTATTGAGATATAAACTCGAGATATGATCGATTACCAATTTCTCCGAAAATATTTTTTCAGAACCATTTATTACAGTAATCGTATTACAGGAACCGTAAGTGTTTAAAACTTAGTATAGAAATAGGTTCGTATTGATTCGGTGTAAATCTATCTGTAAAAATAACTGTTAACTATTAATGCTTGACTATTAATCACAATTTGTACGGGAAGGATAATGGAAGCGAAAATTTCTGGTTGCCAAAGTGCAATGCGGCCGTAAATTATTGTATGATGACTGGTTTAATAATTATTTGTACATAATTACACCTGTTCACTGCAATTGTTTGAAAATTGAAACATCCATTTTCATCTCTGTATCTGAAGGGATCACTGCTACATCATTGTGCATTGTCCACGTAGTTGTTTAATATTTCGTAAATTAAATTTGACCGAAGTCGGCATATAAAGCCTGAACAAAATCGGTTGATATATTTGTCCATAAAAACATGATGAAATATTCGATACGAATGAAATTGAAGAGAACAGTCCGTAAACGGTTGATTATTTAAAAAATACTTCCATCAACGTGATTCAGCCTGCTTTTATTACATAAATTACAAAGATGCATTTATTGACATCTGTATGTGTTTATTTAACTATATTCTCGCACTTTTGAGTGTTTAACATACTAAATGGGGTATTTTTAAATTCTAAACGCAGAGACGTAATGTGAATTTCGTCGCAATCAACATGAACAATATATGTATATAGTTGATGGCAACATAAATTCAATAGAAAAGTAAAATGAAAGTAAATAAAAAAAAGAGAAACCTAAAATGGGTCATTTCGAAAGTTCGGATTGTCACTCTCATAAAGGGTTATACCAAAATCGAGTTAGCTTCGGCTCCGGAAAGTTGAAAGCTCCGAAACAAGCGGCGCAGCATTTCGACCAAGCGTTGTTCGATCGGTCGCGCCTCAATTCTCTCGACACTTTTCCAACCGAGGCAACAACACAGAGAGTTTCGAGATCGTCACGTGGCGATCGTTGTTGTTGTTGAATCGCCACGAAATTTCCGCGCATCATAGGAACAAGAATCGAACGAGAAAGCACACACGATCGGCGTTGAATTCCGAACACGTCCCGCCGCGCTGCCTCGCTCGGTTAATAAAATTGTCGCGCTGCTCCAGCTGCGTTGATGCCGCTGTTGTTCTATTATTGTCGGCGGAACGTGTCGTTGCGGAACGATCGTAATGAAAATAGTAACATTCATTTGTCCCTGTTTATTGCAACGACGCCCGGAGCTTTTGTAAAACGCAAACCGCGCGGAACAACGGAGCGGAAAGTGTCCGGCATTGATATTCACCGTGCTTCATTATCGTTAAAGAATTTCTGCACCGGGTACGTGGAGCGGATCAAGACATATAAATGCTCCTCGTTACGACCCCGTCATCCGTGATAGAAATAATCGCCGGAAGGAGTCCTGAAACTTCGAGCCAATTCAACAATTCCTAATAAGTAGACAGTGGATTTGATGCATTCATGACAAAAATGAGTAGCTGTAATTTAAGACAGTAAACACATTAGACGAATTTGAAAGTATTCTTGTATTATTTTCTACCAATTATAGGGTTGAAGTACGAATGATGTGTGTGTATTGTACGAATGAACGTGTGTGTATTAACAGACAACCCTATATATAGTTAAATTTATAAAATAGAGAATCGGAACAGAAGAATTCTAAAATTGTAATTGCCAACGAATTGTAAAAAGAAGATCAGATCGAAACGAACGCGCCCGTGACAAACACGTCTGTCAATGATTGTAATAAATACGGCTTTTCCTTACACAATTATATACGATATATTAAGAAATTTTTATTTCGCATAAAGATCCAATATCTATTTAAGAAGTCGAAAATACGAAATAAACCTTTTTCATTTGGCGTCTCGGTCTCGACTTTTGTAATTGAATTAATTGGTCAACGACCATTGTCTCGCGCCAAACACCGCTTGTTGGCAACCAGGGGTGGTTCGGAACCCACCGTAATATAAAAAGTAGGTCCCGCTGAAAATTAGGTTGAAATAGGCTGAAATTTGGCGATAGAGAGAGTGGAAAGAGAAGGGGAGGATTGGTAAATGGATTTGAAACCCTGAGGCCACCAAATATCATATACACGCAATTGAATTAATTGAATATCGACTGTTAGCCCCAGTCTCGCCTACTACCGAAGTAATTCACGTTTGGCAAATTTTTCGTGCGGTGTAACAGATTCTTGAATTGAAAAATCGGATGAAACTGCGATGTGTCGGTGTTGGGTAAGGCGATTAGGGCTCGCGATGAAATTTCGATAATGTCTTATCGCGTTACCGCGCTCGTTACACGCGTTAAACTCACGTCAATTATGCGACGGGCTTGTTAAACGGCGTCGCTTTCGACGCGTTTCGCATCCCGCCACTGTCAATTAACGGCGACACGGATCCGCAAAATTGACAAAACAGCCGCCGTGCCGGTTTTTACTGTGATGCCGGGGGCCTCTCGCTTGTTGTCACGCCCGTCGAACGAGATAATGGCGTCGATCGCGGGCAGCGTTACTTCAACATCGTTCCGCTACGATGTCGATCAATTTTATTACAATTTTATTACCGCCTTGTTTGGCGACCGATTTACAGCTCGCCAGGCTTGAGAGGAATTCCAGTCCCATTCGCCCACTCGTCAATCATCCCGAAAAGTGTCTCGTCTCTCTGTTTTTTACCGAGCCTCGTGGAGCTCGATTTATATTTTCAATTCTTTTCACAGGAAATTAACGTCGTACCGAGCACTCATCGTTGTCACCAGAAAATACAACATTATGAATTTTAATCGAGTCAGAACTGGGTAAATATCCTGCTGCAAATTCAGTGCGATCTTTGCTGCAGCGTTGCAAAGCTTCAATCCATTTTCTCTTTTGTAAATCGTTCTGTAGAGTTGTTAATTCTATTGTACATCTTGTTTTATATAATTAATGAACATTTTTAATAGTATTTAACAGATCGAAAGCGCTGTTTATTCCCTTTAAATTATAATATCGAGGCAGAATCGTGACGCGGATTTTAAACGGAGTCTACTCAGTTGGAAGCTATTTATATCGTTTTTAAATGAGATTCTGTTTCACCGTTATCTTTCCCATCTTGTAGGATTTCATTAACGATAAAGAAGCTTTAATACACATAGTTATGAACGAACTCGTAGGGCCAGGTGATAAGAATTCCATTATTTTTAATCCTCTACCCACTCGGCTTGTTTCGAAGTACGATCGAACTGTTTCGAGCTACCTTTCTGCTAAATTTAATCACGTTTTCGCAAGCACTAACATTTTTTCACAGGTCGTCAAATTTTATTGCGGCTCTTAGATACTCTCTGTAAAGTACCTGTTAAATGAGATAATCCTGCTTGATAGGACAGCCGGAAAAAGATCCTAAAGCTTAGAACTATCTTGGCGATCGTCTTCGTGACTTTAATTCTGCTTTCTTTGCTAGACTTTACAAGTCTCTGGAGCCACGAAACTGTTTTAGCTATATTTTCGTAATATTAAACCCTACTTTCGCATACTCAAACATTTGTTCGAACATTTAACGCGCGACAACAGGGTCGGCAGATATCTACTGCTGTACTGAGAAGCCGATGATAATCAGCAACTTATTTAGCTAGCCTCATCATAGCACGGCTCACTATAACATCGCAACGACGCAACGTATTCTCTATTTTCCAATGACGAAAACGAGACCTCTCTTCTGGTATTAATTTCAATTTTTACTGCTTTACAGGACTCGAACCCCAAGTAGCACGTTCTAAAGCTTGATCTTCAACGTGCATGGTTTGTCTCGTACATTTCCGAATCTACTACTATGTCGCAGTCTCACCTGGCATCGATTATTCAATGCCATCCAGCGACGTATGCTGCCGAACACACTTCTCACTGGAAAGTTTCGTCCTGGGATCTCGAACTTCGCACTTAAGGGTGTAGATCCGCTCTCTAGTGTGCATGACTCACACAGCGTAGATCCATATACATGCACGAGGATTGCAAGGGTCCGGCAAATTACAAACTATGCCCTTTTACTGCATATTTGCGACCCGTACGTCGTCACAATCGTTAGATGAAAGATGAGTCTAGCGCGCTATGAAGCTACAATTTTGAAATTATGCGCTATAGAGGCGTAATCGACTTTATTAGACAGCAAACAGCTGAGCATCGAGTTGAGAGGCATGCAATATGGCGGTACTACGACTCTCTACGAACGCTTATGTCTATTTCAGCTAAGTCAGTCCCCAACGAGCCGAGTTGTCGGGGTTGTATCGGTAAAACAGAGGGAGGCTCTGCGAAGAGGCCCGACTAGCCGTCCCACGATGCGCTCGCACGGGGCGAATGAGAGGTTCGGTATTTGCGAAAACACAACTTTGCTATGCACATTTCGGTGCTCTGCGTAGTCGCTATCGCTAGATGAAGGATCAATCTAGCGCGCTATGTCCCTACAATTTCGATATTATGCTTTACAGAACGGCAATCGACTATATTCGAAAGGATTTTCGGGATTTGCGCGTCTGTGTGCCTCAAGACGGTCAGTCGAGCCTGCTTGCGGAGCCTCCCGAAAATGCTGTCGAATATCGTCGATTGCCGTTCTGTAAAGCATAATATCGAAATTGTAGGGACATAGCGCGCTAGATGGATCCTTCATCTAGCGATCGCGACCACGCAGAGCATCGTAATGTGCACGGCAGATTTGTATTTTCGCAAATACCGAACCTCCCTCGCACGCTCAGGCACACGGACGCTCCGACCGAGGTTATTCGTGTGCGAGAGCGCCCCGGAACGAGAGCCTCCCGAAAGTGCTGTCGAATAAAGTCGATTACGCCTCTACAACGCATAATTTCGAAGTTGTAGGGACATAGCGCGCTAGATTGATCCTTCATCTAGCGATAGTGACTACGCAGAGCACCGAAATGTGCATAGCAAACTTGTGTTTTCTCAAATACCGAACCTCTCATTCGCCCCGTGCGAGCGCATCGAGGGACGGCTAGTCGGGCCTCTTCGCAGAGCCTCCCTCTGTTTTACCGATACAACCCCGACAACTCGGCTCGTTGGGGACTGACTTAGCTGAAATAGACATAAGCGTTCGTAGGGAGTCGTAGTACCGCCATATTGCATGCCTCTCAACTCGATGCTCAGCTGTTTGCTGTCTAATAAAGTCGATTACGCCTCTATAGCGCATAATTTCAAAATTGTAGCTTCATAGCGCGCTAGACTCATCTTTCATCTAACGATTGTGACGTCGTACGGGTCGCAAATATGCAGTAAAAGGGCATAGTTTGTAATTTTCCGGACCCTTGCAATCCTCGTGCATGTATATGGATCTACGCTGTGTGAGTCATGCACACTAGAGAGCGGATCTACACCCTTAAGCTATCCTTCCACTCAACAGATCCGTTCTGAACTTTCGCAAACAAGTGTCGGCCACGCCTAGATACAAGATGCTTAACACAACAAGTGAACTTCGCCGGCTACAGCGGCCGTGGAGTCGGCCGGCGCTCAAGGTCGTTCGAGAGACCAACTATCTGCGATATACTAGTTCTGCCATTCGTCTGTTTTCGCGAGGAACAAGTGGGTAATCCACATTCGTCGTTAACCCTTTCGCTACCCTGGACAAGATATCTCGTTTCCACGACATCGAAGAAACGATGCTATGGACGAGATATGTCGTTACCATGATTTCGTCGTATGTACAATGCTCAAGATATCTCGTGTATCTTCATTACTGATCTGTAGCGTTATCTTTGTAAGTTTGACACAAGTAATCGATTTTTAACCCTTTGGCTACAGTACGGTACGAATTCACTTGCGACGTTCACTGGGTACGGCGAAGTTTTTCGCCAACGTGTTTCGGACACCAATAGGCGTCTACAGTACCGGGAAGCCAACATGTTTCGGACTCCAATAGGCGCCAACAGTAGTCAAAGGGTTAAGAGATGTCATCGTTGGTAGAGGATAAATATTAAATACTCCATATTTGATACAATTGAAGTTTTTATTGTTTATGTTGTATGGAATGTTTAAAAGTATGGTGAAATGCACATTGTGACGGAACAATTTTTACAGACATCTTTTGCAAACTATATATTCTAGTTACTAATTGTGTAACATATGGAGTATTTTATATTCATCATCTTTAAGCACCGTTCACTAACGACGACGTGTGTCAAATTTGCAAATAAAATACTTCATATCAATATTAAAGGTGCATCGTTTCTTCGACATCGTTGGAACGAGATATCTCGTCCATTGTAACGTGAGGGTTAATGAGACAAGGGGCTACCCTCAATTAGCAAATTTAAAACAGCTTTATGGAGTTCTACAGTTTACTATAAACTTTACTATTATATAAACTGGAGAACAATGAAAATAATTAATTCGTCGCTTGTCATTGGAGGTGGAAGTTGGTTAGATCGCAAGGCTGGTATCGACAGACGATGCTCAAATTATTTCGTGAGCCACCTACAACTTTGACACAGTTTTTTAAAGTTTACTAGTTTACTGCAAACTCCTTCGCTGAAAGTTTAAAATGAAATCGAGTCTCCGATATTTTCAATCTAGAAAAACGGTATCCTTCACAGACAACATCGAGCCTATAGTTATTTATTAAGGTGTCAAGGCTAAAGGGCCTCCGGGAGAGGAAGTTTCCTCTTCTGGTAGCAAAGAAATTTTCTCTTGGACATTTCTTGGTTAACTGAATTATGAGAACCCATCAGCAGGACTTGCTAGTACTTTGGAAGGGCATTTAGGGCGGTTTAGAGTCGGTTGCCCATGAAGTACTTAGACGATTACTACCTATACCTTAAATAGAAAATGTGATAATACCAATATAATTCTATAAAGTATAGCGAAAAGACAATAAATAAACATAATAGGATGACGATGCTGTTGTAAATGTCCTCTTCACGAAGGCACAACATTTATAGTTCATAAACATAAATCCAACTTAAGCCTGAACTGATGAGATAAGAGTAAAAAGAAATCTTGTTTCTCCAGTGAAGTTTCCTTCGACTCTTCCGACCCTATATCTTAGCTAAATGGATTACGAGACCCATCAGCAGATCTCGTTCGAACTTCTGAACTGTTGAACGACTCGAAGGAATACGTGCTTTGTTAAATACTGAAATCTTCTGTTATTCTTTGTTATTAAGGCGAATCAGCCAATCCAGTAGCCATAGAAATTCCAGAAAATCGATGATACTTGGCAGAAGTATTGTAAATCTAAGAAGAAGTGTCTTAAAAAGATATGTTTAAAAGATAGTCCTGAGTACTGAGCACCACGAACCGTATACTTATTAAACTGGACAATAATTTAAGCGCTGAACCTGAACAAATCCTTTGACATGCTACTAATTGATAATTTAAGAGGATTAAAGTTTGCGAAGGGCGATCACGACGGTAAACGATGTCGCAGAGCGTGCAAAGTGGTGGAACGTGATAAAAATACGGGGGAGAAAAGATCGTAAGTCGAATGAACGTTGAGCACCTCCGAAGATAAATCGTGCTAGCAAAAATTATAAGTAAGGGTAGCAGACGGAGCCTGTGCGATGGCGAGGGTGGTGAAACAGGGTGCGGAATAAATATCCCCGAGCTTACCATGGACAAATACAAGGTAGCCGACAGTCGTCGTTAGGTCGCCCGTAATTTAACCTTGCATGTGTTGCTGTTTGCTAATATACGGCGCCTCCGCGATGCTCGCAACCCCCTGACGCATTTCACGTCCCTACTCTCGCCCCGGTGCTTTAAGCTCTCTCACGTGACGAGAATCGCGGAAACGCGAGAAACGTAACTGCTGCTGGTTACATTTGTTTCCAGAATGCAAATGACACGCGAGCATGTCCCGTATAATCGGACCAACCCTTATTCGCCCTCTCGCATCCCGGAAAGGGTTTCTGCCAATTACCTTGCCTTGCTTTTCACCGATGCTTTTCTGCAGACATTTCGCTATTATTACTTTGCTGGAAGAAAATACTCTTGTGCTTACTAATTTAACTGGTACATTTCGATGAGCACGTGTACCGGGTGATTCGTCAGAATCGGAAAACCTAAATAGCTCCGCTAGGCTTATAAATTGAAGAACATGTTATAGAGAAAAGTTGTACTCTGAACAAATATGGTGTTGCGGATTGCGCGAGCTACGCGCGCAGCGGCGCGTGAATTAGTATGTATGGGACCGAGGAAAGAGAGTTGACGGGGTTGCCAAAACCATAATAACGACTCACTACAGGAGAGGACATTCTACAGGACACTGCGCTTCTCTGGCCGTCTATCTTCTCTTTTCCGGATCTTTGCTGAAAGAATTACTTAAAACAATAGCCTCGTTTGGGCGGTTAATAAGTGCTTGCCGAACTATAGCTTTGCTTGAGCTAAACCTCGCTTAAAAGGTCTCTGTGATTCTCAGATCTTCTAGTCTCCATCCTACAATGGATTCTAGTTTTTCTTATATTCTATTAGTGGTGATTGGTTCCTTCGATTTGGGGTTTTAATACATAACTAACTCACAGTGCTAGTTCTGTTATTCTTCATCTCCTTCCACGACCTTTTTTTTTGAGTGGATGAGAAAATTCTCAAAAACTCACCCTCGAGGGACTTAAACCAGTTCTTCAACTAAAAATACCTAGTATTATGCGAATATAGGGGCCCGCTTTTCGCATTTCGCACTTATTCGCTCGACGCATCTTACTAGGCCTCGCCGGCGCAGTGGCCATATTCAATTCCGAAAATCTCCTTCCACCACCCTACTATTCCTTTATATATGGTGATACAAAATAATGTTCTGACTGTTGTTGCTTTCAAGGTCTTGAGAAGATCGATGATTTTTATATAGCACCATATATTTTCAACTTCATATTATTATAGCTAATAGTTTTAGTACTCTGTGTGATCAACGGAAATTTAATTTCTTAAGCCATTAGGTTTCGTAACAAGTATACCGTTAACGGAATGTTATTTCTAACCGTACCTAAACAAGATTATCAACAAACTCGCGTTTTCAGAAGTAACAGTTTCCATACTTTAGGAAGATATTCCTTTAGATATTCGGTATAGTAATTTTCCAAATAGCTGGATAGGACATAATGAACACAAAGATATATATATATATATATATATATATATATATATATATATATATATATATATATATATAAAATATATAATATATAATGCGTGTATTATATATATATATATATATATATATATATATATATATAATATATAATGATAATATATAATTTATATGTAAAACAAAAAGAATTAAAAAGAGTTCGTTCTCTCGATCTAACTCCTTTTAATTATTTTATTTGTGAAAAACATTCAAAGATTTCTAGGTGAATCACCCGGTGGAGAACAATTACCCTACCTGGAAATTTGTATACAGTCTGAAGACTAGCAAGCACCGTTTGGACGACTGTGGACGAACATGGTATGTTCCCTAGCGAGTAAGAGAGGGTTTTGAATGGGATGGTTCGTGGCACAGTTCGGTGGAGGAGCGATACACAGCGGTAAATTAGAAATTCCTCGGTTTCTCTAGGGGAAACAGAAATAGTGCGTGGTGACAGTCGCAAGATAAGGTTGGCCTTTGGCACGAGGGCCGAGAGAGAGAGAGAGAGTAGGAGAGAGTGGGTAGCCTGGCATATTGACATCAACAGGTCCTTTCTGGGTGTGGCCAATCGAAACACACGCCGAAGGCCAAAGTCGTGGGCAGAATTAGCAGTACAGCTAGCGGAGTCGGGCGTGTTCGCACTTTGAAGCGGCGGTGACCGACTTTACGCCACGTTTCACCGTGGCCAGACGCGGCGAACGGAGGCAGGGCGGATTCGTCTATTAGTTTCATTACCGCGTTTCGCTCAAATTTCCCTGACGCCGCCTGCGGAGGGAAGGATTTCGCCCCGGGAAACACACACACACAGCCTCTCAGCCTGTCCCTCAACGACCCTTTGTCCTTTCGCGTCGCGTCCCGTCGCGCGCGAACCCGTGCCGCTCCGCGCGCTTTGTTCGCACTCTTGTTTATACCTAATAAACGGTGCCCAGGGAATATTCAATTATTTCGTGCGACACTTTGACTTGACAAGGCTGACGGGCCCCAAACAAAGGAACGACGAAGAAGAATATACTTTCCGCTCCGCCCCGTCGCTCTCGATTATTCTCACTCGCGTTTACACTCCCGCCGGACGCGATTAATTAATCCTCTACCCGCCGTCTGACCCGCCTGCTTCAACTCTCCGCTTCGGAAAATATACAATTTATTTCTCTCCAATCCTCGCGAAGAAAGCGTGTATTATACATATATTATACTAGCTGCACCCGCGACTTTGTCCGCATGCAATAACAAATCCTGGTTTATTATTAACGAAACTAAATTTCCAATCGCCAAGGTGGTCTCAGATTTGTCCTAAAACCTACCGTTGAAAATCTACAGGTGTCTAAAAATTCGGTAAACCATAAAGTTCCAGAAAAACGCATACTTTTTGTATTAGAACTACTAAACTATGCAACCTACAGCATCAGCTCATTTGGAAACACTCGGTGAGCTGAATCCAATGAACACCTCAAATTAAATATAGGTGCTACCTAAAAGTTAGAAGCAGAAACGTGCCCAAAAGAGAGCGAAAAAGTTGTCTTTGCTCACTAATAACGTCACAACTTTTGAATTAATGGACTTTTTCGAATGCGGATTTGTCCTAAACCTTCCCGAAGAAACGTTGCGTCTGATGGCTCAAACTCCAGCTTTCTACGTTCAGCTGTTCTCAGTTGATGCTGTCACAGACAGACAGACGCGATATTATATGTAGAGACAGAGGTATTATATATTTTTGCATTTTGTAATAGTATGTCTACAATTTCAACCCAATGGTTGTGGAATCAAATCTCTGATCCATGTTCGTACCTGCTGTTTGTGTCTTCCAATCAACTATTGAAACATCGTAAAAGCTGGGAACGCCTACTAACCTTAGATCGATGACATCCTGTCATTCGACGAGCTCCTCGAGCACGATTACGCAGCGAGTTTTAATTAGTTATCTTCGTTTCCGCGAACTGACTGTTACGCAACGAAACAGCGCGGCCCGTATACATGCATTCCAGTCAGCAATCCTGCGGCCGCAACTTCGATATTACCATGGAATTCGAGTCGAGCCGAGTCGCGGGTGCATCTGGAAAATCGATAGTTTTCGCGGGAGAACGGAGCTGGATGCGCGGGTTGTTCTTTGCCGAATCTTGTTCGAAACGCAAATAAAATGCAATATGATTGAATAGGTATTTATAGTAGAAATACTTGAAGCTGTTTCAAATTAACATCGTCAAGTTTACATCTCTAAAAAATGTAAATAAAATCAACCTTGTCATTTTTATAAGGTATAGTATAAAATAAAGTATGAAATAAAGTATAGAATAAAAGTATGAAATATAATAAAATTATAAAGTACAAAATGTTACTCTTGGGGCGTTTCGCTTCTTTTCATTGTTCGCTGGAAAATTGAAGGGAAAAGGCGATATCGTTCGACCAGAACTTTTCATTCATTTATAGCAACATTTATAAATAGATCGATTCCAGTTAAATTTGCAATCAGTTATTCTCGAAATCCCTTGATTTGTTCATTTCCGTTCATCGTTCGATTCTTGCTTTAGAGAAATTCTTCGGCAATAGGAGGATCCGATTTCCCCTCGCCTAATAGCTTCCACGAGAGCACTTGCTCGCTCTCATTTTTCCCACCATATTTGTCTCTCGCAGGACATAAAAGACCATAGAACGAATCGTGGGGGCTGGCAGGAAAGCTGTGCTGAAGAGAGTAAAACCAAATATAGATCGCAAACAATGCTGTAGCTTTGCGACGAGGGGCGTATTTCGGCCTATGACTTCATCCTGCGGATGCAACTTCGTGTCTGCGATGCCATTTACCCTTTACGATGGATGCTACTTGATCCGGTCGCTGGCAGTGATCGAGCAATCGCTATGAGGCAGGAAAAGAATTGAAAAAGAACTAGAAACTTTCACGAAAGTAGTCTTTATTGGAGTCTGACCATCGACGTACCACGTGTCTCTACGAAATGGACCATAAATTATGGCAGTGAACAAAGCCATTAGAAAATTCTTTTAAATTTTCGTTGCCACTGGTAACTTTACTTTATGCCCACCTTTAGATAAATTCGGAAAAGCAGGTCTGAGGAATAATTTATACTTTGTACATATCTAATAACTAGACCGCGGACCTTTATGCAAAATAAAAATATTTTGAATTGATTGTGAGAAGCAGGAATAACATAAAAGTTGATTCGATCCCTTAACAACTTTGTTACACTAGAAGTTTCATATTTCGCCCAACCAACTTCTTCATAGATGCATAAAGATCAGCAGTCTACTGATAACTCTGAAAGTTATATTGCGATAAATTACATGTATCACGCTGAAATGTTTAAATACAAATTTTACCAGAAAACCAGAAGACTTCGGCTATATGAAATTCGGAGTTCTGCTGTGTAAGCCAATGGCTCCATGGACACGAATAACTTTTGCGAAGACGTATGCGCGTCCGTTGATCGCAGAGGGTCAGCGTGTTCCACGGTTCCAGCACCTAGGACGTTATTTTCGTACACGAGCGAGCAAAGCACTTTCTTACAATGCTAGACGGGTACGTGACGCCGACGACAACGACCTCTTGGAAACTCTCTTATCTGAAAGTGCCGGTGTACCGCGCGCGCCGACAATAAACCCACGGTGCACATTTCCTGCCAGCTCATAACGGCTGTGACTCCCGGGCTGCGAGGAAGAAAGGGATCGTGTCGCAAGATAATCGGCAACAACCCCGATGCAAACCTGGCAAATTGCTGTACATTATCATTATTCACCGCGATGTTAACGTTAGGTTCGAATTTTCGAAATCGCGAGACATTTCAGACCCCAAAATATACTTCTACTTCCCACGGTTTGATGGTAGACTTTGTATCACGAATACAAAGCACCCGTTTCGTTAGAATACCTCGCGGCGTTTTCTAAAGAAAGATATATGGAAGTATATACATCCGTGCAAAAGAAACGCTCGGAAAATTGTTGGACACGAGAAGGGTCGTTTATAAGGGTAGGCAGGATGGTCCCCCAAGAAAAGAAGCCTGAAACCCAGAGAGAACAAGCCTAAGTGCCTTTTCTCCGCGGATGCGACAAATTATGTGGCTCGTCGAGACGGAAGTTCTACTGAAGGAACACGAGCCAGGAGGACATCTTGCGGATGCGACGACATTCGCTGTCTCGAAGAAGACAACGTAAACGTAACACAAGAAGACACTGAAATTAATCTCGTTGCTTCAATATTTCTCACAATTGTCCGAATTCGAGACGAACTATAATTTGAAAAACGTAGACTGCTGTGCAGACAATAAAATCTGAGAACAATGAGCAGAGATGAAACGTCCAAGATACAATTGATCACCGATCATAATGAAAAGAAACAATGAAACCTGCGAGGGAAAGCAGATGGAGAGAATCAAATTAGCTATTGTCCGAGGTAGATTATTCTACAGACAATAAAAATTGAGATTAATGGACACGATAGCCTGGCTCGCTGAACAAGATAAATAAGATCAAGAAATCGGGGATGAAGACAAACAAATTTAATAATCGATCGATGGGCACGGTGAGTGTGTAATAAAATTATCGAACACCCAATAAAAGTGTCGGCGAAAGTTCCCCATGCGTTCAACGATGAGACAATTTTTACTCCATATGCTCACGTGCCAGCAGGACCCATGCGACGCTCGGCGTGGCGTCCCGACGCTCCCTGTAGAGATATAGACGATGTCATCGTCTCGATACCCCTTCACAACTTTTTCCTGTCGACTTCCTGCCGATTCTCTTACAGTCTAGCCACACGAGACTGCACCCATAATGTCTGGCACGGTTCATCGTTTCTTGCGATTTTATTTCGAACGTTCTCGACGTTTCACACTTTTCTGATATTGGAAAGGATCCTCTTCAGGCGTGTAGTTCTCTATTTGGGATTTAAGATAGAAAGGCTCCCTCTCAGGCACACTACTCTTGAGGACTCTACCAATATTTCCACAATTCTGTTCTTTCAGCGAGCGGTCTTTGAGGATTACATCGCAGCGCGGCGGCTTAACGACCGAGCCATACTTCGTGAACTTGGAGTCTCGCACAATGGAGATTGAATTGAAGTTGCTCCTCCTCGAAACTTTGGCTACAGCTTCTCTTTCAGCAATTGATTGCTCAAAAATTTGTCGAGCACTGATTGAATGAGCATGTCTGTTTGAGGGCGCTCTTAAAAAGTTTCGAATGATTTTGATTGAGTATTCTTTTGCTGCTCATCTTAATGCGCATTTGTTGCATAGGAATTGTGAATTATTATGCATTAGCTTATGTGACGCACCGATCAGTTCTCTCGAAACTATTTGCTGTAGTAACAAATAAATGATAAATTCTCCATAATATGACCTAATTTTTGACGTAGTTTATGTATTACAGGAAGCTGCATGAAAATTTCCCTCACCTGTACCACATATAGCAATTAATTCATATATCATAATTCGTATTCGTAAAAAATAACAGATCATTAATGATGCAGCCTGTCCACATTTGCAGGTTTTGTGTAACATATTTTTCGATGCGGTAAACAGTTTATATTACAATATTACAAGATTGTATCAGTGTTAAATTAATTATTTTAATATCTAATTGTTTTGAGGCACGTTTTCCCGTTATCCTACGTTGCTCAAGCTTTACACAGATTTCTTCTTAATTATTTGGAACAATCCTAGGGGAGCCGTAAAAGAAATACAAAAGTCGAAAAGAAAGAGCTAGTCTATTGTACAATGTATGTTAGGTTCTCAAAGGCTCGCTTTCGTGAAAAGACGCGTGTCTTTTTGAACATCCTCTTCCCCCTTGGTTGTAATAAAATGTTTCCCATGGACGAACTAAAAAATGTTAACGAAGTTGAGCGCGGAGGTTCTTTACGCCCGACAATATATCTCTATTCAACTCCCATTTTCCCAGGCTAATCCTTACAAATGCGACTTTGCATAAAACATCCCTCGCGCCGAGCTGCAACTCCGTTGTGCTCCTCGACGGGAACAACAACAACGAGAGGCGAGCGAGCTCTAAAGATAGCCAGTAAAAGAGTTCCGTGGAGGTTCTGCTTGATAGGGAAAGGGGCCGTTGCGGGTGTATTCGAAAGAGGACGGCGTCATCGATCAAGGTGTAGCCTGAATAAGGGGATGGTAAGGTCCGAGCAGCTCATCCCCTCCGTGTTGTAATATCTCCTCCTTTATTTTCCTCCGTTCAATCGCATCAGTCTGGCCCCGATACCTCCGCAGGAATAATGGCGTTATTGCGTTCCTGGGACCGGGAGGGACCGAGGGAAAGAGGTTTTTTAATATCCCAGCAGTGGACGCCATGATTCTCACCCACCTGAGGAAACATTCTAATTTAGGGTGCCATTTTTTACACCACTTTCGGATTTTTCCTTCAAAAAATCAAGACTGCTTTTTGCACACATCGAACGTCACGTTTGTATGTACCTTCTTTAAGGATTTTTATTGAAGAAATCAAAAATTGCTAGGTCTAGAGTATGTAATTCTTTCGTAGTCAGATGGCTGTCTCTGGCACTTGTTTTTTCAATTTAGAGGTTCAAATAAGTATTTCTTCACATACTTAAAATGATATAGGCTGCAATTTCTTGAACATAGACCTTTCAGAGAGGAATTGTGCTACTGGCTGACACCAGTGCAGTTCCTCTCAAGGCGAAAGACGGTTCAAAAGGGCCAACATAAGCATTACTTTATTATTCATCGTGTATTTTTCCAGGGACCGGGCTCTCCAGCAGCGGGCTCATATTTATTCGGAAAATATCGTTTTCAGCAAGCCGGGTGCCTGCATCGAACCTCCACCCTGCCGAGTCTCTTCGCCCGCATTAATAAATCTCTCCGAGGAGCTGGGGAGCCGTCGCTTCTGCTCTAGTAGCTGTCTTCTAGGTTGCTCTCGTAGCTTCTTGCGGATATCGTTGCGGAGAACTTTGCTTCTCTTCATGGTGCCTATCGTGGTTGCTAAATAATGAAAGACATGCTACGAACGTGGGAAAAAGAACTTTTGTTCTCGCCATGTTCGCGAAAGCAATCAATAACGCTTCTTTTTGAAGAGTTGCGATCATTGATGTGCCCTTTTTAGTATCTTCCTTTGCTTATGTACGAGTCCCTTTGATATTTTATAGTGTAATGAGATCAAAAGAAATGTCAGCACGTGGTAGAAAGTGGATACTGGCATATGCACGTGTGTTTAAAACAATGGAGAACTTGTTCACTTTTTATCTACAAGGTGTGAAATATAATTCTTCAAACATTTATGAATGTATTTAAAGTATTCACGATTTACTTGTAATAGTAAGATTCATTGAATAATATACATATTTAGAAGCTTAACACGAGCAAGGAAATTTTTGACTGGAAAAATTTTAACACAACATTTGAACGTAAAATAGAATATGCAATAATTCCACATGGACATGTAAAACATCAATTTTTGTTTTCGCAGAACTTTATTCGAACGTTTACTTGGTTTTACAGTTACAGTAGTTGGTTTCCTATTTCTCATTTGAACAGTTTTCTTTTGCAAATTTGCAGCTATATTATTATTAATACAAAATATTTTTGTCTTTATTTTTTAGTATTTTATGGAGGAACATATCGTTCCTCCATAAAATGCTTACACATACTATTATTTCATGATAAGTTAGGAATAATATTAAAATAAAGTACGATCGAAGCATGATACCAGAGTAATCGGTGCAGTTACCCTAGATTCCACTTTAAATTTTGCGTTTCCGTTGAAATATTCCAACACGAAAACCCGGGAAGCAGAAACGTATCAATTTGCTTGAAAATCGTTATGAATTTTGGCCAGGCTGTTGAGGAATAACAGCACTGTGGCTCCTTCCATTGTCAGCGAAAGAGGATCGCGCGAGGAGATGTTGGCTATAACGCGGGTTAACGTTAACTGCCCGGCCGGTAATCGGCCATAGCTCTCGGCTACGAAGGCTTTCGGACGTCGTGACGCAGGACGTTTAGGGCGCAACAATAACCGCAAGGGCGGCTCGTAAATTTCGCTTCGGGAATTAAACCGTGCCATCTTAATTCCTCCGCTCTCGCCCGCTGTCTTACCCTCCTGCACCCTCTATTTCGATCCTGTGTTTATACGACCCGTCGAAGCGTCTACGTGACGGAGAACAACTTAAGAGAGATCTCCGTTGATCGTGGCCGAGCTAAACTCCTCCCCTGCGACCTCGATCCCCGTCGGATTTCATCGATCGATCAGCGGGAATGAGAAATTTCCAAGGGTGTGCAGGTACCCCGAGTTGTAGTCGAGTCGCGTCGGGATCCCGAATGTTTACATTGTTCGGGCACTCGATAAGTTGAAACATAAAATTATATTGGAAGCTGAAATTTTTGGAGTCCTCAAACTTGAAGGATTACCACTCGATCCAAAGCAAATTTGCCGATCACACCTGAAATGTCAGGTACCTGCGCAGACTTGAAAATTTCGTTTGGTCCAAAGTTGACGAGGGTGGTTTACCATCTGATCCAAGTTTCAGTTGAGAAATACACGAGATGTAAAGATATAGCTGATTGGTAGGGTTTTCATTTGGTTCCTGCGCTTTGCAATTGATGCAAACAATTTTTGTTTAGCACAAAGATCCGCCTAATTATAAAGCAGTATCTACATGCGTTTAAACCTTGGTAATCCGAGTATTATTATGGTTTTCAATCTGAAACACCGCGTATGTCGATCCATAACGCTTGTTAGCCATAAAACAATGTTAGAGATCGCAGCAGCCATTCGATCACACCACCGCGAAAACAATTTCTCATGGAATTTTTTCGCAGATACGGGGGAAAGTTTTACACAAGTTCGACAACGGCGAAAATAAATGCTGGGGTAGGAGCTATCACTTACCCTCGCCGGGGATGATAAAGCCGAAAACCGTATCTCTCTGGTCAAATATTTTCGTCTCGAGGTCTCGATTCGCTCTCCGGCAAATTTCGCGACCCTTCGTCATTTTGCCCCGTTAACTTGTCGCGATGTCTCTCTCATTCCCCATTCGCTCGTTTCTCCGTTTCACGAAGACAGAAAAATAGGAACAGGTGTTGGGTCTCTGACGCGGTGAAATTCCCAAAACGCCGACGCCATTAAAAATAATTACTCGACGTCGGTTACCGGTTTTTATGTTAACGTCGTTGGCGCACCTCTAAAGAGAGGGAGAAAGAAGGGTAAAAACCTACAGGCCAACCAGTCCGCTTTATCGCGAGGAATCGTTGAACGCTGCCGAGAGCGCAGGGGCGGATTTATGACGGGAATAAAGCGCAGGAGAAAATAAGGGTGCAGAGAACACGCGTCGATGTCCTTCCCCAGAGCAACAACGCCCGTAGTTGTTCGACCGGAGTCCAGAAATTATTCCCTTGCTTCAACGATTATGGACGTTTGTGCCGGGAGTCCCGAAATTTATTAATTAATCCTTGGAGGTTCTCATGTTTTGTACAGGGTGTAAAAAAATGTTTGGTCCCGGCTGCCATAGGCGTATTCTACATCTTAGGATCGGTGAAGTCTACATCTTGACCTTGAATTTTAAGGGCAAATTGTTGTATTATTGCATTTTATTCTACGCATTATGGGGACAAAAACTGTCAAGAGAACCATGGACGAGTTGTGTTTTGACCTATCATTCCCTTGACACTTTTTGTCCCCATGATGCGTAGAATAAAATGTAATAATACAAAAACTTGCTCTTAAAATTCAAGGTCGAGGACAATTTTGTGGCAACTTTCAGGACCAAATATTTTTTACACCCTGTACCTAAAGCTGCCAACCTAGTATTTTGTTATAGTATAATCTGGTTCTTTGAGGAACATGTTTTTAACATCATACAAAATTCTTGATTATAGAATCAAAGCGATGCAGTTTTCTATTCATTGTAAGTCTATTTATTCTGATTAAAGTAATATTAATACTTCATTTAAATTAGAAAATACGAAATGCTTATATTTAATCGTGGAGAACATCACGAGGTGTCGAAAATTCCATTCTGTTTCGTAGCTACTGCGATACGTTCAATTTTTTGTATGTGTATTGTAAAATCTGACATTCTTGTATAATTTGTTGAAAATTAAATACCACATATACATATTATATGATAAAATGCTCATAATATGATATTATAAAATTCACACCATTCGCTGATTGCAAGTGTAAAGACCGTAATGGGTGAACTATTATCATGGGACCTTTTTCAGAATTTTTTTTTGAGCAACGTGTACGAACGTTCGTACTTTAAATCTGCAGTTCGATTACATCAATCATTCGAAAAAGACTATTAAACTGAAATTCTAGATCTCTCGCCAACGAGGTAACCCGGATTGTCGGGTCGGTAAAACGTCATTGGAGCGTAACAGGTTGCTACCAAAGAGCACTGTCCCGAGTCTACTCGTCGTCTCACTCGAAAGTTAAATCGAGCTATCGGAAGGCAGCGATTGAATCGCGTTAGTATAATAGAAGGAAAAGGGAAATGGAGTTCCACTCTTTGTGTTTCGGTGACCGAAAAGAAGGTGTGGTGGTCTAAATAGAACGTATAATGAATTCGACGAGTAATCGCTCTCTCTCTTCTCGGCGTAGGCTTTCACGGAGTTCATTTTCGAGTTCTAACTACATTAGCCCTTGAAATCCTAGCCGAGTTTCTCCGCATTTAGGTCGGGATAATAATGGAGGGTGTAATACGGTTCTTTGGTGATGAGTTTTTAATTTCCCTTTGAGAGATCACGCTCGCCCTCGAACATGTTCGGGATTTATAGTTTAATGATCGAATATTTACGGCCTCGATAAAACTTCAGGCAAAATGACGCGGTACGTCAATTTATGCTTTCATAAAAAATGCAAAAACAGTGTCGCGAGACTCCGATGTATTCTCTCCCATCGATCTTCATGCGTCCGGAGTGCAACGTAATTTACAAATAGCACCGCGCCATTGCATGTACGGGTCATATCCGTTTCGTACATGTTCCTTGAATATCAGAAGTTTACTTTGCATTCCAACGGTGTGGCAGTCGTTGTTATACCGCTGCTTCACGGATGAAATGCTCGAGTAGTCGAAAACTTCTGTATTATTCACATTCTTGTATTGCACAGAGACCACACTTCCTGTTTCTTCTCTTAGCTCGCAAACTTTAGTGTTACATTAGTGGATAGAAGTATTAAGCGTCGTCACAGTTGAATACCTTTTTGAGTTTCATATATATTTTACACTTTGGAAACTTTCAAGTGTTTTATTCGTCCTTGCACGGTGCTGTTTTCGTGCATTCTGACCCAGTTGTTTGGAAGCTTCACGTAACCGTCAGTATTCCACGCAAGTCGACTGATCCTTATATTGAATTGGCATAATAGGAAAATCTCTTCTGGAGACGTACTTTTGGAAATGCATGCTAGAGTCAAAATATGTTTTTTTTTTAATTTGCGGAACCTATTTCTTTTTAATTGTAGATTATTTTGTAGGACATTCCATATATGTGCTTTTTAAAGTTTAAAAAATTTTCGGGTTCAACTTTCACAAGGGTTAAAAATTCTTGAACTGCATTTAAAAAGCCCTGTAAAATGAACCGTCAAAAAAGATATGACTAAATCCATGGTCTGAATCTGCCGGGCGAGGCAAACAATTCGATAATGCGTTGTTTGATCCCAGCGAGGCAACGTGTGTTGTTTGCCTCGCCGAGAAAATTGCCTCGGCCAGTTCAGGTGTTTTTCATCCCCGTCCTCTGGTAAGTTTCGACCCCTCCTGGAGGGGTGGACTCTTACACCAGGGCACGGGGAATGCAAATCGGTATACAGGGTGTCCCAAAACTACCCTAGGAGCCGAAAATGGGAGGTTCCTTGGGTCATTTGAAGCGACATTTTCCTTTACAAAAATAGCGTTCGCGGCTTGGTTTAGAAGTTATTAACGAAAAACACGCACCAATCAGAACGCGACCTAGACGCGAGTTAGCACAGTCGGCCTGAGACGCCAACTGTCAATTGGCCGAACGTGACATCGCATGTCTAGATCGCGCTCTGATTGGTCCGTGTTTTTCGTTAATAACTCCTAAACAAAGCCGCGGACGCCATTTTTGTAAAGGAAAATGTCGCTTCAAATGACCCAAGGAACCTCCCATTTTGCGCTCCTACACTAGTTTTGGGACACCCTGTATTTGAAAATAGCGAAATGGCGTAAAATTACATTTTATCGCGTGCCTCGCGCCCGCCTCAACATTTGTCTCGATCGAGGAATACGGTAATATTTTACTATAACTTTTGAACTATAAAATGCTGCAAACGTGTTGGTACAAACAAATGATCATTTTTCCCAGACAAATTTTAGACATGCGAATACGGCGCAACTGATGAGCGTCGAGAATAATGAAAGCAGCGTTCACGGGATCACGGGCGCGAGTGCAGACACGGGATGACATTTATTCGACCAATTTCCCAGTCCCCCGTCCAACACTGGGCTCTAAAAATGACATAAAACCAACCCGGCTTCAATATTTGCCTCGCTATTCTTTATGCGTTTCCTTTCGCGAACGATCGACGACACTGGCGTATACGTACATCTAGGAAATTGCGCAAGCTTGCAGATCCATCGATGGAAGGGGGATTCGAACGTTTTCCTTGTGAAAAATTTCGGCGAGAATGAAACCGGAAAAGAAGACGGAGAAGCATGATCGAAGGGAGGATCGCTCGTCTCGATAACGATTCGCAGCGGTAAAATGCAATCGCTCGTGAAGCGAATTCTTTCGGCTAACGTTTCCGTGTGTCGATAGATCCTTCTTCGACCAACTACTCTGAGGACGAATGGTTTCTCGTTTATATGGACCGGCGATGCTCTTCGTATGAGGGACGTTTTACAATTGTCTCTCTCTTGGATCTTCCAAATTCGAGGCTTTCGAAAAGTTTCGCCAACGAGAATACATTCTCATTGAATTGTAGACATTTATTCAGGACGAAATATTTTTACGTATTTTAATCTCATTGGGAAAAAATACCACAGTGAAACGTACACCCGCGGTAAAGTGGTACATTTACTAGATCTTGAACCATGTCTTCGGCTACGTTTTTCCATTCCATTCGTTTGGGAATCATATTACTGCGGGATTTTTAACATCGGTGATTGTTTTTTGCCGTGACCAGGATGAAAAGTTGTTAGAGGTTGCCGTGCAGTTGAAGTATTAAAGAACCGAACGGGAGAGGTGCTCTCAGAAAATTCCGCGATCGTTTACGGTCCGTCCAGGATGCTTCTGAATGGTCAGCCAGCCGGATATATCAAAGCGTTTCATCTCCTCGCGGATCGTAACCAGCCGTATGAGTTACGGTTGAAACGCGTGCACGTATAGAACAATAAAAGTTGCATAAAATGTTAAACGAATGCATACGAATGAGATGACCACCGTCGATTTACGGCCTCCGCGAAAGATAATGCCATAGGATTAGACACGTGTAAAGAAAAATGACTGTGGATTATGCCAGAGGCGCGAGGGTCTCCCGGATTCAGACATTATTCCAACAATCAAATCATTGTGTATACTTTACGATGACTCTAACCGTGTGTGCCCCATGAATGATTCTGGTTGATTACATTCTTGAGTCGGTGGTTGCGCAACGTTGCATCGTAAGAGCCAGCAGGGTAAACAATATGGGAGACGCCACGCGGCCGGTTGTTAGGTAAATCGGGGCTATTTCCGGAGGGCGGAGAGTTTCCAGCGCTACGTTACCCAACCATACGACCCCTTTCGAATTTTATGAACCTCGGCGCCATCGTGGAACGACCAAAAATAAAGGGTTTCTAATTTTTATTCGTCGCATTTGACTGAGTACTAACGATTTTATTCGAACTATTTTCCTTTATTTTACAGTCCACGATATAAATGAATTCGGTTCTATGAAGCCAGTATTGTTCGTCAACTAGAAATAACTTCAACTCGCACTTAAAACAAATATACCTTCCAGTCCAATAAGAACAGTGTGTTTTTAAATATTTTTTTGTTTTTTTTTCGATGAAACTGAGAGTAAAGTTGGCTCTAAATGGAAAACTAATGACAACGGTATACGAAATTGTGAATGGCAGAGTTTGTCGCATTTGACTGAGTACTAACGATTTTATTCGAACAATTTTCCTTTATTTTTCAGTCCGCGATATAAATGAATTCGGTTCTATGAAGCCAGTATTGTTCGCCAACTACAAACAACTTCAACTCGCACTTAAAACAAATATACCTTCCAGTCCAATGAGAACAGTGTGTTTTTTAATATTTTTTCTTTTTATTCGATGAAACTGAGAGTAAAGTTGGCTCTAAATGGAAAGCTAATGACAACGGTATACGAAATTGTGAATGGCAGAGTTTGTTGCATTTGACTGAGTACTAACGATTTTATTCGAACTATTTTCTTTTATTTTTCAGTCCACGATATACATAAATGAATTCGGTTCTATGAAGCCAGTATTGTTCGCCAACTAGAAATAACTTCAACTCGCACTTAAAACAAATATACCTTCCAGTCCAATAAGAACAGTGTGTTTTTAAATATTTTTTCTTTTTATTCGATGAAACGGAGAGTAAAGTTGGCTCTAAATAGAAAGCTAATGACAACGGTATACGAAATTGTGAATAGCAGAGTTTAACTCGATGCCAAACTTTTCTCGCGCCTGATTGGTTATCGGGATGAACCACTTTGTACTCGATCCGGTGTATTATAATGTAAATCCGCTAGCGCGCCGCAACTACTTCGAATCGAATTCGAATTCGACCTCGATTGTCCACGCAGCAACGCGGATCACTCGTATAATCGAATTCGACATCGTTTTAGGCTCTGTCTCGTTCGGAGCTGACACGAGGCTGACCACAATCCGACCGAATCCACTTTACACTCGTCGGAACCTGATCCCCGGTTACTTAATTCTGTATTCGTCGGATCTGACCACGCGTTCACCGAACTTGCTTGGATACTGGTACCTCGAAACAAAACACTCCTCATTTTTACTGCTTCTATCAAATATTTCCTGTAATGGTTAATCATATTTCTTACGTAATAATCACATTTCTTACGTAGTTTGCTCATCCAAAAGGATTTATTTGAGGGGGTAGTCTCGTTTCCAGGTTTGCAAGGATGCGGGATGCCTCTTCTCATTTCTCGATAGTGCAAAGCTCAATCCAGGCCGCAGTCGCCCTCAAAAATCCTATTTTCACGTTTACGTTTACATTATTCGGAGGCAGAAAGCTGCGCTTGTAACTGTTTTCATAAAGCTGTGACCGTAAACGCCTCGCAAACAGGCGATCGCGGTCTAGATTGATCTTTTATCTACCGCTTTTGTGTACTGAAAAACCCCATCGCATGCAGTATCGGGAAATGAGAAGGCGCATCCTGCATCATTGCAATTCTGGGAACGAGACTACCCCCTTAAGTAGTTATTTTTGAAAAAGAAAAATAAATTTTCTAACATTTTCATGAAGCAATTCCAATTTTATAATAGAATCTATAATAGAACAAATATAATAGAACAAAAGTGTCTCTTTGTAAAAGATCCACATAGGGATCGAAACGTTAGAAACATGTTTAAATAATTGCACATTTGTTGTTTTTCTAATAATGATCGAACCTAGCGCCAATATCATTCAATTTATTATATTTATAATAGAATGTCATTTTCTCTGGAAGTTCATATTAGCTTTGTATTTGATTGCTTCTGGGCCTATGCCGGAGGCATTTCCAACTCACACCGAAATTTCACTAATGCATATTGACGGAAGGTTGAATACTCAGGATCTCCGTATTACCGCAGAAAATAAAATTTTACCTCACTCTCGTTCAAGTGAAATACAATGTATGTAATTCTATCTTCGTTGAAATTTGTTCATACATACGTCTTAGCATCTGTAATTAGACCCTCAGCGCAGGAAATGAAATTTCGCGTAATTTTTTCATTCGATAAAACACTGTGTACAAAGTTCTCAACGCGCTAACAGATTTACAGTGCATTCATTTCATTTAAATATCTGCATGAAACCGAATTTATCGAATCGGATTTGCAAATGCCCATTTCACGATTCCCTCATCGTGAGCTATATCATGATCGCCGATACTGTTGTACCATCCCGAGGCACGATTATTCATTCATTCCTACTCTATTCTATATTGCATTTAAAATGAAAATCCAGTCTGTTTTCACAAATACAAACTCGAGCATAATATTCAAAATTCTATAAAAGTAAAATTTCATGTCGGATATTGCTATTGCAAAGTAATCTGCACAGAGCACTTTCACACAGATTTCATTTTGTTATCGTGTAAATTGGTATAGTTATTAATATTTGAACAGAATCATTCTGTAAGTTTTTCTTACTATTATTCTGTTACACTATCGAGTAATATTCGGTGCTCTTTCTGGTATCATTACATTCGATAAAGGTTAGTGATTATAGTGCAACAAGAATTATTCCCAGATTCGCACAGATTCCATATTTATAACTAATTTAAATAGAAACCAGCATCAACAGTCGCAGCGAGTTTCCCGAAGAAAATCAATAGTAAGAATTTAATTAAACTATATATTTACTTATTAAGAAGTTTCGTGATTGCCATATTTAGTATTAATATAATAAATAACATCATTTCACCATAATTTACATGCAAACATCATTTTTTCCAGCTTTTCGGTAGATGCACTCTATCACGATGTTTCAAGGGTTTCCGATAATTTGCAGAAAAAATGTATCAAACAAAAGAAAGAGAGAGAAAGAACCTTTTTTTCAACTCAAAATCATTTCGATTTTTTAAATGTTAAAATGCATTTTTGATTTCATAATGATATAGCTGACGTTAATGCAAATTCAACGATCTACTATTTGATGACTTTGAAGCCCATAAACGTCGTTAAAATAGTTTCTTCCAATTTCTCGGGCCAAATTCCTCACTGCGCGACAGTCAGTTGAGAGATCGATGCCAACATTGCCTACTGTTTCGCGTCGAATTCGCGCGAGATCGCTCGCGACCGCGGCCGCAGATGTTTCCAGTTTAATAGAATCGCGTCTGTACACGCTACGACCGCAACTGCTTCGCATTAGCGCCGCGCGCCTCTATTTGCAGATCGGTTATAATTAATTTCCCCGTTGAAATTTGGGTGCCGCTGTTCGCTGGAGAAGCGATTTCGGAAACTCCAATTTGCTTGCGGACTTGTACTGCTAAGTATGCAGCAAGGGTGCAACTCGTTGAGACTCGGAGATCGTTATTTCTCTTGTGTCTTGTCAGTGTTACGTCTACGGAGACAGTCGATTTCTTAAAGTTAGTAGTATTTCCATGCTTAATAACAAAGCTACACAACACTGGAGCTATTAAGTGCATGCAAACGTTGCAGTTTTCGTAAATTGCACCATTTTGTGCAATTGTTTGTTCACCGTCCATGCTTTTGAATACCCAACTGTCGCGTATAAGTTGTTCCATATTACCTATTCAATTTTGTCAGAAATGCATGTTATTGATTCTATCGAGTATTGACAACATAGGAAACATGTTTGCCAAAAGGAATTCAGAACTCTGTGTACCGTACCAGATGAGAATGGCACAGTTGCAGATGTTCAATGTCATGTTTACAGAAAGAATAGTATCTCAAAAGGCACGTCACGTATTCCGAAAAGCGTAGATATAAAAATTGGAAACTGAAAGATGGAAGAATGTATTTTAACACAAATCACTGTCTAAAATATTATTAATCGTAAGAATGATTTCAACACGTAACCTCTAACACCGTCACTACTATAACTGTTGCGGTACGATTAACAAACGAAGTTAATGCTCTTTATAAATAACGAGTATTGTCAAAAACGCTCGGACATGGGTCTGCTTATTTTTGCTATAGATTCAGTGAAAAGAACTGTAACCTGTTCTTGTCAGTACTTTGTTAAATGTTACGATGACGGTCTGAAACAGTAGAAGTGAGCGACTGCATTTCTGTTGGTCGACGCACGCGGGATTTTTTCCTTTTCCCGGTCCGAATGCCAAGTGAACGACGCTGTTTCCGGTATTTATATAAGTCTAGCTGCCAGCTGGAGGAACGATCGCGGGTGCTGCACTTCAGTCGGCATTTCTGTGCCGTAGGATCGCGGGAAATCCGAGGCAGAATGTGTGCACGCATCGGAGCGGAATCCGATCTCGAGGATTCTTCAAGATAGACATTTGCGAGATCCTATCAGAGATTTTATATGCGCCAGTGAATAAGAATGGGAGCGGAGGGGTTGTATGAGGAACGAGGAGGATGCCTCGGCAGCCTTGTATCTTCGGATCCCGTGTGGTCGTTATACGAACGACCATCTTGAGCATAGCTGGAGGATCTGCGAGCTGAGTACAAGACGGAATTTCTCGGTAAAGAGAGGAGGCTCCAGAGTGTTGACACTGGATTCGAGTGAATTCGAACGAGAAAAAATTGCTTGGTCGGCTGGAAACGGCGGCGCGGCGCTGTCGACCGTATCGACCATGCTATCTGCCCGGAGCTTTTGCTGATCGTTTATCCGATTGCGGGGCTTTTATTAATTGACGTTTTTCCAACCGGCACCGTTCGCCGTTCCGTCTCCGCCGCAGAGGCCAACAGGAAAAAGGAACCCGTCAACGAATAACATCGCGCAGCCTGCTCCCATCTAACCGTTTCTGTTTCGTTTCTACGTCCGACCTCCCTGCGACGAGGATCGACGGCTTGCTCTTTGCACTTCGTGGAATCCTGTCTTTTCTTACCGTCACATAAACAGAGAAACAATTAAAGAAATAGTTGCTGCTTGTTTGAATAGAATGGCGTGAACGATCGCTGGACATCGGGTTTTATGCGTATTTAGTGGGTGACGTTTGAAATTGGGGGGAGATTATGAAAATTACAAAAAAGTTTTTAATCATTGAAGGAAGATGACAATTTCGATTTGGCTCCTATGTCTATTTTTATTTTACATAAAGATCCGTAGTCTGGGGTACACAAGATATTCATTCACTGTAAATTATTTGCAATCGATTGACTGTTATTCGTGTCTCTGTTAATTCTAATATTACCCTGGTGTTTTTGAAACTCTAACCCATTTCAGATAAGGATTTTGAAAATATTACGAACATTTCGTTCAGAGATGTAGATTATACATCAAAGCCTTTTACACATTGATCAAATTGAAAAATACTAATTCATCGTTTGTTATGTATACAATTGAATTGTCGCTTTCTAAATTCAGGAATCGATGCATCGTGTGTGCATGCTGTTATCGCCATTGGTTTTGAAAGCGTAAAATAAATTGAATATGCTTCGTGGTCGATTGATAAGGACGTACCAAAGATTTGTGAAAATTTGAAAGGCACGTCTACTTAATCAATACATTTTCCACGTCGCTACCGGAATAATTGTTACGAAGAGCGCTCATGTTCGGTCAAACACCCTTTGTTGTCTACAGTGCGTTTCTCTCTGGGGCTTTTGAAGAGGTATTTTTGCTGGATCGAAGAGACGAACATCGTCGTTTGGAAAAGCGACGGTCCCCGATCAAAGCCCACTCCGTTACAAAAAAAAGAACAAAGAAAATAAGAAGCAAAGAAGTAGAATAGAACGATGGTTCCTCTTTGGAAAAAGAAGACTATGCGACTGGACGGACCGACGACGACAGGATGGTGTGGTCCCGACTACACCGCAAGTCTTTATTTTCATTTTGCCTCGCGGCCATTTATTTCTCACCCTTTGAATTTCCTCGTAAAGTCTTGCGCCGACCGTAATTTTTCCACATTTTCCTTCGTTAAAGCCCCCTGCGCAGATTGACCCGGCCGAAGTAATTCGTTTTCCGCGTCATGCGGCGATGAGAATGGATAGCAACGATTCCGCGCCCGTGAGAAAATTCAAAATTGCCATTATACGGCCGACGGAAGGGGGCCGACGGGTAATCCACTTATTGTATGAAGGCCTCTGCGGTGCGGTGCGGTGGCGCGATCCTCGCCAATTACCGGCATGAATCGCGAAAATGAATAGAGGGATAAATGAAAGAATCGTCGCGACGCCGGGTAAATAAGCGTTCCCCCGAGAACCGACAGTCGCCCCGGGGAGTGGGTAGTTTCGGTAATCTGAAAACCGATAGAAGAGAAGACGGATGCTGCCAAAAGGAAATTGAACTGCTTTCGCGATCTTCCAATGCTGTTATTCGCTAACAAATACTCTTGGAACCACCTATATATGATATATTATAAATATTTCTATCACTGAATTGCAAACCTTCCTTCAAAGCCGTTCGGAGACGTCTCACATTGAGCAGTTCATTAAGATTGTAAAAATGATTCATACGACATCATACAAGAAAAAGTATACTGAAAATGTTCCAACTTAAGAAAATGCGGAACTATTTGGAACTCAAAATATATTCCATATAAAAGGGAAATAATTTCGACAATTTTCATTAGTTCATTAAGAATTATTTATGAAATGACGAACTGTAATTCTAAACTCTTGAGGTAAATTGCAACATTTGAGAAGCTGCGATTGACAAGAATATTCTAGAATATTCCTCGAAAGGATGATGCGATATTGTTTGTTGGCGTAGACGCAGTGGCTCGCGTCTAGACACAGTCCATAAAAGGCGCTGGGATAACAGAATGTTGCGTTCAGAAGCGCAATGGAGATCCCACCTTAATAATGCATGCAGACGTGCACTCCACGGGCAGCACCAAATGCATATAATCGATTGCGTCATTAATATCGCAAGATTCGCGTTTTTCTGAAGCTTCCAGCGATTTTTTTGATGTATAAGCAACATTGATCTTCACGAGCGAGTTCCTGGGCGGCTAATAAATAATCCTCGGTGACACAATTTGTCAGGGGGCACGGACGAGAGTCAACGACCATAGCTTCACGCGTCTTTTGAGAAATCGGTAAACAAGGGAGAAGAAAGTTCGCTAACTTCCGACAGGTGGGAGCGTTTTCTTAATGGAAGGTCGTTGCAAGGGGAATAATTAATCGTTCGGTCTTATCGCAGCTGGCTAGTGTTCTCTGTAGGGCGATACAAGAAAGACCTCGTACCAGTCCAGCTATAGTTGGTTTGAAGATGAATTTCTTTCGAAGCAGTTCGTAGCAGAGAGAGAGAGAGAGAGCGAGAGAAATAAAGAGGAAGAGAGAGTACTTTTGGGCTGAGGGTTCCCAAGTAGTCACCGGGAATAATTTAATGCTCCAATTTGCACGAGCTTAATGGCTGCCGTCGTCCGACGACAAATGAATCTACCGAGCAACATTTTTGCGGAAGGACACCATCCGTCCTGACACAACGCGCGACGTGGCGACTGGATTACTTGGAAGATGGCGACGGTCCTTAGAACTTCCGGCTGTGAAATTGTTCCTATCTCGAGGACCATTTTATGCAAAATCGATCATGAGGTCGTTCTACAGAGATTCATCACAATGATTGCTTCGTTATATCCAATTTTTTACCGGTCACACATAAATATATCGAAAAAGAAGAAGAGTAAATATTCGTTTCACATTTCGAGAATGCAGTTCTCAGAAATTACCAACTGTTCTAATAATCAAATGTCAGTCCGATGTAGTAATGGAATTTAATTAAACTGATAATTACATTGTAGATTTCATGCATTTATGACAAGAATGGGCGAGGGTAATTTAAAAATGTCGACACATTACTTCCAGCTTAATAAAATCACTAAAGAGAGAAGTAAATTTCCCTTTGGTTCCGATGATTTGTAACTGACTCCAAGAATCTTTACTTCGCATAAAGATCCGAAGTTTGCTAATTAGTCTGCATTTAGCGCGAATTAAATTTCAACGAAACTATTCGTTTCAATACAAGTTATAAACTGACCTGAATGTTCAGGAAAAGAGTACGGCACTATGCCCGTACGGAAGAAAAAGTACACGAGAACCCACTCCGGAAGTTGCGGATTAATTTTAGCGAAAATTTGAACACGGCGTGGAGTGCAAAAATGATTGATTCGACGCGTTAATCTCATAATTAAAGTATTTGCTCGCTATCAGCACGGCAGGTTGTGGTGGGACGTGCACGGAAATTGCGAGTCAGAGAAGTTTGGTGTCTTTAGTCTGGAATTAACGTATATCTGGGTATTGAAGTGCTATTGAAAGCAATCTCCGTAGAAGTTCAGGTCGCGTACAAGATAAAACGTTTTGCAAAATTACGGTCGAAATAACATTCGGAACTTTGCGAGCGGGATAACGTCAGCAATGAAAGCGTGAAGCACGATCGGAGTGTGCGAAACGTGAACGAAACGGAAATTCGTTCGATCGTGGGTTCCTTTGAAAAGCTTTCCCGCGAATTCGAGCGGGTCTTGCTCGCGCGGAAAAATATTCGCGCGAACAAGATAGCCACGCAGATGTATTCCGTTGATTTTGCGCCCTCTCCCTTATTCTCCTTCTCACCCCCGTTCTCCCGTATCTGGGTGGACTGTGTACACGAAAATACAGCAAAACCCAGTGTTCAAGCTATGAAGCTTACGCTGTGGTTGACCCGGACAGTGTCGTTTTTTGAGGAAGCTCCTTTATTGCATTGTATTCGCTCGAACAAAAAGGTTGTTCCTCCATTTTTCGCGACAGCGTTTGTATTCCGACGCGCCAATGAATTCTATACGTAAATATCAATTCGAAAAAACACGGCAGAATGTTGTCCGACAGAACGAACGGTGTGAGAATTAATCTAGGATGACAGAAACGAAGTTTGTGTTTTTAGACATTGTTCGTATGTGTATGATTACGAAAGAATGCGATTTTTTTCGCTATTTGTATTTTCGGGTTCGGAGTTATAACAGAAAACTGTGTCGGGAACTTGCAGCATTTTTCCATTTCGGTTTTGTGTTGAACTATTATTTCATGTTTTACTGTCGCAGTAAACATAAACGCTCGAAAAATGTCTTGAAACTCAGATTTCAGATTTCATTTTCAATTTACACTTCTTTTTAAGCAATATTGAAGTTCAACCTAATTTTTATTATTTTGTGAGTGAATATTTACAAATTTTTTGTTGCAAAATTTTTTAAAATAAAGAATTATTTTAAATATTTCGACGTGAATTCATCGATGTGAAATTTCCATTTCAACACTTGTGCAGTGTTCAGGCAATTGAAACATGTGTGAAATAAATCTCTGGAAGGTCCGTTAAAAAATCGTTAGCCATAGATAAAAGAATTGCAAAATAATCACTAGTGGATCTAGTGCTATAATTGGATTCGCCGTTGGTGTTCTTTGAGAGTCACTGGCTCCCTTTAGCTTCTGCTCGGCCGACTTTTGAATACATCAGCCGGTTATGCGGGTGGCATCGAGAGATCTCCCTATCGCACTTTTCCCTTGTGTCCTCGTACTGTCGTTGATTTACATAGAAATTCGCGAGTCGCGGCTTCGGATGTCGGTGTTTTAAATACGAGCTCGCGATCGGAATACTTGCCACGCACTTCGCTGCCACGAAGGCTTGGCTGCGGGGAAACGGTACGTTGGAATAATTTTACAGTAACGGCGGTGCAACAGCCGACACAATGGCGATGTTGCCAGGATATTATCGACGTGTTTCTCTCGCGAGAGAGCAGGCGTATTCTTGCGGAATAACTTCTTTATACCGCTACAGGACGATTTTACTTCAACTGATTCAAGGAAGCACATCTGGTTCAAGTTCGTCCTTTCTTCGAGGTTGGTTACCTTGCAATCTCTGTTCATCTGTTTCTTAATAACTTTAGTCACGTGTGTATTACGGTGGACCTGAGTTATACCTCCAGAAAGTTTTTTTGCGAAATTTTTTCACGCTGCCGCCTAAAATTGTGTCATTGGGAAAGAAAATAATTCTTGCAGAAGATGAAAATTATTAGATCTCGAAATATTTTCAAAAGATGTCTTTATTGAAGAATAAACACCCTTTCAACATTGTTCTTCAATGAAGACATCTTTTGAAAATATCTCGAGATCTAATAATTTTTTGCCATTGTATCCTAATCACTTTTTACGTAGAATAAACAGAAGAATCGATCTGTGTAAAAAAGAATATGCAATTTCTATTTAAAGAAACGATGCAATTGTTAATTACACATGCACTGCTGCATCTAAAAAAATTTAAATGCCTACAGATGCTCTTCGAACCATTTATCTTTCTCCTTTGGCATTTTTTCGTAAATGCAATAATAACGGAGTTATGACTTGAAACAATTGCGTGGACCACCCTGCATTGTCTTATCCTTTGGGAAACGGACTTGTAGCAGAAGTTAACTTGAAAATTAACTTGAATTTTCTCAGTGTACTGTTCACACATTTAACGTGCAGTTATTTCTTTAAATATTGTATCAGTCTCGTCTTGAATATTTCAAGCTTCAACAAATACCGTTCGAGTCTTCTTCTTATTAATCGAAATGGAATACTATTTCTCAGTTATCGATTTTTAATCTCCGGATTAGACGTGGATTTACGTCGAACGTAGGATTCCTATTTCTCGTGGTACATTATTTACAACGAAGTAGCATCGACAAGCACGGTTGCGAAAGAAATCATAAGGTCAGAGGTTAGCCAGCTGGAAATACACCGCAAATATGCTTTTCTCACTCTGTTAACATCTGTTCAAAGTTAATCGACCACGGTCCTGATTTATAAACCAAATATCCTTACTACCCTGACACCATAGTCGAACTCTGCATCTTAAATTAACAATTAATACCGTTTAACCAGCTGGCATATGCTCAACAGAAATATTCTTCATCGTCATTCGAGCATATAATATATACTTCCATAGTGATACTTGAAATTAAATTTAAAAGATAGCTTGTAGTAACATTTTACTCAATGTTTCCCAAGGCACAGGTATATCCATTAAGCGATATGTTTTTAAAATAAATCTCCATACATATTCAAACGCGGGCATCACTTCCAGTGGTATTTTAATTAACCTTTTGCGAGAAATTATTTCGGAGGTAGAAAGAGTCATTCTTCTATAAATTGTTCGTCAAGGTTTTGAAGTGGGTGTTTTCCTTTGAGAGCGTTACAGCACTCCGGTAAACAACTTAATATTTATGTTAAGTTACGTTTCTAAAACGTTATAGTTCAATTATTTAGCTTAACCCTTTGCACTCTGAGCTACTTTAACTAAAAAATTAAACATTTATTCCTACCTGGAATATTTCCATTCCCTATGATTTTAAAAATTGTATGGATACGATATTAATATACATACCTAACTGTTTAGTAATTGATTAGATACCCATGTATTTGATAATGTATACAATATTTTGAATAATGGTACAGCAATTTTTAATGGTGCCTCAGAGTCACCATTAGAGTGCTAAGGGTTAAAGTTAATGTAACACAAAATTTCATCTTTCACCCACCCACGCAATAATTCATTTCTTCAAGGGAGAATACTCGCTAAAAATTGTGAAATTTCTAGCCGAAAAGAACTGCCGGCTTCTTTGGTCCGCGGAAGTTTTCGGTGCGGTTTATCCCGGGGCACGTACGATATAACAGTGGATAGAATTTACTGTCCAGACAAAACATGGCGCCGTGGTCGGGGTCAGCGTTGCGGCTGCGACAACGAATTGGAGATACTGCGGCCATTAAATTCTTCCACGATCGTAAATCGATTAGCGGTCACGACCGCCTATAATTTCCGTGGACGGGGGCCGAGGGAGACCAAGAAAATTGTCTCCGGAACTCGCGCGGCATGAATTTGTCGCGTTGAAACGGTTTCCCGTCTCGCAACCGCCCCCCGGGGTGAGATTCGAGAGGTGCGACGCGGCGGCGGTTAGGCTGGCCTGCGAATCACACGTGGAACGTATTAACCCGCGAAACGCAAACCCCGCTAGCACGGCACGAAACTAGCGAATTTCATCGACGGAACTTAATCGACTAACAAATCGTCCGGCGCTAAGGGTTTGCGGCCGAGCCAGTGGCCCACTAGGTGGCCGAGGGATGAAACTAACTGCGTTCATTTTCCTACAATTCCCACGTAGGAAACTGGACGCAGTTTGCGTTTCGCGAACAATCCCCCCGGCGTCGTCTCCGGCAACTCGCGTGATTCGCGTCGCTGAAACTTCCCAGATATTAGCGAACATGGACAACGACGGTCTTCTGGAACAAAGGTAACACGTTCCTGCTGGCGTCGCGAATTCATGGTTGTTCGTATTTTCCGCGAAAATGATAATTAGTGCAGACGTTTGTACAAAATAAAAATTTCTGTCTTTTGTCAGTTTAATGTGTCGACACTGAGCCTTTCCATTTATTCGCTATTTTTAATTTCACCTACACCTATTTTACTAAGGGACTGTTGCACAGTGGTCCGGGCGGCCGAGCTAGCAGTTCATTTGGTGTCAAAATTTGTTTATACACAAAAATAAAGTTGACAACCGTGTCTTTGGTGTTTCCCTTACCAAAGCACTATATCCTGAACTTTTATGAAATTTTGTAAGTGAGAGATTAAACTTAACGTGGACGTAGAATGAATACATAAATTCTCCTCTGCGTACCGAAGTCTACCATCAAATTTCATTCGTTATCTGGAAATATCAAAAAACCGTTTAATCATCGTGAACGCCGGAAGTTCCGCAGTTCAATTATAACTTGCCGATGGTGCCGGTGCACTATGCACCAAGGATTAAAGTGCCTTCGGTAAAGGATTAAACAGCGGAAGTGACGGGGTAGTTCGTCCAGTTAGCTACCTTGGGTTAGTGGTTTGCGGGCTTATTTTCGTATCAGGGGGTGTAATCGAAAAGCCTGAAGGCGGTCGGCAACAATGCTAAATGCGGAAAGTTAATTTTGTCGGCGCGACGGCGTGGAGCAGAAGGCGGGTGCAACAAGTTCGCGGGCGCAGCGCAAATTACGCGTGCTAAACAAACCGTTTCATAACGCGGTCGACCGCAAATTTCCGAGTTGAACCGTTTCTTTTGTTCCGGGCAGCGTGTACCGTTGCACGCCGGTTAACGAGCTGCTTACACCTACCGCCACCTGGCCAATTTACCTCGTTCGGCTGGCAATAAACTCGATTCCCTTGCTCGCGAACACCAGTGTCGCTTTCACGGTTTTCGGAACGTTTCCCAACGAAAATGCCACCGGAATACCTATTTGAACGCGGCATTCTTGTTGACTGTACTTGTCGTTTGTACGCTTCTATTACCTTCGCTGCTGCGCCGCCATTGTTTAATTTTTTCGATTTCAATTCTACTTTGGGAACTCTCTGGAGCTTTTCTGAAAACGTTCATTACTGGTCATTGTATAATAAAACTGTGTGCGATTAGCGTTCGAAATAGGCCTCGTGTGGCTACTACAGCATGGAAACGTTGTCAGTGGTTGTTCAAACTATCGTATCCTTTCTGATTACAGTGGAACGGACTGGATTTTCATCCGGGACACAAGATTTTATAATAATATGGACGATGTGGAAACGATACAATTTCTTTTTATACTATTGCATACAAAACGCTGTTCATTGTACAAATTATTTAATCATACAATCATTTCTTATGAAACCATCTGTATTGGTTCGATAATTGTAAAATACAAAATCTGGGACCGGTCATTTTAATTGTTCATGTTAATCTGCATATGAAACGATTAATTCTTCTAGTCTGGAAAAGAGATCTGCAGTTCGATAATATTTCCGCGAGTTGAAGCAGCTCCGAGTACAAAGGGTCAGCAATTTCCACAGCAAACGAACAAACCCGGTTCCCAAATGCGAGCTTCGAGACGCGCTTTCTAAGAGCCAGCTGAAAAAGTTTTTCGTCCGAAGTATGCGGGCAGAAGCTCCTTTATTGTGGTGGTTCCTTCGACAAATGGGAATCGTTCCTGGAGGATCCGTATTGTCGCGGGTCTTTCGGGAGTGACTGTGTACGCGCGATAGTGAGATCATTCCGACTGTCAGCGACCACCGTGAAACGAGTCGATCAGAGTTCGCCCATTCATCTTCACCTTTCCCATATTGTTCCGAAACGGCTCGTCTCGGCTCCGTACCCCATCTCCATACCACTTTGTCCCGTGATCCTTTTTGTGCTCTCCTTGCGAGAGAGCCCTCTGTCATCTTTTTTCCCTGATTTCCCGTGCATTCAGTCTCGGGCCCGCTTTATCCGTTCGCCCTTTGTCCCTTTCCGTTCTTACTCTCATTCAATTCTTCCCTAGACACCGACTCCGACGGAATCGTACACGAATGCCAACGGTTTGCCTCGTTCACCAGAGTGAATGATGACGTCGACGACACTATCAAGGATATATTTCTCGATCTTTATCAACATATCGCGCACTTCTTTCCTGACCGCGCATCTCGAACTCCAATCGAACCGAACCGAACCGAGCCGTGCCGAAAAATCGATCCGCGAGATTTACATCATAAAAGGGCGGGCGCGCCCTTCAGCAGTCTCGAGATATCGGAGCGTGCGTGTCGTGTCTCGTAATCCCTTCGTCGCGAAATTTAGCGGAAAAGTACGCGGGCTCGACCCCCATAAATTTCCCGGGCGACCGTCCGGGAGCCGCCTGAAATCGAACTGTGTTCAACTCGCATTAGAAAAGTACGGGAACACGATTCCATCCCTTGGAAATCCGGCGTGTAAACGGGGTAGTTTTTCTGAGGAATCTACGGAGGGGACGTGGCGATAAAAACTAAATATTTTTCGTTCGTATAATCTGGTTTGCGGATTTAACGATCGCGTGTCACGAAGCGATCGGCGCCGATGTGTTTGCCTTTTGCTATGCAATTACAGGTGCAGCGTTTACATGGAAAAATACTCAATACGACGTAATTGACACGCGCGATATGAAGTTCGGATGACAGTGATCACCGTCGACGCCCGGAGGTGTCCTTTTAGTTTAAATCAGATTCTATTTAGTTTAATTTAGGAGGTGGTACTTTTCGCAGTGACCCGAAATTCCCGAGGTATTAATTTTTAACGAAATTAGAGTATTCCTTGCGTTTTGGCTATGTTTTGGCGATTTAGGTCGTTACCAACGTATTACCTGTTTATTGTTGTAACTTTTATATGCGCAACTATAAGCATTGTATGCAACCATGTTAGGGATCAAAGTGTTACGATATATTGTATATACTCTTAATTCTTATACATACACACAGTTGAAAGAACGCTCTACAGTTAGTTTCGCTGAAATTGAAACTCTTAAAAATTATGATGAGGCAAACAACATTAATTTCAAAAAAAAGTGCGATCGTTCCATGACTTGTATTTTTTCTTGTTTTCAAACTTTGCTCAAAAGATGATGTCTGACTTCTAGCAATTTATATTTATACCAAAAATTAGGCCGCACATTTAAGAAGGTATTGGGCATAAACTCCATTAATTATTGACGATGCTGAAAAATTGACTATTGTCCATGTTTTGGCGATTCCGATCCACTGCGAGTCTTAAGAGTCTTTAAATTGCGAAATTTAATATACCTCTCGCGTTCACTAGTGGGGAGCTATGTTTCATCAGCGAATTCCGACTGGACATATCGTGGCTCAACAGACGAGTGTGTGTCGGCGACGCACAATGGATTGGCCCTATCCGTTCATTGTGTCAGCCTCATGGCTAATAAGAGGGGGTGAAGCATTCCCTCATATCTTCCTATGCGTATGTCCACGTCCACGCGTGTTCGTTTGCCACGCTCTCGACTGAGGGAGAGTGAGAGAGCGAGTGAGTGAGTGAGGGGCGGAGGGAGAGACGCTGGAAACCCACCTATGGATACCTATATGCGGGTCATGGCGCATGTCAGGCCCGAGAGGGTGCGGCACCGGTAACTTGAGGACTAAACCGCGTCAGGGCGGATCCATCCTTTTCTATGCTCGATCGTGTTTTCCCGCGTACTCGACTCGGCCAGAGGTGAGTCCACCGGATACTCTCGCTCTCTTCTGACTCGCCCTACTTCGTTTTTCATTCTCTAGTCCTTAGCCTCGGTCTTGAAGACACCGTACACCTAACATGGGGGTGGTTTCTCCATTTTTCTAGAAAAAGACTATTCTTTTGTCAAATCTTGTTTGTATTCACTGACGTTTCATTTTATAGGTCCTTCGGTCAGTAATCTTACAACTTGCACAATCTCACGACAGGTTGAAGAGTGTAATATTGATTATTCTTTAAATCGAACTCGTGCTTCCACGTACACAATTCGCCCCGATTTTTGTCATTTCATATTTCTTACAATTAGCTAAAGGGATTACCCGAGTCAGACCGACCCGTCCCTATCGATACTGAAACAATCGATCTCCACCGACCAATCCTCTCCCCATCTTCCGGTCATCTTTTTTTTACAACGTAGCTTCCAACATTCGATTCGTCAACGCTTTCAGCGAGGTCTCGGAAATTCTTTCTCCAGTTGACCATTGCAGTACCAGATTCCTGTGCGGAGCTCTTTGTACTCTCTGCCAAAGCCAGTTCTCCTTTTTCCCATCGCCTCTGTCTCTTTCCGCGTTGGCTCTACACGAGATAAGCATGACCGTTCTAGATGGCACACGATCCGGATCATCCAGTTCCTTCAATTTTCGTGATTCTGCTCCAGGTGAAAATCGAACTGCAGGAAATCCGACGCAAACAGCCCTGTTTCTTCGTGCTTTGTGTCACCGGTCCCCGTTGCCTTATCCACGCTCATCCGGATGGTAAAGTGTCATAGGGACGAGCGATTATAGCAATCGACAAACTTTTTTATGCGAACGCTTTCGAAGAGGCTTTAAAACGATCGGAGTGCAGCGCAGTTTGTATAATCGGTCTCTGGTCACTGTCCACTGACTGCAAGCAGGTTCCACTCTTTATTGCGTGCTCAGTGATCCCGCGTTTACATTCATTAACAAAACAAAGCCCTAGGATCCCGATTTATCCGTACTTCGTTTCCGGAATCACGCGAGAAACTGATTCAACGGGATCGCGGACCGGTTGACCCTAACCTTCGGAAGAGAAACGAGATTTTCCCGTGGCCTTCCCAATGATCGTGAGCTCGCCAACTTTTCTCGTTTCACAACGACTGGTGTACGCTCAATTGCTGCGTCCACATCAGGAGAAATGAGTTTTGTGAAGACAGCTGACGAGCCGTGACCGAGTCTTAATTTGCTAGCGTCGCCCGTAAAGCTGGAATCAAATGTACGAAAGAGATATAGAGATTTTTTGAAATCGTTGTCGCATATGTTGTTCATATGTGCTGCCACCGATGCTCTGACAAAATTTATTGGGACATTCGTCGCTTGGGAACATTCTTGTTCCGTTGGACGATCATCTTCTGGTAAAATCGTTTGGCTGAATAATAATCAGCTAGAATAATCTATACAATAAACCGTGAATAAACTAGCAACTAATCAAGCAGAAATATCTCATCCTCATTTCGATGTTCAATGTTCATGTGCATTTGACACACTAAACTCGACCAGCACCTGTGAGGATCCCCTATTTTCACGCAACGAAGTTTGCCCAAACTCCATACCGTCGCCTATCCGCGTCCTCGTCTCATCAACTTAACCAAATTCCTTCAGACAAATTTCGCGATGGTCGAACGGACGATTATTCGATTAAAAACTGTCACACCCCCGCTCCTCATACATCCCCTGTCGAACGGCAATCCCCGACGCCGTTGGATCCCGGATTAATGCAAATCCCCGCGCATGTTTATTCAACGGATATAACTCCGCTCGATGGAACCCACCCGCTAATAAGACCTTCCGCGTCACCATCGAATTAATACGGAATCGTCACCGCTCCGAATCCCCTCGAATCGACGTGGACGCTCGGACGAGTTCACCGAGGTCTCGCGAGAAGATAAGGCTGCAAGCCCGAGGCAATCGACCTCGGAAGTTAGCCGACTCCATGCAGCTAATGCGAACTTCGACCCGAATTTCGCAACTGTAGCAATTCAACCCGAAGCAAACACCGTGGACCAAACAACGATTCTAATAGACAATCATATTCAGTAGATACCGCATCCTAATGTCATTTTAACGATTCCTTACAAACAGAGAATTTCTACCTTCCAATTCCTAGTGACTATTTCCTATACTTCTTCCTCTTGTCAGCATATTTGAGGTTCAAATTTATTACTGTAGCAGCCATCGGCACGTACAGGGTGTAAATAAATGTTTGGTCCTGGCTGCCATAGGCGTATTCTACATCTTCGGATATGTGAAGATCTGTGAAAAAAAGTTGCTCAAAATTGTTCTTGACCTTGAATTTCAAGGGTAAATTTTTGTATTATTGCATTTTGTTCTACGCATCATGGGGACAAAAAGTGTCAAGGGAACGATGGGTAAAAACTCAACTCACCCATAGTTCTCTTGACACTTTTGCTGTGGTATCATGCTTCGATCGTACTTTATTCGATTATTATTTCTAATTTATCATGAAACGATATGTATAAGCATTTTGTGGAAAAATGATGTGTTCTGACTACATAAAAATTGGTGGCTCTTAAAAACAATACAACATAAGGAAATATGATTATTATATAGAAAAGGTCTGCCTACTCCGATTTTTATGAAATTTTAATATGCTATAGATTTCGACATTTTGGGTCGCGTTTAGTTTTCGAGATATTTGCAAAAGATTAATACTGTATTGCTAGCTTCGCTTGCTAACTCCCGAGAAGGCAACCCACTCCGCAATTTTCGGTTCCCCTTCAGAAGGGAACCCACTCCTGCATTTTTGATTCCCCTTCAGATGGCAACCCGCTCGGTGTTTTAGCGTGACAGAAACTACAAAATTATTTTATATAATAGAAAAGATATTCGAATAATATTTATTATCATTAAACCCACAGTAGTAGGTACGTTTACTCTACTTGGCTCTAATTCAAACTGCAGCAAGAACCATTTACTGTTTGAGATGAAGCTGGAAATTCACCATTCCAAGGACATTGAATTTGTAATTTTCGATTAGCTGGAAACGGGATAATCGTGAGCGTAATTCGCCGTAGAGATTGTTTGACCCTTTGTACCACCACAGGGTCCTATTTTCGTCAATTGGATTTCAATTATGCACGAGGCGTTGGAAAAATGTTCACGAACACCTGGAATTCTGGTCTCGCCGAGGTAGCGCGAGGGAATCTTCACTTACGTGTTGAATGGCTACTGTTTCACAGACTGATTCGATCCTGAAGTTAAGTTGATAGAAATAGGTCGCGAAAGAACGCAGTGAATTTCGCTCGCAGGTTCGCACGAGCGTAAACTTTCAATTCAGAACGTAGGTACCTATGCAGAAGGGAAACACGATGTCGAATTTTGTGCTTTGTTATGGGTTTCTTCAGACGATTCGGGGAAACAGGAGATGAAATTATTTCTTACGAGTTCTGATAAATTGAAAGGAGGGTATAACAGCGTTACCTTGAAGTATGCTGATGCTTATACCGGTTGGCGAGCACGGTTCTGTATAGACCACGGCCCTCATAAATCATTCTAGCGTATGTATTCCGAGAGGGATACTCAAATTAGTACTTCGAAAGCTACTTTATTCGAAAATGACTATATCCTAAATATAGCTGACGTAACTGGGTCTCGAAAAGAATAAGATTGCTTGTTACCAGGGAAAAATTGTAACACTAGATAGACATTTCTCCAAAGTATTTCACGTTAAACCAAATTATATTACACATAAGGATAAAAAAATTAATGCGACAGAAAGATGTACAATTAATTTTCTGAATAAATAGAGAAACGAGATTATTCACCAAAATTCATTGAAATTGTGTCAGTTTTATACAAGAAGCAGATCAGATGTTAATAAACAGTTTGCGATTTGAATAATCTGACAATGAGATAAGATCATTCTTCAACATTTTACGTCTCCTACTAGTTAAAAAACTGCGTCCTTCATTAATCAATTTTAGCGACGGAACCGGTTAAATTCCGAGAGGGAAGTTCATGAAATACGAGTTGAAAGATAATCGTATCTCGAAGTGACTACTCTAAAGTTGATTTATACAATCCAAGTGTGCTACAGGTACGAATACTTTTCACGCACAGAAAAGAAAATTTATATTTTTGTATGCCTACATTTATTTTAATCCTTAAATATTGATTACAAATGAATCAAAATGTATTTCATCTAAAAAGAAAGGCGTAACATTCATATTTATTAGACTTTAAAATATGACAGGGGGTTAATCAACATAAAGTAACACCATTCGTAATTTTCCTGGTGTTTTTCAACCTATAACTAACAAATCACTTCCTATTCTTTCCCAGGATTGTTAGTTACAAGTGCAACTGACCAATCCTGTTAATCGCATTGGTTTCTTTTACCAGTATCGTAAGCGGCTTTTGATGGTAGAAAAATGTCAGGCTTTGAGTACTCGAAGGGGCAGCATCGGAAAAATCGGGAAAATACGTGAAACGCGAAGCTTTTAAACTATTGCAGGGGTTACACTGAAAAAGCGGAACGGTTCCCCAATTAATTCGCTGGGCTCGGAATCGAATTGACCGAGTCCATGAGGTGGGGCAGCCGCGTGGAAATCATTTTTCCACAATTCTTCCGTTCGCGAAAATTAAACGCGTGTCACAGTAGCTCGTTTGTGCGAAGAGAAAGCTGCTGATAACTCTGTTTCGTGAATGAGTTTGAGCATGTGTGCTGGAAAAGAACGTACTTTGTCAGAAATAAGACAAAACCAGCACTCCTGAAAAGTACAAAAGAATTTTCTAATTACAAGTAATGGAACATCGACAAACATTTCCAGAAATTGCGAGTCGCGTGTGATATCTTATTCAACGAAGTGCTTTTGCAGAGCGCCCTCAATCATCCTAGTTGGAATTTGTTCGCGATAGCGAGATTTTGAGGTAAATAATCAAGACAACGAGATCGTGGATTTCGCAGTGATCGTAGCTTGAATAACAGAGTGTCTTGGAAGGAAAACAGAGTCCTCGCTGCAGGAATTCAATGGTCTCCCTCTGATTCGTTACATGTATGTCCTCTACTCTCGTTTAGATTACGCTTTAACACAATACCGAGCACGGAGGTCGTACAGAATCTCAGGGGAAATTTCTTTAAAATAAATTTCTTGAAAAGTGAATATTTTCGTCGACTTTCTAGACAATAGGGGTTCGTTCAATGCTTTCTCATTTCTCTGAAGAATTATAAAGACGACATATTATTTTAGAAGTTAAAAAATAGGATGAAGCCTGGAACAGCTAATGAGGTTAATGTTCAACCATTCAGTGAAAATCGGCAGTGGGATTACTTGTTTAACCATTCAGTTCAAAAGTTCATCCGATGGGGTAACACACAAGTCGAGATTACCATTTTAGCTATTTTCAGAGTCACACAGTGGTTAACTTAAAAACCTCGAGGATTATAGCAGCAAAGGTGAAGGCGACATTAACTAGACACTATCGCTAAGTGGATGTGTCGTAGCTTACGAGTTAATACAAAACAATGTAAATTTTAATGCATTTTTCGTGGAAGCGTAATCTACAGCAACGGGAACTTCAATAAAGAATGAGTGCTGCTTGAATTTTCCAGTGGCTATTTAGTGACTGCAAATGGAGCTCCAGTATGAGTATTGATGCTACTTTCGACGACAATAATCCGAGTCATCGCTCACTTTTGATCGGCAGAAGTATATGGACGCGCACCGGTGCCAGAACTCGAATTGTGTTATTCCAACGGTTGCAGACAATAAATTTTGATATAGCCGAGGATAATCGAGATTACTCGGTGACGAATAAGCTGCAGTATCGGTGTATCCTCGACGTAGAAACAATACGACAAATGGCAGCTCGCATAGTTTTAACGTCTTTTAAACCCACCCCCGCCCGCGAGTCGTGGTATTTCAAGCTTCATTCGCGCGGATATTTTATTAAGAGGATGCATGCATTCATTAGCGTGAAAACAAGGTCTTTTAATTCCAGGAAAAATTACTCGCTGCGATGGTTTGATATTTTTAGAAAGCACTAAGCCATTAATATCGCATCCATCATCCCACAATTCTCCTGTGTTTGACAACACAGTCAGAAAAGTCTTAGCAATTGAATAAATTCATTCATATTGGGTATGGTTCACAGTTAGAAAATGAAAAACTGATTTAATATACAATGTATATGTACTACGTATAGGAGTCGGAGACATCTTGTGTAGTTAAAACAAAACACACATCTAATAGTGCTTGGTTCTTCTTCTACGGTAAATTTAAATTTAAATAAATGTAAATTTGAATTTACAAGAAAATAATGAGGTTTTAAGGTTCAGAGGAACAGTGCAGTTGGACAAGAAAGTTTTTAGCTTTACGAGCGTAGTTGCTACAGGAGGACGTTTTTCAGCCTCGGAAATTTCTGTACTACCATCTTGTTTTAAACGCGCCAGCGCAGCGTTCGATCGGCCATTGTAAATTTCCGAAGATTCTCGAGAGCATCTCCTCGAGGGACCGTTTGTGTCCTTCGTGCTCCGTTGACCACGATTAAGTGAGCCCATTCTACGTCGGCCACGGAACGATTTTTCCATTCGCAACAAAAGAAAAAAGAGATCGCGCCGCGATTTGCAAGGTGCACGCGAAACCACGTTCTCCCGAGCGTGAATAGCAGGGTACACCCGTTGGAAAAAAACGACTACGAGAACGAGAAATATGCAGCGAGCCCGTAGCAATTTGCTCGTTGAAACCGAGCTAGATCATCGCCTACGGAGCTAACTATTGTTCGACCAGCGAAATTAACACTCTCCGGGCGCGTAGCCGAGCTAATTTCGGCTCTTCTGTTAATCAGCCCACGCCCGGAAGTTATCGAATCGAATTCCTGGCCAGAATAGCCGGCGGATTCATTAAAAAGTTGTTAATTGAGAGTGCGCACCTTAAGACGGCCGATAGCTACGAACAAAATAGATACTCATCTTCGGATATTAGCTTCTTAACTCAGGAAACTGAAGTAACTCGTGGATAACGAACACTAATTCGTTTTGCCAAACCAAAACGAACTGTCTCGTATCGTTCAGACCCATTTCCGTATATTAGGCTCCGGCGTCCATTAGGACCTTCGCTATGCCTGCTGAAAGTTTTTGCGTGAGTAGACGAAAATTAGATTAAAGTAGATTAAAATGAAAATAAAAGAATAAAATTTTATATTTATCATTGTTTCGTGGAATGGAACAATTTTAGTGCGCTATAAATTTCATTGTTGAAGAATGAGATTCACAATAGTGGCCATCAATCGCGAAACAGAAAAAAGGTTAAAGAATCACGCTGCAGAAGTCCGATCTAACGATTCGTTTTATTTTTATTTCTACTAATATTAGAACGACCTACAAGTTAGAACTCTCAATGTCTTCGGGAAACTGCGAGAAAAAGAAAGTTTCGTTCAAATTTTTATTTGTTTCGATGTGTCTGCAGGTTGAATACTTGCAGATCGTGTTTCTTCGCATTTTAAATGAACAATATTAATATCTGTTTGTACTTTTTAATATTCTCGTTCAGAGTGTACGCAGCGCAACACGTTGTGAAGCACGATTGCAGTTTTCCGTCCTACAAACTTTGTTAATTACAGCGGTTGGCAAAGTAACTCACTTTGGTAGCCGCGAAATATGTAAAAATATTTTTACAATATTAAATTTCGAACGAGAAGCTGGTAAAATGTAATACCGCGACTATTTCTCAAGGACCTTCGCGCACGCTCTTCATACCCGAATATTATCCACTTGTTGAGGGTGTATATCTGCGTCCTTCATTTCACTCCCTGAAGTGTACTTGAAAACATTGATGTTTCGAATAAAAAAAACTTTCTTGGATTGGCTGGTTCTAAGCTTTCAGTATTTTTTAATCGCGTTGCGCGATGATGAAGATGTAATTTACTTTGCACTATTACATCAAAATCAGATTATGTTAGCAGATATTCTACAGCTAATCGCTTGATCACTATACGCAGCTGGAAAATTAGATTTAAAAGCATCGCTGTTAAACCATGTTGCATCTCGTCCATTAACACCGTAATGATCCTCGTCAGCTTGTGCATTAGTTTACACGCGCAAATATTTCCTTTTATTCTATTTTAGGTTTCAAGTGGGCAATTCTTAGTAAAAAAACAATGTTTGGATTTAAACTCAACGAGTTAACCCTTCACAGTTGGAACTCTTTTACCTAGAAAGTTAAACACTCTTCCGACCTAGAATAATTCCATTGCATATGATTTTTTCACTTTATAGATATGAAATTGTTATAATACCTCCAATAATACTTAAATGTGTGGTAGTTGATTAGATACTAATATGTTTAATAATGCAAACAATATTGTGAATAATAGTACAACAATTTTTAGTGGTGACTCTGAGTTACTCTCTTTGAGTAAGCTTGGTAGCAATATCTATGGTTTTAAACAAATCTGTATCTGTCGGAACATGAACTAAAGCATGACGAATGTTTATTCTTTCTGTAACGTTGCCATCTTGTATTTATATTTGCTCCCAAAGAAAGAAGGCTAGAAGGGGTCCCATTTTGGATTAGCGAGGAATTCGTATCTAGCACTGATGATTCCCATAAAAAAATCGACAACGTTCGCGGGACGATCCAATTACAAAGCACGAGCCAATACGTCATTGGATTCCGTGAATCTCGTCTGGCGTGCAGCGAACCCGAGCGTCGAGTTGCACAATCCTTTCGGTCCGGAGATCCACGCGAGAGTCGAACATAAGGTTCGCTAATTATAGTGCAGAAACCTTAAACCCCACGATTCTGGGCACCGCTAAATTTATGGGCGTAATTACGATGTTCGGGTCTGACGCGCGACAACAGGCAATCGATCATGAATGGGGGACCGAGCGCGAGCGTCACGAGACTCGAAGCATATTTACCCAAGCTCGTTCCGGTCCGAGTCATGGCTGTCACTCGGATAATACGGGTACTCTTTCCGTGGAATATGCAAATCATCCTCAAAGAGAGCAAGAGAGGAGAGAGACATAGTTGTTGGTAGAACGTCCTCGCCTTCCTGTTCGCAAACTGTTACCCCGAGCGATTCTTTTGCAGCGAATTTAGGGGACACTTACCGAATACATAATGATTCCCCACATCGTACCCAGTTCGTTAACATTGAATGTAGAAACGAGTGCTTTCCAATTAACGTCACCTGCATGCACCACGCTTGTTCATGAGTGCATCACTGTATACACTTCAACGACGAAGTGGAATAAGACGTCACTGAATTATTCCAGCTATATCCGTTCCCAGAAAAGCGGATCCGAAATGTTTTTGGGACCAAAACTATTTAGGTGGCACAATTAGCAGTTTCCACTGAGCAATCTCTCACACTCCAGTGTACACTCATTCTGTGACTTAGACACCCATTTCCTCGGTAACGTCGTAGATTACGCGCGAGAGTCCATTACGCGGTTCGTAAATTCGTTCCTTGCCGAATGCGAGTCACGTGCTTGACACTAGCGCGATTTACCGTCGATTAATTGAGGAGAAATATGTGCTTGCTCGATGACGAGCGTTTGCTTAATCCTAATGGAGAATCGAAGATGGTTCTCTCTCCCACTCCCTCCTAATCGCAGCCCTTCGTGGCCCTCAGGATATTGGAAGTTGGTCGGATTTTCTTGGAGACTACTTGCCGACGCAAGAAACGTCCTTCGGTTTAGATAAATTACTGATTCAGCCCCGGAGTGGAGGAGCCTGTTCTATAGTCCGACTACCGGTTCAGGCGCTTCGATTTCCATTCTCGCGAATTCTTATTTCTTTCGTTCCGTGCCACGAGATCAGGCTGTTTCCTGTGAAACGCACCCCTCGGCGACTCTATGAGATCAACGTTGTCTTGGACCCTCCACAGCTGCAGGTCCCAACTTCTGAAATATCATTCCGACCCCAGTAACCGTCTTGCTTGAGTACTTCCATTTTACTGATGAAACCATTGTGTCTTTTCCATGGGGCCTGCAACCCCTTTGCCATGGTTATATTCTTTAAGGGCTCTTGGGGACGTTTAGGGACATTGCGATGCAATTCTTTAAGGGCTGTATGAATTTTTAAAATCCAATTTCAATTCTGCGGTTAGGCGATCGTGGTGTTGCTAAATAAGTTTACCATTGCCATTTAGAATTCAGACGTGTCAAATGCACGGCTCGTCGAGAAGCACTCTCCGGTCTGACTAAACCGGAAATCTATACAATCTTTTAACCGTTGACAACTCTCGATTCCTTAAAATTAAACTTATAAATACATACTGATATGCATAGTTGCTTGTGTTCAATAGATCTCAACCCTCGGAAATCAAATTACTGTTATACATATGTATAATTCGTATAATAATTAATACGTTTGTAATTTTATAATATTATTACGTTTTGTTAATAAAAAAATGTTTTTTCTTTATTTCGCGTCTTTGATGATAGTCGTTGGTAGTAAACGAGTTTGACATGCCAGCTTCAGCTGCAGAAAGGAGAATTGGTCGGTCATGAGCAGACGGGTCAGACAATTTCCGTCTCACATCACGCGTACTCGCAACATGTTCAAACTCTCGACTTTCTCAAAAACCAAATTATTGAGACGCGACGTAACGTGCTATATCCTCAGCTCGATCTGTTGGTCCATGCATATCCTGCTAGACCCTTCGGAATTTTTATAAAATCGTCAATTTCCCTTTCTCCCGGAAGATGACCATCTGCTGCACAGTCGATGGCGCCGAATCGGGTCGACGTGGCATAGCATACGCGTTTTCCAGGCGTTGATCTAACTCATGGTGCTGTCAGTCACACGCGCACGGTGTTCTGCATCTAACGACATGGCAAAGCTACGCCACTGCTGCGGGGAAACCGCGTTCGCGCGTCGGCCAATAGGACGTACACGTGGAGACGAGGGAAACTGTGAAAATGGCGAAGGCGTGAAAAAATCAGGCGACAAGGGACAACGCATGCAGAGCGTGGCGGCGCGACGCCGCGGCGGGTAACGAACGACCCAGAAAACAGCAAGAGAAGAAAAGCTGAGAGGTGGGATGGCCGAGCGTACATGTTTTCGTGCGACTCGCTCCGCAATGAAAACATCTATCGAGCGGAGGAACAAGGTCGACCGTTTTTTTCCATATACCTGTCGCGCATTTGCATCTTGAACAGGAAATCCCGTGTTCCCGACATTGCTAAATCAATGAGTCGCGTCCGTGGAAACCGACGGCGTGCGGAGGCGACCGTGATGGACATGAAAAATCATTCCGCGGCCGTTTCGCGTCGACGAACGTTAATTAAATTAAACGAGAGACGAGCGATGATCAAAACGGCTGAAGACACGCGAGCGTTGCGGCGACGTTGATTCGCTTATATTAGAAGGTTCATTAATTCTATTCGGAGTTTGCCTTCGTCTAAGTCTTCGACCTACACGGCTGTGTAAATTTTAACAAATTAATGTTTCGTCATGAACTTAAGGATTAATCGAAACTGCTAATATTACTTTTCGTTCCGGCAACGTTCATTAGTTTATATTAGAAGATTGATTAATTGCATTTGGAATACACCTTCGTCTACGTCTTTTACCTACATGTTCGTGTAAATTTCAACAAATTATTGCCTCGTCGCGAACGTAAGGGCTAATTGAACCACCAAATATTATTTTTCATCGGTGAATAAGCGTCGCAGCGCGGAACAATAACAAGTTGGGAGGCACGTCCTCGAAAGAGGAATTGTTTTTCCCGATATAAAGCATCGGCGCGGCGCGGTGCACAGTGGTTCGGATTGGAAATTCGACCGACATTTTGTCGAAAAATGAACTTTCTTATATTGACATTTATAAGGTTTCTATTGCTTTCTAAATAAGAACCGATGTCTTTGGTTGTAATTTTCTTTCTTTTTTCTTGAAATATTCAGGATACGAAAACCAAATGTCAAGAAGTACGAAGAATTTTCTAACCAGACATCTTTCACTTAAATGATCTGCGAAGGTACTAACTAACGAGCAAACAATTTTAAATATTCTCTGAAGACAATGAATAAAATTTAAACAATAAATTACAAAATTATATATTCATTGCGACAATTATCGGTACATAGGAAAATTTTTTTAACGAATTTTAGTGGAATTTCATTCGGAGGTCTCTCACGGTTCAAGAGGTGTAGTAAAATGTCACCAAATTTTGTCGATCCAGGTCCCTGTGCGGCGCGGCGTTGTACGGTTTCAACGTGCGCACCTCTCGAAAATAGCGTTTTTCAACAAGTGCCCGCGGGCTCGGGTTCCAGCGAGGCTTTATCCACAGTTTAATGGGGGAAGGGATTGGCTACAGTGTGGTGTCTCTCAGTTTTCCTCGGAAAATCGTGCGCCCGTGCCGCGCACGTGGGGAGCACACAGTCGATAGACACCGATGGATTCGCCGGGCCGGCAGGGTTTCTAAAGAGGCGGGCGTCGCGACGCCGTTATCTATCCCCAGTTTTTCCAAGATTTCGATCGCGAGGAATTTCTCGGTGCCCGCGGACAAATTTCTTCCCATTCAGGTATTGATTAGACAGCGGCATGGTGTCGCTTGTAAATATAAATTGCTCCGGGGAGCCCGTGACGATGACAGGAAACTTCAACCATTGGACGCGCCCTGCGCAATATTTATGGCGCGAACGACGTAAAACGATCGGCCATAAACCGTATGAATTATTCACGCGCGCCTCTCTTTTTCACGAACATATAATTTCCGCGGTATCGCGCGCGCTGCATAAATAAACGCGATACCCTGTGTCCTCTCTGCCCAACGGGATTTCGAATTCGACGCGTGCTACCTGCGTCTTATGTAATGAAATGAGCAGAGATGAACACTGGGCGTCATGGGAAATAAGTATACAGGATTAAAAGATACTTTTGTTGCTTTGTCTAGCGTCTGATTCTGGCTCGCAGGATGCGAAACAGACAGATCCTTGGCTGTGCACATAGTTGCACGATTAGAGGTGCGGAGTCGGTGAGGATTTTCAAATTTTCTGGGTGTTTCTATATCTTAATTGATGGGATTTTTCAGATATTTAACTAGGCACGTGGCATGTACAAGATTGTTTCGTTTGCAAGGTCTTTAGCCATTTTCTATTATTTGAAGCGTTTGCAATCTGGAGGGATGAAACCCTCCCCGTTATTTCAGAACTTTCTATACTGTCGTACAATTCTATTTCCATATGCACTTCGCTCAGCTATTTAGGTCAGTCGAGAAATGCTACAATTGTTTTCACATACCATATAATTATGTAAAATACGCAATTATTAGTGAACAAGTCAGTTTCGAGTCTGGCTTGACAGGGAACCAGAGAGGATGAAAGTCGGGGTGTCATTAACAGAAAAATGAATGTTAAAAGTTCACGTTATAACAAATGCGAAGGAGTTTTATAAATTTTTAAATTTATAATTTTATAAAAAATCAATATCTGGTTGAAAATTGGATTAAAACTCAGTTCAGTGTACACTTCATTGTTTTCCCTTGATTAGAGTCATAACCCCGGTAAAACTACGAAAGAACTCTGATGTATTCAGAAAGTGAAACATTCTAAAATGATGATATCACCAAGAAACTTTTGTGTATCCTAAGGGTTAGTAACCCTCGTCCAAGGATCGAAATCTTCAGAGATATTCACTGGTTCACACCTTCTCTAGTATTCCAAACCAAGAAAATCAGACTCGCAGATCTACCAGACAAGTGACATGAATTTTTCTGAAAATACCCGCTAAATTTGAAAGCGTTTGGGGTAGTTTCGACCCACGCGCGTTAACGTGGAATGCCGGAACGGCTGTTCACCCTTACCTTCGATAGTTCCTGCGTGTTTCGAGCGGGGGTCAACGTGTCCGTGGTAACACGCTGCCAGGAGCACGACGTTTCTCTCGGAGCAGGCTGACCAGATGGAACAGGCTCGAAGAGGATGCTTTATGTGCGCCGACAGCAACAGTGTCACGTGCACAAAGGGTGAACGTGTTACGAGAGAAAGAGAGAAAGCGAGAGAGAGAAAGAGAGAGAAAGAGAGAGCGGATCGAAAGTCACCGGGGGCCACGAAAGAGAGCGACGATGCGAACCGTGTCGTCGCGACGTGTGGACGCGCACTGCTCGAGAAACGCGGCACGGTCACTGGGCGTCGCGACGACGACAACGAAACACCACCGCGACGACAACCACGACGCCGACGTCGACGTGTGCTACTAGGCGGTCGGTGGTCCAGGGACGTACGACGGCTGCGCAAGCGCCCCCTCCCCCCGACGCCACTCGCCCGATTAAATTAAACCCAGACTACCCTCTTTCTCTCTCTCTCTCTCTCTACCGACCCTTTTTTCCTGCTTACTTCGACTCGCCACCCTCTCTCGCGGAACCGATGTCCCGTTCCAGGGAGAAATTGGACGGAGAGCAGCTTTTCACCTTCGTGCAACCAGAAATTTCATTTTTCCGGCCGTGATCGATGGATCCTTCACGAAACGGTGGGTCCTTGCGATTTATGCAGGACAATCCTTTCAGCCCTAGGATTTTTCGAGAAAATTACCTAATATTTGAGAATACGTTGAATTAACTTTTTAATAGCATGCTATACTCTGTTCGATAGCATCAAGGGGAACTGTATCGATTTAGCATTCCTAATTTATGGAGATAATAATATATGTAAGCATTTTATGGAGGAATTATGTGTTCTGAATACAAAAAAATTGCTGGCCCTCGACGCCTAATACAACGTAAGAAAATGAAGAAGTATAGGGAACTAAATAATAATAGAACTTGCCCTTATGAAATTTAAACAAATATAAAGAATGTACAATCATGCGAACAACAGTCCACGTTAGTTCACAACAGCGAAGAAAAATAGTCGTATCTTTTTTTACGAAGAATGGTTTTTCAATCATGAGATTGACAATTTTTTTGCCTCGCCAACGAGAATACAAATCTCATTGAATTGTACAAATTTATTCAAAGCAGAATATTTATTTCTACGTATTTTAATCTCAAGAAAAAATACCATAGTAAAACGTACACCCGCAGTAGAGGGGTACATTTACCCTAGTTCTTGAATAAATTCTTTGGCTATGTTTTTTCATACTATTCGTTTGGGAACTATATTACGTGATTTTTAACATCGAAGATTGTCTTTTGACGTGACCAGAATGAACAGTTGTTAGAGGTTGTCGCGCAGTCAAAGTATTAAAGAACCGAACGGAAAAAAATGCTCTCAGAAAATTCGTCCAGGACGCTTCAGAATGGTCAGTCAGCTGGTTATATCAAAGCGTCTCATCTCCTCGCGGATCGTAACCAGCCGTATGAGTTACGGTTGGAACGCGTGCCGGTATGGGACAATAAAAGTTGCATAAAATGATAAACGGACGAGTACAAAGGAGATGACCGCCGCCGGTTTACGGCCTCCGCGATGGGTAATGCTATAGAATTGGACATGTGTCTTTAGAAAGCACGTAATTTGCATTATTCGGAAGCATAAAGCTGGGTTTGTAACTATTTCCCTGAAGCTGCGACAGTAACCGCCTCGTAAACGTAAAAATAGGACTTTTAAAGGCGATTGCAGCCTAGATTGATCTTTTATCTAGCGATTTTGACTACTGAAAAACCCCATCGCATGCATTATCGAGAAATGAGAATCGAGACTACCCCCTCCAGTAGATATTCTTACTAAAGAAAAATAAATTTTCCAATATTTGCATAAAGCAAATTCAATTTTATAATCAAATGTATTGTCTCTGGACGTTCATATGAGTTTTGTATTTGATTGCTTCGAGATTTCACTAATGCATAAAAGAAAGACTCCGACCATACAGATGGTTAAAGACTTGGAGTCTCAGTATTACCGCAGAAAATAAAATTTTACCTTATTCTCATTCCAGTGAAATACTGTATAAAATTCTGACTTAGCAGAAATTTATTCAAGCATCAGTCTAAATGTTTGTAATAGCACCCATAGCGCAAGAAATAAAATTTGCGCGTAATTTTTTCGTACAAAGTTCTCAACGCGCAAGCAAATTTACTTATATATTATATTTTAATTATCAAATTGGATTTGCAAATACCCGTTTCACGATTCCCTCATTGCGAGCTGCATCATTATCGCCGATATTGTTGTAGAATTCTGTTTGTACAGTAATAGGTACATTTACCCTGTCCACCTTTGTGTAATAAGACATTCCATGTTCCAGCTGCGACCGATGGATCTTTCGACAAACGGTGGCTACAGAAGAAAGGCTCTAATGTTGAAAAATCTGCCGAGTTAACTCGTTGATGTTATTTAATTATTTTCATTAAAGATCGCCCCTCAGCTATTGTACATTGTATCAATTTCTCGGATTATCTCGGAAACCAAAGCCGAGCGACCGTGCACACCTAAGATTCGTTTAGTTTTCAATCTCTTTGCGAATAATTAGCAAGACTCTCAGCATTTCTCGCTGGAAAAAGCCACGAAGCCAGGATCGTCTTCGCAAGGAGCAGATAATCCGTTTTGGTGTATCGGAAGCCCGACGGTTGCTAACCTATTGTCGAAAGTTCTTGCGAACTGGCGAAGTACCAACCAAAGTGAATTAAAGCTTACACTGTGCTGGGAAGGATTCTCTGCTTTATCGCTCGGTCCCATGGCATCCAGGGGCTTGCGATTCATGGACACAAACGCTCACACACACGCACACACACATACGCGCGGTTAGAACTTTCGAGTCTGCAAATCGATGGAAATAGAGATATGGTTTGTTAAGCCGACCAGCTTAGCCGACCGCAAATAATTGCGTTACTTGGGAAATAGCAAGAACCATAAGCAACCACACCAGTGAGAACGATAGAAGAATTTCACGGGGGATCGACGACGAGCGAAACTTTTGACGTGCGCTGTACTCGCGGCAGGGTGGCCTGATTAATTACATAATTAATTCTTGGATTCTCGTGAAGCAGGTTCTCGGTCGGTCGTTGAACGAGCACGCGTTAAAGGGAGCGTGCACGCGTTTAAATAATAATAATTCGACCGCCCACATAGCCTGCCGAGTCTCGCTTAAAGCAACACTATTCCGGCACTCGTAAAGGGGATGCTTATGTGTGTCAAATCGAGAGTAAGTGCTTCAATTCATCTGGTATTACTCTTCGGATCTCGAAGGGGCGTCTTGCTCTTCGCGGCCTTCCTAGCAATAAACCGCGGCTCAACGGACGACAGGTTGAACACGTGCAGCAGTTGGCTCTCAGAATGTTGAAAATTTCACGAAGAAAAAGTGTCGTTTCTTACGGTGCAGTTTTATTAGACAGTAACAAGCTTTAATGACCAGCCGCCAGTGCTCGGACCTTCGAAGTCTCACCATCTCCTGAAGCCATTCGGAGTTTAGAACCATGAGAATTGTAACACGATGGATCAGTGCTAAGCTCTTCATCTTTTAGATTTTAGATACGTGAAAATTGTAGCACTATCGATCTCAAAGACGACGGAGGTGTCTGCCAAAGTTATCTGTTCACGTGACCCCACGATCTCACGTTGTTTTTGATCGTGAACACGAAGAATCGATAGGTCACGTTGCTGCCGTCGCAGGCGACGTCGGAGAATAATGTGCAAAGTTAAAGACGCTTGTCGAAATGTCTATCACAGCCAGTTCACAGAAAATGTATCAAAACTTGATGACGAACTGGTTCATACGCCGAGCCGTTCTTATCCTAGCTTTGGAGGATCAAATCAGAGCTGTGGCTGGCGGAGGACTTTACCCGTGGAAATTCTAATGTGGGATATACTATGTAAATGTCGGTGTCAAAGGGATCGTCTCTTTGAGAAGACATCTTTGAGGGATTCTGAGCTTAGCGAAGGGCTTCAAGTCTAGGAGAACATCGTCCTCTGTTCGGAGTCTGTTCTCGATCAGAAATCTCTTTTGTAGGTCCAGCTCATCAAGTATCTTAAAGTACGTGGTCAGAGATGATTTTGGATACAATGTCGATGAACCGTGTCCTTGATAACAGGAAGTATAAGTTTCATTAACGTGGAAACCACTTCAATAGTGGTAGTTTTAATTTAGAACGTAAACAGTTAATTCGATGATCGTGTTTTAAATCCACCAGAAAAAGTTCTTCCGAATCTGTGCGCACTCACATAATACTCTCCATAATACTGATTCTCGAAACCGGCGGGAATTAGCTTTTTGTAAATAAGTAATTGACCGAACGTTAATCGCTCGTGCTAATTCTAAACCGCGTCGAGACCGCCATCGTGCGCAATCACGCTAGAAGATTCAAGAGCATTTAGTCAGCACAGGTGTGCTTCTCGAGAAGCAATTAATCGGCAAGCTTTCAATCCAGTTATATCCCCGATTTCGATGCTGGAGGAACGGCGGCACGAGAATTCGAATTCCTGTGGGTCACAATGACACCGATAAAATTAGCCGTCGGTACGGGTTCGCAATAAACCCGATCGATTTAACGGCTCGCTGAATTAGGTTTACTCGCGACGGACCTGGATCTCCCAATCGCCGTTGAATAAAAGGCATCGCGGTCCTCCGACGCCCCGATGGACGAACTTTCGGGGAGAAAGTACGACATCACGAACGTAGAAGAGAGGCAATCTACGTTACGATCTAATTTCGACGATCAATCACCTATCCGCTTGTTTAGTAGTTTACTGCTAACACCCACTTCACTAATGCTTAACAAAGTAGGGGAGACCGGGGCAAAAAATTACCGGGGTTAATTGTTCCGATTATTATTTATAAAAAAAGGAGAAGTACGCGCCATTCGTTTTCAATTGTTTTAACATCGTTTCTGTTACAAGTAATATGTTTTGTTAAATACGTGGTTCGTTTATGAACATAGATAATTCCATCCGCTGCTTGTGCAAAAACCTATTGCAACATTTTAATTTTAAAATCTAATAAATTTATCAATAAATTACCCGTTAAAGATGAGAATATCTGTTACTACGTCATTTTATATGTTTCTTCAAAATTAGAACTTATAGCCCCAGTTTTCCCTACAGTTTAAATAAATGAAATGGTTTACTTTATTTTTTTTAAGAATTCTGTAGACTTCTTGCGGATTAACAACTGCCTACATGATATACGACAACCGTCAGAGGAGCGATTCAAGTCACCAGGATGATCCGAGACGTTGATCCCCGAGGCTCTGTGATCTTAGAAATCCGAACGATGGAAGCTCCACGCGCATCACTTTGTCTCTGCCTCGCTTCTCCGGCAATTATTCATTCACCAACGGGTAGAGGGAGGGGGAATTTACTTCGTCGAGTAATTAAGGGAATTCTAAGTGTCCGTTTGATAGACTCTCCGTTGTTTCTTCTTCCTCCCGCTTCGTCAGCGTTTTTTCAAAGCGCTTCAACTTCCGGAAATCTCGTTATGCTCGCCAGCAAGAAAATGGAACGTCCACGTCGAAACGTGCCGAGTTCAAGCTTTCATGGGTAGTACGTATAAGGAAGCGCTTGAAAATAGTATTACGCTTGTTCAAACGTTCTTCTCTTGCCGCTCTAAACGCTCTACCTGCTGTTTCCGCGCCTTTTCTCTCTCTCCGAATTCGACACGTTTTTTTCACGTATGCACCCCACGTAGAGCGACAAATGCGAGAAATCAATATGCTCTGCGCATCGTTCTATTATTTATAAACGGAACGAACAATCCAGGATGCGCAGGAGTTTCATTTTTCATATTCAATAAACGACTCGGATTTCGCTATTTATCATTCCATTAATCTGCACTTTTTTTATTCTCATGTCAATCTGACAAATTTTGCCTCATACGTGATATTCCCGTTGTGATAAATGCGAAAGACCGGCATGCCGGGCACATCATTTTATTGTCAACGAATAATACAAACTATACCGAATGCACGAGGATTCATTTTTTATTTCTAATACACGCATACATACTAGAATTTGCTGTTCGCTATTTTTGTATGCGTTCAATTCAAATTTCCCGGAATTGTGACTATTTTAGAATAGGGAAATCACACCGAACATGTTTCGAATTTTTGATTGTTGATTCATATTCAGTACTTCGTATACCGGGTGATTCACGAGAAACGGAACAAAATAAATAGCTCCGTTAGGCTTGAAGCAAATTCAAAATCCACTTTATTCGAAATTTTTACTTGGTTACAATTTTTTCCCAAGTCTGGCTTAAAGATAGAGGAAAATGTCGGAGAGAAAAGTTGTACTGTAATAGGGGGCAAATATGATAATACAAAGAAATGTTCTGGTGCCATCAAAAGATCTTGAAAACGACAACAATCAGAACATTTCTTTATTCTGTTTCTCGTGAATCACCCGGTGTACACATTTGTACCATATATATTTCAACGAAGAAATCAATAAATATTCTTTGAATCTAAGGTAAGCTATCCTAGAAATTCGGAAAAAAATCCTCTCTATATAGTTTCTTAAAAAACAGGAAACAGTTTCTCTTCCCTTAAAAGGATTAATGAAATTAGCTTATCCCGAACGACAAAACACAATAATGTGTTTAGTTCATCAAAGGGTCAAGTATCGAAATAAATCATTTGGGAACATCGACAGCGGTTCCACGCGTGTATAAAGTTCGACTACAGTCGTAATGCCTCCGACTCTGCGCGGACCGTAACTACTAGCGTGTCCGTTCAGAGCTTCGCTTCGCCTCGCCGCAATTCGAGCACAACGCGTATGATCGTGCGGCCATTGACCATCCCCGCGGACTGCTTCCCGTGTTGTTCATGTTATTCACATGACAAATTTGTTTTCCACTGAACGAGGACCTTCTTCACAGTGAGCGGTCGCGCGCACCGAATAAAGATTTATGAAAGCGTCTCTTTAATGGACGCGTTCGAACGACCCGAGCGTATAATCGCCTTGGTGTGCGAACACTGTCCGATGTATCGGTGGCTATAAAGAAGCAGCGGAACACTCGAACCAGGATATTTTCCCGTTTGTCAATTAATTTTTCCGAAGCGGTCTTGAAATATTCATCGGAACGACCTCGCGTATTCTCGTTCGCATATCGATCTGTCCGAGCAGCAACGGAATGGAGGTCGTTCTTAAATTTGCCAAGCTCGGAAAACAATGTAAAGGAACGGCGGTTCGAGACGAGGCATCACTGGGTACGACGTGTTTCTGTCGGGAATGGCGACGCTGATGGAAAGGCATTGTCCAGGCCAATCGATAACGTTTTAGAGTAATAACCGCTTCAATTTACGACGCACTCAAGCATTTTTACGCCGCGCCGGCTACTCTGGCGGAGTTCGCCGCCGCGCCCGGGTAAACAGCGGCCGCTTCGAAATTCATGCGGGTTCAGCCGGAGTCGTTGGCGTCGAAATCTTGGCGGCTCGAACTAGAGCTTCCCTCGTGAAACTAACTTCTCCACGCTTGCGTTTACACGCGGCGGTCAATTTCCAAGCAGTCTTCTCGTTTATTCAACAGTCACCCAGCTGGCCTGACCGCCTCCGCCCGGATAATCTCGTTTTCGTAGCGGCGCGAATGAATTACTGTGACCCGCTGTAATAACCCCGGAGCACTGTTCTATTATGTATATGCCGACATTCGCGGACAAGTGCACGGACAGGCACGCTGCACGGTAATGGGATGGACTTTCGCGAGGAAGGTCGCACCTCGGATGACCTGGAAGCCTCGAATTTAGCTGACTTGACGCGAGTTTTCGTTAAAATCGCGCGGATATGGGCACAATCATCGTTTGCATGCATGTCCATCGGCCAATTGTTTCGTAAAGCGAATTTACATAGTGAAAGCGGCGGCTCTCTCGTTTCCTTGATAAGACGGTAAGAAGCAATTGGATTACTATGCCCGTTGATGAAACGATCTACTCGGCGGGTATCCTCTTAATGAGAGACCCTAAGAAGCGGATAATCGCCTGCGGAATATCGGAATCCGCAATATCGACGGACTGGATCGTACGGGGGAAAACAAGTTACCACAAGGCCGGCGCGCCGGCACATAGTTGCGCGTGTTATTAACAGGAGGGTGGGTCGTTAAATTTCCCGCCGAAATCGGCCCTACTTTACGAGCCACCCATGCCCCGTGCTAGACTCACTTTCTCCACGAAGTGCTTCCTCGTTGTGAACTTAGCGCCTACTTTGCCTGCTCGTCCGGTTGCTCGTAATTTTCGCCAGGAGTTCTACGGCGCGAGGAAACCGCGATGCAGACGGAAAGTTTCCTCGTAAAATTGTTTGACCCGCCCGAAAGCAATATGTTGTTCCACCACTGTGGTCCGCGACTGTTACAATCCACGTGGCTAACGGTAGGACTAATATTTCCGATATTGTGGTTCGAGTAGTTTTCGAAACTGGGTGCAAGATTCTGCTCCATTCGTTTTCGATTTGATTATGAATGGCTAAAACGGGTCTGAAATATCTGTGGGTACAAACCTAGCTCTAATCTACAGGAATCTAACCACGACATTTTAATTGAAAAATTTAATTCAAGCGCTTTTTATCAGTGTCGTCTATGATTGGGCGTTAGAATACATTTTTTACGTTTGCATATTGTCCTAAAAATCCTCAGCGTGCCAATGCACAGTGACATTATGAAATCAAAAATGCATTTTCGCCACGAGCAAATAAGGTCTACCCTATTGTGCAATGGCATCGGATCTTGTTGAAGTCCAGGCTCACGACGAATCAAGCTCCATTTGAGACAGTCGATTCTAATTACGGTGTCATTGGCGATTGATACAGGATCATTTGCTACACGATAGCGCACGGACGAATTATTTCGAGTCCGACTGATATAACGCCAATTTTCGGGAATCAGAATAGCATATAAACACTGTCTCAGCTATGCAACCGGTTAAAAATTCACCCGTTGCACGCTGGAACGAGGAAGTTCGAAGTCCAGACCGCGACACACTTTTCCGCTCGCGATTTAACCATGAATAATTCACGGAAAAGTGAATTGATTCGCTTTACACGGATGGACCCGGATACCGACGCAGATTTTCTCCCTCTCTCTTTCTCTCGCGCTTTATCTCGTGAATTATTCACGGACAGATCGCCGAAACGCCTTTAGGCGACCAGCGCAAACATTTGTAAAGGTGATGTCCCTGGAGACGGTGTCGATCCTTAGAGAAGGTAGGATGGTAGGGAAGGACGCGAAGAAAAAGAGCAAACGCGAGAAAGTCGCGACGTTGATGGAACTCGAACGGAAGCTAATCGGCAGTCCTTGGGTTAGGCTGATGGCAACGAATCGTTGGCCACCTAGAAATACGGGTACGTCGATAGCCTAGAACGTTGTACATCTGTCATTCGTGGCTTGTATATTACTGCTAGACCGAGAAATATCGCTTATCTACGGAATTATCGACAGCCGACAGTGGGCGACGTCGACATTCCCCGATATGGCAGGAAAACGAGAATATTAGAAATCGAACGGGACAAGTGATGCAATAAAACTGGAGTGCCTGTCGGAATTTAATAGCCGTGTACCTCGAACAGTTACGACGAGAAAGAATCATGTGCACACGCTTGGTCCAGCCCGCGAAACGTAACGGCCGAACGTAAAACGTGGAGGATCGCAGCGAACGGATCCTGAATCGAGTTAATCTCCATCATTTTATTTGGCTCCTGGCTAATGAAGCATTCACGCCAGATGGGGAACGTTGAAAGACAGTACGAGGGACAGAGAGAATAGCAAAAAGGAAGAGAGAGAGAAAGAGAAAGGTATAACTGAGGTATAGTCCGATGAAATAGTTCGGCAATCAGAGAAGCCCGAGGAAACGGCAGAGGAAGCCGGAGACGGATTGAAACAGGGAGAAGTTCCAGCAGGCTAATTATAGGAGTTCATTTCACGTCGGCCTTTAATCACTCGATTACGAAGGACAAAGAGCATCCGCTATAATGGCCGGGCGAAGGTGTATAGAGTTTAGAATTTCGAACGATACCCGCAATACGACTCGACTACGCGAATATTAATCTCGCGACCGGAACCGCGCCTTGAATGGATGTATGTATCTCGCGGAAACAAGCCGTTGTGTTCCGCTATAATTTATAGTGATACGTTAATTTTCGTCCAGCATAAGCCAAATTGATACGTTTATACTGATCCTCGGACTTCTTTCAGTGTTCTCAAACTTGTCGCATGTAGCTGGCAAGCAGATTCTATATATTAAGGGTCCAATCGAAAATCGTAGCCTCTCTCTCACTTTGGCCATTACATTGATCGGCGATAATAATCATTGCCAAACTGTCGGACGTATTAAATCGCCGCAGATCAGTTTCCTTTGTCCCGCGCAATGCAGTCGGTGCGCGCCAAATGCTTTTGTTCCTTTTTTTAAATGATTTGTTGGCTGCGCCCACAACAAAAAAAAATAGAAATCCGTTCATCGACAGAACTTGTAACGAAGTCCGTAACAACGCTACGAGTTACGCCACTGTTCCGGGTTTTCGCATCCGACGTTCCATTGAAAGAAGTAATTGAACAGTGAAACATTTTATAACGAACCGTGGCAGTCCGACACGGCGGGTTTTATCATTAAAGTTACGCCGGTTTTTCTCTTCACGCGCGAGAAGGAATGCGTACATATTAAAAATGTACACGTACCCGGAGAAAAACTGACACAAAGGGGTACAGTTAAGACAAGAGAAAAAAATACTGTTCTCCCAACGAGCGCGTTAAAAGGATGTAGCTCGGCCAGTTTCATTTTCAGAAGATTCTGGAGCTGGGGCTTGCCAGACAAAGCCACCTTTTCCCTTTTACAATCTTCCTCTTGGCTCCTTCCGTTTTCATCAATGTATGCGAGCTACATGTAAGGTGCGCTTTTCTATTCAACTGAGTAGGAAAGATCGTTAACGTTCTTAATCTCAATTATAGTAAAGTATAGAACTCGCCACGTGGCGAGACACCATAGTTATATAATTCCACTCTATTTTAGGAGGAAGATTAGTCTTTCAATTATCTTACCTCTCGGCGTTCATACAAATAACCACATTGTTGTTCATTTTAGCGAATAAAATTATTGTATTTCAATATTTTTGCTTGAGCGAGCTGTTAAAGTCTAACAGACAGTATTGTACATTCGTAATTGGCGCCGAATCTTTCGCGGGTAGAGTACGTCAACATATTAAAATAATCGTATCTTGTTGGTCGAATCGACTCCGTTTCAGCCAATGAAAGTGTCGCTGTCGAACTGTGCGCATTGCGCTTCTATTCAGTGCGCAGCCTCCATCCATTTTTCGAATGGAGCAGAGCGACGCGTGAAAATGCAGAAAAATGGTAATGTACTTATAATTTATTGCTTTTTAATGCACATACGTATGTACTTTAGATTCCGAGTAAACACTATTACTGTTCTATCCTTTGACATAAATGATATTTTCTATTTTTGTACATAAGTAATCTCTTGCATTCAGTTCCAACCGTTGTATTGGGTTGGCAAGAAAGTAATTTCGGTATTTTGAAGTGAAATGAAACCCAATTTTGTTATTCAATGTGTCGCAGCTTTCTGGAAATTTAACTTAACTTGAAATTAACTTGCCAGAAATTTATCGATTAAAATTCATTGCTTAAAGAAATTTTTATTTCACTTCAAAATACCAAGAAGTTACTTTCTTGCCAACTCAATACAATAACAATGCATTTTATTTACTGATCGGATCATACACACATCACACATACTTGCTTATTAACACAAAATGTAAAAAAGTATCAAAAAATTTAAAATATATCACTTATTGATACAATTTATTGAAGAGGTTCATATAGTGGTAGGGGTTGATACTCTGTCTGGATTAATTGCGGAAACAATTCGCGGTTCTATTAATTGGGCAATATTTATTGTTATAGTATCATTCAGCGTGCGTTCTTCTTCGTCTTCGATCAGTGTAAATTTGCCAACTGGTACTTGAACCTCGGAAACTCCTTCTGTGAAAAATCAATTCTTTGATTGATTGTCTGAAATTTATTGCTGCATACGACAACTTCAAATTTACTTACGTAATACTTTGAATGTGTACAATAAAGTTTTTGGGCAATAAGATACTACTTCTGCCACAATGAAGTCTGAAACTTGTGGTGTATAGTCCGAGCCAATTTTCAGCATCTGAAAATTCAATTTGTACAAATATACAGTGCCAGTTATGTTGACTATATGGAATGCTTACCTTGAAGGCCATAACACATTTCAGTTCAGGTTTCGTTAACAGAGCTGGACAAGCTTCAAGATCTTTGCTCGTTAATTGCGTCTTCTCTTGCAACTTTTTGAGTAAATTGTTACCCTTGCTTTTAGTCTCGATAGAACCATTAAGTCGAATCTCTTCATCGGACATACTTTCAAGTTTGATCTCTTCCTTCACCTGCGAGTTTGTGAAAGTAACCGGCGTAGGATTGTGACCCAGCGATAATAGGTTAGCGAGCTCATGAGAAGGTGCTACTTTGTTAGTGTACGATCCATTCATCTTTTTATTTGGGGTAGTTGGCTTTGTTACTGTTTCTGGAGAGTCTAGATTATCAAACCTTATATGCTTGCTAGTTGAAATCACATAAGTATTTATTATTTTAGGCTTCACTGTAACAATCTCACTTTTAACAGATTGTTCAACTTCCTGTGTCTTCTTCTTTCGAGTACGTTTTCGTTTCCTTTTGAAAGGCGATTTGTCATCTAGATTAAAATCTATGAGTTTCATTCCATCTATTTCTGAGTCCTTTATACTCTCTGTTTCATCTTCTGTCCTTTCGCACAATGTACTAGTTTCTAATGCATCTGAAACAATATTTTTACATGTGCCACTACCTAGTTAGAAGCAAATCTAAAACTTAAAAGATTTATTGTTTTACCATTTTGGGATCTATCTAAGACTTCAATTAATTCATTCTTTTCAACAACAGTTGGCTCCGATTGAACTACGTAATACTTAGTCTGTGACTCTTTGTGTACAACTGAATCATTAACTATCTCTGTCTGTGTACAGTTGCTCTGTATTTCTGGTACTGGTGTTCTAGTTCTGGTTACTGTTATAGGTAGATCTGTTTCACTTCGGAGCCCTGTTCCTGGGCAAACTCTGTAATAATTTAGAATTTCCGGTCACTTATACATTTATAAGAAATTGTTATTTACGTGCTAGTGTCTCAGTAGTAGATTGATAGATAAAATATAAAACAGTACAAATTTAATTTAAAATTACTATTTAAATACTACTCATACATATAATAAGCAAAGACACTTACAGAATTGTCTCGTTCTCTTTGAGAACACGAATATCCTCGTTAGGTGGTAGATATTCAGCCTTATTTAACAACAAATGAAACGGTTCTTCGATGCCAAACAACTTTCTAATGTGATCCATCGCGTGAGCGATGCGAAGCATCTTCGCGCTGTCGACGAAAATCCAGCAAAACCGACGAACATCATTGTAAAATTTACATAAATCTAACTTAATACGAAAATTCGATCGGCACATCTTCACTGTTGCTGTCGAGGTTAGGTTTCATTGATTTTTTGAAACGTGCACCATTTCCCTGTCGGTCGCTGGTAGAACCTGATAGAACCACAATCTCGCCAGAGATCTTATTACCATTCAATGTTAACACTCAATGTTAGCACGAAGAAAAAACTTTATACTCCATTCACATTACGTGTATTTAATATGATTTGGCGAAAATCAATTAAATGTTGAATATGACATTTATAAAGCCTCTTTATGCTTATCGGAAAAATTACTTATTTTATATTCATTGTTAACGGACAATCTAGTAATGTTACCTTTTACGCCTTTCTAATCTTGTTAACATTACTAAATAAATGTTTATAAAAATTTATATGGTAGTAATTTAACTAATTGTAAGAAGGTAAAAAAGGCACTTTCCTCATTTTGTTAATATAATACGACTAATAATTACGTAATTGGAATTGATGTGTGTGTAACGTTATCGATACTATCATAATTTCTGTAAAAACTCAGGAAAAGTAGGGTATGGAGTGTTCAGATGTTCTGGCTTCACAAATATAAACATTTTTATTCAATGAGAATCCAGGCAGTCAAAAAACGAAGACAGTTGGTGTCCATGGAAGTTGAATATGACATCCATCTTTTATTTAATTTCTGATAACGCAATGATACAAAGTTAAGAGCTTATACACTACTAGTGTTCTGTGGCCAGATTACTTCGTCCGGAGCTACGCTAGGAATTTAGTCACAGTCGCGTCACGAGCACGAGACCCGATGATCGTTTCCACCGGTGGAAACGGTCGGGTTTTTCGCCCGTTCAAGTCGTTTCTCGATCTAGACAACATTAAATCTAAAATAACACGAAGGTAACGGGATCGCAAAAGTCCAGGTGAATAGGTGTATGTATCAGCAGAAGGTACGCTTACATATAGAATCCTCCGAGCAGTACCGGAAAGCATCGACTCGAACGCGGTTTACATTCAAATTGATTTATCATCCTGTTCTAGTGATGCGCAATATTTCAATGGTTCATGAAACCCATAGATCGCGGGCAGCACCGCCCGCGGCCGTTTAACCTTGCCTATTTATGTAAAATTATGGCCCAATGTGGGCTTCGATTCGACGAAATATCCACATCACAATATTCTGTTATTTACATAGACTCTCTACATTTATGCTAACGAAGTTATATATCTATATTTATAACGAAGTATATGTATTTATATCTATCTTTATCATTATATTTATATTTATATTCATATTTATATTCAAATTTATCATTATATTTATATTTATATCTGTATTTATATTTATATATATATATTTTTTATGTATATCGTAATATAAAGATGACACTCCGTCTCATTTTTCCCAAAATGATATAATTACAACACTGTTCGACAAATGGAAAGTACATACAATAATAAATGCTCGCGGTCTAATCTTAAAATCAACGATCGTTGCATATGATTCGCCGCATATTTTTCTTCGTGGATATACATACGTTGCCGGCAATAAACGATAGTGTTATGGTGTCTTTCAGCGTGCAGCGCATACCTGTTTACACTATTTAGAATATTTAAAAAGCTAATCCGCGATCGAACAGAGCTTGTACCTGGCATTACAGGCGTTCGGCCTGAACGTTATTGTACTTACAAGTAACTCAGGCTCGGGCAAGGCAATCGTGTATAAGAATGTTTACTGATTATCGTAATTGACAAATAATTCGATATTCCACGTGAAGAAGAGAGAGATATATAGAAAGAGAGTGAGACAGATCGGTGTTCGCGTCATGTACATCCGAAGATTATGGTGATCGATAACTTATATTAACGCTGCAAGCACCGGATGGGCGAAAATAATCTTTCGTTTGCTTCATTTACCGAAATCATAAAGCTAAATTTATTCGGTTTGAAATTTGGATAGACGAGTGTTGGTAATTTTGATAATAAGGGGTAGAACTCGCTTTCCGCAGTCGGCACTCTCAGCGTTAATTGCACGACGTGCATTCGCGAAGGTAAACACTGGAGCGTGGATCTTCATATATGCTCTTAAATAAATTGCAGAGAACAAGGGCGTGGGCGGCGTGGGGAATTCAATCAAGTGGCCAACGATGCTTTATAAAACGGTGTTCCATGGACGTGGCGCGTGTTGCTTGTAACGGGTAATAAGATAGCGAGTTGGGCAGTGGGAGAAAAACCCTGAAGTAGGACATTGTACAGGACACCCCGACACATCCGAAAAAAGATTGGACACGGTTTCGTAATTCGGAATAATTGTTCAACGTTCACGCCCGAGGCAATTTGGTCGATTCTTCACCGACACGAACAATTTCGACGCCCGCGGCTCGAAACAGACGGCGGGGGCGCTCGAAATTACTCATCGGATTCCAATTTCCATAAATCTACACAAACATCCGCAGTTACCGCTTGGAAGGGAGAAACCCCCGCGACGCTTAATAATTAGACTGCAGATTTTGTGCGTTCATTGTTAGCAACACGTACGATAAACTTTGACGTAGGTTGTATAGACTAGCTAAAGAAAGGTATCGTTTTGTAAATTGGTTCGTGAGATTGGTGTTTGCATGAAGATCCGCAGTCTACTGGAAATCGAGGAGAAAATAGTGAGTACACCGAGCACGTATACCTGGGCTAAGTACACCGAATTAATCGAACAATGAAACATCTATGTCTCGGAGAGGTTGACCCCCGATTTCGCGCAATGCCTCACTATGCGGACGTTTCTCCTGGTCGCCTCCTCGAGGTCGGGAGGAGTCGAGTTGTTCTTCGGGGTCGCTGAGAAGATTGGAACCGGAGGCCCGCTGCGCGCCGGGGTCCGGAACAAGAGATTAGCGACGTTCATTCACGGAGGAGCTCCTCTCTTTCTCGAGCCCTATCTTTCCAGGCCACGCGCGCGTCGTCCCTCGAATTCCTCCGACGCGGCGCGGCGTCCGAGAGAATCGGTCGCGAACTCGGGGGAGATTTCATCGATCGATCCGAGCGAATGGGAATCACTGATTGTGTTCGGATCGACGCCGAGCATAACTCTTCTCATCCCCCGATGTGGAAACGGCTGATCGTTCTCTCGGCTGAGACACGGACCGAGCCAGACCCTTACGAGAGAATGCAGGAATTCCTCTTGGACTCGGACCGCTCGCGGATCTGCTGCAGATGCTGCAACTGCGCTGGCGATGGCACGTGAGCGCTGCTGCTGCGGGAATTCAAATGCTGCGGGGGAGGCAACGATTGACGCCGACGACGACGAAGAGCCGGACTCAGGTTGTACTTCAGCTTCGCCTGGATCAGCAGCTCCTTGAACACCTGCGAGATGTTTGTGTTGTCTTTCGCAGACACCTCCACGAATCCGTTCTCCCACGTGACCGTCACCAGCTTCCGTGTGCTTTCCGTGTCCACCTGCAGATAAAATTCAATCATTAACGCTGTGGGAATTGATCTAGGGAGCACTGAGAACTACGTTAAGGTTGGATCTCCTAAGCGCGTCTGAACGCAGCGATTTGCAATCTTGGAGTCTCCTAATATTCGACACGAAAGAAAACTTTTGCATCTAGAAGCGTTTAGGAGGTCCTACCTTTACAGTAGGCGATCGAATAGCTAAACACTTGTGTAGATTACAATTGCCAACATATATATGTATGTATATATATATATATATATATATATATATATATTTAGCAGATTCTATTAAAGTATCAATTCTGAAGTAGTATGTCTAAAGGTAGTGCACCAATCCAGAGCAACTCACCGCCTGTTCCGTGGTGACCAAGTCGACCTTGTTGCCGACGACGACGATGGGTACGGCGCCCTTCGCGGTGTAGATCTGCGCTTTGAGTGTTTCGACCTCGCTAAACGTACTTGCGTCGTTGACGTCGTAGACAAGGATGAACGCGTCCGCGGACTTGATCGAGAGGTCCCTCATCGCTGGGAACTCGTACGAGCCTGATGTGTCGAGGATATCGAGGGTCAGGTGTACCCCGGAGACGTTGAAGTCACCGTGGTGCATCTCCTCGACGGTTCGCTTGTACTTCGGTGTGAACGTGTTGTAGAGGAACTGATTGATGATGGCGGACTTGCCGACCTTCGCAGCGCCCATCACCACGATCTTGTGCCTTATGTTGCTTTCGGCCGGTTTACCGCCGCCGCTGTCCGATTCCGACAGCCTCTCGTTCCTGAAACAATCATCGATCCGGTCCGAGTTTATTTCGGGCTCACGGAAACTAGCTGGGCTTTCTAATCGAGTTGATGACGGTCGCGCCGCAGGCGATCAAACAGGAGCGTCGCGCGCAGTAAACTGAAATTAGAGTCTACCGGAGGAAATAAAATTTCTTGATGTCCTCCTTCGGCTAGGACCGGGAGGATCTTAACGAGGGCTGAGGTTCGGGCGAAAAGAGGCAAAAGAAGCCTCACGCGTTTAAGGGGACAACAGCACCCGGTTGAGAGAATGGTGCTAATGAACGTTAAAGATCCCTTTCACAGGCATCAATGCCGTTATTGAGTACGCGTTTTGTGTCTGTCCTGGTTTCGTGCGACCGTTGCACCGCGTTCTCTGTACTGTCTTCTATCGCGGCGGTAGCGACAACTGTGCTCTTTGCATGCACCAGATAACAACTGTTTCTACCCCTAAGTATATCTTCGTCTTCGTCTTCGTAATCATCCACGCTTATTACAGGAAGGAGTCGGGCCGTGGTTATTACCGTCCGCACAAAGGAAAGAGAGACGAGCTTCCCTTTTTGTGAAGTCTCGCCGCAAAATTAAAGCTCCGCCCGCCCACCAAGAGCGAGTCAAGAGAGGCCAGAGATGAAGAGGCCGGACGAAAGGAGGCAGAGAGCCTAGCCGGGACCCGCGGGGTAAGTGGTTGAAGGCTGAATGTGTTTCAAGTACCGCGCTAGACGCTGTATCTTGCTCGTTTTGGTCGCATTTCTATGTTTCCACCCCGTTACACAATTTCCTCGATTGCAACCCCTCGATATTCGAAACGCAAGACACTAAGGTAGCAATATACTACACGTGGCGGGATAGTTGTGTGTTCCCACCTTTAATTGCGTCGGTGATTGAGACGATGCTCAGGGGGGTATTTAGCCCGAAAAGTCGATTTAAAAATGTTGCGTAAATCGTAAAATTATTGTTGTCCGCCGTAGTTAATTGTGTAAACTTTTACATTACAGGAGCTTTTCATGTGGGTATACAGAGCACTTTCACACAGATGTCATTTCATTATCATCTAAGTTAGTATGGTTATTAATATTTGAATGTAATTAATTGTTCTGTAAGTTTTTTACGATTATGAAGCTTTATTTACGATTTCGTTATATTGTTCAGTAATGTCCGGTACTCTTTCTGGTATCATTACATTCAATAAAGGTTTGTGGTCATAAGTGCAAAAAGTCCCAGGTTTACACAGATTGAAGATGAACAGTATTTCAGCATCTACAAACTTCTATATATAAAATTTCGGATAAAAGTTTTTTAACGCAAAATAAGAATCATTTTAATTTTTTAAATGTTAAAATACATTTTCGATTTTATAATGTTATAGTTGACGTTAAGACAAACATAACGACCTACTATGTTATGACGTTGAGTCCATAAATAATGCTAAAATAGTTTTTTCCTCACTTTTTGGGCCAAATACCTCACTGTGAGAGGAGGAATGCGGTGCTTTGAGGCTGCACTACTGGAAATATTTGTGGGTTTCTTCGCCAGTCCATTCTCAACACATTACCCAATGTCGATTATTTAAAATTTTAAAACAACTTAGCAATGCAGTAATATATTTGTAATTATGTTATAGTACAGGTTGACATGTTCCTTCAAAGTTCGAAATCATGAATAAAACTCAATCTGTAAAATGAGTGAATTATCGCTCGAAAGTCTTTCACCAAACTATTTCTATGGAGCGTTAAGGAGATTGAAGTTAAATGAAAATTTCCTCTCTTCACTAGTCTTTTCAGTAAATTAAAAGAGTAATGAAATTGCACCATATTCTGCTGACTATCGTATTTCATGGACTCTAAATCGTATAAAATGTGACGAAGAAAAATCTTCAGTCCACCATGTCGCATATATCCACAAAAAATTATTATTATTAACTATTAACTAATTCGCATGAAAGAGAATAACCATTTCCAGTAGTGTACGGACGAGATAAGAATTTTACATAGCAGAGGATTTTTCTGAAACAGAATATAGATTATAGGATGTTTCTGTAGATTCATATTTTTATCTCTCAAACTGATTTCAATAAAACTTTATTTTCGTAACATTTTCGAAAAATATTAAAAAAAATGAGATTCTATGAAAATTTCAATTTTATTCAACACCAAAAGTTTCCGATACCATAAATATCGAGCGATCAAAGAGACTAGATTTTATCTTTTTATAATAAATTCCAAACATGAGTTTATGGTAAAATGTTAAGCGTGGACGAAGTGCTTTGGCAGTGAATTGTAAAAATTTAGAAAAATAGTTAATCGATTAATATTGTGAATGGTTCAATGGAAAACCGAGAGATCTATCCAGGTGATTTTGACGTCTCTGCCATGCACTTTCAATATTAGACGCCACAGATACAGGAAGATCCGCAGTGTGGAGGCGTTTCTCACCTGACATGCTTCGTCGGCCCGTCTTCCTGGCCCTCCTTTAAGGACGACGGCTGTAGACTGAACCGACGTCGAAATTGATGCCGTCCTTTCATCATTTGTGCGAGCGCGTACCTATAAAAAAGCAAGTTTCATGAGCTACAGCAGTCTATATGTATCACGTAAAACATAAAAAGGGAATTCGAGAGTGACGGGCAGTGAAACGCGTCGTTCCGTCGACGTAAGGTACCCCTCGTTAAGGTATAATCTAAAAATCTGTTTATTCGTATTATGTTTTATTCGGAGAATTTATTTTCTATCGATACATAGTAGTGGTAAAACTTCAGATGGTATTCGATTCTTAGATGTTTTAGGTTGAACATCACTCTATTCTTTGAAATATATCCTTATTCATTTTATCCGTAAGCTCAATAAGGAGTACAATTTTCCTATGTAGAAAAAACGTAAAACATTTTCTCAAAATTTCTTCGAAATTTCCACTAAAATTCATTAAAAAATTATTCCTACCTACTGATAACTATTGTAATAAATATATTTTTTGTAATCATTCTTTACTTCGAAAAATGGCCTATAATCATCTGTACGACGTTTTGAAAACTGTTCGACGCATCGACGATTTCTTCCAATTTCTACGTTCTTGGAGCCAAAGCTGCTGACCGGTTCGCATATGAAACCTGGAAAGCTCCTGGACGTCGCGTCGTCTACGCTCGCGGTTATAGATCTCTTGCGAGCGCCAAAAAAGCTTATGAAAACGGAGAGAGATGATACACCGTCTGTGTTATATTACTCACCGCTTTTTCTCTTTCCTTTTCTCTGTCCTCGCGCATTAGCACCGGACTGTGACCTGCCGGCTCCGATGCATCGGAGAAATATTTCGCGTGAGTTTCCGGGAGCTTATTCACACTCCCGTTTAATTGTTCCTCTCGCTTATTGGAATGTTTTGTCCCCGCCACCGCGTTCCAGACGGACCGTGCAAACTGCCCCGCGCGACTTCCGGAAACTTTCGAACACAGTTTTCACGGAGAACGGATCGATCCACCTGCAGCTAGACCTCCGCGTTTCTGATAAATCTCGACGAACCAGAAGCGTCGAATGCCATATCGATTCGTTCGTCTACCGCGGCCGTACTAACGTTGATTCCCGGAGGCCCTAACTGCCGGAAGTTTGCGCATCGTTTGTTTCAATTGGCGAATTAAAAAACTTTAAGCCAGCAAACGGAAAATCTGAACATTTCGAGCCCCGGTTTTGAGTCCTCCAGAAACTTTCAAGTAGAATCTGAGGGAGGCTCCGTTCTACGAGGACTTCCAGAAGTGCATTAAGTATCATCGAGCCTTGAACATTGTCGAATCTTTTTCAAGGAGTTCTTCCAGTTTGTAGACACGGTTTACCGGTAAGAAAGTCTATAATTAGACCGGGAAACTTCGCAAAGGAACAAACATTGAATTTTATTTTTCTCCGTCTTGGGAAATTACAAACAATAAGGAACTGTGTCGTACTTTATTCAAGTTTTCGTCCTTGTAAGTTTTCCGAGAGCTTATACCTTGCGCGGGCATTCATAAAGAACCTAGTGTATTTATAATCTCACAATCGTGTGATAATAATTTCTTGAATGAACACTGGCGGAAGATAGAACATAGTTTAATTGAACAAAGTAGGACACGTTTTGTGTTTTAGCTATAAAATTTCATAGGATGAGAATTACGCAGAAAAATGTATATCGCTGGAAAGGTATAGTTGCTAGCTACATTTTTGCTGCAGAAAATATTAAAAAGTCGTGCTTGTTTAAATTTAAGCGATTTTTAGCGTTCGCAACCGGTAAAGGCTCATAACTTTTGAACCACAGACTTGCTAGGATTAAAACTTGGATTTGTGGCATTATCTCGGCAAAATCTGCAGGATTACTTAAGAAAAAGGCAAAAATTTCTGGTTACCAAAGGTACAATGAAGCCAAACTTTTAACTGATAGAAAAGTGTCATGCCATTCTTAATTTCTACTTTTTCTTCACACTATCTTGATAAAATCGTAATAAGAGATAAGAGGTCTTGGGGATCTGAATAATGGAGTCGGTAATTGCACGAGTTCGCACATGTTTTCCGACGAATTTTCGCACAACTCTATCTTCCCACTACTACGTACATGACTACAATACATAACGTTTCGTAAAAGACGTCGCTTGTTAATCTTGTCGCGAAAATCGAGTAGGCATTGTTGCTCGTGAAAATTTTAGAGGCTTTGTTCACGACGGCGAACGTTAAGCGAATCAGCGTAGGTAAAATGTCGCGACCTCAGCGACAACGAATATTCGCGAGTTTAACGAGGACTCGGTGCCTAGAATTTCAAAGCTTCGTTAAATAGGATTCGTTCGAAGCGATTAATGCTCGTCATCCTTTCGACACGACGTAAGCTGGCATTAAGACGCGTCAGCGAGGATTTTCGGCTCGAGGAGAGAGGGCCTCCATGAATTGTTAAACACCCGTGAAAATTATTCACTGCTCGCTTACGCCGAACGAACTCAGTCTCGTGAAATTATGCCCACGTTCAACACTATTTCGCGAGAATAGATATTCGCAACAGATGGATCGTTAACGTTATTAATACTGCGCCGGTGTGGAAGCTGCTGTCTCCAGTCATTTATTTGTAGCTAATGTTAAAGAAAGTATTCCTACAGTGACTCGCATTAATATTCGACCACTGTTTGGGATAAAGTAATTTTTTTTCAAATTGGACGATTCAAGACTTTTTGTGAAGCTAGGATTGTTACTGAAAATTTTGATGAAATTTTTTATATGCGTACCACCAACGCTTATTAAATTTTCAGCACAGGACCAGATAACAGAGATGTAAATAGAAAGTGACCTATGGTATTTCCTCTACAATTCTAACCAGTTGCAAAAATTACAACATTTCTCCTGCAGGTCATTCAATTGATTGAGTTAACCTTTTAATTCATACCATACTATACATTTTAATTTATATCATACCATAATTCAAAACAATATCCACACTGCTATATTCCACTGCGTTTTTGAATACACACACTTACGGGTTCTTGAAGTACATACATTTTTCAAAAATAAAACCAGTTTTTTAAATTTAGATACATTTGGAAAATTTTAAGGAAGTTTTTACGTCATCCAGGTTTCGGCTTGTTGGTGGAAGCAATCAGAAATTTAAAGGGGTTTTATTTCTTATTTCCGGGAGGAAGAGATCTCTCTCCGGGATCGGCTCGGGAAATGAGACGGGAGGAAAAAGCAGCCTGGAAAAGATAAAAATTCGTTAGTGACTTCGTAAAATTTTCACTAGCTACTTGTGCAAACGATCCGTAAAAACGATAGTGGTTCAATTTACTGGATCGATCGATTCTTTCGCGTTTCCTAGCCGCGTCCCGCGGTGACTTAAAGAATTCCAATTTTCAACTTTGTTCAAAATTAATGAAATTTAGCAAATATCACATTACCCAAATGTATCATGCTGATTTTAATAAAATGTATACAGGATATAGTTTGTTAAGGGGGTGAAAACCCTATTTTGCTAATATGTCGAAACTGAAGGATCTAGGATAACGAGGTTTCAAAAATTTGCATGTTTTCGAGCAAGGAATGTAGTCGTGTAAAATCGTTATATTGGGAACACATAATTATGTCTTGAAGTTATTGACCATGAACGACTAAGTATGTAATACTGTAAAATACTTTTTAACAAACTATATCCTGCATGCAAATATCATAAAAATAATTAAAACTAAGTTTTGGTGTGATGTAAGTTTTGGTATAAGTTAGGCACATAAATGATGACAAAAGCTTTGAAGGGAAATGCTGTTCAAGATGGTGACTCTTGGCAATATATTTCCACAATGCAATTTTCTCTCTGCGTTTGACGATGGATTGATTCTTTCGCGTTCGCTGGGCACTTCCGGATTAATCCGAGACCGGTTTCGCCGTCCAATGTCGCTAATGCCTGTCGTTCCGGCGAACGGCGCCCATGGGCGTCCTTCGGCTCCTCGCCGTAGGAGGCGACATTTTCTAATCTTGTCCAGGCCGGTTCCCCGATTCTCCCGTGGATAAACACGTAAACTCACTCTCTCCCGGTAGAAACCGTTTACACCGGATCGATAACGGCCGCGTAACGCAGTTTCCCGCCGCGCGATAAGCTCCGCACTCCGCACGCGTGTCCCCGTGGCGGTGCGAGGCCAGACACGCGTTCCCGATGCGATGGAGAACAAGACCCGAAGGATCGATAGACCGGCGTGATAATTGCCAGGCAACCGGCTGAAAACGACGCTGATACCGTCTCCCGCGAACTTTTTCATCGAAACTCATCCGACGAACCGTTGCGTCCGTTCAAGCTGAGTCGAGCCGAGTCGAGCCGGCTAGGCTCCGTGAATTTATTAACGGCCTGCCGCGTGATTTATAGATTGTGGACGTTCGGGAATTTATAACGCTTTCCGCCGACAACGCAACGCAATAACCCGCCAGTTACAATAAAATGTCGTATTTTTAACGCGAAGCTGGCGAAACATTAATTCAGTAACTCGGTTCTTCTCGAATTTATCTTTAGTTATTTTTAAGGAATCGCCTACGGTAGATCCTGTTTACTAATGGCTTGCTTCGTGATCGATAGCATTTGGAAACTGATCGAACAACCACCTGGTCACAAAAAGATTAATCTTGTACCTGGAGATGAACACTTATTTCGTCATTCGAGTGTCCTATTGCTGTTTAGAAATTTGTTCTTTTCCTTTTAATCTAATAAACGACTCTTTCACTTTTTCGAGTCGTAGTATACATAGTAGTATTATTTATATCGTATTCACGGTTATTAAAAATAAAATACACTCTTTAATTTTACCGACAAATAACAAGTCGAGACCCCACAAAACTTTTTAATGGAACATTTCTTCCATATAGTTGTTGCAGAGGAAGCTATTTAAGCTCAATAGCTTTACTTGCTTTGATCAACTTGTTAAATTGGCTTGCACGCTTGGTTTAAAGTGAGCATTCAAATTTTATGCTCCGAAGAAAGAAAAAGTAAAGATCGTTAAGAGCCGCTAACTAATCAGAGCATTTTTCAAAGGGTAAAACATCTAATCATTCTTATCTCGTAAAAAATACGAAAATAAAAATGAGATGTATAATTAAATCAAGATTCCTTACAAGATTTCATTTGAGATCAAGAGCAAACGGGAACGGAATTATACACATGCCGGGTGATTCACGAGAAACAGAACATCTAAATAGCTCCGTTAGGCTTAAAGATAGAAGAAAATGTTTGCAGGTCATCGATAATTTTAAATGGCACCATATATTTTTTACTTCATAGTGTTGAATCTGATGGCAAGACGAGTTCAATGATTTCGTACGCTGTGACCTTCAAATGATCTTGAACTAGAAAATTCATGATAAAGTAATGACAACTTCAAAGTGTGCAATCATTTTATCACCTTGAGCACTAACACAAACATTTAAACGTTTTGTAAAGCAATCAATTACACTTACAATAGCGTGTATTGAAATTGATCTACAAGATCGAATTATTCTTTCTTGCATGTTCTCTGGTGTAGTTGGTATATGTATACATGTTCACGAGAGTTCAATCAGAAGCGGTGTACTGTATGTTCGCGTGGCGAGTTTCAATTTTTACCTCGTAAAGGAAAGATAAAGTTCCGATGTGAATCGTGACAAAAATTGAAGACGGCGACGTGGCGCACATGCACAAAGCCTGGGGTACGATGCCGGGCTATCCTTTAAAGATACCGAGCAGGAGACAAACGAGCTTGGCGAAACTTTTGCGGCGCGCACGAATGCTGTTACGTCTCGTGTTTTCCTCGGGCCATTAGAAATTACTCCGTGAACCAGCCAGCAGCGCAGGCATTTCGCTTGTTAAACTTTTCCTCTGCTTTCTCCTTCGAAAGAACCGTAGGACTCCAATAAAAAAGCCACCACCACGGACGCTCCGCGTAAATATGTATTCGAGTGCGCGCCGGTCGTTTTCGCGAACAATAAAAGTGAAAATTCGCGGATGCCGGGGGCAGACACGTTTTAATCCTCGCGTTTATTGGCTCATAAAGCTCTGAAGAAGCTGCAGGGGCGTTACTCGTATCGATCAATGTTCTACCGGCGATATTGCCGCCATAAACCAACGAAATGCTCCCTGTCCAACTTTTGAATCCAGGTCCTCAGCGATTTATTTCACCCCGGTTTGTTGTAGCAGTTCCGAGAACAATAATGGACGAATTTACTATCATCAGTCCCCTCACCCTCCGCGATAACGCCTTACGAAAATCCCGCTTGCAAGATAGGCAGTGAACCCCGCCGACGTCGCGCGCTATAAATTACTGTAATTAGGAAACGCGGCGATCAGGCTCCCTAATATATGCGTTGCGATTTGTATTTAACCGCGGGGGTTGCCGGTATCGCTCCTAGGGGAGACGGGCAATTATTGCTCTGCGACTCTTTGGAAGCATTCCCAATAACCGGGAACCTTGATTATTAAGAGCTCAGTTGATGCGCGTGCACGTAATGCCTAAAATACCAAACCGAGCCGCGGACCTGGATTACGTTCGATCACGATCATCGTTGCGTCCCTTCCCTCGCCAAAATTGGATCTTTCCATTCCCAGATTGCTTTATTGGGCTAAATGTATTTATGACTGCGGGTTTACATTTGACTACTGTATTTTTCCCAATGAGATCCAAATACGTAAAAATGAATGTTTTGCCCTGAATAAGTTTGTACAATTCATTTGAGAATGCAATCACATTGGCGGGCAAACAAAATTTTCAATCATTCTCATGTTTTTATAATCTCAAGATTTGATAAAACATACTTTATGAAAGGTAAAAATAGGAGCATTTTTCTTATGTCTTAATCGCGAAAGGACTGTTGTTCACACGATTACGCATTCGTTATTATTGCTTTAAATTACATGACACTTCTGTAAAATTTCGTTTTCTTGACTGATGTCACTTTTCTTATGAATTAATGAAATGTGCCAATTCCACCACTAACATAGTAAATGACACTTTAAAGCACGACAACGAAAAGATCGCCCGAGAACTGGAACTGTTGCAGAAAAATATGCGAAAAGGATCCGTAATATTTGAGTGAAAGACGATTTCGTGGTTTGAAAAGAAGTAATGTTAACAGCGAATTCGCGGAAAAAGCATGTTTGAAATTTAGTAAATACTGTACAGTACTTGCGTCATAGCTGTGGACAAAGAGATTCCTTTGGAATAGAGTGAAGGTATGAGAATTTTAGAATTCGAAATTTAAATTCGTGTCCCAAAGGATGGTAGAAAAACAGGACACGTGTATTGTGCGCAACGCAGTTGCAGTGACATCGAACGAGCGAAAAATGGAGAGAAGTATCGCGAGTGAAAAGTGCCTGCAGGTATCGTTACGACTTCGTCCGTGTAATCAGATGCGTCTCGAGACTCCGGATCGCGAAATAATCCGGATTAAGTAGATCCTGAGCTCGTTCTCCCCTTGGATGCTAGAAAATCTTCCTTTTTGAATATTTTGCCTGAAAATCTGCGAAGAGAGTTCCACATTGATCGACTTTTCTCAAGAATGGAACAAAATCAAGAAGAAAGATCAATATTTTAAATTGTAACTTTTGTGCATGACATCGGGAAGTATGTTCTAGTTATAACTTATCAATAGACCGTGGAACTTCGTACAAAATACAAATTGTCTGCGTCGATTAAAACAGACTGGAGTAAAATAGGAAGATCTTTCGTTTTTCAATAACTTTAATAGACTTTAATTTTTATTGGATTTTAATAAATTCATTCGGTTGGAATATAAATATATCCTAATTTTAGAAGCTACCCGAAGAACTTAGCAGATACCCAAACCAATTTATGTTACTTAATTGTATTGTAAATTGAACCTACTTATTTTTCGCATAAATGGAAATGAATTTGATTCATTTGAAACGATTTTGATCGATTCCCGCCTGATTTTTTAGACTTGACCAACGTAACGCTCTATCAAGAAGTTTTCCCAGTGCGGGCATATCGCATCAGGCTAAAATTATGCGAAAGCGGGTGATATACGTCCGATCGATATTCAGATTATCCGAAAAAATGATGCGGGCAAGCGTAGGCGGCGCGTATCGCGCTCCGTCGTCGCGATAACGTCTCCCACGATTTACAGCTAATTCGACGAACGCGCCTCAATTTATCTGGCGGCCACGAGCAGCTGAATAAATTTGTCCAACCCGCTTTATTTATAACATTAAGAAAGCCCCTGCGATCGTACGCCGCGATATCAGAAGTATAATAAGTGGATATGTACGGGAACTCCCATTTCCGAAGACAAATCTCGAGTTGCGATCGCAACGTTCCTCAAATGTTGAACGTCATTTCTTTTATGTATAGTATTTTCTGTTTGTGGACAGAGAGTTTTTAAAATATTAAAAATAGTGCTTTGAGATCACTGATCGTAATAAACAGCGAATTTTATATATTTGTAATCGAAATTATTAGATCGTATATAAATTACAAAATATTATGCAGGTTAGAAACACCAATAGTATTGATTGTTTCTGATCTAGCAAAATAAATACTTCACTATATTAAGAAACGGCATAAAAAATTTGATAATGCTATATTAATTGCACGAATTCGAACAAATACTTTTTCACACATATTCTACAACGCTTCTACTTCAAGAAGATGCGAAAAAAATATCGAAGTTTTGAAAATGAAAAATCAGAGAGAGAACCCTTAAGTCGTGGTCGAGACGCATCGATGCTTATTCCTTCACGAACGCGGCTATGAATATGCATGGGAGTACTGGCAATTTTCTTAATTGAAAAGAGGCTAGCCGGGGGGCTGGCCGAGGTACCGGATACCGACGGCCATTTTCATTTCTTGACAAAAAGCTGGTAATGAGAGGCGACGCCCCCGCTGCCCTGGAATCTGAAATTATCAAGAGCCGCGGCGAAGGCTTTGCTTCCGCGACCGGGTGCCTCGGAGAGTGCGTAATTAGTATCATTATTAAACAAAGGAGTCCTCGAGACGCGGAGTGGTCGAAAGAGAAGCGAACGAGAGGAGGCAAAATGGGGATCGGGGTCATCGCGGTGTGACAAGCCCCGGAGAGATAATGAATTTCGCCGTCGCGTCCCGTCGCGCGTCGCGTCGTTGTCGCTCGCTCGTCGACGGCACGCGTAGTAAACAGGTTGACTCGCGCGTCCATGGGATCGATCGGAAGTAGAATCGACGTTAAACAGACGCGACATCTTCTATCGGAAAACAGTCAGGCAACTTTTTCAACCGACCCGTTAACGCGTTGGCATTACAGCATTAACGCAGTCATTGAATTTAATTAATGTCAGCACCGCCGTCGCCGTCGACACACACACACAGAGGAATGGTTGCGCACGTCAAACCTGACGAAATTGTCCTCTTTCTCTATTTTTTTTGTGCGGCGACACGTCGAACCGACGTTGACGGAATCCGTACGACGACATCCACCCGTATTGTACCGAAGTGCCTGTGACCCCGTTGTTCCGGTTTTTTTCGTGAGAACGCACAGTGGTTCGAATGCCGCTATTAGCTGATCGAAATTTATTTTTAAATCAACAAACCTTAATTGTGTCAATAAGATTTATAATAACTTCACATTAAAAAACCTCAAATCTTAACCTTTTGCAGTATGAGCTATTTTAATTCGAAAATTAAACATCCCTTCCAGTATTTAATAATGTAAAGATATTTTGAATAATGGTATAGCAATTTTTGTGGTGACTTTCTCTTTCTCTTTCTCCCTCTCTGCGATACCATTGAAGTGCTAAGGATTAATTGTTAATGCTTACGGCTTTGACAAACTTCGACTTAACGGTAGGCAGTGAACTTATTCCGACAAATCCTCACAATCGATAGAAATAGCTTGCAAATTTATTTATTCAAATGTACTTTGATCTTGAGATTGATATTTAAATGTACGTTCGAGTCTTAATACTTAATAAAAGACGTGGATATCTATGAAACGTCTAGACATATGTCTAAAAGTAGCTCCTGTATCCCAACGTGAATGTAGTCTACATTCACTTTGCGTAAAATACAATATAGAATTGACGAGAAAATACAGGCATTAAGATGATTGTTCGGGAAGATTGTATCACGACTTTGTTTAATTAAACAGTCGTATGTATAGTGCAATATATGATTAGATTAGTCAAAAGAGCACACAACTTTTTATACATATATTTCTACCGATTCCAAAGCCACGGTGTAATTGATCAGCCGACTGATAAGTTCGTACGCAAAGGATAAATAATGATAATTTTCCACGGAGGCTTTTCAATCTGAATAATTGCAGAGAAAAAATCCGAGATTGGCGATTTCGATGGTGCAGTTCCATCGTTGAAAATCCCTTCGGAACGCGATCTACGCATTGGCAACGATTCCGGCACAATTGCCGACGCTATCGATTGTTTGTGGAACAACAAGCCCTGGCCGGTGGAAAATAGAAATGGTACACGGTCGTAAACTGTCTCGTTTAAGGCGTTCTTCCGCATCGGTGGAAACTTTCACGTAACGCGAAAAGGTATCGCCTGCTACCTTTCGTTCTCAAAATCCAGCGCTACTTGTCGTCATAAAAGGTGTTTACCGTGTAACCGGCACGTGTGCGGAAGAGAAAGAGAGAAAGAAAGAAAGAGATAGAGAGGGAAGGGCGTACTACACGGACGGTATAAATGCCCAGCCCTTGTGGAAAATGCTTTTACGGGCCTCGTTCAACCTCATAAATTACGGGGGCAGGGTAGAGGCAACAAGTTCGCGACAGTTTCTCGGTCATGCGAGGCTCTTCGCGCGACCCAGTCGATAATCGATCGTCTTCGGTTTCAGTCAACTTGTCGCCCTTACGCACCAGTTGATTACATGAAACCGGGTATAGCCGGGCCACAAGCCGACCTCGCTTTATTATACTCTTTCTCTTTCTCGCTCTCTTTCTCTCCTCAACGAGATAGAATTTTCTCCGCTAATAAGGCGAGGGCTGGCTGCGACAGTATATTGTCCGCGAAACAGAGTGCCAGATTTAATGGCGAGGCAACCGGAGACCCGACGCTCGGTGCGGTTCGCGAAAAGCGCGACAGCATCGCGGATGAGCTCTAATTGCAAAGAAAGACTCGCGATTCTCCTCCGTAACAATCCTTCTCTTTGCTTTTCTCTCTTCTTCATAGACTACGGGTGTCTTCTCGGCTTTAGTCTTCAGGTGTTCCGAAGGAAGCTTGTCTTCTTGAACCTCTCGGAGCTTATCGACCCGAACAACTCCGGAAACTTCCGCTATTGCGCTCCGACGACTCAAAGTTTGGCAACAATCTCTCTCAATTAATCAGAGATTCGTCCGGAAAATCCTAAGAACCAAAGGTCTCGTGGGTGGCAAGAGCGTATCAACATCAGAGGAACCGCCTGACCGCTGATCGTCAGCATTCTCGACTTCCGGTGTGGATCTTGCTGGCGTTTCTCTTTCGCTATCCGCAAGTTTGACCAGAGCTCTTCGCTTGCGGTTAACTCTGATCGGCTTACCAACAAGTCGCGTAGGACTCTGACATTGTGCCTGCGGGAGCATTCTGCTGCTTGGAATAATGATTTTCGATTCATACTGATGCACATCGCACAGTGGTATCGTGGCCCCGAAAACATGGCGGGAACTCGAAATATGAAAATTCAAGAATTTATGATTATCCGTTAGCAAATTATAGTCAAGAATATGCTCTTGTAGAATCAGTAAAAAATAACGATGTTGAAAAGCTAAGTTCGGTGTCATTTAAGTGCAAAATTGATCATTGCTGTTGAGTTTTGTTATGGAGTAAAAACTAGATGTTGTAATAAGTATATTTTTATTTTAAGTACGCGACAATATTTAACAACCTAATTAATACGTGATATTTATAACACGTACGCCGAAAATAATGCACTAAAAAAAATCCTTTACGAAAGATAGAATACGATATTCATGATATTCATTGAGTTGAAAATCTTATATTGCAAACGTTACAAGTAGACTCTTATAACTAGGGTGAACTTAGAATCGAAAAGAGAGACGAACGTTCTACGGAAAACTAGGTTACAGAAGTCGACTAATATTTCACGATACGAAATTTCGTTCTCAAGTTGATCGACTTCGAAAATTAATCCGGCACACAAGGATTATGACCTGGTTATCAAAAACAAGCTTAACAAAAATAATTAGCCAAGCAGCACATCGAATTAACTTTAATGATTACCTTCAGAGTGCAAAAATTCGTTGAAGTAAAATTTGCAATGTATACTTGATGTTATTTTAACGCGGACACCATCAAATGTACAGAAATAGTGTACGGAAAACACACACTGACTTTTAGTAACTACAGTTTCACTCTGCCCGAATACAAATAATGACTGCTAAAGAAAACCGCGGATCGAACATTTCTTATTTTTAACTACAATTTTCTTATGGTCATAGTCAATTGAATAGTGTATCGCACTACATACGTTGGACAAAATAAAAGTTCTGTATTGGTGCACAATAATTTTCATATTTAACTTTTTGGAGGTTATTTTGATTTCTCCAGGTATTTAAGACCCTTTGCAGCATTGGCTAGTTTAACTCGAAAATTAAACATTTCTTTCGACCTAGAATAATCCATTCTACATATGTATATGATTTTTTCCATCTTATGGATAGCAAATTGGTATAATAGCTAATACAATATTTAAATGTTTAGTAATTGGTTAGATACCAACATATTTAATAGCGGTGCCAGAGTCACCACTCGAGTGCTAAGGGTTAATATTTACACACACCTTTCATTTTTACAGGTGTTTCAACTTTAATAGATTCACAAAATTACACTATTTGAAAATGTAGAAGAAATCTCCAACCTCTGTATTACGAGATACTATTCAAATACTACGACGATAAGAAAATTGTAGTTAAGAATAGGTATGTCCGACCTTGAGCCAAAATACGAGTGATTTCTTAAGACAAACTACACTGTTCACACCATTCAGTGGACAGTGGACTACACTATAGCATCTACAGCATAAAACAATCGTCCCATTTTTCTAACAATCGAGCGTGCGCTAAGTCGCATTATTATTATCAGTATATTTCCCGCGCGTGCTAACTCGGCCGACTTATTCCGACGTGATCCGGTTCAACCCTTCGATGGTAACGCGTGGTGAAAGCAGAACGAGATCCCCACGGTGACGTTCTACCCCATGAACATACAGGGTGTTTCCGATCTGGTGGTACAGTCAGAACAGACAGTGAATCTGGGTGTGGTAAAAAATCTGGAATAAAATTTTCTCATCCGAGATTTCGTTTCCGAGAAAAACCAATTTGAAAATTCATCGAATACTGATTCAGGCTGATTCTACTGGTTCCAAATATAAGTTTTTCCAATCTCGTTTGTTCTCAATATTTTCGAGTGTCTTCTTCCTATAGAATCATCTATTCTCAGTACGATTAGAGGCTATATCGTTAAACGATGTTTTACGATCTCACGATGTTAAACCCAATTTCCTCGGAAACGAAGCCTCATTTAACGGAACCGTTTTCTACCTTTTTGAACATCCTTATTCTTGTAGAATCTCCTTCAGTACCATCAGATAGTCACATTATTAACCCCTGTGTAGCCAACTATAATTAATAGACAATTGAAAACTTTAGTATCTAATATCTTTCGTACAAATTATGTATTTTGAGACTAACAAGTTCCCGGTTGGTACGATGTCAAAGTTGAGTTCATAATTTATTTAAAATACTGTCGATTATTTAGATAGTCTGGTCGAACCTCCAGAAGAATGAACAAGCTACTCTTTCGTTTCACAGTGTCTACAGAATTCATGGACCTCTATATTTGCATGGGAGTGTTCTAAATATTACGTTATGTTATCCTACACTTTTAATTCAAGAAAAATATGCGACCACGTTACAAAACGAAAAATAAGGAAACTTCATTCATTCCAGTTTTTATACGAAACTTTCTATGCACAGTGACGGTGCTCCAAACGGTTCTATTATCCTGCAACGTTATCTCTTTGTATTCCGTATTTTTGTTCAATTTCGTTCCAAACAACTTCCCATCGTTTTCAATATTCTATTTTAAAATGTACTCCGGAAACCGGTTCTTTGATGGTACGTATAAATTTCCTTAAAATCGGGGTGTTACACTTGGATAATGTTCCTTACAAGTCGACGTGCTAGAGATAATAACAGTTAGAGTAGTTTTATAATATTTTTGAAGAAATTATTATTTTCATTATTAAGTTGTTGAAAGAAATGCAGTGAACGGGTAGTCCCGTGTTCCCGGTTGGTACGATGTCAAAGTTGATTGTCTAAAAAGAAAAACGAAATCTCTTTCCGTACGACTTCAGATTCTACATATACGATCTCAAAACCACCCAGTGTGTACGTCGGTATCGCGTCTCACCGGGAAAAGAGCGACGGTTGCGTCGACGTGGTACGAAATAAGGCAAACGACGCTCGGGGGCGGGGGTGTCGGTGGAGTCTGTTCGCCGCGGGACGCCGGAATATCGTGCCGGTGACATAGGGAGGGAAGAAGCAGAGAAAAAGAAAGTGGGAAGTTGAAAAGGAGAACCCTGGGGTTGGGAATCGCGCCCCCCAGCTAGCTTAGCAGTCGTCTTGGCCGTCGTCGCAGCATGCCCTTGCTTCTCCGCTCGTCTGAACTGGATCGGTGCAGTACGACGGTACCCGACAGTATGGAGCCGGCCAGTTCCGTCGACTGACTTCGCTCCAGGTCGTTGCTCCACTTTGCTGGAACACGCGTTTCCCTGCCGCCACCCATACATACACACACTCATGCACACGACGACGCCGACTACTGATCGCCAATACCGAACCGGACAACCCGGTAAACACATGCGCGACTTCGCCTCTCACATTTACCCGCACCGACGCGTGAACATTCTCCCGGTAATTCACATAAACTTCGACCGTGCGTGCATTACACGCCTCGGGCTTCTGTCATCATCCTGGACTGGCCGGTGTCCCACTTGTCTAGCTATCGAAATATACTCTTCGAATCACGAGATCATCAATAATATGTGGATCTTGTGAGTTTCTTCGATAAACATCGATCATCGTGTCAATATCCAACATTTTATATTACGCACATTTATATTGTAACGGTTGAACTTCGCAGTTTCGACGAAAATGTTTATATTAGAACTGTACATTAATCAATGGTTGTCGGCGACACCTGTGACAATTTTACTTTCAATCTTCACTCTCGAAATTTAACCCTTAGCAGTCGAAGGGTGACTCGAAGTCACCACTAAAAACTGTACCGTTTTTCACGATACTGTTTAGATTACACATTTAAGTATTCTATGAAGTATTATATCAATTTAATATCCATCGAATTACAATTGAAAATGTTTAATTTTCAAGTTAATATAACTCCGACTGCGAAATGTTACTTATTATTTCGACAAGAAGCATTTGAAGAATAGGTATCATTCTCCCACGACGTTCTGTAACTATGCTGAAAATAGTGAAGGGTTAAATTGTCTAAAGACACTGTGTTTTGAACTCTGCCGCACCGTGCCGAATGGTGCGTGCGTTCGTCATTGTGTGAATCCAACCGCAACATGTCGAGAGTACATTCTCCGAAGCAAAATCAATTTTTTGAACCTGTTACCCGAGAACCCGCCCTTAATTCGGGAGACAGGTCCTCGAAGACGGGCGCAGTCTTCCGGGAGGGTGGCCGCCGCCCGGGACCGTAATCCTGGGCGTAGGGAACGAGAGGTCGAAGACGATAAGCGAAATTACTTTTCCTCGACGCTGTTGACCAAAATACCCTATTTCCCGGGTTCGGTCACGGCGGAACGGCCCCATTCCGTTCGCGGAAAAATGGCCCGTTAATATCGTGCGGTTCCCCTGGCCATATTAAGGTCAACGAAACCGGTTCCGTTCTGCTGTATCTGGCCAACGCTGCTGGCAGCTTGCTCGCATAACTCATTCGGGATTCCGTTGGCTGGATCTAGCCACGCGTGCTCCGGAATGATGACATTCGGTCTGTTTGGAGCTACAGTGTACGTGTACACAGTATACGCAGACACCCTGGAGTACCTGGGCCATTTGCGCTCTATGTCCATGGGGTCAGAATAAGACCCGTCTTCGACAGTTAATCCTGCCATTCGGCTGAGTTGATTGTTTGGCTCGTAAAGATGCATTTACAGAAAGCCAAAACAAATAGGATAGAGAGAAGGAGACTCTTGGTTACTTTGCCGAGCGGGTCGCCGAGATCTGCGAATCAAAATGTCGTTACTACACCGCGGAACGTTATGCAACTTTTATATTCTCATAGGAGAGGAACAAATTTCCGTCCGGAAATTTCTGTCCGAACGATTTTTATCAAGTACGCTACAAACAGTGTTTAGCCGGCGTACTGTTTTCTTTCGATTTCTGCCATTTCCATGTGCTCGATATCGGATTGCGTCAGTTTTAAAACGATGGTTCTGATGCATGAAGTGAAACGTTCGTATGTCAGAGACTTTCTACATTTTTCCCTGTAATACATTTTTGCGATAAAGTTTGGGTGTTGTTTGCTACTTTATGCATTGCTTTAGACGATTTTACTCAGAGTTACAGTTACAATTAAAGCGTATACAGGAAACTATTTTTATACATATCTCGAAAACAAAGACTGAGCAGCGGTAACACGTTCAGTAAAAAGTTGTTTAGAATTATGAATTCTACAACATATTTGAGTTTTATCAAAACCGCTGTATCCTTTTCTGTAAAATTACCCATTCCTTCCTATCTCAAAGTTGTAAAGTTAGAACAAGTGAGGAAGTTGTAAAAAGTTAGAAAACAAAAGAGAATTAACGTTTTCTACAACCAAGGGTAAAGACACAAACTTGCTGGAGGCCAACGAGTTCAACCAACAAGCAACCCACTAACATTTCCCTGAACGTTTCCAACAGCTTCATTCAACGGAACCGAATGGCACCAATAATGTAGCAAAAACATGCCACGATTTCGGAACACCAATTAATATCCGTACAACTCACCCCCATTGTGCAGACCAAATAGGTTCCTTCGAATAAATGACTAATGATCTCCACCGCGAGCGGCAACAAAAGGGAGCGAGCGTGCGCGTAAACGCCGATGTGTGCCGTAGTTGGCAACACGTATACGGTTCAACCCGTAAACGAGTTCCGTTGTCCCCGAAACCCGAGTGAGCGGATTCTTGACACGCAAGAAATTTACTATTACCCTCGACCGAATGCTGCTGGTCCAACTGGGACGTCCGGGGCCGTTACTCCAGTTTCGTTTGCCGGTGTCTCCTTCGGAATGGTCCGCGACCATTGGCCGTTCCCGCGTCGATGATCCCGACTGCTTCCTCGCAGTGGAAGATTGGTCTCTCTTTCTCTCTCCCTCCAGCTCTCTATACCGACAACTATGCTCTAGCTATGAATTACGAGGGCTTTTTCCCGGGAACAGGATCGGGAACTGCCGTCGGACGCGTTCGACGGTAATCGCTGCTGCGTTCGCCGTTCGCGACGCGTATTTACGATGGGCCATTTGTCAGCCGGATGGCCCCGGGAGCCCGAAGGGGCGGGGCTTCTCAGGACGTCGCCAGCTTCTTGCGTCTCGCGGAAGTATTCTAATGAGACGGAAAGCCGTTGCTCCAGTTCCGTTGGCCTGTTTCGGATGCTCCGCTACTCCAGAGCTACTCCGTTTGATGATAATGACGTCGACCTCGCTGAGCCGGTTCGAAAGAAACGACGCGGTTCGCTGATCGAAAAAGCTTGATAGATGAGCCGCGGCCTGTTTAGACTGAGACGTTCTTCGCGCACCGTCGCCGCCTGCCCGTTCCTTCCATGGAGCTTTAGCCGAGATACGATCCTCGGAATTTCCATTTTCCAGAGGTAAGGGAGCCACTCGGTGATCCCTGGAACGGCCCTTCGATTTATAAACCTTCAGCCGATAGACCGGATTGGCTAGTCTGGAGCCCTGGACACTGACAAATGTGCCCGTCAACGTGTGTTCTCTCGCTTGCGTGGGATCGGCACGGGATTTTATGAGATCGTAAACACCTGATAATATAAACGATCATGCGGATCACCGCTGTTTTCTACGATGGATAAGAAACGACCGAAACAAAAAATATTTTATTAACTAGATAGTTTGATTTTTTGAAAAGTTTTAAGCTTTTCTTCAACGTATTTAAAATCTGGTACGGAGATTATTTCTGTTAACAAATAATTATATATGATAATAATGCTATAGTTGATATAGGTATGGTATAGGTAGACTTGCAATATGATATCATTTACATATTTAATTACGTTTCCATATTCACATTTGCGATCATCGACGCTACGCACGAGGCAAATTTTATTTAAAATTATAGTACTCCATTATTTTCGTTTTAATGGAACGGATATTTCTAGAGCTGAATAAAAATATGATTTCCAATAGTCCGTGATAAATAATAAATAATCTATTTTATTTTATATCGTGACGTATAACATCCTGTTAAAATGTTTTATTTGGCGTGCAGGGTTTTTAAAATATTAATCCAATTAATAAGAGGATCAAACGAAAGCTGATTTATTTTGCAGACGATTTTAATACGCTAATGTTTAATTGCGTTTTATATTTCATTGTACTTTTCGGGTCTGTAATTGATATTAATGAATAATCGTTCGTAATCTGGTTATAGAGAATATTGACCTCGGCGAACCAAAGAATGATTTATGGTGACGAATGCTAGCAATCCATTTATAACGTAAGATAAAATCAACGCAGGAAATCCTACTCTTTGTTGACAGACGGCCATAAAATTCGATGCTGTATTCAGCACGAAAAAAGAATTTTAATAGCTAGTGTGCAGGTTGAAGAAACTAACACAATCTGGGAATAACGAGACGTTTGCAAGAATACAATTTACACATAGTACGTTCACAGTTTATTTACAATGTATATAAAATACTGTCGATTATTTAGATAGCATAAATTCACAAACTTCAAAATTCTATGGTGAGGTTTGACTCTGGTCGAACCTCCAGAAAAATAAACAGGCTTCTCTTTACTTTACAGTTTCTACAAAATTCATGGTCCTCTATATTTGCATTGGAGGTGTTCTAAATATCACGTTATGTTATCCTACACTTTTAATTCAAGAAAAATATGCGGCCACGTTACAAAACGCAAAACGAAAAATTAGAAAAATTCATTCATTCCAGTTTTTATACGAAACTTTCTATGTACAGTGACGGTGCTCCAAACGGTTCTATTATCCTGCAACGTTATCTCTTTGTATTCCGTATTTTTGTTCAATTTCGTTCCCAACAACTCCCCATCGTTTTTAATATTCTATTTTAAAATGTACACCGACAACCGGTTGTTTGATGGTGCGTTAAAAACAGCTTAAATACACGTGCGTTGAATCTATAAGTGACAAATTGATAGTATAAAATATAATGCTTATTGGAATTGGCAGTTTAATAAAGTCAATCACACTCGCCATAGGAATTCCTGGTGATAAAATAGATGTCGAGTCGCATTCAACGTATAAGTGAAATTTCACGAGTTGAAGCAGCTCAATTAAAAGCTAAGAAGTACTCAAAAAGCTCAACAGTACTCATAGAAATACATCTCGTTCGAGTCTGTTCACCGTACATGTCAGATCGGATCAGTGAGTCCAGAGGGATATATGGTTGTCGACGTCTTCGATAATTCAGGGGGATCTTCGGAGCGCGTCGACGCAGATAAAAATAAGTTTACCTCGACGGGTACTTCGCTATCGACGAATTCTGAACTTCGAAACTTTAAAGGAGCCAATAGTCCTGATATTAAATGGGCTGCTCTTTTCGGTCGGGTCATGCGTACATCTATACTACTTGCATTCGAGCCGCAAATCCTCTACTGGGCTCCTATCTCCACAGGAACATTTGGCAGAGATATCCCATATCTATTCTTGTCATCTGATAGTATTTTCGCCGAGGATATTAAGTGAATCGCGAGGGTATTTCTTTTCTGAGAAAAATCACACTGACCTGCTTAACTCAATCGTCCGGAAATCCTCGAACGTTCAGACGAAAATTGTAGAAACTGTCCGATAGGTAGTTGCAACAAATTCAACATACCTTTTAAATGTTATTTATACGTAGACTGCGGATTTTTTAATGCAAAATAAACAATGCATGTTTCTCGTAAATATTTTCTCGTACTATCACGTTTTGACATTTCGCTCATAATGCTCCCTTCGCAACATTTTCTCCGTAAGGTCACATTTTGCATTTTTCCTTAACGATTTCCATTTAGAAACGATCTCATTGTCCCCTAACACATTTCTCACTCGTGCGACGCAACGGGGAAACGGAATACAATCCCGGACAAAAAGATAGCGCATCTTCTATTTTTATAATAGACTAAAGAAAATGAATATTTTAATATGTCAAACACCTTCTGACATGCTTTTATATATATATATATATATATGTACTTGATATCATCCACAATATTTACTTCAACAGAATTCTACGAATAGAAATGTGTAGGAAACAGAGATTACATTAACATTACATAGTGTGCTATCTTTTTGTCCCGGAGTGTAGTTGTCCTGTATCCTCCAAAATGAAATGTCATTCCGCGAACCGCAAGGCTCGATGACAGAAGACGGAACAACGTCCAGGAAACGGTGGTAGCCGTTGCATTCAGACTTGCTGACACACGCGTGACACTTGTTAACGCGTATTTGGGTTAAGCCACGATAACGCAGCCGTGGAGACGATAAACGCGTTGGTCTGTTCCCTGGCTCGTATAAATTCCGAATACCGTTAACGGGTCGGTCGAGCGCCCCCTTTATTCCTATCAACAACGACATGACCTCTTCCGCCTCGTTCGTTTTCGCGGAAGAAGAGAAAGAGAATCATATTGCAGAGTAGCGAAAAACGCGGCGCCACGACGCGACGCAACGCGTCGGCCGCTCGTTAAGGCCGGCGACCTGTGAAATTTCGAAATAGCATCGCGATCCAGTCGCGACGGCCATGAAACACAATTAAAACGATGACCGGCGGCTGGCACGTTCGGATGATTTTTCACGGGCCGCGGCCGACGTTGCACTCTTTTTGTTACCGGCCTGTGGTCGTGAGATTGAATTGCGGGGGAAACGAAGACCGCCTCTTTTTCATTGTTTTGAAGACCGCCGATCGAATCGCGGTTCCAGAATTTAAGTAACCATTTTATTGTCCCGCATGTCCTGCGTGAATGGCGAAATTCGTATCCAATGGGAACTATCAATCTTTACTCTGAGATGAACGTACAAAAATGGAAAGAGCGTGGCTGAATTAGTGAAAATATCTTTCAACAAAAGTGTATTCTAGCAACAGAGTCGATACGTTTCCTTTTATAAGTCTTTAATTTGAACTTTCATTAGTCTTTTATTTTAAATGGTGAAACTCTTGTTATTACTCAACTGTTGAATTTACTTTCTACGTTATTTTTGTTTCGAAAACTGCCCGACGCATGGCTGTCGTTAAAAAATGCAGTAGATAAATCTGAAACTGAAAACTGACGGATTTCACGAACATTTCGGTTCACATTTTGCTCCCAAATCATCTGTCATCGACAAACCTCACATCTGTCCCATCAATCTCGCGCATTGTTTTTTACTTATGAGAACCGAATTATTCCTCTAATCGACGGGATTGTTTAATATAAACAAATCATGAAGGGTGATAAAAATATACCGTTCGAGAATATCACCCCCTTTTGAAGATTAAATTAAACACGGTTCATCTAATTACTTGTTCATTACTAAAAACGGAGCAAACAATTTAATAATGATGAAAACCGATCTCTAAAAAAAATGGAAACATCAATGTACCTAACGATTACTGTAACAGTATACACGGATTAAAATAGTCTCGACAAAAGAAGATTGATTAAACATTTTAACTAAGGGGAGTCTAATTGCTTGCCGTGACTTGCAGGATAAGAGAATACATCTTCATCACAAATTTTAAATCCGACCGAGATGAGTCGATAGTATCAAGAAAACATCAACTACAACTCTCGACATTTTAGTTTCCGTTTCTCTAAATTAATTGCTCTTTCACCAGCCAGTTTCCATGATTCACCAGTTTACGTGTTAAAAGCCGGAAATATTTGCCTAGTGGGAGTTCAAAATTCGAACCAGATGTGCGGCAATGTTTCAAATTTCCAGATGCGATGCGGAACACGGTAGTCCGACGAATTCGGGTGAACGCGCGAGCGGAAGGAATATCGTGAAAATATTGAAATCACCGGCGCTCGGGTAACGGGTAGCGGGTCGTTCCGCGGCTGAATAAGACTTAATTGCAGCTGGTAATCCCGTTCCCCGGTCGGAAAATCGAGTTACGCGGACGCGGTGTAGATTACAAAATGATTTTCCAGGTTAACCGGCCCGGGAGAAACGTTGCCTCGGCGTGTTCGCACAGTACGCCGGGCGTATTAATGTTTATACACACGGCCGCACGCGTCCGGGAGACTTTAACGCCCCGAAACAAGAAGTTAAGGCACTTCTGAGGGCATTTCCTTCGGAGGGAGTGTCGTACAGGAGCCACGTTGTAAGCAATTTTCTAATTTCGCCGTTACACCGTCGGCGGACATGTGCACGTACAGGTCGGCTCCATTAACCGGGTCGCGAGTGAAGTTTAATTCGCTTTCCCAGGCGCTCGTTAAACTTTTTCACGGTGGTGAAACCGTGAATCTTAACGTCCGCTTTCCATAATCCATTTTTCCGCCACAGTGACGTAAAGTTTTTCTGGGGTTCGATCCCGGGCACGCGACCTCCGTTTCAATCTCGATGGTTATTTGGTAAGTTCGCCGCTACGCGGAGGCGACACCGCGCGTGGGAGGATTCTCGCAGAAATTGGATGCGTAAATCCAAGGCTGCATCGCTGTTGCCGCTGTGCCGAGGATTGCGGACTATAAATAGTTTTTGGGATAATTAAAATGGCTGTGGGCCCCGTGCAACGCGATGATGTTAAATAAATGGTAAGGGGAATAGGAAAAGTATAGTCGCCAGCTACATTTTCGTTGCAGAAAGTATAATGATGGCGTTAACGGATAAACAGTTTTAGCCAAATCTCTGAAGATAGCGATTTCGCCGTATAAGTGGGGACACTCAAAAATATATAGGAAGTAAGTGTTTAAATGAAGTTAAAACGCCTCATATGTGGTCATTGATCATGATTTGACACAAAAAGACATTGCTCACACTGAAACATTCTTCCCCTAAGATGGTAGTCGAAAGAGTGTAATGGTACGAGGTGCTGAAGAAAGCGGGAAGGCATGTGTTAAAGTTGATGGCAGCATGTACCTATAATATTATATATATTTGTATATTTTACACATAGTTATACCCGTGCAGAAACACGTGTTCACTGTACGAGGAACAAAATCAGAAGAACGCGGAAGAACCAATGCGACATCACACATGTAGAAAGGCATAGGATTGCCAAAAATCGAAGGGCTAGAAAAACAGGACCTTCTAAACATGGAATAGACTCGCCCGGAAATTACATGAGCGTGAAAGAGTGGTATAAGAATTGTGTTGTGTGCGAGAAAACTCTACAGTTAGCGAGGAAAATTGTAGAACCTCCGGAAACAGAATTAGGTCTATCAAAACAGTACCCAAGAAAGTTTACGCTTCCTTGGAAGCAAACAGGATGTTAAGGGTTCGAATGCTTATGTTCCCGGCGCTTACAAAACCCACAGCCTTGAACCGGATCGTGAACTGAAGCAGAGATTCTTTGGACGGCGACGCAACGCAGTTTCGACTAAAGAAGGTAAAGCTTTTTCACGAGGAAATCCACTCGACAGGGTAAACAATGATGTGGCCCCGCGAGCTGCATAGCAAGTCACCATACCGCAACGCGGGATTTTTGACTTTCTTTTTTTTTTGACGTGACAATGTTGGAAAAAATCGTTTACTGTACAAACACGTACTCACGGACTGTTTCGCGGAAGGTTCTCTGAAATTCTAGACACAATCGCAGCGGAGTTATACAGGCGACTAAAAGTTTGAAATCGCTCTGTTGCCCTTTCCCAGTTGGGTAAATAAGCCGGAATAACAAGCTACCACTGTCCTCGTTGCACACCATGTTAACCCCTTGACTTTATTTCTTTCTGTCGCTCTTATCGGCTACGCTGTTCTATTTTTTAATCATCCGTTGGAAGAAATAGAGTTTCACTTACTATCTGCAAACATGTTTGCTCTGAAGATTAAGCACCGATCACATCCAGAAAGATAATGTGTCTATATCTGCTGCGACGACGTTCGCACTTGATCAATTTTGTTTGAAATTCTTCTAATAGCTCGGGATTAACCTGTCTTCGGTACCGAAAATCAATTTGAGCGAGATTGATCTTGATGGAAGATAAAATTCTCTGCATTCGGTGCAAGATACATGTATATTCGTTTCTGTTCCCGTATTTCTGAAATGTCTAAACATTTTCACTGTTTATGTAATCATACATAATGGACAAGGAGCTAATGCATGTATAAAAATTGTTGGATAGATTTAATATGATTTAACTAACTTTACCATGTTACATCACTCTACGGCACATAATATACTGCAATTCGAAATTTTATTTCGGGCACAGAGAAATTTTATTTCAGCGATGATGAAACATGAAGAAACTAATGAATTTTGTTAAATTCACCGTGATATTCGCCAGGACCCAAGTTTTCAGACTTCAGGCAAAAATGAATTTCTAAGGTGTCCAGATGCTCGAGGAATAAATTGCGACTTTACCGGTGTTAACGGAGAACTCGAAACGCGATGGAATTCGCGTACATTTAATGCGACCGGGAGTAGTCGTTGTTAGGAACGGAGGTGTGAAAACCGCACGGGAAATATAAACGAGGGAGTATTTTCGTAGACATCGATGAAGATCGACTCTGTTGAAATCAAGTCTGACGAACGGAGAGGGTTGCGCACGCGGACGGTGACAAACCGAGCAATTTTCCACGACGCGTGACTATCCATTCTCAAAGAGGAATGGCGGCGCGCAGCATTCTTCGCGAGACCCTCGCAAATTCCTCGCCCGCGGGACATTTTCGCCATTTCCCGGAGATTTATTCGAAACGGCTCGAGGTACCCGTCTGCGAATCTGTAAATTTGGAATGTCTTCCCGACTACTTTCTAGCCACTTCCAGTTCGAGACCTTTCAGCGATAGATAATCGTCGGTTCGAGGTTCATTAAAAAATCTGTAAAATTGAATTTTAATAAAATAAGAAAATAAAGTTCGAATGACAGATTGGCGTGTCAGAGGTCATAGTTCTTTCGAAAGGTGAATAGTAATTAAAATTAAATTTGCACGCAGAGGTGTTATCGACCATGTGTCGCGGAGGGTGGTAAAATCGCGTTTGGAAGTTTATTAAAAATCATTCTGCCGGAACGCGACCACGAGATTACCCGAGCCAGTTGAATTAAAAGGCTGACGTCGAAAAATTGTTCGCATGATCGACCGGGAACAAGGGTCTACGTGCCAGAGGATTAATTGTGCTTGGCGATCGATAAATCGAACAAAGTTTGTTTGTTCGAATACGTATCGCAGGTGATCAGATCCATTGCGGAAATCCTTTGCTATTCAGGGTGAGCGGAAAATAGAATAGAATTGATTACAGACGATTTGCAATGACTGACAATTAAATTATAACACGTACTCGCCCCTGCGGAAATAAACAAAATAGAATAACCATCAAGGCACCATCGAGTTCCAATAATTTGTTATTATACGTCCGATCACATTCCCAATAATTTCCCTAATGTTAATGTATCGCGTATTCCGATAAATTAGTATAAAATATTGCAATATAACCGAATTATCTACCGACTCTATACAGCATTGTGGAAACAGGTAACAGTATCTGTTATCTTGGAATTAACAGTGGCTCATAATCATGTAATGATTGATCGCGTTACGAGATTACATGAAAGTGAAGTTACATCGATTAACATGCCATTAATATCCGCCGCATTAATTTGCTGATTACACGCCGATGAGTTACCAGATTCGTAACGTAGGCGTAGCTTTCGCTATTCGTGGTGAATGTGGTCTCTCTCCCTCCTTCACTCGTCAATTTCCTTTTCGTCGGATACTTCGTTTATCCAATCTTATCTCTCGACTGTTCTTTGTTCGAAGAGGATTCAGAATTTTTTAGCATGCATCGACGTTCCATCGCGCTTCTGTATCGCAGACAGGTTTCCACGCTGTTAGGCGACCTCCTCGTGTTTCCTTCAAGATATCGAAGCCAAAGTGAAGTGAAGCTCCTCGAGCGATGCGCAAATCTATCCATCAATTTCCTCAAAAGATCCACGCTCGATACTCTCACGGCTTCCGTAAAAATTAATCGCTTTTCGGGAAAATCTGAAGAAAATTCAGGAAGTAGAATTGGTCAGCCGTGGCCAGACACGTCAGACGATTCCTATCTAATACCACGCGTATTCACTGCAATTTCAAACCCGAATTTTCTCGAAAATGAGGCGCCAAATAAAGAAACGTTATTCCTCTTTCTCCGACTTATTTTTACGCGTGGAATCATCCTTTGTATAATTTAAGGATAAATTAACTGTTCCAAAAAAGTGAAAGAAACTTGAATTCGCAGTTATCGTGCAATGCAGAAGCAACAGTTACTGTATAGAATTTTCTGTTGGGGCTATGAGAGACCCCAGTACACCCCAGCAAACGGTTAAATAATCCGCGAATCCCACGGAAAGCGATATGGAATTTACTATCCCAATTTTTCGCTTGTTACGTTCGTGCGGCTTTCCGCGGGTTAAAACCGCGTGAAAATTGTAACGTACACGGTGAGACCGTAGAACAGAGGGGTAGGCTGCTCGAATTACTCGTTTTTGAGCAAAGAAATTAACTGCACGAGCTGCATTTGTTCAATTTGTTAGAACGGCAACCACTGTGGTTTCCATTTTTGTGCTGTTACTGTGTTCTCTTAAACGTAAACCTTTACTTGACTCGCACACGCACGAGTTTACGAGAAAATTCATCATTATCTAGCAAAAAAAGTCAGAATTTTATTCTTTTATGATTTCTCTTGTGATGTTTCCGATGCTTAAGAGAAGAAGAATGCAATATGTTGAATAAACAAAGGATTTGTCTTTCTCGTGACTCATTTTTTACGCGATTAGATCGCATAATATAAAATTATTGCTTTATGCAGCTTAATGTTGTTCACTTCAGCGCTAGATAATTAATAAAAGGAACAAGACTGTGAAACATTAGATAAACAAAGGATTTTATTTTCTGTTGGCTATCTTTCACGAGACTGAATTCTTCATTCAATTCTTCGTAATTCATGAGGATGAACGCTGTAGCTTTATGCTGCTTAGTTTTAAAAAATAGCAGAGGACTTGAGCGTACAATTAAGTTAATGTTTGCGGTCCCAGGGGCTGAATAAAAGCGGAAGATTAAAAATGAGCACACGACTGACCCAGCAATAAAGAAATAATAAAACAAGCAATGTAAGATGACATCCCATCGCAGCTGAATTTAAATGTCTCCCCGGACGAATTCTAAAAGTAATCTTCCAAGGAGGGAAAACTTTCTTCGAGGAAAACCGTTCTAGTTTGTTGCGGCACGGAATCGATTCTCACCTCCGTCGGATCCGTTCCATTAGCTTTTTCTTTTTGTTGAATGAAATTTTCAATCGACCGACCAGCTCTGTCCACGTGAATGTCTTCGTTGTGGGGGTGGACCAGAACTTTTTTCAGCGGCTTCTTATCGAGCCGAGACAGTCAGTCATCGATGCGTTTTTAATCCGTGCCAGTATACTGCCGGTTTATCGGTGATACGTATCCATTCATCGCGTGAAACATAAGCTCTTAGAATGCTCGGTGAAGAAGACGGATACCCTTGAAACATCCACCAGCATCAGAGGACACTTAATCCTCTTGGGATGTACGCGTGAAACGTCCCTCACCGGACGTTTAATCACTTCGCCTCGTTTCCCCCTTTTTCGAGACACTTCACAGTTACACGAGCACTGGATGAATTAAAAAATATTAATGTTCGACATTTTTAGCGGAGATCGTGGTTTTAAACGGGTCCGCGCGTACACGAGCACTGGAAATTTACTATTTCAAACCATTTTACAGTATTTCATGAGAATAACGAGAATTTTTTATTCAGGTCCTCTGAATTTATTAAAATTATCAAAGAAAGAAATCAGTTTAGATTTATATGGATTTCTTTATACTGAGTGGAATTGCAAAGAAGGTTTGAATGTTATCGAGATTCTTTAAGAACTCTGTTGTGCTGGGATTTAAAAGATCAATATGATATCAATGCATACGCATTTCATACGAAACTATTATATATATAAATATTTATATATACCTAAATATCTAATTATACATATATGTTTATAATTATATAGACATATATATAATAATAATTATATATGTAATTCTAATTGCTGTAATCTTTCTTCCTTTCTTCATCTTTCTCTACACAGGGAAAAAATTTTCTTCTCCCTCCTGGTAGTGCTATATTTCTTGATCTCGTTTTTAATCAACTCTAGCTGTACCTGCATCTCTCTCTCTCTCTCTCTCTGCACTTCCTGTTTTCCATTCTGACTTCTACCTTAATATTTTGTGCTCCCTGTGTATATACTCTTTCTCCCTTGCGTGCATTTACTGCATTCTCAGTATTTTATTAATTTACTTTTCACGCGCGCCAAAGGACTATGTGCTTTATACATATAACGATGTAGACAAATTTAAACGTACTGCAATTGCACAGGACTTTGCCGTCTTTATGAACCGTCCCAGTGGACTATAAGCAGAATAAAGATGTATTTCATTTCATCAGAGTAAATGGAAAATTTGTATTCCGTTAAAGAGAAGGGCAAAAAATAGAAAGAGTTTTGTGAAACTTGCCAATAGACGACAATTGAATCAATTTACTTGGAGCTTCAAAAAAATATTTGTATTTCGCAAAATGGTGGATTACAAATTTTATAGTTCACATTCGTCCAGTACATTTCGTTCATTTGGACATGTACACATTACAACGTCGAATTCAAATTTATTTTTGCGAAGTAACGTGAAATTTTACGGCTTTATCAATCTAGTGTTAATGACGGCTTGATCCAGTGGTTTATTTACGTTTTATGGTGGCTGAATCTCTTTGCAGAGTTTAGTTTCGTACACAATCAAAAACGATCAATCTCAGCGTTCGCAAGTTCCGCAATAAAATAAAACAAAGTGCTCGGCAGTCTGTTTTATTGTTATTGCTGCGAATATTATTACTCTCCGTAAATTTGTCAAGTGAAAACAGTCGAAACCGAGCCGGTGATATTTTCTTGTTGCTTCTTGTGTCTATATGTATTCGAGCGTGCAACAGACTGTTGCGGCACGCGGTGGCCCGGAGAAAGAAAATGCGAGGGAAAGAAAGAAAGAGAAGGAGAGAAAGAGAGAGAGAGAGAATACGATTGTTTTTACCGGGAAAAGTTTCAGCATCTGGCGCACGACAAATTGGCTGCTGTCCCCTTGATTCGAAAGCGATTTCTCGTCGAGCGTATTTCCGGTTGGACTCCCTTGTCTCGTGCGTTATGAACTTCGTCGTGCATGCGTACGACACTGACCAAATTACGCTCCATTATCCCGCGGACGCGACAAATGCCGCTGACAGTTGTTGATCTTTAAACCTAATATTATTGCCCATTCTAAATTCCACTCACTTAAAAGTAATTTATTGCAAAACAAGAATTGGTTGGAGATTTTATATGTTCATCCATTATCGAAACGAATGTCCAAACAATATACAAACCATACAATTCTTTTTAGTGAAATACAACCAGGATAGTACATTACGTGAATCGATATGGTTCGAGCATACTTTTCAGTGATTAATAGACTCCGGATCTTTGTGTACAATAAAAATGTTTTGCATTGATTGTGGGAAGCAGTAATAGCATAAAAAATTGATTTCATCCCTTAACGACTTTGTTACATTAAAAGCAACGTTACAACATTCTTGAATTTATGAAATTTTTTACCATTTTATATTTTACCCAACCAATTTCTTCATAATTGCATAGAGATCCGGAATCTAGTGATTAAACTTAACCGATCACTTACAGCAGGAGCGACGGACTAGCGGCTCGCGACCAGTTCTGGGTTAGATCTAATTCTATCCCCATACCCACTCTCAATTTTTGGCAAAAGTAAATAAGAGCCACACTAGTGTATACTCATTATTTATTTATTTATTTGCAATTTATCTCAACGTGGTCGCATTAAAGGCCATGTAATTTGTAAAAAAGCCTGTAGTCACATTGACATTAGGAGGAGAGACAATAGCATGAAATTGTAACTGTTCGTATAGATCGGTGGATTTAATTTCAATAGAGAGTCTGAATCGTTCCAAAGAAAATCTGGAACATTCTAGTAGTGTAAGTTGGATACTGATGGTCACACCACATGCGGTACACTCCAGGGGGTTGTTAGGCTATAAGGAAGTCATGGGTGTATCTTGAGTGTCCTGTTCGAATACGAGTAATTGCGACCTGATTTTTCCTAGAAATTTGGGAATCTGTTAGCTGTTGCTATGAACTATTAATCCGATGGGTATTCCAAAAGTCTATGATTTTACAGATGTCGTCCAAGGATGACTTTGATGACTTCATTGGGTCAGAAATAAAATGGACAATTGATTAGAACGTCTCTGGCGGTTTGCATACGATTTCACACAATAAACGTGATCAGTCCGATTGAAACATTTCGCGTTCTTCGCGATCGATTTCAGCCCGGTAATCGGCAATTCAACGAGGGTAAAAACCACGAGGCAGCCGCGGTTGAATCGTTAATTGCTCAGTCCGCCGCGGACAGGATAACTTACCGTCTTCGTTTAAGGGAATTGATAACGGCAATTAAGAAGATCGCGCTCGGCCCCGTATTTTTCTTACGACGTCTCGCCGAGCGAATAGATCGCGGCTCTGTAATAATAGCCGATAGGCGACGCGCGATTAATCACGAGTGTCCGCCACCGCTGTAATTAAATGGAGGATAAAAGGCGGAAAAGTAGCGACCGGGGGATATTATCATCTGACGATTGTACCGAAGAATCGTGCCGATCACGATGACCATCGCTTGATGCGTGAGAGCCGCGCCGGAACAATAGCATTTCATCTGCCACGTCAATCACGATCGGCGTTTTTGTCGAGCGAGTGCGGAGTCTACTCACGGAATACTCGCCGATCGAAGCGATGCTGGATTCGCGGCAAATTTCGTGACCGGAACCGTGCGGAACACCGCGGAAAACGGAGTTTTCTCAGACAAATTCTCTGCGGGGCGGAAAACGCTGGAAACCAACAGCCAATGCGGGAAAACGAGTAACTGGTCCACTTCGATTGCGTTTCACTGCATTACTTTTTGGATCTTTTACAACTCTACCAGCGATTTGCTGAAATTTACAGTCTTCGCTAAAATATTGATTCATTATATTTGTTTCAGGGCAGCGTTCCTTGCGATGGGGCGAAAGCAACTCCAAAGTTAGGGGTTGAAAGTTTGTTTTCCTTAATGCCTTTGGAAACAGAGGGTGCGGAAAATATTTTCATTCCAACTGTATGGTTCCTAATGGAAACTTCAAACGTGTTATCAATTTTAATAATTCAGAACCAGATTTAAAACATCGATCTTCATTAGTTGTTGGAAGATGTAACTGTCTCAGTTTTCATATGTGAGTACGATATAAAGTAATCGTTAGTGTTACTTTAAATTAGTTTGTACATTCTGTTAGGTTTGGATAAACGAGTTCATACTGTAGCGTGTTGTATCGAGGATTCGAGTCTCGCTACGTTGTACAGAAAAAATCTCCCACAACATTCTACCGTTCCACTGTTGCTTTGTAAGCCAAGAATGTCTATATTGCAATTATGCAATTCTCTTCTACTGCAGTTATATATATCACACACTTTCCAACCTCTCTTGTACACGTATATACGTTCTGTTCAAACTCGAAAATTGCGTTGTACAGTGTAAAGTCCAGGAGGCCTGTAGTCCGCGAGCTACAATTACGAAACAATACGAATATTCTCGGTGTTATGAATCACATAGGGAGGCGTCGCGACGCCGGATCTTTTCGGCGAGCCAATTTCGCGGAAGGAAACGAGATTTGCATGACGCGGTGGAGTGGGGGTCCCGTCGCGAGCCTGTTTCCCCCATCCGACCACTTTGCAAATTGCTTGGAACTCTCTTGAAAATATTTCCGGTGAGCGGCTTTCGAGAGGCAGCCTCGGTGACGTAATTCGAATCAAAGCAGGACGCATTCCATCCCCGCGCCTCTCCTTGCCATCCCCCACGACCACAATACTGGGAAATAACGCTGGCCTGAGGTATTTTTTAACCGAGACCACGAGGGTTTCGCGGCGTTAAAATGCTTCCTTGATTTTCATATATTATTCAATGCCCCCCTCTCGCGACGGAATAATTACGTGTTAGCCCTCTTTGCGCGTCGCGTTCCTCCTTTTCCGTTCTCCGTTCATCCCCCGCACCCCGTTCGACCACCCTCGTCGTTCGAAATGCTTTGAACGCTCGCGTTGAAAGCTCGCCGCGAGTCTTTTCTGTCTCGCGCTTTTCACCGCGCAGACAATCCTGAATAATACACCGGCGTATACAAAGACGCTAACCGGGAAGTATTCCGTCCCGCATTTTTCTACTCCTCTTTCAAACGTTTTGCCTTTGCAGTTTTACCTGGCCGTCGCCCTTGGTCGATTTAAAGTTCCGACGGGGTTTACAAGTACTCGTCTCGTCTCGTTTCGATCGACGTATTTATGTCGTTGATCTTCCACGCGCTGTTACCACTTGTCGATAAACCGACGCGACGTTTACAACGAGGCGATGACGCGCAAGAAAAGTTCAAAGAGTTCGTGAAAACGTGATTTCTTGCGCCATTGGAGAGCTTTACTTATTCTTATACTCGCCGGGAATTGTTTCATGTTCGTTTGACCCAGGCGTTTGGATTCAGACTAAGCAAATATTATACAAGGTGAGTCACGAAAAACAGAACACCTGAACTTATAGTGTAATGCATACAATTAAATTAATAGCGTACCACATCATCGAACTCGTGTTAACATCAGCTACAATATGTATCATCATATTACGTTCCCTTTGAACGTTTCCCGTGACTCAACCTGTGTGTAGAACTACTAGCTTTCGAATAAGAATATTAAAAAACGATTTTTTCAAGTATTCAAAGTAAAATGGGCCTGAGATACCGACAGCTTGTTAATCCTTGTTTGATCGCAGGTAAAATTCGTTGGTACCTCTGCCCCGTTTTTTCCAGCAATGGTTTGAGTTTGGGATTCGAATCACACGACTGGCCGATTCGATTTGTATCGATAAAGTGGATGAAATCAATGCCCGCGTATGGCAGCCCCACGGGACGGATCAAGACGACGAACTAAAGAAATTGGCACATCGGGACGCATAGAACTGGCAAGGTTCAATTTGTCCTGGAATTTTCCCTGTTCGCACCTTGGACTACTCGAACGACCAGGAAAGTTTGTAATGGATAATGAAGGGGGATTCTGAACCCTATGTACATCAGGAAATTTGATTTTTGCTCACGAGAGACTAGTATCTCCTGCGGACACCGGACGGGTAATGTTTGAGATTGAATTCCGTTGCGCTAACCGCCGGGGGTTAATAAATCTCTGGGGGCTCTAACCACGTAGTAACTACTAGCAGACTCGCTCGGAGATTTAATCATGCTTTAAACATGCTCGGGGAATTTTTACGTTTATGTTTTGTAAATTAAATTTATAATAGACGACCTGGAAACTAAGTTATTTATAGTTGGATTGAAATACAATTTTTCTAGTGGACGGATAAAAGAGTCAAAGATAAAATTCGGTTTAATATAATTACGAATCGTAATTTGTAGTAAAAGAAGTATGTTAATACGTCGATGTAAAATATTCAAATAGAATATGTATTTTCCATGTCTAATGGAAAATGAAACATACGACATAAAATGTTATGTTGAAAACTTAATTACCGATATTATACTGTATTTTAAAAGCAAATTAATAAAACCGTGGTAAAATATTTTTAAAAACGAGGGTTTGTTTTCGAGTAAACATTGAGCGAAACGGTGAATACAGGTTGAACACGCTATCCGCCATATTCGCAGGATGAGGAGTAGCTATCCTTGCACGTTTCGCTCGGCTCCTTGCCGTATCTTTATATATTCAGTGGATCGTGTATCGGTCTCGAGCAAATATCCCCCAGCAGCCTCGGGGGAGGAAGTTTGATTCATGACTTTTGGGGAAAAAATTCTATTTCCATGATTCGACCGATTGAGCTCTTTTCGGTGAAAACCTGATCCCGGGTTGCGACCTCGGACCTGGTTTCGTAGCGACGTTTCTTCGACGAAAGTTGCTCAAAGGAAAACAATACTGCTTTTGTCTTTTGCAAAAACAATTCTTTCAGCTCTCAAATTAAATCGGTCACTTTGAAGCTCGATAAACGAGCTTTTCAGACATTTTGCACACGGTTTATTCGACCGAGAACCAGTCAACGTATATTCTCCAACTTATTAAAATCAATAGAACAATCACTTCAAAATATTTTTACTTCATTTTAGCCAGTGACGGTATTGTTCAAGCAATGAATAGAATTTTCAATGCTTATAAACGAACCATATATTTAACAGAACAAATTGCATGTAACACAGACGATGTTCAATAAACGACTGACAAAGTCTCCAAACAAAGTGCTCCCTCATGCACATTCATTTCTTTATTTCACCCAAACTCACTTTATACATTTTTCCTCTCATTAGGAGTGGGCGGGTACCCGGAATTCGGGTTCGGTTCGGGTATTTTTCCAGGGTCCTTTTGGCCAGTGACGGCATAATACAGCCTCGCGTAACGATCAAAGGCATAAATAAATACTTTTTCGAAAGCCCGTCAGCCTGAACGAGAACGATATTGTTAATAGCAGTTGAGCATGGCTCTAGAAGCCCTCGACAGCGTTTCTCGAGTCAATTTCGCGTCGGAGGGCGTAGAAACGTCGGTCCTCTTTGCTGACGGTATCCCATCGTCGCACTATCGAGCGTCGGTCCTAAATAAATTTTCCCTGGACGATCAGCAGCTGTGACCCGGAGTGAAATACGGGGTTCCATGGAACGTCTCTGTCCATGATGCCTGGCTATGATTCGTCGGCGAACATCCGAACTAGGCGGGGTCCATCCCCGGTCCTATCTTTTCGCTTTGGTAATCGATATCGGCGAGGGTGCACCAAGTCAAACATTATTATCGACAACGGTGGCCCTTGTCCCTGTTCGGTGTCGCGTCGTGTGCGCCGTTAATTGGACGTGCACGTAGATCCTGCGGGTTTACGGCTGGGAAAGCGTCTTGCTTCGCCAATTGTTCCACGGCACCGTGTCGCTAACAAACCGCGTTTCGAGGCAGTTTATTGTACCTTTGCTAACGTGAACGCCGCCGTATTACAATTAATCGTTACCGTGGCCGGACACGCCGCCCCATGAATTTGCATTGTGCACCTCCCTTGTTATTGTTAACCGTACGGCGACGCTGGCCGCTGCAAAGCGTTTTAGCGTGCGCGTGCTGGCCAACGATTCTGGTGGTTTCGTGGCTAAAGCCGAAGCTAATGCACCGGGGCTGTTGAAAATATCGTTCTATTATTGTTTACTGCGCACCGTGCTATTGTCGTTGCGCAGGCTCGATCCCCGAGTGTCCACTAAACCCTCCGCGACAGAGGAAAATGGTCGACCATCGATTAGATTATTTTATCTGAGGTTATGTTAAATAGTTGGGTTTATTCCAGTAAGCCTCGCGAAACTGGATTATTTAAAAACGAAACTTAATCGTGTTATTGCTGTCATTGTTCTATTGTTTCTGGTATGTTTATAACTGACAAGCTACGAAACATAACTATATCTCTAAGAAATCTCTTTAAATGTACGCAATTAAAATTTCTATCATTGGTTCACTTAAGAGAAGCGCGCGAATCAATTTTCCAGAAAAGTTTCTTCGTGTGCATGCATTATATTTGACAGGGTTTAACGAAATCGATTATATTCGCAGATGGCATGCAACCGGACTGCAGCAAAGTGCTAAACACAGAAATTCAAGACTACCATGTCAGGAACGAAAGAAGACAGGACAAAGGAGTGACAAGAACATGTCGACCATTATACTATACTTTTAACGGTGTTCTTAAAAGCAAGCGACTTGTATTCAAGAGTTCTTGCCGAAGCTTCCCGAAAATAATTGTTTCAGGAGACAAAATGGACTACTCGAGACAAGCCACGAAATTAGAATGATCGATTTTGGTATTCTGTAAATAGTGCCAACAAGAGAAATCCGTTATATTGGAAGATAATTTAGAAAAACGTTGCTTATCGTTCATTGTAACGTCCAAACGTTTATCGCGGCAGTGTTCCGTCGAGAAATGCAATTTGCCGAAACAATCGCCAGTAATGTGCTATGTAACGAAATGACATAGCCCCTCAAACAAGCTTGATTCGATGAAACCGGATCCCTGTTAGAATTCACTAGTGTGATCGTTGGGGAGTACGTACATAGATGCAACGTAGGTGCACGCATAGATGCAACAGATGTCTCGGTGAAGCTCGTGCGTTTATCGGCCCGGCTGTTCTGATCCAATTAATCTTCCCCCGTGCGAGAAAAAAGTGAATGTCCGTCTGATAACCGAGACACAACGCTGCTACGCAAACTGAACTATCGCTCGCTGCTATTCATCATTCTCGCAATATTCGCAGCCGAACATCGAGCCGAGAGTAACGGTAACGTCACTGGAAAATGAATATCTGTCGCGTACGATGAATCTTCGGACCCTCGACTAACTTTTCTTAAAATATAATATGATACTTTTTTTTGGAGGTATCATTGCAACGACATCTTGCGCATTCGTAAAACTTATCTCTGTGTACTGCTATTCTAGTGTTAAGTGTGTACGCACGGGTAATTGGACCCCAAACATTTTTGAGGGAAAATGAAAGAAACGTTTTGTCTTTATACGTAATTGTGAAATTTTATTGATTTTTAAAATGGAATGGGAATTTTCGATTCGTCAACTTTTCCGTTTTTGTCAGCCGAGGTGCAATTGCACCTCATACAACGCACTTGTCATTGATTTTTTATTTTTTGAGAGCAGTCTTGTCTTTGGAACATTTCTGATAGTTTGAACATTGCACCAACATTAGAGAAGTATAACTGGTGACAAATATGAAGCACTGATTAACAGATACACTATTTGCACAGGAATAAACAAGAGATAAGTTTCATTCGTTGTATTCGTTGAAGGTTATAATCTCACATTTCAGAAGAGAATTGAATCAAAATATAGCTGTTTGCAATATATCGAACACTGCAGTAGTAGAAGTTTTTTGAGCAACGGCAAAATAATGTTCCTGTCACGTCACTAGCGTTCACTTGGCTGACAAGTTATAACTTGCACGGTGCCAAAACGAGTGAGCGAAGTAGCCTATATCCGGCTAACACATATCTGTTGACATGATTCTTAAACATATCACTATTCCATATTTAGCACAGTGCTCTCTACCAAAAATGCTTAAACAATGCTTATTCCTAATCTTATTCTTAACTTAGCTCCTAACTAATTATTCACATAAAAAAGACAATGATATAGGACCCCATTTTCTAAGAAACGCATTTTAAGAATCTTAATGAAATCCTCATCTGCAAAAGGTCTTTGCATTCTATGACAAATTGGACTCAACACTTCTAAATCGCCGGATTAAAGATCCATTGCATTATACATTATAATTCGACTGCGGATTTCATACATCTATGATAAGAGGCTAGGTGAGATACTAGACTGCAACAACATTGGATAATTTTAAGAATATTGTCACATCTTTTTCAATCTACTCGAATATTTAAACGATTAAATACATTTTCATTTAACCTCTTCTGTTCCTTGTAATTGATTTCGATTAATTGCATCCTGTATAATAATTCGCAGTTTAATTATAATATGCATTTTGTATTATACATCATAATCGTTTTGCATTATACATTATGACATTTATTTTATTTATTGTAATGCAGTGTATAATATTCATTATTCTCTCTTATTAGATAGAGAATGCACAGGTATTTAGTTATTTTCATTATTATTGGTAAAAAAAAATTCTTTAGAATTAGTAAGGTAACTGTTCTGATTACTGCGGTATCATGTTTCGATCGTTCGGTCTATTTTAACCCTTTGCTGTCGGAGCTACTTTAACTTGAAAGTTAAACAGAATATTTCCATTATATGGTCCCAAAAATCTTATACAACATAAGAAAATATTAAAAAATAAAATCGATAACAGTCTGTGCGTATTAGTGTGGACGAAGAAGAGATTACTGCGGATTCGAATTCGAAATATACAATCGAAAATATGAGACTGACAATTTTGGTTGCCTCGCCAACGAGAATACATTCTCATTGAATTGTACAAATTTATTCAGGGAACAATATTTATTTTTACGTATTTCAATATCATTGGAAAAAAACACCGCGGTAAAACGTACACTCGCAGATACAGGTACAATTACCCTATCAATTAAAGATCTGTTTTTTCATCGGTTTCATAGAAATGAAACTGAGCAAAGACTAGAATCAGTCCTCGCAGCGTCAAATAAAGTGACAGGACCGCGGAAATTACGTTATCAACCAAATGCATCACTTTTGGGAACAATACGGGAATACCTAACGAGGTAGAAACGAATTCGTTGGCTCTGAAAAGAGGAACGAGAGAGGAAACTTCGCTCGCGAGTCCAATACATTGGCTAACAAGCACGCCGGGTATCCGTCGAATCACGAAGCGAATTGAAAACTTTTGGCCGCGAACGTGATTCCCGATTACGTTTCTGTCGTTGGATGATTAAAGTAATAATGCCCCCAGTCGGCCAGGACAAATCGAGTACTATTGAATGTGCTACCGCAAAGGGTTTAAATTGGAGGAGGTTAGACCCTGCGATGATTTCCGCACGACTAACTGCGAGTTATTATCTAACTGCGGGTAAATTCCTGTTCGGAATGTGTCGGGCACGTTTTCGCACGTGACCGGCGATTCGCGGCTCGTGGCGGTCACATCGGAAGTTGTTCAGCGGGGTGATCGTCGTTACGTAAATAGTGGATGGGGGTAGGCGATGGCTAAACCGCCGGAAGTGTCCGGTCGGACAAAGGAAAACACGTTCTGAGAAGTTCTAGTCGAGCAACGGATGCCTGGCGTGCATGTGGGAATACGCGTGGGCGAGTATTAAACCGGAAATTAATTAGTTCGAGAGGGAAAAACCAGCCTCTGTTTGCCTCTTCGTCTGTGTAGGTGTGTTTCTTGCGGTGTATGTACGTCTATCAGTACAGCGTGGACAACAATGCCGCGGATAACGAACGTCATTGAGAAGGTCCACGAGGGGATAGCGCGGAATAAATCTCGAAATAGGTTGCAGGATAAAATAGAACGGTATGCAAATCGATGGTAAATCAAGTCTTTCGAGAGTTTGATTAACCCTCAGACGTTGCTCAGCACGGGGTCCAATTTCGTCGATCGTCCTGTGCCAACTGTCGTCGTACTCTCAATTACGCGGGCATACAAGAAAAAGAGCATCGATCGAACATGCGAGCATCTGCACCAGGTGCCTGAAATCTGACATTGCACCATCGCACAATCACGCGTTGCGTCAGGTCACAAATTTTTGCCACTGCTCCATTTCAGTGAAAATTTCAGAAAGAGACATATGTTTTTATAGGACAATTGTAAAAATATTAAGTTTTTGCATACGCGATTCTCCGATTTTTGACAGTAACGTCAAACCAAACCACAAAAATAAAACTTTGATTAAAAGCAAAATGAAATATGTAGATGAAAACGGAATATTCGTTCCTTGTTTTCGAAGTTACGTCATATGTCAGTGTACAGTAGTCACTAGACTGTTGATTTTTATGGAAAATGAAAATTTGTCTCTTCCATCGGGAGAAACGGAGGCTGAATAAAAATAATGTAGTTATTCTGTTAACACGTTGCTCGCCAAATTGCAGCTCGTCGAAAATTCAACAGCAATTTAATTTAACTAATGAAACCGAAACTGAAAACAACTTGAAAAAGGTGCAGACAAGGTTCGTTCCGATGTACAAGTAATTAAAACACGGTTTCCTCTCGAACAATTTACACCATTGCCGTACCCTTTCTTAATTAGATTTCTAGAATCTCCAACAAAACCATCGATTAAAGCATCATCGGCCAGTTTTTCTTCGAAATAGTCGGGCTTCCAATTTGCACGAGTTCGACGAACCAGGGGTCCACGAAGTTGGATCGATCTAATCGAGCGGAACGTTGAAAATCCAATAGCAGCAGCGATATCTACTCGCAGAAAACGACGCTGCGCTCGGTATCGAGAGTGGGACGTTGTTACGGTAACACGAAAACAAGCTAGAGTCCATAACTTTCTTATCGTTTAGAATAAAAGGGAAAAGAAGCTTCGGGACGAAGTTCTGTGCAGGAGTTTCCGAAGAAACGACCTATCTCTTTCTTTCTCTCTCTCACTCTCGGATCCTCTAGGGTAGAGGAATAAAAAATGCGTAAAATCTATTACCTTCCCAGGAAGTTGGCTAGGTTGATTCGCTGCAAGTCCGTGGGAAACCCGGTTTGAAGTTCCCGGACAGGTGATACCGGCTGATGATCGCGTAAAAAGTTTTCCCGAACGAGTTCCCGTGTTCCTGTTTTCATACACGGGTAGCCCCGGGACGCGTCCCGTCGTTTCTATTTAAAGTCGCCGATGGAACTTGCTCCCAGTTAATTATCGATGCCTCGACATGATGAACCCCCGCTGCACAGTTGCCGCGAGACCTTTCGAAGAACTTTCGAATCCGCGCTGTTTTTCGAAGTATTTTATAATTAATCTCGTTTCAAGCCGTAGACCCGTCCTTCGAGAATATTTTCCGCTTCCAGAAATCAGTCGCGGCTGTTTGCGTGCAGTTATATTTAGGACTGGCTACCCCTAACGCGGTCATTTACTTTCTGCAACGTTAACATACCCGACAGGAAAACTTACGTGTTCCGGCACGGCAGCCCTTCTCCGTCGCAATAATACATTGGTGTTCTTAAATATACTGTTTTAAAATGCACCTACCCATGTTTTCTGTAAATGCTCGAAATCTAACTAACGTGAAAAAACTATTGATCGAATTCAAGAGAAAGTCAGTAGAAAAGAAATATTAAATCTTTCCGCTTCTTCTATGGAATAAAGTGGGAAAACCAAGAAATAAATTTTCACTAGTGTGTCGGTTTGATACCATCAGATAAAATAAGCTCAAGAAAAATGAGAAACGGATGGAGGTTACTCGGTCTTACAGATAACACATGGCTGAGGGTTAATCTGCCCAGCAGCTACCGAAAACGCACCAACAGCGTTCTTCCCCCAAGAGAGCCATAAATCCCGAGGCAAGACCGCCAAAAATCTGCTAGGTGTGCCACGATCAAAGCGAATCGACGACTCATCGCCGAGTCACAGCAAGCAGGCGTCTGACCCGAATCGCACCGGAATCGAACCGGAATGCGGCGTGTGTGTATCATATCGGCCGGCGGCGCTCGAGGTATACGCGTCGTTAAAAGTGGTGCGGGAGTGTCGGCACGAAACAGAGAAGGGGAAAACCGAAGAGAAAGAAAGAGACGGATACAGGGAGGAGGAGTGTGGCAAAGCTGCGGTTTGAAAGGACTTTGGTAAATGGCGCAATCTACTGCGCCATTTCCGACACCTGACGGAACAGTTGCCCAGATAAGGCTGGCAGGAAATGAAGAAGCAGCGACGTATGCGATGGCCGCGTGCCGAAATCCTATCAAAAATCGCCGGCTTCCGCTTAGGGGATTCTTGGGCAGAAGAGGGGCCCGCGGAATTGCCTCGAAAAACGCGTTTCTTCCTTTCCCACGGTACGAGGAAGACCTTCGAATCCTGGAGGATTTCGGCTCCTTCCCTCGGGAACCTCGAGATTAGAGGCCTTCCTTGTGTGCACTCGGTTTAATAACGGTAAAATCTCTCTGTACTTCCTCGCCAGGCGACGGACGAAACGCCGCGTTGGATTCGTTATTAAAATAACTACAAAGAGGCGTGTGTCGCGCAAACGCGCAGCTCAGCTTCGTTCCGCTTTGGAACATTTCCTCGCAGCTGTAAACAAAGTTTACTGCTTCCGCGAGATCGCTAGTCGTGTTTACCAACTGCTCGTCGCCTTACATTAATTTCGTTTCCTTAAGACAGTTGTCCCGCTTTTACGGACCCTATAAGTCGTCTGGGAAGCTGAGAATGAAGAGGGTGAAGAACCCCTTTGGAGATCGTGTAGAAGGCAATTATTTTATTGAGAAGTGGATTTCTGAATGGAGATCTTTTTTCTTTCTTTAATTAGAAAATCTCGCTTCGAAATTACATTCTATTATGCATAAATAACTTAACGATCATTTGTCGATGATGATTTAACATTCTGATGGTGAATGATATTGACGATTGTACGGATGACAATTTTCAGCTCCACTTCGTTTATCAATTTTTTGAAATGTTTAATAGTAATTTACAATAATTGAAATTAAGTATAGGAACTGAGATTGACGATGTCTTTGTGATGCTGGGTTAGCATGGATCCGGACCTCTACGTATATTATATAGAATTTTCATGCGAATAGCCATCAAACACTAAGTCATTCAACACTGTTGTCCTTCTTTTCAAAGATGGATAAGTATCGCAGTAAAGACAAAGTATGTCACGAGAGTAAACGAGTTCGTATTTAAATGTTTAGTTTATGATAATATGTGGTAATGTTTTCAGTTCATAATAGCAGTGTGAAGCATGATAAGTATGTTAAATTATGATAATTATGTGAAAGTCTACGAAATATTTCTACTCAGTTTACGATAACTTGAAAAACACTAAAGCAGTTCGAAAGAAAATGAAACAATCTTGAACGTCTTTAATCATTCCTGAACTATCAATGTAAAGCATACATAATCACGGAAAGATAAAGTTTGAGAAATTTTTGTAGTCAAGTTTCAAGCATTCTCGTGTAATATTTTATAGTATTATTACAAACATGACGTCTCCATATTTTCATGTCGATCAATAACAATATATCGGACCAATACAGTAAGAACAATGGTTTCAAAAAACTTGAGGGACATTATCAACATGCAAGTGGCCGCATACTGTCATGCTACCCCGCGTATAAATCGAGGATGTCTCGTTATTTCTTTGACAGCTGCTTTGTTTACTATTTTCTACTACACGTACGCTAATGATCTACTATGATCACGTCTTGCCTCGCTGCACTGTAAAAATGTAAACATACACCCGTAAACATCGCGCCATGTTCTTTTTACCTTGTTACACGAATACTGCTGCAATTTTTGCTGCTCGTTATATGAACCCGTGATAACATGCCGGCTATGGAAACTGTTACCGTAAGTAAGCCCACAAAATCAAAATTATCCACTCAACACCTGCATTCGCATTCCCTTAACATTTTTATTATGCTCTTCTAAAAATATTTCGAAACTCCTCCGACCCATATTTTCAAAATGAATGTACGGACAAACATGTTCGATCGAATTTATAAATTTGGATCGTTTACGAAATAGGACCAACGATCGAAGAGTAAACATGTACTAAATTAACGTAGTACCATTACGAAAATGAATTTTTTGCAGATCAAATATCAAGTCATCAATCTAATTTGTATATGGATTGCTTGTGAAAATGTTAGAATAAACAATGAATTTCTTACGTTTACGTTTTTATGAATTTTTGTACACGAAAAATGTCAAAGAAACGTTGACTTAACATTGACTAAACTCGATGTGTATTATCGTTATCATAAATTCTGAACCGACACGACTAAATTCAAAGAAATATTGAATTAACATTTACCAAACTCGATATAGCATCAATATAGCGGACTAATATATAAATTTCGATTGGTTTCAAACTAGATAGAAGAAACACTGATTAAATGGTTACCATTTTTCGAGCATCCGCCCAGAATTACATTTAGCAAACTGAACGGTAGTATAACTACAAGAATAAATCATTAAATTCCGACCAACTGCGTCGCTCACAAATCTTCGTGGCAGTCTAATCACGGTATTAAACGAATCTTAGAGAGACGGGAGTGTGCAGTGCGTGCAGTACTGCAAGAGCTAGAGCGACTCACGTTGTTTTTCTGCGCATTTCAAAGAGCGGTTCCGATTCAAAGAGCGATAAGCCGTTTAAGCGTGAACGTGCGAGGAGAATATTCCGCATTCAGGCTTGTTCACGCAGCCGGAAATCCGCGTGGGAAGATTAGATGCCACGGTTACAGGAGTTAGCTTGGCGAGAATGCGTTCTCCGCATTGTCGGCCGCGATACCATTAATATCTCATCAAACATGCCTCGCCGTTCCCCTGACGAGCAAATTGCTTCCGATCTGAACCGAGATTCAACCTATCCCCTCTGACACCTAACGTTTCGAATTGGCAAAACTGTCTTGTCCCATATCGGGCGGAACGATGTACTCCTGGGACTGAATGCGTTCCCAGAGTCGCAGAACTTGCGGACTCGCATTAAGAGCCGGCGAAGTTTGCCGCTGGGATCGTTAGCAGGGTTAATAATCCGCGGCGCTGGCTCGTTTAGTGAATTTACGTGTCGCCGAACTTCTGGAAAACTTGCCAGCACCCGGTCAAAGCCTTTGCGGGAATACGATCCCTTTCGGGCTAGACGATCCTTGGTTCGATCAGCCGAAACACCTTAACGAGGTCCTGTAAGACTGTACTAAGCCCCATCAGTCTATTATTTCTTTTAATCAATTTCCCCCTTGCGATCGAGGTGGCAGGCAGGCGAACAACTAACACTGATACTACCAAACGAATCGAAATGACTTGTTTCTGATCTCTTTTCTTCCAATGATTAAAATGATAAGAGCCTTGAGAATTTTTTGAATGAACATCTTCGTTGAACCACCTGTTATAATAACAATTGTACAGAATCTAAATAAATGCAATCTTGTTTAATATTTCCGATTATTTAGCTAGATACGTTTGTCATGACCATTATTTTCTACTCAGGAAAATTGAAATAATTTTGAGTATGTCGTTACCGAGAATTCTAATGCGAAGCATTACATATATTCATAGATTTTCAAAATTTTCTACGACGACCATATTTAATTTCTTTCGTAAGAGTTGCATTTAGTGAAATGTTATAACTGTGAAGACTGAATTATTGAAACAAACGCTCCTAACGAATAAATAGAAAAATCTGAAACCATTTGACCACCAGTGGTCGGTTCCGTGTCGGAACAAGCCTTTTTGTCTCGTTCACAATGGATCCAATCGACGCAAAGCTCGAGGACAAGGTATAATCACAAGGATTAACTTCCATTGGCCGACCGCACTGAACAGCAACGACAAGGGTCAAGTCCCAATTCCCTCGGTTCCTTCAACCGAGAAGGCGACGTAGCACGCGTAGCTGCAAGACGTTAGCCGAAGGAAGCAACACGTTGCAATCACTGTCACTCTCGAAATACTGCTTCCGCGTGTGGAAGTCCACTGTCGCCGGTAGCTTACCTGAGATCTCTGTAGACGAAGAAGAAGAAGAAGTAGAAGACTAGCAGAAGAGGAAGAGTGCGTTGGCTTCCGGTTAACAGGTGTAGAGTCGGTGCACGTAGCGCGGGAAAGGTTCGAGAGGCTCTTCAAATCCGCCGGTAACTCGGGGTGTTGCGCCGGGTTGGTTTCTCCGCTGATCGATTTGGTTGGGATCGATGACTGACTCGGCGAACACGGGGGATCGAGAGAGGCGGCTGGGATATCGCGTGGATCGCAGGGGACCGTGATACAGTATAGAGATCGACGTGGCGCGCGGTTCTCTTCGGGGTTTTTCGATCCGGGTTCCTGACGAGCGCAGCGTTGCGGACGAGCTAGCTCTGTCCGGTACTTCGGTGCCGTGCCGGGTGCTATCCTCGATGCTTTCGGTCGGCGTCTGCGCTCTCGTAACCTTCCGACCTTCTCTACCACCTGCACACCCCCACCGGAGCGCTCGGCGTATTTTATACTGCAACCGTGCCGGGTTACCCTCCTCCTAACCCCTGTGCCTCTCTATCTGTCTCGCACTCCCCGCTCCGCCATCCCTTCCACTCCCTTCTAGTACATCGCAGTACCCGTCCCACCTGCGGCAGCTACGATCGCGTAGTATTCTACCAAGGCTCACCTGACGACGCGACACCACCTAGTGCTGCACCTGAGAGATAGGGTCAACGCTTCTGCTCCACTATTCACTCTGCTGCTTTCGCCAGCATCTTGGCGATGGCCACCGACTATCGCAACGAGACGGATATTCCGTTAGGGTTCAGGAGCTAATGTTCTCTCTCAAGGCTCACCTAATGATGCAACCGAGAGCTAGGATCAACGTTTCTGCTCCACTATGCTGCACTCTGCATCCGCCAGCATCTTTACTGGCTACCCAGCCAAACGAATGTTAGATTCAAAGCCTCGAGTTAGGTACACCGACAGGTGTACACACAGGTTAATATTTGCCGCGGAACTTGGTTGATTAGAACTGGTTCGGTTCGGGCAAATTGATGCGTACCCACAATAATACGTTTAACGGTTATTAGTGCCTTATGGTTGACGGAACCTCCAGCTCTTTGACACATATCTTTTGGACGCTGTTCTAACAATGTTGTTGCGACGAATATTGCATCCTCAATGTTGTTGCGTGAGTTAAATCAATTAGCGATGGAGGAGATATGATACTCTTGATATTCTTCCGCATCTTGTGTTTTAATTTTGATTTTATACTCGTTCCGTTGAGGCATCAACGCGGAAAAGAAAATTGCATTTCGTTTAAACTCCTTCAAAGTTGTTATTCCGAACGTTTCAAACGGTTGCAAACTTACACAAAGACAACGTAATTTAGTAGTTAAAGAGCAAATTGCTAAAAGTATACAACGTTATCGTGTCGTGTCTCCCTTATTTTTACACGCTTTATAAATATGTATAGACCGCACTTTGCGCATAGGTTGCACTTTATTATCCTTAATTTTGTTATAATTAGAAGTACTTGTTAGTGTTTACGAGGAATAACAATTTATTGAATCAAGTGCCCTGATTCGATACAATTTTTAGGGACGCTTATCTGTTAATATGCTACAGCAATTTTCACACTGATTAAATAAATAAACGAGTTCTATTGTATCAAGCTCAACGTTTAGAGGGTCGAATTTCTGGTAGAACGACTTCGATGATTTCCCGGAAAGTCCCGAACAATCCCAGCCGCGTTGATTAATCAGTTAGCATTAATCCTAGATCCCGATTGTCAGGATCGAATAATCCGCAGCGAATTGGAGCGAAGCCACAAGGATTTGCAGGGTCCTTTGGAGCGCGAAGGGTTCCGGCACACCTGAGCCAGGCGCGTTCTCTTCTATCTACGAGGTCTCGCGTTTCTGGATGAAGATACGAGTCGCGTAACAGATAGTAAACACTTATTCGTCGTGCATAATGCACGGTGTATATGCTTGCTGCTCAAATATTCGATTAATATTTATCCGCGAGCCAGCAGGTTCATCAGAGATCACGACTCCGGTTGAAATATTTACGCGCCCATACGGGCGGACCATTCGGTAACATATTCAAAATTCTCGTTCCCCATATGCTATACCGGTGCGCATTCGTAACAAATCGATGCATGGGATAGATAACGCCCGCTCGTAAAACTATCGACGCAAACGCACGCCCGTATAAAATTCTCGATAAGAATTTTACCAGGTGTTGCGACTTGTGGATCATCGATCCGGACTCGTTCGCACGTAATTCGAACATTAATTACCACGCGAGAAACACCAATGCAGGGACCAACTCTAACTTGGGATTTAACTTATTTGATGGCGAATGTGAAGAGCAGTAAGTAAATGGATGGGAAAAATCCCATCAAAACAAAGTAATTTAGTTAACGAGACACTGAGCTGCAGCGGCGAAGTTTATCTCACAGTGATTACTCTTTTAACTTCATTCGGCCAGTACTAACTTTAATGAAATTTGGTCTACGCGGTTCGATTGTGACTAGAAATTAATTCTTCTGACAGAGAAAAACTGTGTCGGTTATTTGGAAATGACCTGATGACCATTTTGTTTAGGGGATACAATCGTTTCTAGGATTGCAAGGGTGCGGGATGCGCCTTCTCGTTTCTCGATAATGCAAAGATGGGGGGTTTCAATAGATAAAGAATCAATCTAGGCCGCGATCGCCCTCAAAAGTCCTATTTTTACGTTTACGAGACGCAATTTGTATTATTCGGCAGCATATGATATATCGAAATTTTAGGGGATTATCTTTTCACTTAAAAGCATTGTTTTGCACACGTTATCAATAAAAATTATCGTGGGGATCGGTAGATCATACTTATCCTACTAGACGCTTCGTGAAAATCGATCGATCCTCAGAAAATGAAGTCTTCCGGATGTCTTTCCGAAAAACTCCATCTTTGCAATAATAAAAAATGAGAAGGCGCATCCTGTACCTTCGCAATCCTGGAAACGCGAATCTACCTCGTTAAATACCACGTTTCCGAAATTCGCGTAACTTTGCCGAAGTCTACTTTCAACACAAAAGTCAATACAATCAATAATAAGTAAAGTAGATACAAGATTGTGCTACTGGTAGGTTTGCAAAAAATATAGGGCAGCGTTAGAGCATGCAGCACGTCTCGAAACTATGACGTCACCGTGTTAACAGGCTTTCACCAGGCCCGGTCCTGCCGTTAGGAGTGGTGTCGTTCAGATCGTCGTTGGCACGGTGCTCGGGAAGCCGCCGAAGTACCAGCCCGGCAGAGTGGATGTTTACCACGCGGTCTCTCTCGTCGGGATCGACTGGGACGCGAGGTCGAAATAAATATTGCCATCGTTCCGATGCAAATACACGAGGCGCCGTTTATCTCGAGCACCCGACAAGGAAGACGTATCGACTTCCTCTAGCCTGCTCGGCAATATTCCAAGCATCGGGGAGCACTGATCTAGGCTACGCGGATTCCTATAAATTCTTTCCTCGCGTCTTGTGGAGACCCTGGGTAATATATTCGGGAGTTGTCGGGATCCATGGCTTTGGCTCGTTCTCTTTGGAACGACGCGACGACGGGTGCATGACGGGACCCGTCAGCCTCGGTCAACGTTCCGAGTGTCAGACCCGAATCCAGTTCCGTCCAGTGGTGCAGTGCTTCTACCGGGAAGCTATTCCATCGGCCGCGAATCCATTTACCTGGACGAACTAATCAAAGTTGCTCGGCGTGCGAGGGCTGTAGGTCGTTTCACCGAAACACCGGCCACGTAACACGTTTCCCGAACGACCCCTGAACGAACCCCGTCTTACTCGTTCGAGGAGGAGATTCTCCCCTGATTTACGATGCCTCAACCTCCGCGGTTCGATTATGTATCGATCAGACCAGCCCCGTTCATATCGCGATATCAGCACAACGGTACCCACGTTACTCTAGATTAACTGTCCTTTTTGTTACCTCGCCAGTCTTCGGGAACGAGTTCTTTGAAACGACTTCTTGTAACTGACACAACTTCCGCTTGATGATTAAACATTTCTTTGTTCAAGTGAAAACTTCTGTAGACGCACCCCATACACAATTGCAGGGCAGTGAACAGAGAAACAGATAGATGTGCAATTGCTAAAGAAGTTTTCATTTCTTTCTCTGTTCGTATTGGTTGGCGCAGAGCTGGGTAAGATGGTCTTTTAAATAGTAAATAATCCTATTTATTTTAAAGTATGCATACAACTTTACAAATCATATATTTTATTTGATGCAGTCATTTGAAAATAGAATCCAAAAAATAAAACGGAAATATAGTATTTGAAATATTTATGTCGCCAAATAATGCTCTCCTCTTGGATATTTAATCGGCTGGCGATGGACCATAGTCACTTCTATCCACCGCTGGTCCCTTTTCACCAATGTAAAGTTCGCGAGGGTAGCTGCCAAACTGCTCCGTCGTACTTGGACCCCTGTGGACCTAAGATTTCGGCGGTGGTGTCATTAGTATTAGGGTTGGAAAGAAAATTCGTAGCGTCTTCATAATTAAGATTCGAAGATAAAGTTAAGGTGTTTATTCATATGTTTATTCCATAACACGAGAAGTTACTTCGAAAATGGCAAAAAGTAATAAAACTGAATGGAAAGTATGTTATTCAATAAATCTATGAAAATTTATATTGCCATTGTTTGACGGTTGATTGTAGGCAAAGTCATTATGAGCAAATGTCGATGAGATCCACTTCTTACAGAGAATGGCCAGAAATCGCGGTTTCGACCCCCTTTCTCCGTAGATGGCTCGGAGCGTCTGACCACACGCTGACCTATTCTACTTACTCGAGAAACTGTACCGCTTCATTGAATCTAGCTGCAACTCTCTGGGATGCACGCGATCTTTTCAATTATTATTGACGATCAATGATGCCACAGAGTGTCTAGCGATTGTAAATACGATGTTAATTTATTTGAGCATGAGTTTCTTCAGAATTTTGCACATATTTGTTCAGTTTTTCGGTCAATTGTGCTTTAGGAGTTAAGTCGAGCAAAATTGGAAATTGGAAGAACACTTAAAATACAAAATTAAATTAAATACCAAACGATATGATGAACATTCTTGAGTTCCAATGATAAAGTTAAATAATAATAAATTAATTTGCGGGAGTTGATTAATCGGACCAAAAACAGATGGATAAAACAATAAACGGAATCTATTAATTCTTCTTCTGAATGGGTAGCATGTGTTCGTTGATAACCAGCCGAAGGAAATTCCATGTGGCGCGCGTGCCGTTTTTTTTGTCATCAAATAGCACCGCCTGCGAGCGATAATCAATGAAATCCCGGTATCGGTTAATTCTCCCGCGCAATTGGTTTCAGCGGTTAACGGGTAATCGAGGCATTAATTGTGAATTTTATGATCGGTCATTGCCACGAATTCGCCGCACCACGAACCATAAATTTCTCTTTTTTGCATAGGTAATCGAAGAGCAGTGGAGTTCGAATGCGATGAACCATCATTCGCATTGACATGGAAATTATCGATAGCAGTTTTGGTATCGTACTATATATGAGGAAGGAACCTTAGGTATGTACAATGTGCAAACACCTTTCTGTTTCTTACAAAAGTATATTCATTGTACATGTACCTATTACTGCGCGTGTACGTTTTACTACGATATCTTTTCCCAATGAGATTTAAACACGTAAATGTAAAAATATTTTGTCGTAATGAAATTTGTACAATCTAATGAGAATGTATTCTCGTTGGCGAGGTAAACAAAATTGTCAATCAGTCTCATATTTTACGCTTGTATGTTTCGAATTCTAATCCGCAGTTATTTTTTAATATTTTCTTACGTTGTATTAGGTTTTTAGGACCACAAATTGCTTTTTTGTATTCAGAACACAACATTCTTCCACAAAATACTTACCCATATTAGTACTTCTTGATAAATTAGGACTAATATTAACAGAAGGTACGATCAAAACATGATATCGCAGTAATAGGTACAGTTACCCTATGTACAATATGCAAATACTCTTAACAGTGTGTAACTGTAAAAAAAACTAACAAAAATAAGAAGACTATAATAATGTAATATATTTATTGAACACTTTTATGAAAAGTATATTAATAATTTCGATAATTGCAACACGAAATTCTTGAAATCAGAAGAACTGAAATACGTATTGATCTATGCTATTGAAGAGTAGCAAAAGCAGTGAACGTAGACAAAAGAGACTGGAAGAAAGAATGGCACTTCGTGGATGCTAGTTTTGGCCAGGGAATAAATCGATTACCTCGACTAAAATCGAATTCCCGGGCGGTGGGGTACATCGGAATCAGTTTCCCTCTCGACTGCGCGAGCGTAATCAGTTCGTGGAACGGTAACGTAATGTCGCGCCGGGTGTCTGGTCCCTGTGTCCACGTAGGAGAAGTTCTTCGCCTTCGGAAACGAAGTGTGAATAATGCATTTCGATGGGATTTAACTTCGTTCCGAGGAACGTCCCGTCCCATTTCGGTTCCTTGCTTCGGAAAGCGATTAGGAGTCAGAAAAGGTAACGCGGGAACTTTATTTCCCGCGGCCTACGGCTGCTTCCCCTGCCCCACCGCACCGCCATAATTTCATCCCGACAAAGCAGAAAGTGTCAAGGTCAACGATTTCCAGGCCCGCCCTTCCCCTGTGGCTCAAGTAGGATCCAGAAGTGGTTAATTTTACGGCAGGAGCTTAAGCAGTCTGTGCCGCGTCTGAAGAGCCTGTATTAAATTGTTCCTGAGGCCCCTCGGGGGATTTATTCTTGTAAAGCAGCCGTATTTAATACACAGACCATTTCTCTTTAACCAACGACCCCCTAAAGGTTCCTCGCGTACCCCATGCGCGTCGTGACGCACAGTGGACCATTTGGTCGGAAAAAAGTCGATTTCAAAATTTTGCCTGAGGTGTAACATTTTTGCGGTATGACTTATAATTAAAAAATTTAATTAAAAAATTGTAAATCAACTTTCGTAGAGTTGCTTTCACAAATTCATATGAAATCAAACGCGGAAACAAACCTTTTAAACTCTGTACATTCGCTTAAATTTATAAATTTTTAAACAGAGCTTTTATAACAAAAGTACGTCGAGTTAAAATATTTGCTCCGCATCGTCTGTTCGAAACAACGTCGACAAAGCTCGAAAAAGAGATTCCGATTTCGAAATTGGAAAACTATTCAGAGGCGTGTCACGTTTTGCCAGAGAGTCTCGTTTTACCTTTCTCCGCGCATTTCAACACTTCCGCTCATGTGAGCTGATGTTTCGTTTATGTTTGATCGATCCTAATGATACCGAGCCATCGGTTTGAGTGCGTGGGAGAATATCAGTACGAAGCTACGTTCAGTGATGGCATGTTTCTTGAAAGCGTGGTTTTGATCGTCTACGATAATCACACTGTAGATTTTTATGGGTTTGTAGCTCGTAAAAAGTGGAATGCGAAATTCGGCGAAGGTTAATGTAATCTCAAAATATTTTCAGTGTACTTGCAACGCTTTTTCGGGAATGGAAATTTTCTTCATTTTTTTTGTGCATTTTCTAATCTTATTTATGAACTTCTGGTTTTTTAATGAAAACGTCTGCGGTGCCATAAATTTCCTGTACTTAAAAATGTTTCCACTTTTATTTCACCGCAAGGAATTCTCTGGTCGGCGAAATAACTGTTTCCCTTACTTCAGTGTTTTGTAAAATAATGCACGAAAATGGGTGCTCGCTTGAAAATCCGCAGCTTGGTAAACACGGCCTCGGTAAAACACGGAAGAAACAGACACTGCAGTGTAGTGTAGCTAAACTGTGCATCTTTATGCAAATGCAAATTTTTTTATCGCTACTTTACGGACAGTTTCAAAGGTACGTGCGGGGTAATGGTCATAGAAATTGCAGCGCTTCAATGATACCAATCTTTTTCGATCCTCGTACCACCGGTATTCGTCTCTGTTATTACTGGTCTGTGAATGTTTATGAAATCTGCCGGTCTTGCACTATTCTGTAATGTCACTTTACGCTTGAGTACAGGAATTTATTAAAAAATGTTCTAATGAAAATAATTTTATAATTTCATTAATTTCGAGAGAAGAAGTTGAAAACATAGGAAGGTAGTTTTAGTGTTAAATAAACTTCAAAGCATGAAGTACACAATTTGTTCAGCATAGAAGTTGAAATGATTGTTTATCAAAACCAATGAACCGGGTATTGTATTGAATTGTCGTCGATATTCAAGATCGATCGAGGGTTCAATTATAAATTGTCTGAATCCAAGACAAAAGCGAGCCAAAAAAGGAAAAATGGTGGGAAAAAAGTCCGAAAACATGGATAAAGAAGCGTCGTTTCTCAGTTTACTCGTCGGGCAGGAAATAGAACTCAATGTTCGATGGTATGCCTTTCATTCGGGGACACGGCATTGAAACGGAAACGCGACAGAACGGAATTTCCAATCTCCTCTCATCCTCGAGCAAAATCAAGCCCCCGAAAAGCTGCTGCTGGTATGCAGTGGACTGTCACTCTTCGTATCCACACTCGGCCTCGCAAATTCTCACGGACCAACTCGTTAAATATGCCACGGCTAGATCACCGATATTCCATTAACTTAAAAGCCTAACTTTTGTATTTATCGTTTATATCTTTCTTTCGTGAAAGGAGAAAGAGAATTAGAGTGGCTATCAATAGAAGAATGTATCAGTCGAAACAGTCTATTAGAATGACCAGTTACTTTTCTAGTTGTTGGATCGTAGAGAAACGGATTAACTTTTCGCAGATATAAAAGATGCGTGTAACAGATACTAAGGGTTCATTCCGTTTCACGCTTCAAGCGCATGTATCGCATAGAGAAGCGTTCCGTTGCATTCAATGCGCGCATCAGAACTGCATCAGAACGCTCAGAATTCCCTAGATCCCCACCACTTCTCGCGTATTAACATCGCATCAGCTACCACAGCTCAGAAGTGAAGCGTTTGATGCGAAGTCGATGCATCAGCGGTTGTTAGCGGCAATTTCAAAAAATTTGAAATTTCATGTGCAGCTGTGCACGAGAAAACACGCATCCTGCGCATTAACGAAACGGAACGGAACGAACCCTAAGTAAAGTAAAATGAATTAATATACTATGCATTAAAAATGACTGACGAATGAATATCTTATAAGTAAGAGAAGATTGCATTTTTTTTAGATCTTGAGCGATTTTGATTATAATTAGACTACGGACCTCTGTGCAAAATAAAGATTGTCTACATCAATTGCAAACAACGAAATTTCTCTCTTTGTTCAATAATCTTAGTAAATTGAAAGTAGTATATCAATGTTCTTTATTATCTCTTATTTGTTTTAAATTGCTTCAACCTGTTTCTGTCGTAAATACACAAATCTGCAATCTCGTAACATATACATGTTCGATGAAAGAAATTTATTTAATCATTTCTCGGTGAAACATTATTATAACTTAATAAATACAAAACCGATTGCAGTAAAAACTTGTCCGGGGTCGCTGGTACGATAACTGTCCAGTGCCTATCCCCTCTACTGTCATGTTGTCCTTCACTATGTTCGGCTCTCTATTTAAGTCTCGGCGCGGTCGGCACGGTAGACGCAGTCATAAAAAAATAGTGTCCGGATATGATCACTGTCCGTGTAGATCACGGCTGTTGGATAGTAAAGGAGCTTTTACTGCATTAATAATTGAGAATGTTAAGCTTTTACGGTTGTCGTTACTTTGTTCGTGTATTTGTAAAAATAGTAAAAGGAAGAAGCACGATAGCAGAGGAGAATGCAAATAAGTGAAACGCAAATAGCAGCATAGGGAGATGGAAAGAACAAAAGCGGAGAAAGAAGTGTACCAACGCAACGGAACAGAAAAGAAAAGGAAAAATTAGGAAGCATGAGGAGAGATTGTAATGCAAAGGAGGAAATAAAAAGTATTGATGATGGAGAGAGAAAAAGGAAAAGAGGCAGCCGATACAAACAAATTGAACATGAAATGAAATTCAACGTGTCCGAGGCCCGAAACGCGCCAGAAAAGAGGCAGGCCACGATTTACAAGGGCCGACGGGTAAATGCTCCGTGAAACAAGCCACGTAGGCCTGATTGTTTCGCGTTATTGCGGTGTACGATATTCCAGCTCCCCCTCGAAAACCGTCTTAAGAATCGCCACGGATCTTGCCGCCAGCGAAAAGCTTCGTTCAACATTACCCAATTTACTTGGCTTCGAGTCGCTTGAATCGGTGTAACGTGAAGCCGCTTGAGTAACGTGATACCCATTCTATTGAAACACTTGACTTCCGTTGAAATACTCTTTCGAGTTCCTCTGGAATTTCTAGTGATTTTTGGCTTGTACAACTATAGTGAAATCGGAGCTTTGATTGTTGCGCGAAAGATGCCAGATAGTTTGATCGATTATCGGGGATTCAAATTTCGATTTTGAAGAAAAACCAACGTGTTACTGCAGGTAAAATACGTAAAAATCAATATTTTGCCCTGAATAAAATACAATTCAATGAGAATGGATTCTTGTTTGCGAGGCAATCAAAATAGTCAATCATTCTCATATTTTTGTAATATCAGTTTAATTTATTTCTTACTATTTTCTTGTGTTGGATAAGTTTTACAGGGACTCCAATTGTTCTTTGTATTTAAAACACATCATTCTCCCATAAAATACACACACATATTATCCTTTCATGATAAATTAGGAATAATATTAAAATAAAGTACGATCGAAGCTTGATACCGCAGTGCGATCGGTACAGTTTACCCTATCTGCTAAAACTCTTGCTCGAAGAGAATTTCTTTGAGTTTTATTTTAACCCGTGTTTGTTTGCAGTCTGTGCAACAATGTATGCTATAAATAATAAATATAGCCTTTGTATTAGTAAGTGATTTGTGTGTCCAAATATTTACTATGCGATGCATGTGTTTTGCCTGCGTGTCTTCACGTCGCAAAAATTTGTGCGCCTTGTTCTATTTCTGGACACTGAGTGGTCAATAATAGGTAAATGGTTAAATCAAGTGTCGCGTGCAGATATCCACGAGCCTGCATTCGCTATAAGACTTTTAATAGCAAACAGCAAAATGGAAATATTATTAACTTCGATTGAAATAAATATCAAGTGTTGTAAACTGTATAATTTTAGAAACTATATTTATATTGCGGAAAAATCTACAGTCTGCTCGCGATCGTTGCAGCTTTCAATTACTACCTTCGTGGCAACAGGTGCATTTTTCCTCGGACAGCTTCAGAACCCCAAACTCGACCGATGTAAACGAGGCTTGCCCATCACCGCCCACACGCTTGATGTCGTTAGAACTAAAATGAAACAATATTAAACGCACTTGGAAATTAACTGTGTGCACGTGGCTACGCAAAGTGATGACATGTGACACAAAGTTAAGAAAATTTATGACCACAAAGTTATAACTAGATTTTATGCATTTACAACAAAAACGAGTAAACGGTGCTGGACACGGTAAAAATATTAAAAGACTTTAACGGTATCAACACGTTGCTCTCAACTGATTAAAATTATTAAGGAACTCAATTGATATTTGGCTGTTGTCTCTTACACGTAATACAGAACAATTTTATTTTGCTTAAAACCTCGTTTAAACGTTCTTTCACGCGGCATAAAGTTTTAACTGTCAACTCAACAACCACTGCGACCGCGAGAGCTATCAGCGAATCGAATCATGACAGCATTAAAGAACTACGATCACATCGAGGCAAATGAACAGATATTTTTATCGAGAAACGGCTGGCAAGCAACGAATGTTTATACGATCCGCAGGATGCTCGTCTTCAGGAGTATCAATGTTCTCTCGCGCTGGTCCGATTCGTTCTGCGGACGAAAATATCGTCGAAAACAATGGAACGGAAACGGGGCGGTCTGCACGCGTTTCCCGATGCGTCACGCGGAACAACAGCGAGGGAAAAAAGGACAGAAACGAAATATCGCTCTTGCGATTCCGATTGGCAAAAAGCCGAGTATTCTCGCGGAATCACCGCTCGTCATCGAGTTGAGGATGCTCGAGATTCTTCGGGAAAGTTTTTACGCGTGGACGCGCATAAAATGGACGACGGTGAGCTCCTTCTCGGTGATGTTAAAGGGGATGCACGAGGAGGATGCAACCCCCGGCGTTTTCCTCGAGGTCGATCCTTTGAAAGCTTCCCGCCCCTCAAATGCTCGCAATTCTCTTTTCACTTACTACTGTTATCTCGGGAAAGTTAGATAAAAATGTTACAGATGCTGAGTATATAGGACACATTCGCATTTCAACCGACTTCTAGATCGAACCTAATTTCTCATTCAGAATTGTGCTTTCCGTTTGTTGAACTTCAGCTGAATAACCATCATACGATGCTGTGTTACGTGTCAGAGTGATAGAAGCACAATGCAAATTTTAGTGGACACGAAATCACTAGAATCAAAGCGAGTAATTATGTTACGTTTAACGGTGCCTACATTGGATACGTCATACTTCAATGTAACGCCACTATTAAAAGATATCATTGTGTGACAGAAGTTAATTAATACCAAACACTAATACTGCAAATGTTTCTCTTTTTCAAGAGAACTTCCAACTCAATCTGCAACTGAATTAGACAACCCTCGCTTAGAATCTTGCGCAAGGGATGTAGCCAGGGGCCGTTTAATGCCTGACCCAGAAACTGAAACTAATGTTGGACTATAGTAGCTCTAAATTCCATTAAATTATAATAACACGAATATGTATACACAAAGAGAAACAGAATAAGGTTCGCAGCACTGGTGAACAGTGATGAAGAGTGACGGAGAGTAAGCAGACCAAATGCAAAATTGTAAAACTATTTAAACAATTTGGAAATACTGTTGTGTATTTTTTGTGCTCACTATTCGATCATTAAAACAATCAACGGATGTCTATATAATATCTCCCGTGCCTTGCAGTTACGTCAAGAATGTTTATTATTATTTTGCATAAAAGTCATGTTACTTCTCGACTTATTGAAATGACTAAAATTAACAATTTTGTTTCATATCTGTTTTTTCCAATCGGCTTAGAAAACGTTTATTGAACATTTCAACAGAGGATATTTTCGGGGCAATCGTTATTCCGATTAAATCTGTACATAAAGAGAAAAACAGAGAAGATTATTCACTAAAGCGCAGAGACACGCGATCTTCCAATAATGCATCACGATTTTCGATCGGCATGCGGTCTATTGATTTACCGCAGCAGACGACGGCGCCGCTGATAACAGTAAAAACAGACGCCGCGTCGCGCGGCCGGAGCTAATAAATAATGAAATGAACTGTAATTTTTTAACAGAGCTTCTACAGTTTTTCGCGGAAACCTATTAATCTTCCGTTTCTTCCTCCTATCCTATCGGATACTAGACAAGTGGCTCGGGACACGGAATAGATTCGGGAACTTCGCGAACCGGTTATTTAATCGAGCCAAGCTCTACACGATAAATTCTCGCTTATATGCCATCCACTGAAACTCTTCGATCGTTTATTTCCCGGGGAAGGGAGGACACTCAATTTTCTATTCCGAAAAATATGGTCAAGTGTGCTCGAGTTGACTCCCACAACCAGAATTCTCTACTGCAACGGGCTGATAAATCAATGAGTGCAAATCCCTGTAATTCATCCGTATTTTATTTTAGTTACGGGTAGAAACAAATTAGATTTAATGCGATCATTTCGAACCCTTCACAAAAGGTTAAATCTGATTCGTAAAAAGGTAAAATTGGTTTGCCAAAGGGTGAATTTGGAGTGCACAACCTATATAGGAACGTGAAGAACATTTGTCCAAATTTAGTCCAAGTTAATTCTTGCACGATGATACGGTTAAGTTTCACAAGTTTGCAAAACAATTGAAGTATGTAACGTTACTTTAATACCAGAAGCTATTACTGCACTCTCGAACTAAAACCAGAGATAATTTCGAAGAGCCGTCGTTTCAAGGGCTGCTATCAGTCAAGTACGACAGTGAATTAAATTAAAGATAGAATCTTAAATTGGAAACTCGGTCCCGCCGGATTCTAGACACAAAGGAAGTATTTCCAGTCTGGAAACGAAGCGGCGGCGTCACCGCGCCGAGATGATCTCGTTGCCGAAAGATACGTATCTACATCGGACGCTGGTTGCGTCGGGCGGATAATGGCACCTCGCAGGAAATACCGTAAGTTTCCGGTCACGGTGTAATTCACGCTCGAAACGAGTGACCGTGCGTTTCCATCGGAAGGGAACGATGTATCGGGGATGGAAGACCCTAAGCAATTACACAACATGTCTATAGAAACGTTTGCGAGCGTAGCCGATTTCGTAATGGCGACGGATTTTATTCGAGCACTGTAGTCGTCGGGCACAATAACGTTTTCCTCTCGCCGAGGGAAAAGCACGGAGAAACCGTTACACCATAGTGGTAGGCGTTGGGGAGGTTGGTAGGGGAATCGCAGAGGGTGAGATTTTGACGATGGAGCTTAGGATCGAAGTACTTCGTTGCCGTTACCGACCGAGGTGACATAAAACTGGGTATGTCGACTGCGAAACGGCCCGAAATCTCCTGTTCTACGACCACTTGCTGATGGGAAATATTTGATTCCTCCCAGCTATGGGGAAACTTATAAAGGCTACTGGATAATTGATACCTCCGAGCTGTATGCGTTAGACACTAATATAACTTAGTTTTGCATTCTATTATACTTATGCAAATCAATTTCACATTTTTGTAAATCAATTTCACCCTTTTGTGAATCAATTTCACCCATTGCAGACTATTTAAAATTAATTACACTTGAAAGCATCACCCTTGAATTCAGAAGAAGTCACAACCTCGAAAGAAGTGAGTGCGGAACCCGTAATCAACTTGAAAGTTCGTAAATAATGTGAAGATATCCTTTAATTTTTCTTACGTCCGTTGAAGTATTCAGAAAATTGCAGTCAACGATCGCAATTAAAATTTTATAAGGTATTTGAACGTCGGAGCTTCGGAGAACGCAGATTGAATAGTTTTTCGGAAATTCGGTTTCCTTGGACGTGATCGATTAAAACGACAATACAAATTTTCCGGTACGCACGAACGGACGGAAGGGCGGGCGTTTATGAATCCCGAGGTAACTATCTGAACGATTTTCTGGTAGACGATGTTTCGCCTTTGGCGATAAAACTTTTACAGCTCCGGAACGTTTGAATGCGATCAACGACCCCTCGTCCCGATCAAGATACCAGCCGTGTACCATTATGGGATTTACGGTCCATGGTAAATTCGTCGTAGCGTGCCGCACCGTTCAGGTATTAACGTTAATGGTGTTCCCCCATTAATAATCGTATCTGATTTTGATGCTAACAGCCTGATTACAATCGAGAAAGTACCCCATAAACATGCCACTGATTGAAAGCGAACCATTGCGTCGCCTTCGTTTGTTACTGCTTTCAATTCAATCGATAACGAATTCTTCATCCCTTCGTTCTGCCATTTGTCTTGCTCCCTTCGCCGATGCTGATGGTATTAGGCGCAGCTTAGTATTATACGGTCCATCAAATCTAAATCTCTAGAATTCATTGGCGTTTGCCACCGATTGTAAAATTTCCTCGAAATTAAAGAACTTTCCTTGATCAAACTCGGAAAAATCATAGAGACTGGTTTTAAGACTTACGACGCTTTAATGAGAGAAATTAATCCCACCATTATCAATGAATTCATTTTTATAGTTTCAATAATTTTGAAGTAGCAGACTGGCCGGATTTTTATAAAATTTATTTTTATAAATCCTGTTTTCTTATAATATAAATCTTATTTATTTTGATCTTTACTACACTTTTTAATGAAAGAACATTTCTATTAAATATACAACACTTTGCATGATGCGCGTAGTCTGCCCATTTTCACTTGCAGTAACGTACACAGTCAAGAACAATTTCTCATGATTCCTTTAGGGAAGAGAGGGAATATTAAGAGCGTAATATTTCAAGAGAAGCCCTCGATCGACCTTGTTCTTCAGTTTCTTCTTCTCGCAGCATCGCAACATCGATCATTTGTTACTCAGCTCAGTTGGATGAAGCGATTTCCCCGAGCTTAAATATTTCGCGAGCTCGCGATCGAATTTCACTTTTGTCTTTGGCCGAATGAATTTTTCAAAGTACTGCTATCGGATGTTACCTCGAAACCAGCTGAAATTTCGTAAAAACCTTGTATCAGGCAAATGTTCCATTTGCGAACGGTAATTTCCTCTCGATTTCGACGTGTGTTCGGCGAACGATGAAACTACTGGGCAAAGGTGGAACGGAAAATCAAAAACGATCATTTCGAGCGACGTGATTTACTACGATCGGTTACAGATTCTTGCTCGACCATTTGCATGAAAATCATAGGTAGAATCGATACTTAGAACGCCCTTTGAACTTTGGAACTGCTCGAACTTCGAAGCTGTTCGAACTTTGAATTGCACTAAGAATTTTTTATTTATTCGGTCGAGATTTTCGATGCGAGTTTTTAAATCCTTTCACTGCCCGTAAGGTGCATCTTGCTTTCACGAATGCTTATCGAAGTGATCCTACTCCAGTTGAACGTCGTGCATCTTTGTAAAAATTGAGATTTGCTATGTATTCCCATTTTTATCTGGGCTTTCATTTTTAGTATAACACGGAAACGTACCATATGACGTTCGATTAAAATCAAATTTATAGGAAATGAATGTATCGAGAAGCACAAAGATCGTTTTCTACAAACAATAAAAGCCTTTTGATGTTTGTAACATTTGAATTTCTGGAATAGATACACGGTCTGCAACGAGATGGACAGTTCGAAATTATTTAGTTTTTCTCAATATTTTGTATGGTCGATTCGAAGTTATGGTCTGGTAGAATGATGGAGCCTGTATAACGAGGTCCAGTTCCGCGAATCCAAACGGTTCGGTTGTCGGGGTGGAGGGAACGTGATTACGCTTCCGTGCGACGCGAGGCATAATAGAATCCTGGACCTACCTACAACAGGCTGCACCGGATGCTGAAACCTGTTGCAACGGGGTGACGCGACCTAACGCCGACCCACCCGTGCTATTCGTTTACTTCTCCACCCCTTTCGTGGCTTCTTTAAACGGTCCCACGTCCGAGATTCAATTCTTCCCCCGACGAAAGTGATTTATGCAGCTTACCTTTGCTCCGGCTGTATCGACCCGGCCCGCCGTTGCTTGCCATTCAATCCTGCACCATTCGATCTGGCATCGTCCCGCTAATGGGCTATATCGATATCCTATCAGTCCATAACTGTCTAAGAACGTGCATCCTTATGGTAGACAAGAGCGAAATTTTTATGATACGGCTGGTTGCTTGGCGAATCGATCATCTTCTGATGCAGGAAATCTTGCTCAAGGAAGCGTATAATACAGTGCACACGATCTTATAGGACATTTAAATCATCATTTTATTGGTTTCAAGGTTTGCAAGGTACGTCGCTTTGAATTTTGCAACTTTTATTCACCCGATGAGAACGTTGTACTTAAAATGTTCATCTTGGAAACAATTTATCTTAATTATCTTGTAATTGCTCCAATTTAATTTCTTTACCGATATCCGATCGCTGTCTGAATTTTTAGAAGCTTGCAAGCTTGCAGTACACAAACATCGATAGAAATTTTTATATCATCACTCGTTCCACGTCGAATCGATCACTTTCCAACGATGGAAATCCTGTTCCCAGTGACGTATAATAGACTGCATTGGAAATCAGGGTGACTTTAAGTCATCGCTTTGCTCGTTTCAAGTTTGTTTGCAGATTACGAAACTTCAAATTTTTCAATATTTGGTTAACCCCTATCGGGAGCCTTGTGAAGTTTTATCTCAGTACCGCCTTATCGGATTAAAACCATTCTTCATCTGTTCTAACCTAGAAGTGTAGCCTAACTATCCCGAAACAGTTTAAACACTTGCGTACGACGAACGGAACTGTATTGACCGTACTTGCACAATAGCCGATACTTTGTGTAACAATATCGATTTGTTCCGAAATTGCTTTTCAAACTTCGCTAGGTCTGTACTGCACGCTAACCATTCAATCTAAAACGGTTTTACATTAACACTATTTATCCGTGCCTCTCTTGAAATTTATAATATCAGAATCGTAAGGAAACCGCGATACCTCCGAGAAAATAAGAACAACGTGTTCCCACAATAAAAGTATTTTATTAGCTTTAGAAACATACCTACTAAACATTCACGACTAACAAACCCTTGGAAGCTTTCAACTTAAAGCACTGGAGCTCGAATTTATAACCTGAGCAATACGAAAATTTAATGCGAAACATGAAAAAGAACAGTGTACCCGTTTCCAACTTTTCTTACGGTATACAATATACCTACTAAAGTAAGCATAACTTGAACATAAATTTTGAAAGGACAAACGAAGCTGAATAATTTTCTGAAGACAGCCTAGGAGAGGCAACTAGGCAGTGTCTTCCTCGCAGCAATTGCAGAATTGTGTGGGTTAATGTGCACAGGTTCAGTAGGGTTTAGCGAATTCGCGAGGCGATTAGGCGTGCTCGCGTGACTTTGGCAGTAAATAATTGTCGATCCGCGTTGAATAATGTTGTCGTCACAACGGTATTGTCTTGTTTCAAGGTAACTTGTCGACGAAAAGATATAGAGATAGGGATAGATTATCGAAAAATTGCGCACTCGCCGACGAGCACGATCTAGAAACTATACTTCCATCGCGGGCTGCGCGGAGTATTGCATTTGCCAGCGTGGAGCTTCGGGAAAACGGAAAATCGATGTGGCCGGGAAATATTCCGCGCCGGGAAAATCGGTGGGAAAACGAGAACAAGTGTCGCATTGGTTTGATCGCGTTGTCAGCCGACGGGATAACTTCGTCGCGCGGAATTCTACAGAAGAAATGCTATTGACTCTCTCCCTCTCTCCTCTCTCGATCTATCTCCTTGGAACTTCCGGACAACACGACCTGGAACGGAAACAACGGGTCCTCGCTCCATGAGTACGAGCGAGGATTATTAAGGACGGGGCTTCAAAGCCCGATTGAAAACTTCTGTGAGCGTTCGAAGTCGCTCCGGCAATCCGTCCGTTGGAATTTTCGCGATCGGAATTGTCTCGGGATCTAAGAATATTCTCCGGGAACGGGCCACGGACACTCGGTCGAAACATTTCTTAACACGGCGACAGCAGGTGTCGCGAAGTTACCGCTTTGTACAGATTATTGCCCCACCGACGGGAGCAGAAATTGTGTCAGCTTTTCGTTTAAGTGCTCAAGATTCGCGAAATTAACTTGCAGCTAGAAAAAGCACCGCTTTCCGCTGCTACTTTGCTCTTGGCATTTCAATTATTATTCTTTATGACAGCTTGTTTCTTGTTTCATTCAATTTGTACAGTTTTGTTCTACAAATTTTATTTCATTCATCATTTCATTTAATCAATTATAAATGGGCGCTCTTCACAGCGGGAGCACCGCAACCACGCCTCTGAAGACATTCTATACAGTGGAAACAATAAAACAATGTGCCCCAGGACATTTTATACATCGACAGCAACAAAACCACGTGTCTTAGGACACTCTACATGTAAGAAGACACAAAATTAGTTTCGTTCCACCCTAAAAATGTACATATTTATCTGGATTAACTATAAATTTCTTTGTCTAGCGTTTCAGAAATTTGGACAAATCGTGAAGCACCGATTGCACAAGTAATTTTGCTGTGTGCAACAGCGAACATCAATTTATTAACCTCTTAATATGCATACCGTGGTATCTGGTTAACGTGTCTGATGACTGGCTGTCCATTTCTACTCTGCGCCAGAACTCCCATGTTTCAGTGATATAGGTCAACGATATCGTCGCATATTTTGTATTCTTCCATCCCACGCTCCAATTTCGCGCGTCTCTCCACGAACAGATCGCGCACCCTCGCTCCACTAACAAAAATTACCCTCTTTCTCTCTCGCGAATTCGTCGCGCAGCTGTGCGTTTAATTCGCTAACCATTTTAATCAAGCCATTCGCGTCGCCGATTATTCCACAAACTCGGGACATGTAATTCGCGCGAGATTAAAGCAGATTACGTCCTCGCGAACAATGTACTCTCTGCGCGCCCTTACACGACGTGGCACATTAAACAGTGCATTAAAATACATCGAGCCAAAAGTTACTTAATTTCCACGCCCGCTGCGACAGCTTCGCAGGCGTCGCAATTACTTCAATAATGCCTAATTAGCGCAGCGACGCGCGGCGCTCGTGTCCTTCGGCAAAAGGGCGCGCAACCTATTTATCTCGTTGCTAGATCTTGAGTCTGCGGGGATGATCGATCGCTGGATAGGTCGGCAATCAACTTGTAGAACAGAAATTCATGGTCTATGCATTGGAAACTAATCTGTCGCAATTTATTGCGTCCCGACGCCGACGCCTCGAACTTGCGTCGACAATATTCTTCTCCCCGGGAAAATAACAACGCTAATTACTCGACGCCCCGTGGTGGGCCTGGCGAATTGATCCTGATTGTTCATCGAGTGAATAGAATCATATATCGCGCGTCGCGCCGAGCGGATTGATAATGGTCCTCGACACTTCCGGCCGTTCTCGTTTGCTTTGTTAATCGCGCATTGTTTGCGCTGCCGGCGATACACCGTCTAATTACGCTCTCATAATTAGACAAAGGCAGAAGTAATGGCAACGGGACGGTAATGTTTCGTTAAACACGCTCGGCAAACAGGCAGGTTTATCGCCGGTTTTGCGCACCGGCTAATGACGCTGTTGCTTTGCGTTCCGGGTTAGCCTACGTGAATAATTCCGCTCGCGTCCGCCGATAAAGCACGCGCGTTCCGCACACACACGATGCGGCGCGATACGGCGATTCCGTGAGCGAAAAGCCGTACGAACAATTTTTATCTTTCTTTCCCCGACGCGACCTTTTACTTTTTCATTCCACGCCCGAACCAATTGATACATATCCGTGATGTTCGGGTAATACGAGGTTCACGCAGCCGGTCCAAGGGCTCATTAATATTCTCGTTACACCGTCCCTGGACAACGCCTCGCTTGTTTTCGCGCGAGTTTCAGATACGCGGCCAACCTCCGCTTATACTCCCCGTAAAATCTCATTAATTCGCGCGCGTCCCCTCGCTCGGAAAAATTTCACGCTGTCATAAACGATGCGCGCCAACCGGCCATCTAACGCAACGCTAAACGTCCTCGCACTCCTTTTAAATCTGATTTAGTCGACGCTCCCGGCGACAAACATGCGAAAAATGTTAATACCTTTTTAACTTACTTCCGGACCTGTGCCGCACGAGAATGGGACACGCTTTACGACCGGTTCTACTCGAACTCGCCCGTGATAATTCAGTTCTCGCCGCTGCTCGACATGGCGACGCGCTTTTACTGCGCCCCGAGTTTTCATGAATATTTCCTGACTGACTGGGATAATAATTTCACCGACGTTCGTTCCCTATTGATTCAGGATAAGACTTTAGAGAGCAACAAAACCACGCCCAGTTTGGGTACTCCATCCAAAGAGAACAACAAAACTACGCCCACTCAAACCACTGAACTCAAACGAAGCAAAACGGATAATCTCTTGCGTCATCCTCTAGTTTTGTAAGGATGCCGAAAAAATATAAAGAAAAGTTCCGGATTGCACATAAACGTTTATTCAATCTTACTGTTTCGTTCGCGCTACATCAACAGACAACCCTGTTGCTCGGTCGCGCTGTCCTTTTGTATGCTTCCGCATCGTAGGCGGTTACCTCCGAAAACCAATCAACTATTCTTAAAATTAACGCACGCCCTCTAAAAAATGACAAGGTGAGGGAAACTGGAGGTACCCTCGCCTTGAGCCCTCGTCTACCTAAAATCCTTACTCTACACGTTTGGTCTGCAGATGTCTTACGGTACGTCAACGGCTATTGAGACCTCTAGCTAAAATGTGAAGTCCCTAATAAATTATCATAAAACAGAAAGTACCGCTAAATCTCAAAAATAGCCTGAAGTCACGTCCGCACCGTAATCATAAACTGCGACCTTTCCTAAAACCCGGTACCCTGGTGGGCCACGGTCACTCGAATCCTTACAGTTTCATTTGTTTAAACTAAATAGCCACGTGGTGTTTGAGTGAAATATGTTTCGCTTCGATGTAAATGAAGGCATAATTTTGCGCCTCTGTGTATATTCGTCATGGGTTTCCTTCAAGTTGCACGCACAGTTGTAACAAGACGTTGTTCCCTGTTTTCTGTCTTTCGCGCGAATGCTTTCGGTATTCAGGAACAAGGAACGCACGCTAGAAGCGACACGCTTTTAATTACGACAGAACTCCGAGCACTGCGCAAGATGCTTTATGCGTTGGTTGAGGCCATAAACGTAGCAATAAAATGCCAGGAACAGTGTGAATTATACAGGAATGTACACAGGCAACGATGCATGCGAAAGTTTTGTGTGGTTCCTTAACACGGTGAGTGTCGGACGATTTTTCTGTCGTTTGCAGACGATGTTGGCTGACAGACAATTTAAAGTTACGTTATTTTACGGACAATTTAAACACGAAACATTAGATAAAATAATTTAACTCGCTCAGTTTATAATATTTCTAGAAATTCAATGTTTAAATCGCAACACCGAAAAATTTCCGTTTCTGCGCATACAGAAAAATTATTCGAGTGAAAATTCAATTTTTCGAAAAGGCACGTCCAACTGAGAGAATTATTAAATAATGGATATTTCACAGAAACAAAATTGTACTTTATTTGGTTTATTGATTAAAATTTTATAATTTAGCGTGTGGTCGAGATAGAAAAGTACGGTACACGCACGTTTCGAAAGACGATCAAAGCGGTCTACTTTGACCATTGCTCGTCGAACTCGTTCAATTAGCCGACGCACGTCCATGGATCGGGCTTCGACGGAGAGATCGATCTTCTTGCTCGTTTTTGTGGGTGCGACCGGTCACGTAACCGCGACATACGTGTTCGAAATTTCGAGCGATCGTATCTCCGAGTTTGCCGCTACGTGAATGTTCGTTTTTCAACAGGCGCGGTCCGAAAGGCGAAGAGAACATATTAATCGACACTTTGGCACGTTCTGTAACACGAGCACCTGGTCGAACGTAGTCTTTCTCGTTACTCGGAATGAAATGTTTCACGGAAACTTGCCAAATACTTTGCACCGAGTTCCTGTTAACTCTTTGACGACGGATGGGCTTGCTGACCGCCACCATTCAAACTGAAGGCAATAAATTATGCCATTACTCTGTCACGTTGCCAAATAGAGATCCCTGATTTTATTTCCTCCGACATCTTTTACTTAGATATTTACTGGACGTTTTTTTTAATATCTACACAAATAAGACGCATACATACGATAAAGAAGATGAACCAGCTTATTGATTTTTTGCAATTGACTTTTGAACTTCGTGGAAGAGGGTTAATTAACCCTTTGCAGTCGGAGCTAAATACTTCCATTGTAAATGTTTTTTTCCTCTTATATAGATATGAAAACGATCAAATACCTCATACAATACTCAAAGTGTTGCAATTGATTAGATACCAACATATTTAATAATGTAAACAATATTATGAATAATGGTAGAGCAGTTGAGGAACAGAGATGCTTCGATCGTACTTCATTTTAATATTACTCCTAATTTATTATGAAATAATAATGTGTAATCATTTTATGGAAGAACAATGTCTTCTGAATACAAAAAACAATTGGGAGCTCAGAAGTACAGCCATGTACTAATTACTGCGTACCCATTTACTATCTTTAATATTTAATTTTATGATATCACATAAATAACTAAATACCATCTTTTAACAAGTACTTGAGTAATATTTATTATCTTTAGTTTCAAGCTGTTTTAAGTAAAGAGTGATTTGTGATGGCGAGTTATAAAATTAAGAAAAATGGTCCTATTGTTCACTCTTATGAAGAATGATCATTTTGCTTGGCTTGCCAGCGAGAATATTATCTCATTGAATTATATTAAAATTCAGGAAATGATATTTAGTTTTACGTATTTTAATCTCATTGGAACAAGAAGGCTGCAGTAAAGCCTGCAACAGCAGTAGCATAGGTACATTTGCCTACGTGATTTACCTATTTAAGTATGTAGATTCATTTGCCCTATTAGACATCGTGCAGGGTTCGGAAACAGGAAGACACACGATCCTATCAGCTGGATCCCACGGTATCATACAATCGTGTTAGTCTCCAAGGAGCATAAACAGCACAGAAAACAAAAGTGATAGCAGGACGATTCAACAAGGCTGGAAGCTCACCGGTTCTCGCTCGCAAATTATATTACGCGAACTGGAACACCGAGGGTAGTTCACCCCTGGTCTCACCCCCCGGAAAACAATCACGCCAACACGGCTGCAGGATTCCCTATCCACGAATATGCTCGAAAGTGTAAGCTTCATTTCCATTTCCATGATATCCGGAACCGTCTACGCGCTGCGCTAAGTACGGATCTGCGAAATTTGCATCCGATGCGTCGCTTTAATTGTCGAACTCGGCCGACGCCGATATAACTTCATAGATTGAATTCAAATGCGCCGATTTTCACGGGCTAAACCGCTCCACGACGCCAACCGGCACGGCATCCCCTCATACTCCATGCAAATTAAGAATATGCTAATGTTATCGTTAGACGGATTAATCAGACTAATTGGTCGGCTCCGAGTCGGTTAACTTGCTGTTCGAATCGGTCCGATTGTCTACGAAGTTGGTGTCCGAACGATAGCAACTTTTCTACGTAAATTAAAAGACTATTATAGTGGAATATCGTCGTAATCCATTGCATAAAGTGTAGAAATCTCGGAGAGTTTCTTTGACTGTTTAATTCTCACTTCTAACAATCAGCAATATATAAAAATATGTCAAATCTTAACAATAACAATTCTTTCGCATATTACAATTGAAAACACTTTATAAATTGTACATTTTTTTGTAGACGATTGTGGAACTGCATGGATAAAACGTTTCAAAATATTACTTCAGATATATTTTAAATCATGTACAATATTTTATTTCCGGATTTGCACAAATAATGTAATATTTGACCGAATATTCCACGCGTCCCTGAATATAGTTCACTCAATGGAATACAGTGACGGTAAATATAATTACGAGACAAATTATGGCAACGAACGCGTTAATTTCATGTTTCACGAGACGCAAACCAATTAATTTTTCGTGCGTTTGTATTTAAAGCCGTGACAAATAGCATTGCTCTCATGAATTTAACGAGATCTCTTTGTTAAATTTTTGTAGTGTGCCATTAAGAGAATGTGCTGCATTTAATAGTATAGAAACAAGTAGTGATAAGTGTTGATAAGCATACCACTCGTAGCTCGCAGATTGAGCTTCTTAAATTTTAAGCTTGCATCGAGGTTCTACTGTTCTTTCAATCGTAATTTTTGTCCGGTTAGAAGGATCGTTTCGGTGATAGCGCGTCAGGGAAAGTTGATCAAGTCTTGCAGGTTGCTTCGGCGGGTTGCTTCGGGCCAACACGTGGAATCCTCACACGCCTTGAAATTTTCTCGAGCAGACATTTGTCCGCAGGGTACGGGAGGGGGATTACAATGAGATTTACGGAGACAATCACGGATTTGCGGCTGTTGGGCTTGTCTGGGATTCCCTGGTGCTCTGCGAATTATCGAGTGCTCTTCCGCGCGGCGCTGTTTACGAGCCTCGGAAATATCGATAAACAAATAGGCTCACCATTAACCGACCGCGCAATCTGATACACTCCACGTCGAATAATTCGACGGAAATAGTTTATCACCTGTTTAACAACGTTATCGTGTCCGCGCGGTACGTGCACATAACCCGCGGCGGATTTCACTTTAATTCGCAGCCGAATGAAATTCATTCGCGTCGTTTCGTGGCGTCCCTGTCCACTCCTTGATATTTTGCTCTCATTCGCAGTGAAAGCTTTGAACTTTCGAATCCATAATCGCGAATGGCTAATTATCCGATTTTATCTTCGAAAGGTTTTCGACAGTATATTTATAGTAGGATATTCTGTTTCATATCATCAGATTGTGTGAGTATCAGATCAATCAGGTAAAAACATTGTGTTTCATGCATCATTTTTAAGTTTTACTTTTCATTTGAAACATTTGCTGGTAATACGTGAATATAGATGAACGTGTCACGGATGCATAAAAGCATGCTCACTCCGTTGCGACTCAAATTAGTCGAACGATATGGTCGGAATATTTTTAATGAAAAATATTCTGTGCCAGGTAAATCTTGTAAGAGTTTTACTCCCCACGTCACTAAATAAATCACCGTAATATACTTATAATTTTCCGTGATAACACATTGTAAGTAACCCCACGCAATAAAAAAGAATTTATATATTTCAGGCTCTCATGCATGGATCAGATTTTATTCATGAGCCAGTGGGAGTCGTTCTGCCGCCTTCATTCGCGTGCTGCTTTTAACTTTCTCGCAGCATGCAGGAAACGAAATTCTACCTCGTAAATTATCATTCGTTATGCATATCTCATCGCGTAGTGCGAAGATCTTGCTTTGTTCGACAGTAAGCTCATTCTCTGTTGCTGGCACGAACATATAACACAAACGAAGAACTTTATTCAATCATCTTTCTCACAAATTCGTACCTCAAACTGGAATAAAAATAAAGAACCTTAAAGAGAAAGCATTATTCCCAATCAAAAACATTTATAAATATCAGGATTTTGATCAAATAAGATAACTGTACCGATTATTGTAGTAATTAGCTCCTCCTTCACTTTAATGTACGCAATGCTGAGGCCTGAATTTGTTAATCAAAATGGCAAGAGAATTTTATATTTATATTTTTATCGTATCTAAGTAGATATTGAAGAAAGATTTTTCGAACTCCTGAGATTATACAAATATGACAATGATTGACAAGTTTGTTTCCCACGGCAACGGGAATAAAATCTCATTGAATTGTACAAATTTTGTCGTATCTGAATCTCATTAAAAAAAATACCACAGTAAAACGTATACTCGCAATAGCAGGTACATTTATCCTATCCAAGATAGCTCATTGAAAGCTGTCCAAAATGTAACAAGGATGATTTGCAATAACAACACTGATCAGAGCATGCTCCTTTCGACTTCTAGGTTTGCGGTGAAATATCGTGTGTCGCGGTAGTACATAAAGCACGTCGTGGTAGCAAATCCTGCGGCGATTTATCATGGGACCCGTTTCCTTGTGTATCGCGACCGAGTCTCGAATTAATCTTCCCGGAGGAAGAATGCGCACCGAAATAAAAAGTCTTAAAAATTCGGTACGTAAACGCTTCTGTTTATATTTAAAGGGGGAAACTAGATTTCCCGGGAACACGAGTTTCACAATAAACCGCGCTTCTTCGCGGACCAACAAACTTTCAAGTTGGAGCCTGTCCTCGTCCTGGAAGTCGCTCGTAACCTTTTGGCCCGGAAACGGCTCGCGAAGTCACTCATGCGTCTCCGTAGACATCCACTTCGATGATCTCGAATCTCGGAACCTCTAGCCGACTATATGTATAGTCGTTGCTTTTGCGGTTGAACGTTCCGCAGTGTATTTCCACAGCTCGTAAAGAGGATTTGCTGCCGCGATTCTGTTAAAGACAGACACCGTGTGCGTGCATGTGCTTTAATTAGTAAATAGACGCGTACCAGACACGTGATTTGATGAGTACGTACTGTGGCGTCAGGCTTGATCGAAACTAGAGGGATGTTGTAAAGCTACATTTAACCTCGATCAGGCTTTCTCCGAAATTACTGTCGTTCTCTAAAAAACTATTTTCTAAGAGTATTATTACACTCTTTTCGACTTATTAAAATGATTAGAAGACAAATAAGCTACTAATGAATAGACTAATGAACCCTGGGTTTGTTTCATCGAAAATCTTTTACCAAGAACACGTGTAAAAAATCGAATAAACTACGAGTTTGTCAATCGAAATAAGCACTAGAGTAATTGGAACTGAATTTAGACCCGCGTTCCCGAAATTTGCCAATTAAAGTGGAACAGTAGCAGTCTAATGATAGCGATAACTTGGAAGCGAAACGGGGGCCTCGGAATTTAATAATTAAGTCACTGGTAATTCCCGGTGACGCCCGGCAAACGAACGAATTGTATCCGCGCGCGTTAATTCATGGACGCAGCCAGGGAAACACTTGTCAACTCGGTCGGTCGGTCGGTCGGTTAATTAATAATTAACGGACGGCAGGTTGCTCGCACCGGTTGCACACGACCGCACTTGGCGTGCGTCGGTGCATCGCGAGTGTGTCGGCTGTAATCCCGATAGCTCGGCGAAAGACACGCGTCCGTGATGCTCCTCGGAATTAGGGGATGTTAGGACAGAGCGTCAGCTTGTCAACGCAGTATGCTTTACCCACGGATCCCACTAACTTCCGGAAGTTCGCAAGCGTGTTCCTATTTATGCTCGACACGTTCAACTTCCTGTCAAACTGCTGCCATACCACCGCGCCTGCCGAATCGTTCTGACGGACAACTGTTGATAAACCGTGCCCGCGAACTTCCTGCATACGGATTTCGAGCTTTGCGCGTTGTTTTGTCACGGATAAAGAATTCTATGGGATTTTATTTCTTGCGCCAGGAGCTTTGGTCTCTTTATTTTTATGCGCGTACACCGCCCGTGTTCGTTGAAACGCATAATCTTCTGCAGTGCTACCTTTGCGGAAAGAACTTCCCTCGTGCGACCGAACTTTTCGAAAAGTAACATGCGAAAAGCAATTACTGGATAGGATTCTTACAAGTCTCGTTGTAAGCTTCAACTAATTGAATTTTATTGGATCGAGTTTATCGTTTAATTTATTCGAGACAATACCGAACGAGAATATTTTCTTGTTCAATCGCAGCTGTGTACGATTCAGCTGACATCCTTAAATTTCCAATTATAGGTTAATGAGTTTTTACGATAGCAATTCCATCGGACATGTTAATTGGACTGTTGTTACTAATTGGCGAATCGTGTTCGTTGAAGCGCAACGTTAAGTTTGAGATTTAATTAACTGCCTGCGCAGTTGTATGTAATAACTTTTGGTACGTATATCTGTTTGGAATTACTCTCGTCCTCATTCGTGTAAACAATTATTATTATCTGAAGATCCGATAAATTTAATTTGATTGTGTCGAGTCAGAGATATGTACAATATTTTAATAAATCAACTGCTGATAGTTTGTGAGATAGACTTTAGTTAAAATCAAACTGTATTGTGTTTCCATTACTAATAGAGTCGTTAAGTTCTTGTATGAACTGAAGTAATGTTGAATATTCTTCTTAACATCTGCTTGAGTCTGCGGAGTAGATTTGGCAAGCATCTTCAAGAACCAAAAATAAAGCGATAACGACCATGTCTATCGAAGATCCGCGCAGTTTTTATTTGATTAAAAAGACGGCTCTAGCCTGGTGAATATTCCATGGGATCGGTCGAGCACTTAAGGTACTATAGCGTCTATTATTAAGGAAACTAAGCAGCCTGCAATCTCACCGGCAAAGGGAATTCTTTATATGTAATAGTGATGGTAAATTTTCTGTAGCACGTGTTCCGCGAACAAGAACGTGGTTCCGGGATAACAAGCTGCGCGCGATCTCTGTGAAAGCATCGTGGAAAAAGAATGTTCGCGAGTAGACATTCTCGTAATTTATCAGGGCATCGAGGACTTCGATTAAATCCAGATTTTGCTCTAAGCACGTCGTAAAGCTGATATATGCGGCAGCCGTTCAAACGCCGATATTCTCTCGAAGCGAAACCTCGACGAGTGCCTTCTCTCGATTACTTAGCATGCAGTGAAATTTTACACGAGGTTCAACCCTTCTGCCTCGAAGAAAATGGATTTTTATGGAATTGAAAAATAGTCTGAATCACTTATCTGTAAAGTAATATACCGGCAAGCTATTTCTCGTCGAAACATTGTGAAAGTAAATCAGACGATTTAGCCGGTTATTATTGAATGAACCATATTTTTTTAAAGAAATAAATATTCAATGAAAATTAAATATAAAGCATTTTGAACTTATACGGCAAAAGTTTGTTTTGCGGAAAACGCTGTCTTCAAAAAATTGGCTATAACTTTCTACCTGTTGACACTGTCATACTTTCTACGGCGAAAATATGGCGACTATACCCTTCCAACGGTAAACATCTTTCAACGTAATTCTCATGCTATAAAATTTTATAGCTAAAAAACAAAACGTGCTTCAACCTTTACAACAGTCCCGTAGTTGACATAATCGAGCCGTTTAAAATGTATTGTTCGTCACGGAGCTGAATTTCCGAAGCTAATCCGAGCGTTTAGTCGCTGTAGCAGTCGAGAAAAGTTGCCAGAGAGATTATCCGAACTCCTACAGGGAATTAAGATCTTTGAACGTGAATTCCCGTAGCGGGTTCCGCGGATCGCTGTATCGCAATGACCGCTCAAGTACAATAAAGCACAATAGAAGCGGATGTAAGCACGGATCACCCGTCGCGTCGGGAGGCTCGGAACACCAACGTTGGAAAGAATGGGCTCTGAAAGCTTTTTTCAATGTTCCACCGCCCGCTGTTCGCGCGATGGAACAGGTAGAGTGCTTACGCCATCGATTTCAAGGAGTAACACTCGCTTGGGGCCGAGAAAACTTCGATAGAAAGAGAGGGATAAAATTTGTGTGTGTGAGAGAGAGAAAAAGACGGGGAAATACAAAGCAGCCCTCTCATCAAACTTTTTTCAGTTGCTCTCATTTATGTCGAACCTGCTAAATCGTACAATTCATCGTAACTATGTCGTACCATTTACAAAGGTTTTTTTATACATATGATTTTATTTTTTTGGGAAGATAGAGCAAATAGTTTGCTACAGGATGTGAAAAGAAATTTTTTTAAAAATTGGAATTGATCGGAATTGTAGGAAAGATACTAAAAATTTTACAACTTCTTCATGTGGGCCTATACTGAAAATTTAAAAAATACGTTTTGTAGATCTGTGCTAAGTCAATATATTCCGAAAATTTCGTCAAAATCGGTCGTCGTTGCAATGACCTACAAACGTTTAAAGATAGTAAAAATGGCAGATTTTCACGATTTTGGGCTATACCTGCAGTAACTAAACGATTCTTACATCTTTCAATACCTGACGTTTTTTCTGCATCAACTGATTTCGATGAAACTTTCACAATGCATATAATTAACACAGATCTACAAAACGTATTTTTTATATTTTCAATATGGGCTCACTTAAAAAAGGTGTAAAATGCAACTTTCAGTATTTATTCTACAATTCCGATCAATTACAATTTTTGAAAAAATTTTTATCATATCCTGTAACAAACTATTTGCTGTAGCTCCCCGAAAAATTCAAATCGTTCAGTTCAATGTTAAAACAGTTATAATTTCCTTTCGAACGTCTGAACATTAATAGGAGTCACTGTCTTTTATTATATTGAGATCATTCGAGCATTTTATAATAACGTAATCAATTTGCGGAGTAAACGTCATTTGATAATCAAAAATAATTAATCTCCATTGTCCCAATGCTTACATACGTTAACGTGGATCGTGTATAAGGGTTGATTAATCGTGATTTGCACGTTCGGACGAAACATCGTGTCGCGATTCGGTCCCACGAGTCCTACTTGTCGCAAATTCGACGAGCGCGTTCAATGCGCAATTAATCGTCGCGCGGGCGCAATATCAACAGCCGAACGCAGACGGCTCGGTACAATCGTTGCGAGTCGATCGGGGGAGATTTACCGGGTTGGTCCAGTCGAGATCAATGGTAACTGTAAATTATCGGAGACAATCGCGAGCGTCATGCGACACGAGGCACGGACGCGGTAAGTAAATCCGCTTCTGCCCGTGGTAACGCAGAAACGTTTCGCGAAATTCGACGTTGAGCATTGTCGATCCGCACGGGAATAATCGCCGGCGAAAATGTATTTCGCGTCGCTTGTCCGCGTCATTGAAGCTCCCCGGCGTCCAGAGGGCGGCGAATTTTTAATCCGTTTTCCGCGTCCCGTCCGTTGATTCGCGTTTTAAAAGTGACGGAACTGCGTTGACAGGCGCTAATGCGCCACGGAGCGAGCTAATGAAATAAAGAGCCGGAACATCGGCGAATTTCGGAATGACGCGGTGCAAGGGTCACGACAATCGGTGACACCTATAAATGTGTCAGCACCCGAAAATTTCAGGATTTTCGACAATTTTAGGGATTATTCTCGACAGGCCCATATACATGTTCTCGAGAATGTCTATATGGGTCCGAGAATCCCGAAATTTCCTCGACTCGTTTCTACCATCGGGTTCTCGCACGGTTCTAGTTACTGCCACTTTGCTACCCCCTTCCGGGGAAGACGGTCACGCGATAAATAGCCGTCTCCCAACGTTTCATTCATTTCACGGTTATTCTTCCCAGCCACGTCTCAGAATTCCTCCGCGGCGACTCCTCTGGGACCGTATTTAAACGGTCGCGTGCGAACAACTGGAACGAAGTCGTAACAAAAAGGAGAATTAAGGTTGTCTCCTCCGTGATACCTTATCCACTGATCCACCTCCTTGCCCGAGCAACTTTGCCCGAACTATTTGCTCCTCTCCGCGTACAAACTTTCTCCCGAGCTTTCGAGCGAGGAACAACGCACCTAAAAAGCACTCCGCGCTAAAATGGAAGCTCGACGAGCGCATTATTTCATATCCACTGGTTCCGCAGCTCATTGCAGTGAGTGTTTATGCAGTGGAGTTGTATTTTTGTAACTGATTACTAGACTGCGGATCCTTATGCATTTATTGCAAAATTGAGTGGATGAAATTCAAAATTGTTGGAAAATTAAAAAAATTGAAGACGTCGATGTATGATTTCTCCTCCATTAAAAGTATTAAAGGAAGAAATAATACTGAATTTGGTTTTTATTTATTGCAATCAATTGTTGCAGACAATTTTTATTTTGCATAAAGTTCCGCAGTCTACTGATTACGTACTAATAAACGTGAACAGTCAATTCTTGTGTCCCATTTTTAGATTGTTCGACATGATTTCGTATTTCCCCGGAGTAACACATTTTCCATGATAAAGTAGAATCTTTCATTTTAAATTTATGCCGTTCACAGTTAATCCAGTAACAGATTTATGTGTATCAGGAGAAACCTATAATTCCGATTACTACACAGCGGATCTTTATGCAAAATAAAAATTTTCCACCTGATTTCCAACCAACCGGAGCGAAATAAAAATTGATTTTCTTTCTAAATATTGTTAATAGGTGGAAAATAAAATAACTGTTTCCAAATTTTTCTAATATCTTCACTATATCGATTTACATCTACTCTTTTGTGTTATAAATCTATAACGCTGTCTACTGATTACTCTACATATACGTGACTTTATACACGCAGACTAATAATTACACGGTATCCGCTAATGATGGTAGACGTTCCATGAGAATGTTAAAGGGCTAACTGCTATGTCCTTTGGATTTACAATGCTACTGTCCAGATTTTATCACTTAGGAATAGTGATAATCTCGCCGAAAGCGACGGCGAAATCGTTGACACGAAAACGTTCAGTTTGAAGAATAGTTACGCGGAACTTTGCGAAAGCCGCGGTATACATATATATTGTGGCCCTTCTTTTTGGCCTCGCGGCAAAGATTGGTTAGATTGTCGCCAGCGATAGCGACCGAGTTCGCCGATGCGAGAGACATTTTTCGAAAGGCGGGCGTCCCCTTTGTACCCCCCTCCCCGGAATTCACTCGGATCGGTAAACCACAGAATCTCTCTCGTCGGTATATCTCTCTCACGAGATTTTCAGCCAGCCGGCCCGGCGCGCGCGGCGTTCCACCACGATTATATTTCAAAATTTCGTTTCGACGCGCTACCAGAGCGACGTTCAATTTACGACGAGCTTTCGATCCCTTGAAGTCGAACCAGCAGACCCCTCTGGCGTTGTAACTTACCGACGTAATTCTTCGATGCTGCAGACTGTGGTTGGTGTACCGAAAATTTTCTGTCAATGGCAGTATTTATTTCTTGCATTCCTTCCTCACAATGTACTTGGTACTTTTTTTAATTTTCTTCTTCTGTCGACACTACCAGACCTGTCAAAATTATTCTCCAAATTTTTCGGACTGTAAAGATGGTCTTTTTGCTTTATTAAAGATTATGGTCAATTCTGAACATTCTAACATCAATATATATTTTAGATATCATATTATCGTAACTGATGTCGAGACGAATCCAACGACCAACTTTGCTGTGCTCTTACATTTCCAAATAGTGCTAAATTCTTAATGAACTGGTAGTTACATAGTTGAGAAATAAGATCCACCTTAGTGGACACGCTTGCTTCTTCAAACGGATTTCATTTTTTACTCGTACAGAAATAAGCACAGCAGAAAGAATGATTTTATTAAAAAAATCTAAAATGACGTTTACAAGAAGCAGAATTGCATTGTAATGCCAGTGAAATACGTGAGCTCAAAGGCAATATTTAGAACGCCTGACTTGTGGGATTAAAAAGAACAATTTCGACTAGATTTTAAAGTACCAAGCGAAGAGAAAGAGACGTCGATAGTTTTTCGCGGAGGAACGCAATATCGTGGCAATAAATTAGCCCGGTTGCTCGTTAGCTCCAACTACAATGCTGTCGCGATCCTGGCATGCTGGGGTGTGCACGCGTCTTCCTCGAATAAAACCGAAATTTCATCGTCTTCGCTGAAACAAGCTCCTCCATTGCTTTTTTGGCTTCCATGCAAAAAACACGTATATTTACGAACCGTATTATTCGGGGTATTAAATTGTGACTGGACATTAAATGCAACATTAACATAAATTAGAGCCTAAGTGTCTGTTCTATTCCTCGTGGCAACTTTATGCTAAATAAGTGTGCAGAGTTAAAAAGTATGATAACAAAAATTCGAGCTGCGCAAGGTTGAAAAAGAGGGTAACAAAAATTCACACACCGTAGTGTTATAGGACCGAATAAAAGGTTCCGGGTTAGACTGGGGATCGTACGGAATATTAGAAAAATGAATAGTAAAAATTTGAAATGGTCGAGTGCGTTTAATTTCTTCGAATTTTTTCATTTCGTTAAAGAAGAAAGGAAATTTCTATTTGGCTGCTATGTCTTGGAATTGATGGAGGAAATTTTTATTCTGGATAAAAATCCACAGTCTAGTGTTTCTGAAAAGTGTACGGAAACAGGACTGCAAAGAAACTAACGACACGTGAAGTTCCTACAGATAGGAAAGTATCTACGGGACTATGTGTAGTGTGTGTGTGTGTGTGTATCGTGCGTTTGTGTGGTTACGTAATTACCATAACAATACGAACCTGGAGCAAGCCGAGACCACCGTCGGACAGGGCGAAGTCGATCGATGCGGTTTTCCCGATTGTCAAAAGGTGGCATTGCGAATTCTTTTCGATCGTGAATCACGATTCGTGATGCGTTCTGGCAGCGCGAGGAGCCGGTCGAGTGGTTCGCCCGCAGAGTCATCGGCGTCAGTGTGTGTGTGGAAGCCGATTGATGAATCCGGCGAATGTAATCGTGCTTGGGCTGGATACTAACATGCAGATGCAGAGTAGACCGGGGTGAGAGAGTAGAAAAGTAGAATAAGAGACCAGAAATTCGATTTTCCATTCGACCCTGCCAGCTCTTGGAAATTCGCGAGTCGGGGGCGCGGACGGTCCGTCATCCTGCGAGGCGGGAATTTTCGAAAAGAGACACCACCGACGCGACGACGAAGCCAAACTGCAATTTAATCAGAGTCTAGCGTGGTTCGCGTTGCTCTCGCGAAAGATGGATGCTGCGATCGCGTGCCCACGCCCGGTCGAATCTAATTAGCCCGCTGGAATAGAATCTGGCTGAATTACGAGGCCACGTAATCCGCGAGCGTCGACCGAGCAAAACTCTGTGCCAAAAGCGCCGCACCGCAGACATTAATCCCGTTGTTAATGAGACTGGAGATTTTATTTGGGGCGCTGGTGTATCCTTTCTCTCTCCTCTCCTCTCATCTTGCTTTTCTTACCGGTTTCTTAGCCCCACCCTTTCGCCAGACGTGGAACCTTGGATCATTTAATTCACCGGTCCAGGAATAATTGAGAGATAAGAAAAGAAATGGAGAGAACGTGCCAGCGCCCGGACGAAAATGAATTGCGACTCCCCGGGCTCTGCTAATGAATTACACCGTCACTTTATATTTTTTTCTTAATTAATGAACGCCGCCTATTAAGCGCGGGAATGCCTCTAAATTGTTTCGCTCCCGTTCGCTCTCCGGAGCGCTGGCCGCTCTTCAATTGTCTCTCTGTTTTGTTCTCTCGGAGAGCTTTCTTCGAGGCCTAACCGCTGATGAGGCGTTGTCTGAGGTGTAAGTATTGAAACGAAGGCGGACGGACGTTCAGTATTGTGTGCGTGGGCTGTTTGATCTCGTCGTTGTGCGATCTGATACAATTTTTCATTAGGCTAGCTAGAAGTTACGTTTTACAAACTATTATAACAGATACCAACAATTTTAGAGTACATAGTTAACAAAATTAAAGGTTGACAAACGGCTTTTTTGAGGTGAATGGAAATTCATCGAGATCATTTCAAAGTGTTTTCTACGGAATAAAAGATGTTGCATTCGTTCTAAATGTGACAGGAGAATTATGAAAACCTAATGAAAGTAAAATACAGTTTCAAAACTAATCGATAAGTTACTGAACATTGAAAGAGCTTTGAGGTTTTAATCAATTAATCTTCCAAGGTGGTTTAAGTAGGTCACCCCGAGATATTAGAAATGCAAAGAGACTCACAAGTCTAACTTTTAGGGATTTATAAGAATACTACAGGTTTCCATACAATTCTCTTAGGAATACAAAACATCACAAGTGTGTGTCGAGTTCTTGTAGTTCTAGTAGAATTCTCCTCCAAGACACTGAAGTACTCTCTGGAGTCCAGCAAAAGTGTCATTCCAACTTCGATTCGAAGTCCCACACGAATCGGACTTTCGCGTTAAACGAAATATCAGCAGAGAGGCCAACGTATAGCGAAACAACAACGAGGTTAGTTCCCATGTCCGATGCACATCGACAGGAGTTCCGGCTTGTATACTTCGTAATAATTCTTTGTAACCGCGATTTACGATGTTTCGGTACGAATAAACGAAGACACCGAGGAAAACACGGCCGCAGAGACTGTTAACGAACGCGCTGCGAACACGCGTTATACTGTAACGAAAACGAATCGTAGTCCCCGACGGTGATAATGAATTCAAATCGATTCTCCTCCGCTTCCTCTCGCTTCCCAGACCCTCTCTAAGCGCTTCTCCTCTTTCGAACAATCAAGAAAAGGCCAAGGGATTGATCCACGCGCCGCTCCGAGAAAATCCCCGGTAAAATGCCCGCGGATGGTGATTTACGCGCGCCGTTGCGCTGTGGAATAAATTCGAAAACCCGCAGTACGCGGACTCTACGCGATTTATCTCTGACCAGATTTGTTTGGCGAAGCGCATGCGAGTCGAAGAAAAGTGCGTTCGATCCGCACGGCGTCATATTTGCCGGGATAAACAAACAATCCCGTGACCAGCACTGAACAAATAATTTCGTACCATAAATCTTTGCTGTCGAACCGGACACGGCAATTTTAATGCGATCCCGACGCCCTGTATTTATTAATAGAACGGCCGTTTTAGGATTCCGGGAAAAATTCTCCTCTCTTTGTAATCCTGTATTTCGTTAACTCTGCGACTTGCACTTGACTGTGCTAAAATCTTTTTTACGAATCAGAATTTTTACCAATATTTTCATTAACTGTACAAATTAATTTCTGGCTCCCAATTAATTAATTATAACTACATTGGAGATTATTTTGTATGATCAAATGTATTTTCGTTATTCGTGAATTTGTTTGTACTCGTAATAGAACAATTTCTGTGGACGCCGGATCATTTATGACTAGACTGCAGAACTGTTTGCAACATAAAAATTGTTTCAATCGATTACAAGAAGATCGAAACAGATTTACATTTTTTTAAGGTGAAAACTTGTTTAAGCGCACCGCGTATACAATTGTTGCTGGGCAGTGAATGAGTCTGATCCGTCACGCTCCGAGGTGAAACTATTTATCTCGTGTTTTAGTTATTACAAGCCCATTGTTTCTTTCGTAGATTATAATAATATTGAAGAAGACATGATTTTGATACTAATAATATTCATATCATTCATACATCGATTTTAAAACCACATAGAAGTTTTCACTTCGGTCGTGTGGTGTTATGCGCACAGTATTGGTCTGAATTTGTCTTGTTCGTTGATCTTAACAAATCGAAAAAACATGTAGACGTCTTTAGACAGTCTAAATCCACAGTCTAGTTATGAAAGTATTGAATGCTGGGAAACATGAAAAGAATCTACTGATCTTCTGTTGTTTACATAGTTATATTTTTGTATATAGAATTCGGTATTTCCATTGTTTTACTATATGCATAGGTTCTCTCCCTCTGTATATTCCGCTTTACGGAAGAGTTTCAAGTTCATAGACTCTGCAGCAGCAAAGGTTGAACTCGGCAAAACTCCTCTTGTAAAATTTCCTCTCACGACCTGCACATTTTTCAAGCGGTTTATTCAATTCGTACATTACTGCAGTGATTACACATTTCCTCGAAATCTGCAGAAAATCAGGGTAAGAACGAAAACGGAAGAGCTACACCGAATACCAATTTACACTAACTCCACTTTATTCAAACAAGAGAGCACTGACACTGTGGACGTTCTATCTTGCAGTGGAGGGAATAATTCCCTCTTGAAATAAATGGAATACTCGTAGAAAACGGTCCCAAAGTACGTCAGACAAGTCTAAAAAAGGAAAACTGCAGACAAAGAAAAATTCGTATAGTCTCTGCGAAGTCCCAGAGCTTTGAGGAAAGCAACAGGGTACGGTTCACAAGATTTCGTCCTTGGCAGAGAACGCATGATTTTCCCGGGATTCACTCGCATCGTAGGACAATTTTGGACAGTCCTTCCGCAGCTCTTCCTGGCTGTTCTTGCAGATTCGATCCGGGTTGGTATTGCAAATTCGATCCGGACTGGTCTTGCAGATTCGATCCTGGCTCCGGCTTGTCTCGCTGATTACTTCCGTCAGCTCCACCGCGGTGGCGAATCTCGACGCCTGAAAGCAGAGTAACGGGGTTCTAGTAGAGAGAGCGAGGCTTGGTTTTCCGGGTATTGCGTCACGCGGTTCCTCGATGCGTGGTTAGTTAACTGTTTGCTTTGGTTTCCTCTGTCCGATTGCGTCGGATTGTGTCACGGTGTACGTTCGTTGTCGCGAGGAAATCGAATCGAGCCGGCCAATTGTCGTCGACGCGACACGACGCGGGGGCGAGAGAACAACAGCCGCCGCCGCCGCCGCCGCTTGTAAACGGCTCCCTTCGCGGAATTGATAGGGCAAAGGGCTGTCTATCGCAATGCTCGCCGAGCCACAACCTCCTCTGTCTTCGAATTTGCTATTCAGATTCCATGTTTGTCGATCACCTTTCCGATAATTAACCCTTTTCACTCGAAGCCATTCTGACACCCATAAATTCCAACGGAACGCTCGTCGTTTCAGTTTCCTGTGATTTATTTTGCTTCCCGATATACAGGGTGAGTCACCCAAGACAAGCCAGCTGAATGTCTTCTACATTTTTCGAAATAAAAAAATGATTTTTCAGACAAAAAAGTTGTTTAGTTTCGAGGGGACAATTACGTGGTGTACATAACTGTTTCAGATGGAAGCGCTTCGGAGATTTTTCAAGGTCATTCAAGGTCATTCAAGGTCAGTTAATGGCAGAAACATAAAAACGGATGAAAAATATAAATTCACTGCGTATATATATATATATATATATATATATATATATATGTATATTATTCATATAATATACATATATGAAATTTCATTAAAATACGAATAAAAATCCTTTGCAATGCAATCAAAAACAAATTGAAATGTTGATCTTCTGTAACGTCATATTACTTTGAAGACATGTACACATTGCTTGTTTATGCTCTTATTGTTCGAACATTTTGTTTCGAAATTAATCTTACTACTATAAAAAGTGTTAACATGCTCAAACCAGGAATGAATATTCTGCTCCATTTCAAAAATTCATTAATGAATGTAATTAGCTTCATCAATTTAGCATCTGAAAAGTTGGAATTCTCACCAAGTCCCGCAGATCGGTGATTTCCCAGACAGTGCCAAGAGACGCGAGGTTCAACTGTTCTAAAATGTTCATTGAGGAATAGTTTGCAATTCGATTAAGAACCGTGATGAAGTATTGAAACCCCGTAACGCAGATAATGCTCTCAGTCTCCGTGAAAGATTAAAGAAGGAAGCTCGCGAAATCCCCTCGTTTTCTCAGCGACTGCCTCAGCGTCTTATCGGAAGACGAGGAAGCTGCATTCGACTGGAAGACTATATTTTTATCAGGAGCATCGAATGCAAAATTTTCGCAGCAAAGCCCAAGAAACCTTACCTTGCAATGCGAATTAATTTCGTTTGGAGGAATAGAGCTGCGAGGCGCAAAGACCGTGATCAAGTTTCGTCGAGTTCAAATTGGAAGCTTCTCAAATTTTGATAATTAGCCAGGAAAGTTTGCTGAAAAATTTCTGCACAGTCAGACAGCTGCTTTCCGCGGATTGCGCTGAACGACTGAAAGATTCGCCAGTCCCCTCTTCCCCACCCCTATTTTCAGTCCTCGTAAATCACGAATCCCACCTGGCAGCAGATAACCCAGTTTTATGTTATCAACTAACCTTGTTCCAGTTTAGATCCAGGCTTTCAGCGCATCGCTTCTTTCAGATGTTTCTTTTTTCCATAAATTACCGCTTCCATTTGAATTATCCTGTCGCGAGGCACGTTCGCACTTTCTCGGAAATAAATACTCTCACTTGAACGGGCGCAAACCACAGTTTTTAATATGCAACGTTTCAGAAATGTGGTCCCAAAATTGTATTCTCCGATGAAAAGTGACAAAATTACTTGAAGTTCAAGTTGGCTTAAAACGAAATAATTTTCATTTTTTATGTCAAAATTGTCTACATTATTAAACCGTGGATTTTATGCATTTATGGGAAAAATAAGTAGCTGCAATTTGAAACAATGAAGAATTTCAAGTGTACTATTTTCAACTGGACGATATTTGTATTTGGCTCCTGTTTCTCAGAAGCGACAAAGAAAATCTTCATTTTGCATAAAGATGTGCAGCACAGAAATTACAATGACACAGGAAATGATTGTCATTCTATTAAATATTTAAATACAAGCTGTACCCGCGACTTTGTCCACGTGCAATAACAAATCATCTTGAAGTGCTACCAGTCAAAGTTATAAACAGGAACGTGCTCAAAAGAGGGCGAAAAAGTTGTCTGTGCTCACTAATGACATCACAACTTTTAAACGAATGAACTTTTGCGAATGTGGATTTCTCCTAAACCTCCCGAAGAAACGCTGCGTCGAACGGCACATGTCTCAGCTTTCTATGTTCAACCGTTCTCAGTTGATGCTGTTACAAAAAGACAGGCGGACTCGATTCTATCATACGTAGAGATTCACAATATTGCGAAAAAATCGTGCTACGTATGAATCTCGAGAAATCTTTAAAATTAAAAATAACTTTATTGTGAAAATGAAATTTTTCTGAAAACTAAAGATGATGGAGAAACAGACTTTTATATTTAAAATACCAAAAGGATCTTCTGCGAGTGATCGAAACGCGATACTGGTCGTTGAATAATGGAAGTTTTTCTCCAAAAAGTCGTCTGAATACGACGTGACGCGTCCAGAGGCGAATGGTTAAAATTCGTTCGTTAGCCGACTTGTTCACGGCCGTGATACTTGTCCCATTTCGTCTGGCGTCGCATGCACAAACCGACCCGACAAGTGGAAGATCCGCGGACAAATGAAACGCAAATTCGCCGCGGCATTATTTCCACACGCGGTTCGTTTGTTTCGTTCAATCTCGCGGCAGTGGAACAGCGTTGATGGACCGACACGGAAAAATAGATATGCAGCACTGCCATGAAATTAAACAAACTCGACTCGTCCGGTTGCGACGTTGCGCAAACTCGGATATTAAATGAATTTCACCGTGTGCCGTGCGGTTCGTATGATCCAGATCCGGTCAAATATCAAGTATAAAACCGAGCGATAAGGGAAACGAGATTTTATGGAGCGTCACCCAATTTTATACTCAAGCCGATCGAATAAACCGGAGACGTTCGTTTGCTCGGGCAAACGATGCAAATTTGCTCAAGTCTAATGGGGAGCATAATGTGTACCTTGCTCGGGGTAATTACTTACGAATAATATTGCTTCTTTAATTTTAACGAGCGCGATTTCCTTAAATTACTGGCGGAACTTATTGAATTTTAGATCTGTTGTAATTTTCAGTCTAGTAAATGATATTTGGCAATGCTGGAAACATTAAATTCGTTTCGAATTTTCTAAAACATCCTGCAGAATTATTAAATTTCCACTAAAATTCGTTAAAAAATTATTCCTACCTACTGATAATTATCGTAATAGATATATATTTATTGTAATCATTTTTTAATTAATTCTTTAAATTTTATTGTCTTGAAATAAAATTAAAAATTATTAATTTCTCACTAGTAGTTTTTCAGATAATTTAAAACACCGATGTCTTTTGTTATAAATTTCTCTGTATTTCTCAAAATATTCATAATACGAAGAATAAATATTAAGTAGAAATTAATACATTTTTCGAGTAGGTACTCTTATGTTTTCACTATAAGCTCCTAAAACTCATTTCCCTCGGAGACGAAAGCTCTTTAAAACAAAATATTAATATTTAAATGAAAAGTAGATCGGAGCTTTTTTAAATAAATTAAAATAGAATTTAATACATTCGCTTCGCTCAACCCTCGTTCGTTCCTCAGGATGAAAATTCATCGATTTTTCTGTATCTGAATGCAGTGATATGCTTGATTTCTTTCCACCTGTATTATACATGTATGCATATATTACATATGTATATGTATGTTCCTCATGCGACTACAATCGCGGAGCGAATCCACCTATCGAACGATATTTCCGCGTAATAGGATCTTCGGAGAGCCAATCGCCTCCAGTTTTTCCGACAATTCGATTACATTCTATCTCATCGAACGCAGCGGGGTCCTTCCGCGCGTGACTGATTACAAGATTAAAACCGAACCCGAGAGGAAAAACTTGCAACCCGCTTCTCCAGACCGGCTCTCGCTAATTTTTCTGACCTATGCATTCGCGCGAACCTCTCTCCGCTTTCTGCGAATCAATTACACAATTTTTCTGGACAGTTTGCCTTCCCACAGCGCGCCGTTTCGAGCGTCGTCTTGTGCAATGGGCAAAGTGGTTCTGGTCTGAAACGTTTCATGATAAATGGAATTTGCTATACGAAGCATGTTGTAGTTCGTACTGAATTAGGAGCAGTTTAAGTCATCGGTTTCCTGAATTCGACGTGGTTTAGAGCATACGGACCTTCGAAGCCTGCATGGTTTCAAAAGCTGCTCGACTGACACTATTTTTATTGAGATCGTTGTAGTATTTTCAGATCAATCATTTTTTACGGTACAAAGACACTTTGTTGCTAGAATAATTCGAACTTCTTGTTCTGAAATTTATTTTGACTTATGCTCTGACTTTGAATTATTATTAATTAAAACTATTTGTATTATTTAATTATTCATTATTAATTAAACATTTTTCAGCTGCGGTGTTATTAGTATAATGTGAATGAAGATACGTGGATTTCCGTGAGTGACTGTGACAACCGTGTCATTTGTTATCGAGATGCAGATAGCGTACAAGTGTACGACACAATATGCTGACCGTTACGTGGTGAGTATCGTTTTCTTGTTTTCGTATTCAGAACACATAATTCTTCCATCGAATGCTTACACATATTATTTAAATACAGTACAATCTAAGCATGAAATCGCAATAAATGAGTGAAAATTGTATAATTCTTTTGTGGTGAGACACCGCACAATTAGTGCCTCTATTCTAGCATTAATTTATTTGAATTAGCTAGATTTCAGTACACTGTATTCAAGTAATACATCTTCTGTGACGAAAATTAGCCTTGGAACAGTTCATTCGCGTACTGTATACATGCAGAAGTTCATCGAAGTCCGGAAAATGGCTGACAGCTCGTGTTTAAAGCGATTTAAAGGGGAAATTACTCGATTGGATATTCGAACATTCTGCGGCTCTGTAAACATTTTGCGGAGCAATTGGCAATTGTCCAGCCTCTCTGGAAGGAGCGTGACCTCCCGGCCCCGATTTGCCAGAGGGTTACAGGATGAAGAAGCATCGGAGATTTAAAACTCGTTACCTTTCTCCGGTCCCGGTGGGCGGAATACAGAATCCAGATAATGTAGGACACCATTATTATAGCCGGTACGCAGACGCCAGCAATGGACGATGTGTCCCGTAGCAGAGCATGATGCAGCGCCAGCAACGTGATCGCGAGGACCGCTCCGCCGGCGACGTATCTTCCGGTTCTCCGTCGCTCGTCCTGCCAACAAATGCCAAATATCCGGTCAGTGGTCTCCGAGTCGAGCTCTGGTTATGGCTCTCGAGGAAATTCGCTAGAACCGGAGCTGTTCTTAACGCCGCTGGAATCGCGGAAATTTGATCAAATTGAAGACTACCTGGAAGCAGTTGGACCCGCGTTCCCCGTCGTGCGCTACTCGTCGAAATTTCTGTAAAATTTGTTCAGAAAACGGTAGCACCTTTGTTAAGGTTTCTCATAAATCGCATCTATGATGCATAAACGCAAGGAGCGCCATGAGATTGTATTTCTAGTAAAAATATTAAAATTATCATCGATTTGAAGAATTTCAAAGATCCTCCACCGTATTACTCAAGAAATTCAATCAATTTCATTTTCCCAATGAAAAGTTTCCAACCGAGATGATAGAGCCAAGCCAAGTATACTTTCGTGATACTTCTCCAAGAGATCGGTCCTGAAGAACTACAATTCCCGAACATTTCTGCACAAGAATTCTTCAGATACGTCTCCAAGCTGGCTTACCCAATCAGCTGTTTAATGTTCAGTTCGCGTATTTTCGCTTAATGCACTCGCCATTTTGTCGCGACGAACGAGCGTGGCATAAATCCCGCGCCTTATACATATACAAAATGTGGTGGAAGATGAACACGGATGGCGGTATGGATGCGGTTCAGTAAAAATTGCAGCTATAAAACCTGATCCCGAAGGTGAAATACTCGCGCCGGGACTAAAAGGGATATATATCGCCTGTATAACTAGTGCGAATAGATTTATGAACGGTGGCTAACGATAAAGTACACGTTCGAGCGCGAGCCGAGGACGCGAGCGTATCTTCGGGGTGGAATAGAAATAGAAGGTGGTCGTCACGAGGAAAATAAACCGGAAAATTTTCGAGTGAGACGGACTACCAATCACGCGAGACGAAACTGTATTCGTATTTTTTCAAGAAACAAACAATCAGCCAAATGTATTTTTCGCGATATCATCCCGTCGCGCTAAATTCGGACCTACATAGATGAACACGCAGGCCTCAACTTCTTAAAAGCATGACTTACGTCAGGAACAACGCGCCAAATAGTCTCCCAAAGCTGTGTCCACGCAGAAGTAACATCTGCAAAAGTATTCTGCTACGATTCGGTGTGGACGTTGTTTAAAAGACAGATGATAGCTAGAACTATAGCTCTCAGCGAAATAAGAACAGTCTGTGATCATTGCGAAAATACAGAAGCTGCGTGAGCATTTGTCTCTTTTCTTATGTATATTTTTCGAACTGATTGACATAGATATAAACATTACTTAAAAGTAAACTAGATATTCAAATAAAGGTAAAGATAGGCCTTCGAGAACAGGAACATTTGCATTGTAAATTCGAACATTTGATATGCAACAGCCTAGTATAAGTAACTAAAATAACTGCACCGATTACTGCGGCATCACGTTTCGATCCTACTTCCTTTTAATCCCCGGACAACGGCTCGCTTGTTCTTTTAAAATTATATCATTGATGATGTTTAAGTCCGCGGAGTCCTTTATTTATCAATTTTTTAAAACACATTTTTAAAGGCACTTCGCGTAGATACGTAACAATTTCATTGTTACTAGTAATGGGATGACGATTTTGATATCCTGCGTCAAAATAGACTCAAGCTCCGCTGACGACCAACAAGAATACATTCTGATTGAATAGTATAAATTTATTCGGAGCAAAATATTTATGTTGACGTATTTTAATGTAATTGGGGGAAAATATCGCAGTAATAGGTAGATTTACCCTACATGAAAAGAGAACGACACGACTTGTGGGATGACCTAATACTCGGCATTGTGATGTCGACGGCGTGCATCGGGGAGCAATTAAAATGGATAAGGCGTGATAAATATAAAACCGGAGGGAATAAATTCACGAGGGGTCACGCTCCCGTACATATGATTTCAAGAAACGTATTCCAGTCTGAATAGAAATGAATGCTGCGGATCGTCGTTGAAGAAAGATAAAGGTGCTCGAATTCCTCAGTGAAGGATATTATAATCGTGATCGAATCACCATTATATACAGGAGGGATACATTATCTAGAAAAATAATTAACGACCGATCGCGCGCGCGTCGGTTAAATTGTTCTAACGAGATTTTCTGGGCCGGAGTGTGAAGAATTTTTTAGGTTGGCCCACGAACAAAGAGCTTGCAGAAACACGAGCGGAAGGCGAATCGAAATTTATTTATCCGACTCGCGGACGCAGAACACTGGGATTTCGTTAACCCGGTTCTCCCCTCGTCAGTCACAGTTCGACGAGGTCGCGGGGAGAGAACAGGAAACGGGAAAATATAAAGGAAAAATGAAAAACACACGTCCACACACATACCCCTCCTACCCGTGGACGGCATTAAATTTTAGGATAGCGATCGCGGACCCGAAGTGACAGCTCCATTTCCATTCGCGCGGCGCCGATGCAATTTAACCTGTCGCGAGGCTGCTTTGCATTTCGCGATGCGAGACACGGCCGTACGTGTGCGTACCTAGGTACACAAGTGCCGTAGATGTCGCTTATTTCTGACAAATAGCAGTTTCTTCGGGAAACTCGAAGGAGACAGTGTGACTCGGTTGTAACATAAATTTCTTCTCTGCTGCAGAGATGTGTTCTAATTTGAACAATATAGCCGAGCCGTTTATGCAAAAATTCATGCAGGAATAATTTCATATTTGGAACATTCGGTTGATAGCAACGTTGAATTTCTCGTACGAATACATTAATTTGTACATAATAATAGCAGGTAACATCAATAGACACAATTTCATGAAAACAATGGAGCATAACAGATTTAGTGGGAAAGCCATGGTGACCAATATTAATTTAGCGTGGGAACACGCGAAACAATTCTCTTTTTGTTTGGAACATATTCCTGGCAGTATTATTTAAAAATCGATGCTCCGAGACAAAATGTGATTATCGCTTCTTTCTTATAAAGAATTGTTTTGAATAAAATTTCATTCTTTTCATGCTGGGCAGAAGCAGACAGGATAAAAATTTGTTGAAAATAATTTCTGAAAGAAATCGGGAACCTCTCTGGAGAAGATTTCATTTGTATGAACAGTAAGTATAACAACCCATTAATTCGTGAGAAATTTCCCTGTCGACCAAACAAACTCCACCCTTATCGTGGTTTCTGGCAAATTATCTCCAAAAACTGTGGATTTGCGTAATGGATAACAATGGGTGGTGCAAGTGTCCAAATACTTATGAGCTGTAATGTACCGAGATACGTGTGTACACACGTGTCCCGTCGGAATCACGTAAACGCGACCACCAACGTTTACCTATTATTATCATATTCAAATTGAACCACCGTCGGACGTAGATAGCCGCTGCACGGAAACGGCGTGCACTGTGATCTATTTCGCCATGAGCTGCGTGAACTGAGCCCGGGGCGTGCGTTGCTAATACGCGACTACCTTCTGCACAACCCCCTATAAATCGAACGAGATCGTACCATGGAACTGGCTATATAAGTTTGTATTTTGAAACAGGATATTCTTCGATATTTGAAATAATATTAACCCCAATGAAACACAGTTTTAATAATAATATCTCGAAATGATTCTATTGTTTATTTCGAATTCTACTGTTTCATCTAGCAATGGTCGTTTCGAGAGGATTGAGCTAGCGTACGTTGGACTAAAGCTATGACCTGTCCACGCCGAGGATTAGTGACTCCGATGTAGGTATACTAATTCTAGGATTATTGTACGTAGTCCTGTCGAATGAATAATCGGCACCCTTGGGTTCTCCTGTACGAATATCTTCAACGTCCGTTCGTATTAGAATTATTTTCTTGTTAGGTAATTCTGATTCAATCCTCATCTTGCTTTTTCAACTCCGCTGGTGCCAGTATGGCAAAATAATGAAGAAAGTCGGCGTAACGAAAAGAGAAATAATTAACTTTGAAAATTCCTTCGAATAATAAGAATCTGAGATAAAACGATTTTTATGCAAGATAAAAGTATTTCAAGTCGATCGTAAGAAACGGAAATTAAGCGAGAATGTATTTCTTCTTTTAAACGTTTTAATAAGTCGGAAGTAATGCTATTACATTTTGTTATTACGTTTACATTACAATTTCATGCTTGTTTCGCAAAAATTTAAGAATATAATAACATTTTTAAATTTTTGCGAAACATGCATGAACAATTTGTAGTCCACTCACAACTAATAAAATAAAGTGTAATATAAATAGTAGATGAATTCCACATTTCAAATTTCTTCAGAACAATAAAACATGTTTCAAATGGACAGGAGTGAGGGATGAGGATTAAACACGTTCTCGAGTGTGATTTGTTCTTGTTTCAACGTTTTTGGGATGCAGAAAATTCATGAAACCAGCCACTACTGGGGTTTGTTGTTTGTTGAGACTAGACAGCGGATGTTTGCGCAAATATGGATGTTTGTTGCTGAAGCTGACGCGAAAGTACCATCTGTTGCTTTATTAAAGGTTACGGTCGGTTCTGAAGGAAATAAGAACTTCGGAATTTGTTCAATATTTTGGTACACGGAGCTTGAAGCAGTCGTGTTTGTTGTAAAATACTGTCGAGATTTTAAAGATGAATGGTCACTTGAGTGGACCTTAGATATACCAGCTTTGGACAGTGCATCGTTAAATTCTTGTACAAGTTTGACTCTTCGTTCTGTCGAATCATTAACCACAGCTAAATTATGTTTAACAACTATATTCTATAAGATAAACTATATTGATCTGGAACGAAATAAATCGTAAGGCACAGAAACATTGTCAAAGTTCTGTAATTCTTTTCTTATGTCAACCTGCACCTACTCTGTATATAAAATCTGACAACTTCGATCCACGCGCTCTTTAAATGTGAAACAAGTCAGCTCAGAATAAAGAAGATGCTGCTAAGAATTAACGAAAGAAGCGTGAAAAAAGATGAAGGAAATACCGCTACAGAATAGCTGACAGTGTGTAGTCAAAAACCAAAGAGAATGCAGCTAAAAATAGAAAGAGGAATCACGGTCAAGATCAACGTAAATGTACAACTAACCGAAGTGGTGACGGTGTTCAAAGTATCCCTCGAGGAGGAGGAGGCTTCCGATCGTAGCGGCATGGCCGTGACAATGACATAAAGCACCTTCCCCTCGACAGATTTAAATAATCCTCGGGCTTGGAAATATTCCGGCTTGTTCCAGCCTCCCAGTCATGAACATAGATCTCTGGGGGTGGGCGAGAGCACAGTCTCGTCGACGTATCCGGAAAATCGTTTTCGGATTCACGCGACGACAGCTCGCGTCGTCGTGGTCGTTGGGTGAAAAAAATCGACAAACGCCACGGGAGTCCTTCTGACGGGCATTTTCGCCGGCGGGCTTCTGCTGCCAACCCCTCTAAACGGGGAGGGGGGAGAATGATCGGCGTGGTGCACCCTCGAAGACACTGGCACAGCAGACTCGTCTCAGTGGAATGAACACGGTTCCGAGAACTCTGCAGCGAAATTTACGAGCATGATCACCGGAAAATGAAATGTTACCGCGTTACTGCGAGCCTGGTTTAATTAAAAGCGACCCGGAACGCTCGCTGAAATAGAAATTACGCAATGATCGCCGAGCGTGTACAGAACGATTGCTTCTCGCCCGGCGTTTATGCACCGGCGAACGTGATCGCGCCGTCGAAACACTGTAAATACGTCCACCGCAGAATCCCGAGGCGAAACCATCACGCGCGAAGTTTCCCTGAAAGTCGCACAACTCCGAGAAATTCACACCGGAAGGGCAAACTGATTTTTATTCGAGGAATACAGCTTCGGTTCGTCGCGTTTGATACAGAGAGTCGGAGATTATCAGAAAACTCTAGTTCACCTAGATTATCACGAGAACCGTTTCGAGGATCCTCGAACTGGCGCGACAGCGAGGAAAATGAGCCATCGGAAGCGGATCGTGAATCGACGCGGCGCGTTTACAACGTGTGCCGGCCGGCACAATATAAGCCAGGCAAACCAGCTGGCATAATAAACGAATTTCACGCCACCGACACACCCACGTATGCAGATTGACGCGGCACGAAACCTCTCAAACATGGCGCGCCATGCGGAACGGACCGAGGATCGCCTTCGCCGAAATTAGACGATCTTTTCCTCGCGCGATTCGCGGAACCGTGCGATTCAATTCCTGGACGGAAAATTGAATATGAACAAGGTAGATGTCCCCTCTACAACACATTTAGTGGTTCAGTTTTTAAAAAATAAGTTTCTTCAATGGAAGACATCAATGAATACAATAAATAAACTGAGAATGAAATTTTAAAAAGTATACTTGTACCTCATGAATAAAAAATACATCTTCAACTTTATCATTTTGAGATTTTACAATGAATAAAATCAATTTATATTTATATTTGTATTCTGTTATTTAATATTTAATATTTATGTCAATAATTTTTAACAATTGTAATAAAGTGAAAATAAAATATGAATATCCTTAAATAAAATTCGCGATCTAATTATTAAATTAAAAATTTTATACTCCTTAAGTGTAGTAGGAATATTTTGAAAAAATAAATTTTTTTAGGAAAAGTGTTCTTTTTCTACAATTAAAGTAAAATTGCAGATAAGATCATAATTTTCTTTACCAAGGTGGCACTTTGTTGCGGAAAGCAAATTCCCACAAGATCGTGCATCTTTATGCGTTAGTGGCGTATGAAAATCTCCGGAAACTAATAAAATGAAAAAGTAATTTGGTACGCTTTCGTTTTACTACCCGCAGCAGCAAAAAGTTAGAAGTTAACCAAGCATCTAATGCAATAACGAAGATTAACATACATAAATAAACTACTGGTATAAAATGGAATAAGCATTCCATCGAAAAATGCGGAATAAAAAAATTGTACACCGATTCCCAAAGAACGACTTATCGTCGCGATTGATCGTAGCTGGATTATTTCCGCTTTCGTGGCTCGCGAGAAACTGCAGAAACATCAAGTTTAAGGTACCTAATCTATCGTACCGGGGAAAACAGAGTTTTATCAGACCGCAAACTTCTGGGATTCCGTCCCGAAGCTTCTTTAACTGGGTTTCTTAAACCTTTCTGCGTGGAATCTTGTTCCTCGAATCTGGAGTTGCTGGGAAACCATTTTCCAATATACAAAACTGCTTTTTACGTCAGTTCCTTTACATTTGTAACAACACTTTGGTTCGACACTCAGACGGTGGACAATTCTTACAACTATATAATCGATGATAGATTGGACTATATTCAGCTATCTTGTTCATAAATGTTAAATAAATTGTTTCTATATACTTCTTATGAATAAATATTTCGTTTATTTCTTTTTACTTTTAACACTGATTCCGTCGAGCCTTACAAATAATTCATGCATGTTCCCTTATAGAAATGACAAGATTAATTTTATTTAGACTTTGTGCGGCTTCTATCGTAATACGTGCTCTACTAAAAATATCCATACGATAATTTCTTATTTCAACAATTATAAAATAAAACATCTGGAACCGGTCATTTTGTATATGAATTGTAATATAATTTTAAAATTTAAGGATAAATTAAAATTATAATGTAAATTGATATAATATTCGTATAATTATATAAAATTTAATTTTAATTGAGGAATGTGAATTAAATTTTCATATAAAATTATTTGATGTTGAAACGAACGCAACAATGACCGTCAGAATTGCTCCGGATACGACCCCACGTAACAAGTTCGAGACGTTTTAATGAAGAGATAAGAGCAGGCTATACTGTAACACAAACCCCTCACGATCGAATAAAGAAATGTTGCTCGAAGCCATCAATCGCGCCCTAAAACGATACGTGGCTCGTAAAATCGATCTTCCTTCATCTTCGACACGAGTTTGCGGTCTTTTCCGGCGACGATTACGCGATTATGTTTCCGTGTTTCATCGCCCTATTCTTCAGGAGAGGAAATATTTCGGAGCAAAGTCATAGTAACACCAATGTTCGACGATCCAGCTGGAATACAGATCGATCCTAATCGAGACAATTCCGACAAGGATTCGATTCACGTACGAACCGCTTTTCAATCGCGTATGAGCAGAGCCGAAATCAGTGGCGAACCCTTCCTCTTTATGCACGATCGAACCCTGGGGATTGCCCGTAAGCAAGAACCGCCGTCGGAGGGAAACAGCCCTGCCATGCCGCACGCCGTGGTGGCCTTAATAGAAAGCACAGTTGACCGGCAACTGGTCCAAACTTCTTGCTGTTTGCTCCTTTTTCCAAAGACTTTCGTCGGCTTCGGCGTCTTCTCCGCGTCTGATGCGACCTAGTTGCACAGAGAGTCCAAGGCATTGTCAAATTCTTCCGCCCCCTATACGAGAGATTCCTAGCAAAAACGGACAAATAACAGGGCAGCTCTTATCAAACCCGTAATAGTCGGAGACACTGTCGTTTGTTCGGGTTGTAGTCTAATGTCCCTCGAGTCTGTCTACTATCGATCGACGCACAGTGGGGTATTTGGCCCGAAAACTTGACAAAAACTCGATTTCAAAATTTTACGTAAGTCGTACAATTTCTGCTGTTCGACGTAGTTAATGGTCTGAAGAATAAGGCTTCCGTATTGTTCTTTTTATTTGTACGCCCGTGAAGCACTCGATTTTATCGAAAGTCAAGAGATTTACAGCACTCTGCGTTCTTCAACAGTCTCTCAAACAGTGTTCATTATTTATTTTCAAGTGTTTTAAAGAAATGGTGTAAATTTATATATTGCAGAAGCTTCTCAAGAAGGTATACGAAGTACTTTTGCACAGATTTCATTTCGTTAATCTAAATTAGCATGTAGCTGTCGCGGCTTCATGAAAATAGCTACGTACGCAGCTTTATGCTTCCGAACAATGCAAATCACACCTCGTGAACGTAAAAATGGGACTCTTGAGGGCTAGATTGATCTTTTATCTAGCTTTTTTGGCTACTGAAGAGCCACGTGTTTGCATTAGCGAGAAATGAGGAGGCGCATCCCGCACCTTTGCAATCCTGGAAACGCGAGTCTACCCTCTTAAGTGATCAGGTTAAGCAGAGACGCACGATATCTAGTAAGATTCAGTGTCTCCGAATTCATTTCGATCAGCGACATCCACTTTGTCGCATTCCAGCTCTCGATCCGCGGGTCTGGTAAGCTCTCTGACCTTTCTACAGTCCGAATCGCACTAACATAGCTCGCGGTATTCCGTTAATTGGTCTCTCGACGCCGGCCAAGGAAACAGCACCGGAACCGTGGACGACAGACAACTCGAAAAACTTTTAATTGCGCGCATCTCGGCCGCATCCGTGGACGTTGCTGTTGGAGCATTAATCGACATCCACCGATTAAAAGCATAGTATCCCGCCTCTTCATAGTGCTGCGAGGGTGCCGTTAAACTCGCGCAAATTGGATCTATGGCGCTGTCCACTCGCACGAAGTATCGTCGAAATCATACACTCGTGTGACCTCCATTGAAAGCATTAATTCAATCTGCAAAGTTGCTTCAGAAAAATACAAGTCCTTGGTTTTGATAGATCGAGTTCTTTCCGTGGATCATGAATTTTTCTGCAGGTCTCGCGCGGATTTTATTCTCTGTAGTCCAGAATAAGGGCAAGATTGGTTTTGTCGATTAAGTTTCAATCGATCTACAGTTTTGTAAGTTTGTCCCTTATAATCAGTGAAAAAATGTGTTTGAATTGTCAGCAAAAAAGAAATTAATCAGAGATGTTTCCAATTATTTCATTGAATTTATACGTCGTTTCACCTTGTATTACTGTATTCTATAGTACATGATTATCTAATTTGATTTCGTAAATATTTTTCTGGAATATTTCCAGCTATTCTTAAGTTGTCTAATAACTTCTTCGTCTTTTCACCACGTTCCTCGTTAAACTCGCAAAACGTGAACATTGTCGCAAATTTCGAGATCATGTGGCTTCGTAAACCCATTAAAATGCTAATAATTTTGTCTAAGTCAAAGATAATCGAAATAACATGTAAATATGAAGGTGTTTCTTACCTTTATGGAGCAATTACTGAAGGTTAAACAAGATAAAACCTTCTGCAGCAGCGAGCGCATTGGAGAGCTAAAGAAACCGTCCCGCGGCATGGTTAATTAACCCAAGATCGGTCTGGCCTTTTTCCGTTGGTGGATTCGAAAGCATAATTGCGTTCGCCCGACTCGTATCCATTTGCGTTTTCTCGAATGCCGCGGCGCGGTGCGAATGCATGAATATTAAGCGGCCCCCTTCAACGAGCGATAATTGATTTCCAACGAGTGTTCTCCGATATCTCGGGAAACCGAAGAAATCATCGTTTTCTCGAGGTAGATTGGCGCCGATTACAATCAAAGGAGCGTGGGTGGTTTTCCCGGGGATAGCTTCAAACGCGCCAACCCACACACAACGATAAATTTTGATGGAACTGCTAAGGAAGATTAAAGTACGCGACTTTCGTCTGTATGAGATTGGAAGCCTTTTCGCCTTTCGGGTTGTGGGAACTCGTTCCTTATTCCGGTGGGTTTTTCTCGAACGTTTGTAACTATGCTTGAGCATCGCGATTCTTCGGCGTTGTTTATCCTCCGACGGCAATTCGCAACACATGAGGTGGGTGGATGGCGCGCGTGCTTCTTGTCAGTCGTCAACTCGTAAAACCGACGACGTTGGATCAGGACGTAAACCGTATGCCACTGGAAAATAAAGACTCTGTCAAGCTAGGAACGTGAATATCTTCCCTTCGTGTGGCAATGAAACTTGACGCATTTTTTATCGATTCGAAATGGATAGTCTGTTCTGCGCATCGTTCGAATAATCTGAATTTTTACATTCCGAGTAGCAATTCATAAAATAATTTACACGATAAATGTGCAAAACATTTACATACAGTACAAAATAATTTATTCAAGGATTTCTGGATTATACTTACTGTTTCTAGTGTATGTTGCGAAATTTAAAAGAATCGATGAAAATTTTGTCAGTCGTCTAGTTGGATTGAATTTCATTTATTTAGACTAGCGAAGGTATTGTAAACTTTTTAGTGTAAATCCTACATTCTCTTGTACTCACACATCGCCTTTTCCTTTCAGTACTGTTGTAGAAAATGGTAGTTCTCCGGCTAACTGTAGTCTGTGAGCAGAGGACGCCCTTATCAGTCTCCAATATTACGCCGATAAGGAAGTCTACTTCGTAGTAGACTAGTGACCTTACGACCTTATGGGATTTCGTGTGTGAACGCAGTCGCAGGCGAGGCTCGCCTGTGTATCTGAACGAGTAAGTAAAAAACAAAATTAGTTAGTATTCCTCATTTGCTGGTACGAATAATAAAATATTAGAGGAGACTTGAAAAGTTTAAAAATTTCTACAGGAACATATTCTAAAGTTTAAAAATAAGAGCAAGAAATGGAAAGAGAAGAATCGGATCTAGGAAAGGAAGGAAAGAGAGAAAGAGATTTAGGGAAAGAAAAGGAAAGAGTGAAGGGGTTCTGTGGAAGAGAAGGGATGAAGGGGGTCTATGGGAGGAAAGAAAAGGGAAGGACGTTACCAACAGATGAGCCGTCCCAGAAATACAGTGTGTCGTCATCTGACGTTGACTTCCAAAACCGACAAAGTACCATCGGTGGCGGAACTTTCAAACGAAGTTGGTATTTCAGATCACCGTTATTTCCACGTTATTCCCGCGCCTATATGCCAGGTGGCACCTGAGCCCGCTTTTAGCGCAGCTGAATAGCACAGGAGCTGCCAGTCTTTAATAGTATGTCGTCGATGCTCATATTTAACTTTAATCATTCGACAACATTATAAAAACAGTAATTAAGTCTTTATCTAGCATAAATCTTCACAATTTATATGGGAGTGCCGATAAATCGATATTGTACCATTCTGCCCTCCAGTGGCAGAATCCGGAACAGTCTAGTTAGTCTACGGGAAATTCGAAAATATTTGAAATTTTATCTTAAATCTGGATGTTGTAAAAGAGTTCTCCACTTCGTTTGTTTTTATGATCTCGAAACCAGACAAATTATATTATCTTTAACACTGTCAATCTAACTTTCCACTGTCTGTTTCCCAGAATTCATTTATGAAATTCCATTCAGGATTCGCTCGAGTCCGCCAAACGACACAGGCTTCGACGATTTTCTTTACTCCGCGCCGTCAAAGAGACGCAATTTTAAAATTCTCATGCACCCTCGTACGACGGCCGTTACGAGATTCCAAGCATGATTGCGGTCGCAATATTCCTCGAAGGACGATTATCCTTAGACGACGCGAAGGGCGTGTTTCTCTTCCCCTAGATCGAACTTGCGTAAATCTTCAATTAACGAGGCTCGTCGAGTGCTGGAAATCGGTGCGCCGTGCGATGATAACCCGATATCCTTGAAACTGACGCGTCGCGGGCTCGTATCATTATCCTCGCCGTTGTAACGACGACAATTATTTTCTTTCTCTCGGTCGTCCGTTCCCATCCGTCGCGTCGGGGACAAGAGCGACGAGAAACCGATCCACGGAGAGCGGCTCAGATCAAAGACTGCCGGGATCAAAGCTACTCCGACGTCATCGTTCGTTGATTATGTTTCCTCCCCGCTGTCTCCTCGGAAAAACTTGGAAATTCAATTTTCTCGGAGCGCACGCAACCGGGTTCGATTCTTTCCCCACCCCGAACCAATACGAAGTCTCACCAGTATCGAAATTAATCCAGATTTTACAGGTTCGTCACTAAACAAGTCGGATCATACAAAAATTTTTCTCAGCTAAAATAAGATAGTTCATAGAGAGCTTTAAGATAGCTATACCAAATTTGTTATCAACCCTTTTTTTCCAGAGCAATCAAGGTCACCTTCAGTTTTTTATAGGTAACCTACGATTTTCCTATACCCAACTTTTAGGACATATGTACTCACAACCAGACAAATTCGGCAAGCACCACAAAAAATATTTATTCTTCATGTAAACCAAACAAACTTTAAAAACATATTTACCATAATTGAATCGAAGCTCAAAATGGTGTCCACTAGCAGTAGTAAACTCGCATAAAAGGTTAAGAAATGACTTTCTTGGCCTCTTCAGATTAAAAAAATATATATTTCTTGCCACCTAATAGGTGGGTGTAAAATATGATAGGTTTACCTAGAAAAAACTGACGATATCCTTGATAACTCCGGAAAGAGAGGGTTGACAAAAAATATGGTACAATCATTTTAAAGCTCTACTCGAACCATGTTATTTTAACTAACAATACTTCCTATCGAACCACTAACAGCAGAATAATCATAGCTAATCACACAGAATGGTCCACCCTGTACAAGGTACATGTTACCTAACAATACAATGTGTGCACATTGCGACAGAAAGATTTAGGATAAATACATTTGCACATTAACAGAGTCAAATTGTCGAAGGAGAGACGTCGCTAAACACAAATCTAGAGCCTATTCGTGTAGCGGAAAAATGTTTCAGCAGTTGTGCGTCAATTTCGAGTTCGATTCGATGTTTACGCGTGTTACGCGGTCACGTCCGATACCGATGATCGATCTTCGTCCCGTCTTCATGGACCAGCATGAAATATTACGGACAGGACAGAGGATCGACACGGATTCGTTCCTCCCTTTTCATCCGACGTTTCGCGTGTTCCCCTGGCACTGCGAAACACACACGACGCATACAACGTTGGCCGAGAACGACACGAACTGTCGCCTCCGCTCATCGTCCTGGCCATCGTACACGTTTCCAAGTGTACTCGAAACTGTCAACGCGCATCCATCCAGTGGCCGGTTAACTCGTTCGTACTGGCCATAAAAAATTACGAGACTCCCCGCAGCCGTGGAACAACGTTACGCGCCCCCGCAAACGCGCGTCTTCCTCGCCACGACCCAGTTTTCACGCACGAAATCGTGACCGCGTAAACGATACCCGCTGGCGAAAAATATATGGAAAACGTGCCGCGTCGGTTTTATACGCCGCGACGCAAAGCGCCGCGCCGGGACGCGATACTCGTTCTTTTGATAACTTTACAGCGCGTAAAAACAGAATTGCTTGGGAACAGAGTGACTTGAAGAGAATTATTTTCTAGAATTCGTTTTCTATCAATTTTATTCGGGAAACCGATTAACCGCGTCCTGATTTGTCATACATGTAATACTAATCTTTTATCTGCGAAGGGTTACAGAGTTTAAACATTGTTTCTACTTCCTCGACTAAAATACAGTGTAATCATTCTAGCAATCGTTTCCAATTATCCGATTTCACAGAGATGTCTCGCCGAAATCTTCCATTTCTCCACAAGAACAGAAACCCTCAGTCTACGTATCCTCTCCACCCAAAGACATCGTGGCATTGACCAGCCCTTCTCAAACACAATTACGAACGCCAAACAGAATTTCCTAGGAACTCGTTTCTTAATTCCGCCAATTGCCGTACCACAAAAAGCCGAAAGCGGAGGTGGACGCTCGTCTAAATTAAAATCCTGAATTGGCAGAATAGCGAAAAGCTCCTTCGCTTCCTGTCCTCGCGAAGAAGTCCCGAAACCCGGAGGGACACGGTTTTGTCGAGGGCTCACGCGATCTTAATTAACAATGTCCTCCAATTTGTTGGTTTGGGGACTTCGAACGCGGTGCCCCGGTCTGAGGGGGGTTGTGGGGTCGGCGTAAATTTATGGGACAGTGTGCGCGCAACTTCAAAAGCCAACTCCCTAGTATAAATCAGACGGGGAGCATCGGGGAGCCGAAAGGAACGAGAAGGCGAGGAACGAAGATGTACGGCCGTCATTGTTTCGGCGTTCGCGGGGTGAATAGATCAGGCCCCTGAATGAAGGTTAATCCGCATTCATAATCGGCCACGCAACGCACGCACACGCAAGACTTCTGAGGAGGGGAGGAAGAGAATCGTCTGCGAGCGACATCAGCAGCGTCCTCTTCTTCGTCGTCGTCGTCGTCGCTACCGCTATTCACCCGTTAATTCTCTCTTTCTTCAGCTTTCCGATACCTGAATGCGGCCGGAAGCCCTTTCACGCGTCCCGATTTCGCCTGAATGAGACCACGAACGATCACGAAACCAACTCCCACCTTTTTCAATTTGTATTTCTCCGCTTTTGGTTGTGCCCCCCTTTAAGACCTCCAGCAGATATTCGCAGGTCGAAGGACACGCGCGCGATTCGATCTTCCGCTCGATCGTGCCTTTGGCCCGACAACGGATCCACCGGCAAACAGAGATCGAGGGATTTCAAGGCTGGTCCGGATTATTCCGAGGGGTGAACGTTGATTGAATGTTCCCGATGCTTGTACCGTTCGTTGTATAGCCGGCCCTCTATTATTGGGACAGCTATTATCCGAATATACCACTCGGACGGATATTTTTGTTGCTCCTGCGGCTAGACTTTCCTGTCCGGAAACGTGTGCTCCGTGATTCGACGCTTCGCACGAGCATTTAACTCCTTGCTATACAATTTTCTTCGTAGCTACGAGAATTGGTACATCTTGGTCGTCGACTTCCTAAAGGAAAAAGAAAGTTGATATTTATTTATGTTTACACGAATTGAAAATAGTTTGTTGATTTTCATCAATTGTTTGTACCTTTCTGTTATTCGTGTTTGCCATAAATGCCAACTTTTTCCGTGTCTGTGTTAGACAAAGACAATAGTCTTAGACAACATTGCACAGAATGATTTATCTGCTACGTGGTAGTCTACGAGACAACGCCGCACAGTGGGCTGGATCGAAAAATTTAGTGACACTTCACGAAAGAACAGACCTCCCCATATTGATTTCTAATAAATTTGTATTGCTTCATAAATGTCCATCAACATCGAAACTAAAAAAATTAATGTTGGTCCACAAAAACTATAGTTAATATAAATTCACAAAGATAGACATTTAGGATGCAGTATTTTTCAGCGAAAAATTGCTTCTTTTCATCGAGGTGTCCTGATTACCCTATTTAATATTTCATCTGCCTCTTTTGTGCAAATGGAAAACAGTCCTTTGGGGTAACAATTAACGCTGTTAGTTGAGGATATTCACTCGCAATGTATTAAAAATTAATGTTTAATTAAATGAATAAAATCTATATACTTTCTTTAAATTTGCGAGGTATATCTTTTAGTGGACCTAATTGGACCTCGTCGGACAAATTAGATCATTTTCATTAGACCTTCCTCTACATATCCCCATAAAAATCACATCCGCCCCGATCCGCCCAAACAAATTATTATTGTTTAAAATTATCGGGACGTGTCACCTGGCGTATAACACTCACATATAATAATGCATAAGTAATTAAGTACCATCGAAATATGAATATTTTTGGAATTGCATTAAAAGTTCATACCTACCTAAAAAAAGTATGTAATTTTTAACAACAATATAATGAATTTATTAATTTTATTGTTAAAAATATAATGAACGGTACTGATATAACTTGACTAATAGTTTCTTAGTTTTTCTTAGTGAGTATCACTGTTTTTGGGTAAGTATATCTGTCATTGAATCAAGGTTAACAATTAAGAGACTCTTCTAGCGAACTGTTCAGATTATCGAGACGCGAGACGTTTATGCTGTGCTAAAGCAAGTGAAAGCGTTACATCCTAATGCACTAAAATTGTTAATTTAATCATCTATGCAGTTAAAGTAGTATGTTAATTAGATAACATTTTATATCTGACAATATTTGTTGAATGTAATCATTTTAATCTCAGTTTTTATGCCTGCAGATATCCAGAAGCTGCAGCTTTAATAATTAATTAAACTAAACAAATTGACCAACAGTTTACCTGTTAACTTCAATTTAAAAACGTAATGGTTAGATTAATTGGCTTATCTTTTATATTTGTTATATTTTTGTTCATATTTTTATCTTCTATCAACGTATTTCACATACATGAAATAATACGAAATAACGAAGATCAACATGATTTTTAAACAATTAAATTGAAAAAATTGTTTATAATCATTATAAATTATTATAAGGAATATCTTTTGACACGCTTGTGAGGCGTTTTTACCTCCCCGGTACATTTGGTATGCGTTGATTATGAAAAGATTTCTCGAATTTATATTTTGCGTATTCCATAAAACATTACATGAAATGTAAATATAAAATACATATTTAGTAAGTCAAAAATAGTTTGAAAGATTATACTTAAACAATTTTATTTTAATAAAAAATATCAATGAAAATTAATTAAAAATTATTGTTTAACAAAATAAAAAAAATTTGATTTGTCTGCAATTAAAATTGACTATTTTTTAAATGAATTTTAGTGCAAATTTCATCCCGATATCTCTTATGGTTCAAGAGTTATAACAAGATGTCACTAAATTTCTCGATCCAGCCCACTGTGCGCCGCGTTCTGCTCGAAATATTTCCACACGTGACTACGAGTATAAGCTCGGGAAGCAATTCGAAGAGTGCAAGTTCACCTCGCGATTCCATTGCACTCTACTTCGCGTATCGAGGCGTGGTGTTTGCTTTGAAAGGAGAGGCTGAAGTTACCTAACGGCGCGAAAAGATGACAGATTTATGTAACGGAAGATTTTCGTTGAGGGTACACGCGGGCCGGACGCGGGCGCCCGGGATGAGTGGTGTCTTCTTTTTCTCCGGGAAACTGTTCTCGCTCGGTCGCGACTCTTGGCAGTTGCAGGCGGGTCGCGTCGCGCGCTGCGATGCACCACACCGAACAGTCTTTTCGTGGAAATCTGGAACGGGTTGATCGCGGACAAGCACCGAAACACACGGTTCAGCACTCGTCGGAGCACGCGAGAATACGGTTACCGGTCGGTTTACGTTTTCAGAGCTTCGCCGGATGATGTCCGTTTCTTGGATCGCTGCACTCAGCACCGACGTCGTAAACATCGGCTGCAGCTGCAGCCTGTTAATCCTTTCTCAGTAATCCGAACCTTAACCTTAACCTCGTAACTATACCGCGGGCGTACCTCCGCGTATTTGTTCCTAGGCTTCGATCTTAATCATGCTGCGAAAAACTGGTTATTCTAATGCACAAGATAGCGTAAAATCGTGGCATTACTGCATTAGCATTATTAACATGCTTCGACCGTACTTTATTTGAATATTGTTCCTAATTTGTCAAGAAATAATAATATGTATAAGCATTCTATGGAAGAATGATGAAAATATTAAACAATGGAATCGATAATATTTTGTACGTGTTACTGGGAACGAGAAATGCTATAGTCCAATTACTGCGTACCCATTGCTGCAGATTAAAATTCGAAATATGTCCTTTGGTGATTAAGATAGAAGAAAAATGGTCTTATTTTTACCCTTTATGAAGAATTATTTAAAATCCTAAAATTATAATAATAATAATTGGAATAGGTACATTTACCCTATAAATACCTATCAAAAGATACTTGAATCATCGTCTGATTTTTAGAGAGATACTTTATATGCATATCCAGTAGCCCTGAGGACATAATTCGATGAAGAGACGTCTCATTCAGCGGATATATCCACGAGGCAGACGAAACTACAAAAATCGTGGCAGATTATTCATCGAACGGGTGCAGGGAAGTATTGAAAGGATGATTGGCTGATTATCTGGTTTTTCTAACCGTTACGATGGGTTCTGGAAGCCTCGATCGGTAGTCTCGGTTGTCGGATATTCTCGTCAGACAGCGAAAATAAGCGTGACGCGTCACGTCGCGTCGCGTCGGAACGCAATAATGTTCGAGCACAATCGTCCCTATTGTCACGCGGGAACAACGTTCGCGCGACGTCACTGAAATCCTCCTGGCTTTAATTAGCAGGTAATAGGCGCTCGGGTGATTTTCGACTTGAAACGAGCCGTTGTGGACGCGACGGGATCGAGTGGCGTAGTTCAAACTGCGCGCCGAACATTATGCACTGCCGTGCAACGAAGAACCGGATAACGATGGTTCGTGGTTCGCATTAATACGGGCTGATTAAAGCTAAAGGTTGTCTCGCGTGAAGCGTGAAATCTCGACGAACAACAAATTATCTGTTTGCAGGCGCTCGCAGAAATAATCGGACCGAGTCTGAGGAAATATTAACACGAAACATACCGTATACTAAACATCTGTTATCCTATAAAAATAAGAGGATCGTTAGAATCGTTCACAGTAAGAATCTAGAATCGTTCACGGTAAATAGCACAAGGTTCGCTTTCTTTAATTAAGTCGCGAAAAAATAGTTGTTTGTAAGATCCTGTATTCAAGCGTTGAAAATCCACGATCGATTTTGAAGGCTTTCATGGATATTTAATAGGCAAGAGTCCGTATGATTCACTTATTGGGGACACGCTACGTTTGGATTCAATTAGATGGACTCGACGCGGCTCAATCATCGCCGCAACTCGGCCAGATAAATTCTCTGTTGATCTGTCTCCGATCGCGATAGGGCCGACCAACGATATCTCAACTAGGTTGCACATGGTGTAAATAGATAATAAAACCAAGGGAAAAGTGTCCGGGATCGGCGACTGGCCGGCGTCGACCGTAACTGCAGCCCACGCTGTTTATCTTCTGTCAACTGCCGATAGGAAAGCTTGCACGGGGCTCCAAAGTCTCGGCAGCGATGGCCTCGAGGCGGCAGAGTCACTTCAATCTCCTGCGACGAGCGACTCTCGGAAACCTTTTGAGTCGTCATTCGTAATCAGCTCTCTTCTGATGCTTGGAATCTTGTAATCTTCGGCATGGAACATTAGGGCCTTTAAGTGCCTACCTCGTGTCTCTAAATACCGAGATATCAGAGACAGCTGATTACAAATATTATTTAATGCATCACCCTTTCGCAGTTGATTCTTCGACTTGTTTCGAGCCAAGCTGTTTCTGGGATTCATTCTAGCCGTTCTTTTCTTTGTCGTGTAAAGAATTTGCTTAGTGCAGTTTGCTGAGCAATCCTTAATAAAGTGTCTGATACGTATTCTTCTTTGAATAATTCTTTTGTCGATAGAGCTGATTCAGATTAACACATGAGCATTATCAGAGTATCTGATAAAGTGTATACATTTTTTAATTGTATAAAGCAAGTGACCAGTAAAGAACCGTATCCATTAATAAAGTGTCTGGTGAAAATGCAGAATTCAATTTATATTAATTGGTTATAATATTGACCAACTACATGATTCATGAATTATCGGGATTGAGAGGATCGACTAGCCATCGCTGATTCACAAACATTCGTCTCAGTATCGCTCGAAAAAGTTCGCAATGTGTCTCGACGCAACGCGGGGCCCGACGCGACACGACGCCAACACGACGCGTCTGGGCCCTATCTTTCTTGCCGCCCACCGTCGGCCATTTCCTCTCTCCCACGTGTCAATTAGTATTCCCGTCGATTTTCGTTTCTTCCGATTTTTAACGCGAGTGACGCCCGCGACGCACATCAACCGTCATCAAGCGGAAGATTATGCGCCGAGCCGGCTAGAATTAAGATTCCTATGGCCGTGTAAACGATTAGAGCCCGGCATTATTCGCGTCGGGTCGTCGTTGATGGTGTTCCTCGAGCTGTATAATGGTCGGTTCATTAAACGTCGCGTCGAAAGTGGCAGCGATTATTGTTGCTTGGCAAACACTCGGGTGTCGCGACGATAAACAAAAACCGGGAGCGTTAGTCATCGAAGGAAAACGGGAGATGGGGACGAGGACACACACCGTGGCCATTGAAACTCGCAATAAACGAAACGCACCCTACTGTGATACATCAACCCTCCATGCGCCGTCGAATTTCCCATAGATCAGTGAATAAGTCATGACTGTGAGAGCGTCCGTAATCCTTCATTAAAGAGAGGATATTTTATTTAGAATCCTGAAGACTGTGTTGGCCAGGTTAATCGTCAACTTTTACGATCGCATCGGTTGTCCGTGGAATGACGATCTAGAGTAGTGGCCGGACGGCCGATCTGCCGAAAAATTATTTTTGCGCGCATATTATGTTGAGAAGATGTAATTTATTATTTTATTGCTAAACATGTAAAATCACAAAATTCTTACTATAATTACTACAATTACTGTTGATGCTCACTTCTACTTGCATTAGTTATAAATCTTTAATCTGTGCAAATCTGGGACTAATTCCTCTTGAACTACGATCACAAACCTTTATCGAATGTAATGATCTAGAAAGAGCACCGAATATTATTTAATAGTCTAATGAAATTGTCAATGAAATTTTCTCATGTGAAAAAACTTACAGAAATCACTGGTCGATAGACTTGATCTCTTGGAAAGCGGTTCTTCGAGGTCAAACAAACTACAAACCTCACTCCCATGATACAGTAGCCAGCTAATCATAAAAAGACCAGCGCTCTTTTCAATCAAGCGAGTCCAGGATCGTCTTCGACGACAAAGAGAAAAAGGAAAAGCTGTGGCAGAGTTTGGCCATTAAAATTCATGGCCGGGAAAAAGCCAAAAGCCCGGGCCAGGCATCTCCATACATTACAATTTTATAAAAGTACCCGGGAGTGGATTTGCATGGTTCGATCGCGGTTCAATCCGTCGTTCTTACGAGTCTCGTTCCGACGAATGAATGCCCATGGAGGTGGGCCGCGGCGGTTTCGGTTGCGGGGGAGTACGGTGCCGGAGCACAACGAGCCGTTTAATTATTTTTATGTAAATGCCGACGGGGGGTGGCTCCGGTCCGGGGGATTACTCTTGCAATTCCGTGGGATGAACGAACGGGGCCAATTCGTGGGGCTCGCGTAATGTTGCGAGAACGCGATCCGAGGGATGAAACCTCGTGGGGCTGTTTACCCCTCGGCTCTGGCCGAGAACGGTGATCGTGTCGACACGCCGAGAAACAGATGGCAATGTGCTCGCGTTTCCCGATGAGAAACTCGGCCGGTTTATTTCTTTCTTCGTTCCAAGAGCTAGCCGCCGGCAGATTCCGCGCGAATCGGGCCGAGAAACTGCCTCAGGGGGTTGGGTGATCACGGCAGCAGGGGGGTGAACGGGATTCAAAGGCATCAAACAGCTTCCACGATACGTATTCACGATTCTTTCGTAGTGGGGAAATGAGACTGGGGAACGAAAATTGGGAGGACAGTGCTTTGATGGGCTGATTTCTGGGGGATGTAAATACTTTTCAATGTTTGATCGAGTCTTTCTGGGAAAAGAGACAAATAGAAAAATCAATGATTATTGTTCTTGCAATAGGTCCGCTGGATGGAAAATTCAGATTTGTAAGTTGGGTTGATCGTATACGTGAAGCGTCTTGTTAAAAGAACTTTGCATCTATCATTTTCAGATTTATTAATAGTATATTACTCTTTATGATACTCTTCATCTAAAAACCCACAATTTTCACAATTTATACATAACAAATGATTAAAAATCCCGACTCTTTTTCTGTAGCAATTCATGTGGAGGTTTCGCAAGGAATTTCAGTGGAAAAAGAAGTAACTCCCAACATCCATCCCATCCATCCCTTGTTTTTGATAAAGAGTCGCACGCTTGGTTCGTGGCGCGTGGCAAAGCTGCTGCACAACTCCCGCTGGCTCGTCTTCATATTTTTGTCGTCCCTTTCATCTCAATGACGTCGTTCGAGGGATCCTATCGAGGCACCCCCTAGTAACAGAACTCCAGGGTTAATGACGACTGGGTCGCATGAGACCGAATAAAACACGCGAAACAGGACGGGGTCCTTTGCGTCGTGGTTCTCGGATGCTTTCGGGGGTGGATCGATTGCGGAACCGCGAAACAGAGACGCGTACGACGTCTAATATGAATTGTTAATGAAGAGACGCATTGATCGTGGAACGGGTCCGTGTAATACCGGTATCTTGGAATAATTCCGGGAGAAACTGAATTTCCATATGCGATATCGGGCGCGGAAGAACTTAACGAAAGAATGAGCCTTCTCATCAAAGGCTTCCCCATAAAAACAAAAGTATAGGATAGGGCGTTATAAACAGATCATCTGAAGAACTCGGTTGGTTTTGAAGATAGAAGCAAATGCATCAGACCAAACTTACTTGGTATCGAGGCGCTCGTAATCTGATATTACTAATTTGTTTATAGGTGGAGACATCGAGGAGATGTGAAGATCAACTCTGTCTTTCTTTAAGAAACGATATGGTTTTTCTGTACATTCTAGTACAGCGTATAAAGACAAATACAATCACATATTCTGAAGGTCGTCCAAAGTCACTCAAGCTCAACTACAATATAAAATAAATTGTCTCAAAACATTTTTCTTTTCGGTCATTGTATTCGTCTTGAAACACGGCACCAGAATGTAAATAAAAAACCATACCGTTCCATTAAAAAAAACAGAGTTGACCTTCATATCTCCGTGACGTCTCCACTGATAAAAAAATTAGTAACATCAGATTAGAAGCGTCTCAATACCAAGTAAGTTTGGTCTGTATATAAAGCATTTTCTTTTATCTTCAACAGCAAGCGAATGATTCAAATAACCTGTTTATAACGTTCCACCCTGTATAGTGTCATTTAAGAAAATTATTTTGTATAAAAATCCACAGTTTACTGATACTCCACCATTTGCACTTAAACACGACACCGTGTGCCTGATATGTAGTTGGATTTTAAGCAAACACCTAAGTTCTCTAGAGCGCCAGTGGAGGCTAGAGAAGGTGGCACGGAGGAAGAAGATTTCTCGAACTGGAAGAGGAAGGACTATGTGTCTGTGTGAGAGAGAGATAGAGAGAAGTAGAGTGAAAGAAAGAGATAGAGAATCAGGAAAGGATACGGCTTGGAACGCGCAGTGGGGTGGCGTAGGATTGGTGCGCCCCGCATAGACACGTGTTACAGCGGAGGAGACGCGTGAAAGCATCCATCAAGACCAGCATGGTGCACCGCGAGAGCATGATCTGGGTTAGGTACGCAGCTGCTGATCTTCGCTGTACCGTATCGAAGCCCGTTTCGCTGGCTGGGCAAGGCTGTCGGTGAATCCTGCCGACCTGAGGCCTCTCAACGAGGGTGGATGTTCGAAGCGGGCCGCTCTCTGGCAGGGGTTGCGTACCTCGAAGTCGAGGGACAAAAGGGACAAGAGCGCGAACCAGGCGACGGTATTCGACTGGATAACGCCGGATCGCGTTAGGTGAACTCAATTGGGGTGGTTACGCAGCCGGAACCGACCGGGATCGAAAAGTCTCCCTTCTGTCGCCCTGCAAGACGTTTTTCTCGGCCTACACCCCCTGGCCATACGGGCCTTTGATCGATATCTTTAATTTTTTCCTCGCTGAGTTGCAGTCTTCCCCATCGCACCATTCGATGACGAAGTATTTGATGTAGCTTTTAGGTCTGTATCCTAAACATTGATACATGGGCGTCGCTTCGGTAGAAATTGTCCTGGAAATCCTTCGTGTGTGCAAAAATTGCCAAAGCACAAGATTTTCAAAAACCAATCCCCACACCAACTTCAAAAGATAAAGTAAACTGTGACGTGTACGAGGAATGTTCACAGTTTGACATCATGTCCGGGACTCTAGCATGTCAGGATTACAGCAACCAGCTGAGTCACAACCTAAGAAACGTCGACCAGCTGATACATCGTGAATGTAAAGTTGATTTTGGTGCAGAATAAAAATTGTCCCTGCACTTGTTGCACGAAACAAGAACTATATAAGACTTCCTTTAACACTTAACCAACCGCTGCCGGTCGAATGACCGGTGTTACATCTTCAATTTTATGATTATTGAAATTACGACGTCGCTCGCATGAAAATTGATTCGATAAATTTCTTTGTCGATGCAGATATTGCAATAAAAATTCAGTGCTCGGTAATTTTAGCGTTGATGTCTCTACTGTTCCAAATGACAGCTACCCATTTATATGTATATTGAATTCCTAATCACTAATTTTGCCCACGAGGAGTTTTCCGGGTTCGTCTATCAGCGCGTTAGAGAGGATTCGTTTTCTACATTGAACCAAAGGGAGAACGCGTCGACGTTACGGCGTCGATTAGATCGAATTTGCTTCCGGTTCTGTTGTAGTTAGTCCGCGCACGATGCGATTACGTCACGGAATAAAGGGCCGCTTATCGATTCAGTTTTCGCAGGAGCAAATAAACGCGTGGTTTCTATCTTGATGGTGGTGAATGCGTCGTTCGAGCGTGTTTGCACCAAGCTGGCTCTTCGCCGCTCGTGATTATGCGTATTCAAACGAGCGTACACCACCTCACCGTGCCGGCCGGGCCCGAACGGTGAGAATAATCCCGGACACTCGTCGAATCGAGACATCGGATACTTTTCCGCCACATAAATCAAGAAGCATTTACGCCTCGCCTTCACTGAACGCTGCACTGGTCGCTCTTTTTTCTCTCTCTCTCTTCTTCTACGCGAATCCCGCACAGCTGGCGGTCTCTGCTCCGCTCCCGCGTACCGTTCTTATTAAACTTTCATATTTCTATGCATCTTGTAACTAGTCGAAACGCCTCCGCGAGATAACTTTTATCCTCGCGACTGCCTCCCGCCGAGGAAAAATCATATTAATGTTAATGAAGACGAGGGGTTCGATGCGCCGCGCGCCTCGCTGCGAGTTTCCAAGTTTCGAAGACGACGGGAAATGTTGCGTTAGGGTGAATCCACCATTAAGAGGCAAAAGATTTCTACTCCAATTAGAAATTTATATGCAGCGGGTTAAGTAAGAACAGCGCTCTCCGTGGCTGCAGGGACTAATTAGTTTCTGGCTTTCATATCATAATTATTCGCGAGTTGTGAAGGTACTTTTTAGGAAGTGGTACGACTAATTTTTCAATTCGGACGACATCCAGCTTCTAACGTTGTATTGCACAAAACAATTGTGTTTCTTATAATTTCATCAAAATCGTAATTTTGTTACTTCATTTCTGGAATTTAAATGATTGAAGCTGCTGCATTGGAGACAACAAGGAAACTAGTGGAAGTATAGTGAATCACCTTTAAAAGCTCACCATAAACTCGTTTTCATTTACCCCAACGAAACAGCATTTTGCAGACACGTTTCATGCTCATCCTCGCAGATTATTTAGCAATTGTATTATCGCACGGATTACTGTTTATAATTTCTGCTGCACGTGAGATGCATCGCAGATACCTATCGCGACGAATCACATCAAGGAGGTCCCTTCCGTCAGTATTAGACTGCGGATCTTTATGCAAAATAAAAATTGTCTTCGTAAATTGTACAATTGTACTCTAATGATATTAATTAGCTGAAACAAGTACATTGATATTTGTAAATCCTTTTAATCCGTCCGCTATTCTAAATTGCATATACTCATTTTATCCATAAATGCATAAAATCCGCAGTCTAGTCATCGTTAACCGTTCACGATTGTTGATAGGCTCGTCGTTATCAATTGAGAGATTTTAAATATTAAACCTAGCTCGGTCAACGAGCAAAAATATTATGATGTTGACCGACCCAAGACGGAACAAGCTCTAAGCGAGTTCGGGCTCGAACCTTCGAGTAATGAATGGAGGAAAGCGGACGACGACGTTCCCCGTCGCGCAGGTCTTATCTGCGATCACTATACTAGGGACGCGAACTTAATACACCCTCGGTGCACAATGCACCCCTGCCGACAACGGTCGATGCGCGATCAACAGATACCCCGTTATCTGATGCATCACGATGCGCCGCGCGCAAGCTGCAGGAATTTTCCAAAATTTCTGGGATGCCGAGCGATTATCATCCTCCGAAGATCCTTTGCTTTTTTTGCCAATTTTCTTCAGGTTCGCCAGTTCAAATCCCGTCACCAAATTCCGGACGAAACTCACCATTTTTGAGACAAAGCCTGAATCGTTCTATTCTTATTATACGAATAACTATACTAATTTAGATGATAATGAAATGAAATCTTTGTAAAAGTGCTCTGTATGTCTACTTGAAAAGCTTCTGTAATGTATGAATTTACACAATTTCTTCTTAAAACGTTTGAAAATCGCTAATAATTGAACGTTGTTTCAGAATCTCTTACTTCACGGGTGCAGAAATAAAAAATAACAATACTGAAATTTTATTCTTCGGACAGCAAAAGAATTTTTCTATTTCTCCGTCTTTTTAAACATTTAAAAGCATTCTATCTATGATAGGAAAATAAACCGAAACCTGGCCGGACTCAAACCAAACGAAAGAACGCGAAATGTTTATAAATATCTCGGAAACAAAGACTAAGCGACGGTAACACGTACAGGAAAAAGTTACTTAAGATTATGAATTCCTACGACATATTTAACTTTCATAAAAATCAATCAGGCATACCATTGTTTAATTACCGAAATTTTTAAAAGTTAATGTATTTTCTGCATCCACTCTAATGTTCGAATTTTACTAAACATTGATTCTTGACAGACAGTACGAGTTTCGACGCAATTGATGACTGTGCAGCAAATTCTGTGCAATTTCACGGTATGGCTCGCTTTAGAAGAATGCCGCTGATGTTTAATACAAACAGTAATGTGCAGGAACAGTCGATATCAAGTACGGCACAAAAGCTTGATAGTATGAGTGTTAAGCTCTCTCATTCACTCCACAGGCATTATCAGTGTTCTTCTTCGTTCGATCACAACGCCGCCTCATCCATGATTGGTTGCCACTCTCGTTCGCAGCACGTGCGACCCGCAATATCGAAAACTTCTCCCTCGGACGAGTGAAAATACATTCACCATCGAACGCGCTAATTCTTTCCAAGCCGATCCCGCAGTGGAGCCAAGCCCTGTAACCGAATGTTTTCACCATTTCCACGCAGGTGCGAATGTCTCGTGCAGATACCGACCAATAAAACACTCGTTTGCCGGAACTCGTTCGTGTACATATCTCTTTTTCGACCCTCTGTTCGCGAAACCGGGTGCAGTCTTTGTGCTGCGTTTCCCTTGCGTTTGAACGTTATTTTCGAGCATACCTTTTCGAGCTTGACCTGCTCTAATCGATTGAAAATTCTAAATTTTCTTTAAGGGCAGCTTGGCGATAAGTTGTCCCCTTTGTGAAACCAAATTAATTCGTCGACAGAGGTTATGGTCGTGCTCCGAACGATACGCTTTGCTTGTACACGCAGTTTCATGATCTTTTTCATTTCCGGGTAGCCCAACCCTCTCGTCAGACCAAGAAGGGCCAGGCCGGTGTCCACACTGCCTTAGCCGAACGAACTCATTAAAAGGCGACAGTGCAATTTATCCGGCACCGGCTACACCCCGCTTATTTCCTGCAGGAAGTACTCGCGAGGGCTCAAGGTACTCTACGTGTATCTAGCCAACGACCCTAAACGTCATCCACTGTCCCAGGAGAGTCTAGGGGATGGTCATCGCGACTGATGCGAGATAACTCGAAAGAGATAGAGCGAGAGAGACGAGGCGCCAGTTTCGAGTGTAATAATACGTAGAGTGACGATGCAGTCTCGTAGGACAATCGCGCGCAGGTTCTCTCTGGGTGTCGAAACGCAATTCATCATGCTGTTTCCCTCTGTGATGGGCGAGAGGGGTGTAGGAAGACCGGAAAGGAAAGAAAGAGAAGAAAGGAACGCATCGTGTTGGAAGGAAGAGGAGCACGAAAGAAGGAGAGGCAAAAAAGGTTAGAGGGTTGGGAAAGCTGGGAAGGAGGATCGAGGAGAGAGACGGCCGCAGGGCCTGTTGGTACCCCTGCACGCACTCGACGCATCAATCTTCTTCGCCAACAATGTTCGCGTAAATTACCCTCATCGATATCAAAGTGACGAGGGTGGCAGTGGTGTTGGCGTAGCCGGGCGATGGTGGTGGCGGAAGAGACCGGCCCTTATCTCGCGCCAGTCAGAAAATTGAGTTTACAAAGATCCCTTCCCAAGCGGCGAACAGCTCTCGCCATCTAGTCACGCGCGCGATACATGCCTCGCTCCACCTTGTTCCTTAAAAACTCGGATCTTCCGTATTCCCGGCTCTAAACTTCCTGCCGAGGATGTGCCGAGGTGAAATCTTATTGAAACAAAGTAGACGACGTGGGTCCGGCAATGTTCCGCTACGTGTAGTCCATGTTCGAGGCCAATTCCGTGGGCTGAAGAAAAACGAAAATCATAGAAGCTTAGAAACCTAAGTACAAGAGAATATTTCGGATCAAAAATCTCGCTTGTATCGGGGACGAACGATACTCCATGATATCTAGCAAGCACGCATATACGAACACCCACATCAAAGTACCGGCAAGACGATGTTCATTCAATGATAAATAGACTGGATCTTTATGCAAAATAAAAATTTCTTACCTAAATTGCAACAAACTGGAGTGAAATAGAAATTTATTTCTTTCCCTATTATGTTTAATACGTTGAGAATAATATAATAGAATGTTTCAATGTTTCCAATATTTTTGTTATTTTAAATTACACCTGCTCATTTTTGTCATAAATTCATAAAATTCTCAGTCTAATGATAAAACTCTTTGATTTGTGATTATGTCGTTCTGAAACGTTCACCAACGTATGCGTGACTTTTTTCGGATTAAAATGATACCCAATACGACACTGTTTGGATCAGAGTTACTTGTTTAATACGCGATACAGTAGAACCTCTGTTATCCAAGCTCAGATATTACTTCTCGGATTGTATAATAAATTAAACTTGAACTTTGACTTTTCTATTATAAATATTGTAACAGGCAAATATTTACTTAGAACAGCAAAAGTGAAATGAACGAACAAATATGCGCCGAATTCTATAATGTTTGAATTTATTTTAATCAGGAGAACGTCACAAAAATGTCAGGAAAGAATTCGATCAGCCTAAAAATGTTATCATTTCTTATCAGTTTCAACGTTTTCGTAATTCTTCGGTCGGTTCTTGAAAATATTTGCAGCTCTTAGGTGAGCACCCAGTATACACGAACACGCGTCGCGGTAAAAGCCTCCGTCGGAGATGATAAAGGGGTAAGATCGGTGGAAAACTAAAAAGATATGAAATTGCGGCCGATAAAGCTCGGCTGCCGCGAAAGTGGCAGAAATATGCAAACAGGCACAAGAAACCACGTGAACCGGGAACACCGTGTGGCAGCTCGTATCAAGGAAGGACCTAATACAAGAGCACCAGGCTGACCGCATAGTTTGAACGGGAACTGCGATTGGCCCATAAATTAACGGTGATAGCGGGCCTGGTGGCAAGCGGTACGACTAAAGCGTGTTTCCGATGTGTACACTGGTATCGGGTTCTGAAACATGGTCCTAAGTACTCGGGTATTAACTATTCTTGTCTAGACCGTGGCATCTGAGGCCAACTTTGGGACTTTGATATTGCGAAACCGGGAAACTTTCCGTTACCTAACTTGCGTGTACGTTTTCCTTCATGTTTCAGCAAAGGCCGCAAATTTTTAAACGAAAGAAAAACGAAGATTAAGTTCGTTATAAACGGTCAAGTAGATCCTTAAAGAAAAAAATGGATTTGCATGACCGTCATTACATTATCTCGAGATTTATTCGAGTGATTAATTCTAAACCTGGCGTGTACCTACGGGCAACATTTCGCTATCGTTGATACCATGATTAACAAAAGGAAATCAAGGATTACCGTAGGGAACGGGAATATTGAAGGGTCAGATCGATTTTTCGCTCGGTTTTAGGCTTCCACTATAATATTGCAGGAGAAGATCGTTCTTACTAAATGTTAGAACAACTGATTTTCATTTTTCAGTATTAGCAACATCGTAGAATCATCTTTAACCAAAATTAAAATCATAATGTTTACTTAAAAAATTCTTGGTTAAACTTTCACCCAGGAGACCAGAAATGTTCAACTTTTCTAAATGTAATGTTATATAATTCGGCGAAGAAACGATAAAAATTTAAATTCTAGACTCTACTTTAACCCTACTTAAGTGACGGATCAGACTCATTCACTGCCCATCAATCGTGAACTCTGTGCCTCAGAAGAAGTTTCACGGGACGGCACAGGTGCAAAAGGGTTCCGCGCTTGCAGTCAATGGTTAGGCTTTGACGTTACACACATTAGCCAATAATTCGGCTAGAACCGAAAGTGATCCAACGGCTTGCTGCCGCATCCTTTCGAATTCTTGCCAGGAGAATTTCTTACGAAGCGCGGAGAGCATGCGGTATGGCTAAAGAAGTTTTCACTTCGAAAAGCTGCGTTTTCAGCTATCCGTCGATTTTTCCGGGCTCCTGAGCAGCCGCGAAGCGCTTCGAAACAAGCAAGGGAAAACCGCGTTGCCCGGGACATTAGCCCGCGTAACTTCCGAGAAGCTCGGCTTAATGTACCGTTATGATCTTTATAGGAGGCTTTTATGGTCCATTACGATTGAGTTTTCGCGCCGAAAATCATACAGACGAACCGTCTGCGAGATCCACGGCTCGTAAAGTCCTCTCTTCGCATTAACGATTCTCCCAAAAGAGCAGTTTCGTTCGATTATTGAATTCTTGCCGTGCTCGTCTCCCGGGTCGATCGGCGAAATTGTGGCCGTGACGAAAACCCTCTCATTAATTGTCCCGTTCCATGGGGGTTGCTCGCGCGCGCGGGCGCACTCTTCCACTTTTAATTACATCAGCGCAGCCCCGTAATTCTCCACTCGCGCCGATTTCGCCGCGTAATGAAAATCTCGAGCTAACAGGATGATCATCGGTAGACGAATGAAGCGAATTTGCAGTAATCGCCAAGGCAGCCGGGGATATTTAATTAACGAAGCTTATTTTAATCGTCCCCGATGAACCGTGGCCGCCACTCGAACGTCGTCCGTAATAGTCGCGTAAACTGGAAAAGAAGCGTGTCTGGTGAATCGGCGAGTATGATCGCGCAGCGTCGACTTTTTGCGCTTTTCGTAAAAATTGCGTTAAACCGCGTAATCGGCGCACAGAGAAATTAATCGCTCGGCAAACGACACCGTTTACGCGGCAAATTATTGGCCGGTCGGCCGGTCGCTCAAAGAGATACTATCTTTAATTTTCGCGGTATACACGGTGCCTGGTCTATACACTCGATTATCGTTCAGGCTACGCTGTCGGACAACATTACGAGTGAATCGCGGATTTTATGCGTTTACATGGTTCTCGATTTTTAATACTCCGCTGAGTTTAACGAGTTTTGTATTATATGTTCGTGTAGGTTCAACGAGATTTTACTCTAATGGGCTGAAAGATCTTGTTTCGATTCCGTTTTCTATGAATCGGTTATAAACGGCTCTAAATGGCCCTGTTCCACGTACAATTAACACGCTGATGTTTGTAATTTACAATTAGTGAGATTGTCAAGATGCATCGATGAGGAGTTATCCAACACATTAATTTTTTGGGTACATGTAGTCTAGCAACGGTTAAAAAATTGGATAGACACGTTCTCGTTAGTTTTATCAAGTAATGTAACATAGTCAGTTTCAATGGTTCGTTAATCTACTATCGAAATGTGTCTCGCTAGCGTACAAGCTCAACAAGTTTTCTAAATAACGGAGCGTCCAGGACGTAGCAGGACACCCAGTAGATGCGTCGCTGGATCGCAGCGATGATAAAGGTGATGGTAAATTGCTATTAGAAAAAAAATTGGTCGCGGCGAGCGGTGGACCGGGGCCGGAACCCGGCCATGCGTTTAAGTGCACGCGACAGAATGCATAATATAGATGCGCCGTCGATAAAGTAAACGCGCGTGCAGCCGGTGCGCCGCGCGTAGGGCCCGCGAGGCTGCTCTATGAGCTTTCAAGGCTGCCGCGCGATTATCTCGGTAACGGTAACGACGAGCCAGTTCTCCTTCGACAAGGGTCGTGTTAATTTCCCACCCCCGTCGTCTTTCTATCAGACCCTGCAACCACCCCTTCGGCTTCGGATCGCTATGATCGACGATGTCTCTCCCATGGGCCCTCGTATTTATGAGGCTCGAGATTAGCTCCAGACCCCGGCCCGTAACCTTTTTCGACGAGCAAAGACGACTTTTATGGGATCGCTGCGTAATCGGGGATACGTTATCATCGTCCTTGCCGCTCGAATAACTTCATCGCGAGCCTCCTCTCTCTCTCTCTCGCTCTCGAAACGCCGATCATCCGCGGATTCCTGCTCCTGTAAATATTTTACACCGGCGTCTGCAGCCGGCTCGGGTAAATTTAACCGGTCGCTGAAAAATCTTGAGCAGAAACAAACGGACACGCTCGCCATAATCGCCACCTGAAATATTGAAGACTTCTTTTATGAGCTGAACGTTCTTGGAACACCGACTCCGAGATGCGCAGGTGTGCCGGAGATCGGATTTACTTTCGCGGAAATTTTCTTATGACGTTGCGCAATCTTTGCCCTACATTATTAAAGCGTTCACTGCTAGAGATGAACACGAAAGTATCTGTTGTACACTCCCGTCCATAAGTCAGCGGATACTTATTCAAATTTGGTTGCGGACGGTTTTTGTTATTAAGGAACCTGCAATGGTTACTTACTAATTTTTTTTTAATATAGAGAACATGTAAAGAAAATTTGATCAAACTATCCTATGTTTTCTAAATTTTAATTATAATTCTTCTTATTCTTCTTGTTATTCCTGAAACATCTTTTCGTATTACCAAAAACCAACGGAGATATTTTCGACGAGTCTCAAGTATCTGACCCTGTATAATTGTCTACACAGAACCTCGCAGGATCAACATGATCGAATCAGTGGAACCAAAATTGGAAAGTTAATATTTACCATTGCGTGTGAAATGTTTGTTATTCGAATGTCGAAATACATAGCCAACAGTGCACTCCAGACCTGATCTATCTCAAAAGAGACCGCAGCCCCCATGAACCTTGAATCTAGACGAACCAGGACCGGGTCAAACCAGACCCCACAACCAAGGGGGTTAAACCAGCGTGTAGTATTCTCGATCTCGCTCGGTCGATCGAACAAAGCCCGGATCGTCTCAATTGCCTATCGCAATTCATAATGGGAACGGTAGAGGGGGTTGCATTATCGTGGCGCCCCCTCCCTTCCTCCGAAGCGCATTACTTTCCGAGATATAATCGGGCTTCGATTCCCTTAATGAGTAACGGTCGATCGAGCAATGATTTCGCCGGATTTTGAAATCGACGGAGCAGCGTGGATCAAACCGGTGGTGCGCGCCCTCCGCTCGTAGACAACGGGACCGGGGGTAGATAAAATCTGTATTACGTTTAGGGACACGCACGTGCAAACCTATTAACGTGTGCGTCGCGACGCTGCCACCGCGAAAGAGAGAGACAGAATCGTCCGGCGGATCCACGTGATTTACGCGCGCCAGAGCTGCTCCGAATTCCAAAGCTTCCTATTAACCGATCCCTCCCTCGCGGGTGTTCGTAACGAATTTTGAAAAACGATTTTATCGGGCAGACTCGATTGTGCTCGATAGAACGCACCCAGCACGGTGCAGCGCGCCGGATCGCGATATATTTTACGGGGACAGTCGCGTAATTGCGGCATACATCTCCCGACGCCCCTAATTTCGCTATAAGTTTCACATCAAGGCGAAAAACCTTACCCGACGGAAAACAATTTCTCCACGGTTTTTATACGGCCCCGAACCAACCGGGAGTCGTCGAGGATCGTTTGATCGACGAAATTTCCCGGTCCAAAGTAGATTCCTAATTTTCGCGACGAAGAAGTTTAATTGCCGACGTCCGAAAAGTTTTAAAGCGTTTCCGCTTGTCCGCTTCGAGCGAAGACTTGTTCTTAACCGCCATGCTGGAAAAAAGAGCCGTCGAGGCGGTTTTTACTCCGCGGGAAAGCTTGTCGATGGCGGTTTAAGCTCGAATCAATTTTCGACGATGGACAAGGAAGATGAGGGTCCAAAGAGCTTCGGAGAAGGCGATATTTTCGCGCGAGTTTCAACACTTTGCAATCGATGGGGCTTTGGGAGTAGAGTGCTGGCGCTGCATGATCGATTATGCGTTTCGACATCGGCACGCTGCTGTTGGAGACAATGGAACTGCGACCTGGAAGTGGTCGCGTTATCCGTTGATCTATACGCTCAGCCTTTTCATCGATATACTAAATGTACCTATTAAAAATCAGAAGAATTAAACTCATTCTTAAAATGATTAGAAGAAGAAACATATATTTATTCCAGTCCTGACTTACCCGATTGATCCAGACGATTTTTATCCTACGTGAAGATCCGCAGTCTACTGATAAGAATAACTGTGCGAGTATCCCATCTGTGACTTAAAAAGTTACAAATTATTATTACAATGTTAATAAAAATGAAGATGATGTTCAGGTGACTACTCCCAGTTACGACACGCGCCGTGGAAAAATACAACGATACAATTTAACAAGTGCACACGTTCAATTTATAAAGGCAAACGTGTTCCATAAAAAAATATGACAAATATTCGGTGTAGTTAGGATTCCATGTAGAACTCGATCGTTTACATCTAACTACGCCAACTCGTGCAAATGACTCCAATAATTCGATCACTCGCTGGAATATTTGTATCCGAATCTGAACTGAAGCGTTGGTTAGCAATCTCGAAAACACAACCATGAACAATTCTATAAAATATCGCAGACAAAAAAAGACCACGCTTTCCATATTTCCCTCCCACGGTTTCCCGGGCTAACGAATCGAACGGTTCCGCGTCAATATTTAATTTAATCATTTCCGGCGGTCCGCAGCCTGTAAACAATTCTGCGAAGCGGTTGCGCCACGTTTTCTCGTCGATTAGAAAACAACGGGATTCGTTTGTTTCGCGGTACTCGCGGCTTGTAAAATCCTCGCGGAACCTTCGCTTCGGTTCTCGGCTTGAAACCGCGCGCGGGCGCACGGTAACGAGACCTCCAAACGTTTACAGAACGTGGCTCTCGTTTCGCGGAACGGGATCGCTGTTAATCTCGCGAACCTAACGCGGCCATAAATTATCCGAACGAGCCGGCACAGCGGCGAGCGTGCGGAAAGTGTTCTATAGCGAGCTGGTTTTCGCGGTCGATGGTTTATAGACTCGATCCAGCGTACTGTTAGATTCCGTTCCCTCGGTCATTATCATCCTCGACCTTCCTGCGATCGAGGCCCGCTATCTCGGTTCGCCTAAGCGTCGATTCGCGCTGCCTCGCGAACACATAGTCTCTTTGAAATCGCGACTACCGGAGATGGTAATTCCGCGATACCGGATCGCTAGCCCGTGTTTACTCTGTCAATAATAACGAACGCAAGGGCGGTCGACGGCGGTTGTATATTTTCCCAGAGATCCAAACGCGACCATTGTATCGTCCCGGAAGACCTTCAGATCTGATTCCATGATCTTACGACTTGCCGATCGACTTCTTCCACGGTGTCGGAGATTTACTAGGGACCCTGGATCCGACACGCGGACCCTGTTCTCGAGATCTCGAGGATCGCCGTGCATTCATAAATTTCAGAGTTAACGATCCGTGCGCTGTTACTTAACACTTTCGCGGCACCACCGCGACATAACGCTGCTCTGACCGAGGTTGTAAAAGGAGAGCGGAAAAGCGGGCTGCATTTCACATTTCATTTGCTTTTCATTGTTAAGTGGAACTGTTAGGTTTTTTTTTATTAAGCATTTCAGATCTCAACAGACATCTATTTCTGCTGCACAAATATAAATTACAGTTAATACATACAATAGTTGATATTGATGAACAATGATACAGTCAAGGTTTAAATGAAAAGATTACAATTTTTCAAAAAATGATGAATACAAATACAAGCCTTAATGTTAGGTTCCGCTATAAACATGTCAATCCTTAGGGGTAGTTGGTAACCTATTTTACATAGGAACTGTTAGGTTAAATCACTTCTTTCAGATTTTTTCGAATCTCTCATTGATCGTCTTCTCCTTTGCGAACTGTTGCCCCACAGATATATGTATACTGTTGCCCCACAGATATACAGGGTGTCCCAAAATAAGTGTAACTCCCGGAAATGGGAGGTTTCTTAGATCATTTGAAGCGACATTTTCCTTTACAAAAATGGCGTCCGCGGCTTTGTTTAGAAGTTATTAACGAAAAACACGGACCAATTAGAGCGCTGCTACAGCGGATTGATTCTGGTTCGACCAATAGCGACACCACGTTAAGCGGGACCTGTCGCCGAGTCGGACTGCGTTCGCTATAGCCGGGTTCTGATTGGTCCGTGTTTTTCGATAATAACTCCTAAACAAAGCCGCGGACACCATTTTTGTAAAGGAAAATGTCGCTTCAAATAACCCAAGGAACCTCCCATTTCCGGGAATTACACTTATTTTGGGACACCCTGTATGTATACTGTTGCCCCACAGATATAGAGATATAAGTTCCGACTTTGAAGAAACACAAAATGACGTAGAGATAGTCTTTTGTATTCTATTGTAGCCTTTTGTCCATCTTCTAGTTTTTTAATCAATCTAGACAAAATCGTGTGACAGATATTGAAGTTTCTTGCGAATGTTTTATTTCGTTTCAAATAAAATACTAACTATTGTATGTAATACTACAACTATATAATACTTTGTTAAAACTAAAAGAGGACAAGAATTATTCCCAAATTCGAGAATCGAGTCCAATCTTTCAAAACATTTCCTATTACCGGTGATCGTTGGGTACGTCAAGATTTTTCATCGATGTTGGCATTACCGGACAGTTATACGTGCGTCTGACAGCAGACTAGTGTCCGGTAACTGGGCCACGGAAACTGGTTATCACAAGTTTTTTGTATCCGGTAAATAGGACCAAAACTTCTGATTACAACCTAAAAAGGATGACAATCAATCATTTATCACAATCATAAATAGTGCAAAATAAATTACAGAATAAGAATACCTTCAAACCAATAAAAAACTTCCAAGTTGTCACTAACTATCCAGTAACTGGTGTCTTCGTCTTGTCTACGTTTCAATGAACGCTATACAAAGAACGCATTAATACCTGTCCCGCGTGCAACGTGTTAATATGAAAACGTGCAAACGAGACGAACGCAAACAAATCCCGGGAAAGATGAAGATCCTAACGAAGAAGGTGGATGGGCTCGAGTTTCCCACGGAAGAGCAGGACAGTGTTCCACGCAAGGTACCGTTGCACTTCCGGCTAGGATACCGGTAGTGGGAGCGAGCACGTGGTCGCGAATGCTCCCCGCGATGCACACTGAACAAAGAAGGGGTCTCGGTGGTTGAATAAGGGCGACAGCAGTAGATTGCATGCGCGCGCAGCCTCGGGCCACGCTACAGCCGGTGGCTCGACGCTCGGCCGCGTGGTCGGGCGATCGGGCCGCTTTAGTAACTCCGAAACCGTCGAGCGGTAGAGTCACGTCCGACTTCGAAGCATTCGAACGAGCGAGACGCGCAAAACCAGTGCTTCTGACCGCGTACCTCTAACCGAATCTTTTCTACGTCGCCAATAGCTTCGTAACTGAACCCGAAACCTGAATCTACAATCGTAGAATTCATATCGATCCTTAACAAAGTCAGTATTTCGCGCGTGTCTAGCCTGACTTGTCTTTGTAACTAAAAGAATCGGGCGAAGGATCGAGCGAGTCCTACGCTCCTTGGAGTCGAATCTCCTCAGTGAACTGTTGCAAACTTCCACGGTGCTTGATAATCAGTTTCTCTAGGTAAATTGTCTCTGTGCTTCGCTGTTCCCTGTGATGCAGTCGACCTGAGCTCTAAAAGAGATTTTCCAAAAGGCTGTTCAATTGATCGCAATGAAGGCGATTCGCTTAGCTGCGATCCTTTCTGCGCTCGCGATTCTCGTCGAATCGGTGCCGACAGATTCCCCGCAGACGAAGGTGGAGGTGCTAAAGTGTTGTCTCGATAGAGAAGAACTGGTGGGCGAGACCAAAAAAAACCTGGAACCTTCGACCCACTGCCAGCCCAGCAAGAATGACTGGCAACCGTTCATCTACTCGCCTTCCAAGCAGAAAATTTTGCATCAGATACCTCGCGAATGGAACGTCATCCGAGGGAAAAAGCCAGACTGCGATCCTACACACGAGTTGATCTATGTGCCCTACAGAGGGTCGAATCCCTTCGTCCTATTCGAGGATGGCCATGCGGTGGTGGATTTTTATATTAAAGACAACTTAGAGCCGGGAACGTTCTGTGCAGACTCCAAGGCTATGCTTGCATGCGTGCCCAAGAAGATTGAGGGAAACCACGCGGCTGCGACCATGAGGCCGCGTGTGCGACACTGCTGCGGTGAAAAGGCTGCGTTCGATGATGAAAAGTGAGTTTGCGTGGTTATCTTTTATATCGAAAGGTTGCTGGGGCGATGATCTTTGTTCTCACAAATTGAGGTGTTAGATCATTTATTTGGATGCTAAATAGTGGACGTCTTTGACAACTTCGTGGTTGTCGGGGTAGTTGGCTCGTAGATTTATTTACGAAGCTTCAAGACATTATTTCAGAGACCCTCAATCAAAATTATTCTCGAGTAGAGGATGTTTCTGACAGCTACATCCGGATGATTACAGATTCGTTTAGAAAATTTTTAAACATGTTTTGAACATGTTAGTATTTTGTGTCGTTTTTAACGTTTTTTATGTTCTATTGTTCCGTTAGTTAAATAATAATGTAAAATAACTGTTTACCTTGTTATTTCATTAATCTTTTACCACTGTCAATTTGACACCGAGAGAGATATTCATCCAGATATTTTCTAGCAACGACACCGATCCTCCATATTAGACTGGAAGGTCGAAACAAAAGTCGTTTGGATGAATTGCAATGTTGATCATACCGCGTCGCTGGAATTGATTCTGAAGTGCATCATAGTAGACGGCTCGGCGATGTTCTCGTTTGTAGATTTCATAGATTCTTGTAGATTGAACATCAGATTCCGGGAGAGGATCCTATTAGCTCGGACGGCTTAATAGGCCCAGCAGAGTTCTAGTAAACGGGCGATCCGGGTCTAGTGTGTTCTAGCTTGTGGTTTTCTCTCAACAATCTGTGGCTAATGTCAGTCTAAACTCGTTTAGAGGGTTAAGCTAATGCGAGCCTGTCAGGAATGGTCCACGAACTCCGAGACAGCCCGTATGTCTCGTGGGTGCACTCGGTATGTACTACGGACGATTAAATTAATATTAGAGGACATTATCCGGATAGATTGAGATTTAACTCGGACGTAAACGATCGATGACACGGTGTATGTATACTCGCGCACCTGATAATCAATTACACGATCAAACACGACGCCGCGTGTTTACGTATCCCGAACAGCTGAAAGTCAGGGGTCAGCGTCCCGTTTGTGGATACGCGGGAAGAATGCCTCGTAACTCGTAATACACTCTATTGTCGAGGTCGTCGGTACGGAGACGCGAAAACAGAGAGCATGATAACCGAATAACTTCGCGGACTAATGGTCGTGTCGCGTGCGTTCTCCTTTACAGAAGCGGATAAACGAGTTTAAGGCCTGCTTAGGCGTCCTTCCCTATGCATACCATAGTGTAACGGCTAACGTAACAGACCGACGCCCCGGCCCTCGAGAGTGTAATGCAGCAACGTCAAACTGGAATTGCGCTCTCGAAATATACCTCCCGACCCAGACCCAATAAACTAAAGTGCAGGGCCCCGACCCTCGGCACCCTGCTGCGCCGCACAAAGTAAATTTTTGACACGATGCACACAAAAGTCTGCCCTGCGAAGCGCCGGGAAACTTATGTTGGGGCGAGGACTTTGAAAGCGACGCAAACTGTGAGAAAGGTGGCGGATGACATTTTTTATGTTTTCAGATCGATGGCTAGATCCATTCACGCGTTTACTACAACATTGTTATTTTAGTGCATTTCTGTCCGACATATTTTTAGTGTTTTCTAGCAAAATCAGATCTGTGTTCTTGTACTACTGCAATTATTGTTGCAACTAAAAGATCAAGGTTTATTTAAGGGTAAAATTTATTTTCAACGGTTCTTTAAAGATGTTCGTTCACCTTGGTTCAAGCATTTTAAGTTAACTAGACAATGTATTGTTACAATCAATCGATGCAGGGCTGACCATTATCATTTGGCAGCTTCACTTGCTCGTATTGGCATTATTGATAACCCTAATTGTAAATGTAATCAGGAGCAGGAAACACTTAACCATGTTCTATGGCAGTGTAATCTGTATAATGAGCAGAGGATAAAATTCATCCGAAATCTTACTAGAGCTGGATTTCAATTGCCGTTAGATATAGGTTGTTTAATAACCGAACCTAATATTAAGGCGTGTGTTTATATCTTAGCGTTTATCAACTCCTGTAATTTACGTGTCTAATGGTTTTTTTTTCTTTCTCTTTTTTTTTTAATAATGTTTTTTTTTGTTTTGTATTTTTCCTAATGTTTTTGTTTTTGATTTTATTTTGTATTATAATGTAATATGCTTTATGTTCTAATAAATCTCATATGAGATTTTCTACTAAAAAAAAAAAAAAAAAAATTATTGTTGCCGCGAAGAAAATCGTGTGGTCAGCGATTAATCTAAATAGTAGAGTAATAACGATCTCGGAGGATTAAAAGAGAACCCTCTTCGAAAGAATCTTCGAATTGAAAGAATCGCCGTATAAATTAAAAGAACGAATATTGCAATTGGATCGAAGGAAACGCAGAAGTGCGGTAGAATTGATTGGTCTTTTTAATAATAAGCGCGTTGATGGCCCAGATTTCGAGGCAGCGAATGAACCGCGCAAGTTTGTGAAACGATCGGTTCCGACGGATCCGTCGTGACATTCTCCGGGGTCCGGATGAAGCAATCCATGCGGCGATCAACGAAAATTTATCGGTTTCACCTGACTGCAGCGTATTTTTATTGAAAGCCCGGTTGTCGTTCGACACGCGGGTCAAAAATAAATGATTGTAGCCGTGCCTCGCGCGCGGACCGGGTCGGGTCGGGTCGGGTCTCCCTCGAACGCGTTCTGTTTGCGATGCAAGCGTGACGTTCGGGTAAACAGCGAACGAAAGCCGGGGGCTCCGTTTTAATCGCGTTCCCAATCGGTCGAGCTTGGGCGTTCCGTGGACTTTGTTGGCATTCTGTGTAGCCAGCTCACGCGTTTCCTAGATAAATTCCTGCGATACGGCGCTTTTTTCTGTGGCGCGTGGTGCCGACTAAAACAGACAGCTAGGACGAGAAAGAGCGTCGACGAGAGGGAGAGAGAAACTTCTATTCCCGTAGCCGTTCCCTGTTCGCGTCTCAAATTCCGTGAACCGCGGATCCCTCGAGCACGAATTCTACGTGACCGCGCATTTTGAATCCCTCGCCGTCGCCAATGTTAACACGCTTCTTTCGGAAAACACGATGCTACGACTTTCACTTCTTCCACGGCGATTAGAAATGGTTTCTACGGACTTTCGGCCGATTCTGGGTCATGGGTCTAGGCGTCCTCTATAACCGATGGGGAGAGAATTATTTAACTTTGAAAAAAATCACTGCAAAAAATACAGTATACATACTAATTTGGTAAATAATATATCGTTGAGGGGATTCAACTCGGACGACCTTGACCTTTACATATGTTGTCAAGGACAACATTCTGAACAACTTTTGTCAATATAACTATCCGTCGCTCAGACTTAGTTTCCGAGAAAATTACGAAAAAGCTTTGTTAATTACTACATACTCCTGGATTTTCGTATGGGTGGTCGGGCCGGTCTAACGGTACCAAACCTAACCACAACTCATTCTATTCGCATAATTTTTGCATTGTAACTGTCATCCAGAATATGATCTAATAATGGAAAAATTATGCGAATAGAATGAGTTGTGGTGTGGTTAGGATTGGGTTAGGTTTGAAGACGAGAACAGGCGTGGGAAATTCGTGTTGGCGCCGGGCGTGTGTAGGAATAGTTGGTCCTCGGAAAGCCATCTAGCGAAACGGAATAGAGGGGCAGCCCATTGGCTGTCCTGAAGGTGGACTGTTTTTAACTTTAACCACCTTCCTTAACAAAAAAAAAAGATTGGGTTAGGTTAGAAAAATTCAATACAGTACTAGCAGTAGTTTTTTGGAATTTTCTCGAAAACTATGATCGAGCGACGGATACCTATAATAACAAAAGTTGTTCAGAATGTTGTCTTTGATAACATATTTAAAGGTCGTCCGAGTTGAATCCCCTCCTCAATATATTTACCACTAATTCTCCACCATCATTTTTCACCGTGATAAATGTCTTTTTTACCTTTATTCAGGAGTTACTAAATTACTATTGAATTTGTATGTCACATATGGAATAATGATGTAATGCTAACAATTGGAAATGTTTGATTGTTGCAGGCACTCCTGTACGAATCTGAACGAATCTTTAGACGATACGCCGCTGCTACCGAACGTGTCCTCCGTCGTCGAAATTGTACCTGGTTTTCCAACATGTCCACGTTCTGACAATTTCTCTATTGTTGGCGATACGAAGGATGCGACGTTGTTGCCGAATGGTAGCATGGAAATCGGCGGGGTCACTTTACCTGCTGGTCAGTTCTGCGTTGAAAGAATCAAGGAGCTGAAGGTGGCCAAGGTGTTCGCGTGCGCTGAGCATGATTCACAAAGGTTCGTTCGAAACATACCTGGGTATAATCCTCGCCGGATCCTTTGTAAACTTCACTGCTACTCGAGAATTTCAAGATTTACTTCGATACTCGAATTCCTATTGTTTCAACCCTTAGCACTGGAGTGGTGATTCAGAACTCACCACGAAAAACTGCTGTACTATTATTCAAAATATTGTTCACATTACTAAATTTGTTTCTATCGATTAAATTACTAAACATTTATGTATTGTTTGAGGTATTATATCACCTTCGTACTCATGAAATGAAAAAAATTGTTTAGAATGGAAGTATTCTTACTTTAACACAGGATGAGTCACCTAAGGCAAGCTACCTGAATAACATCTTCGTTTGTAGAGATAGGAAGAAACGTTTCAGATAAAAGTTAGTGTTTTGTTTCGAGGGGCTCATTACGAGGTGTATATAAAAATACATATTATAATCGGAAATTCACTGTTCCTTTAATTTGCACAACGGTAACAGGAGCATTAACGTATGTATCTCCGCTGTAATATCGCAGCAGCGTGTCCGTAATTACACATGCAATGACTTTATTACTTTCCTTCTCGTTTCCCTGGCGGAGGCCGCATCAGGATTTGCTCTCGTTAACGCGTCCGGTCCTCGAGATTAGCGCAACGAGCGTCCGTCTCGACGGACCTCGTTTCTTCGTTAAGGGAAATTAACGCTGCGAGCCAACGTAAAACATCCAGAAAAACATCTAGAGAAACCGCTCGCAAATCGTTAAATACCTGAATAAACAAGTTCGATCGTTCAGGGTAAATGATTGCTCGCGATTCGTCGGGTTCGGATGCAAATCGAGGTTAACGGCACGCAGCTCCCCCGGTTCCTTTTAATTTATTTCCGATCGATCGTCGCCCGGTTGCGTCCGACTTCGCTGGGGATCCGACCCACTTCTCGAGTTTTTGCCAGCGAAATCTGCACGTTCGATCTCCGAACGCATCGTCGCGGCTTAATTGCGCGAGCTCCGCGTGTTTCTACGACGCTTCGCAGCGACGACACCACCAGAAAAAGTCGGCTGCGCCTCACTTTCACTTCTCTCACGAAGTATTTCTAGGTCACATCCGAGCGAGTCATCCGATGATCCGCTCGAAACCGAGTTCTTTCACTAGAGAGGAAACGCGGAATATCTTGACGCTCGAACTACGGAATTGTTGGCATTTCCGCTCGGTAACGATACTCGACACTCATTTCAGTGACAGAGAGCATCTGATCGCATACTCTGAGCATTGCAGAAGAATTGCAGGATGCACATATCTGCACGATGTCGAAGGAAGAAATTAAATTGTTCTCTTTGCGTCCTCGAAGTGGAATGTCTTCGTCTTTTCCTTTAAATATAGAACAAAAAAGTGAACGTTGAGTTAGAGAATTTCTAAGAACCTGGATTATAGTGAAAACAGAAAGAAACAACAAAATTTCGTTCGGAGAAAGACGGGCGTGAGAATGTGCACTCCGAGGAATGCACGAGAGGGAATTTTCCGATTTCCTTTGCATTGAATGATAAAATCAGGAGCATCGATGCGGTCGGCGCAGATTCCAGACATCAGAAATTCGAAACGGAATTTCTTAATCATTTTCGAACGCCGGTATATATCCGAATATTATGGATTCCGTTTGGAAGGGACGCTCGCTTTCGTCCGACGTGTTCGTTCGGTCTCCGGGATTCCGGGACGACGGTCGGTAATAGGGTCCGTGGCACAAGAGTCCCGGAAATTACACAGAAAACGTATCGCGGGTTGGCTGCACGGGTTTCGCGTGTAATTTGCAAAGCAACGCTCGAAACTCAATTAACGGGAGCGTTTACATGTGGCTCGGCCTCTCGGCCCACACCCCTCTTTCCTCTTCACTCCTCTCTCCGTCTCGTTTCGAGAAACAGCCAGGCTTTTACAAGTGACCGTCGCGTCCGCGCAGCACCTGAAGCTCTGGCCTCTGTCGCCGACGTTCCGTTTCGAATTCAAGGTGTTTCGATTTGCAGAGTAATGGCACACGCTAACTCTGGGAAAACCGGATCGATCCCCAAAGAAAGCTCACGAGTCCGAATGGGGGGCTTTAGAGAACGAAAGATACAGGTCTTCCTCGTTAGCGTCTCGTGTTTGTTTCCACCGTGTCACGAAATAGCACTCGGTTCTCTGATCATGAAACGTCACCGAATTGTAGGCAATGGAAAATAGTCTCCACTAGGGGTAGCTGAAATTTTGGGTTCGGTTCAGGGCCCGAAAATTCCTAATGCTCGGGTATCCGAAAATTTTAGGTACCCGAAGTCGAAAACAGGTCGGGTCTGGAACACCGAAATTTGTAATGTTTAGATACCCAAATGTCTTACAAGGGAACATATTCAGGTGAAACAAACCAATCTTGACGAAACTTATGCGAGATGTAGTTCTTCGAAAAATATTTGATACGTATTTTCTTTTATTGGCAACCATACACTTTGAAGGGGTGAAAACAGCCCTCGCTGTCAGATCCATATTTTTTTAGATATTTTGGAAAGCTAATCCCAAAACTCTAGTACATGACATTTTCTCGCTCACTCCCGTTGTTCACTACTCTATAATGTCGCACGGTACATCTCGAATTACAAAAACTTTTGCACCCTTCTTCATCTCGATAACATCGCGCTACGTTCTCCCAATCCCGTCAACGAGGTAAACTCGTACAATTCTACCTTAGCCATCAAATATCAGCTATCTTCGTAAAATCACTTCGGTCAGTGTGAATCCGAAAGGATGATCATATGTAGCCGATGATCAAGAGAACGTTCCTCGTTCTCTTCCCTCTCCTATACTTCCGGCAGCTGGCGTTCCCTCGGTACCCGACGGCAGTGACTAAGCTGAAACCATCTCTGGAATCGGAGAAACGTTTTCTCTCTCTGCAGGACTTTCACTTGCCTGTCCAGAACAGGTTGTGGATTTACGTCGGAATTCAGGAACTCGTGTGCAGCACGGCCGCGTTTCGTCGAACGAGAACCAACTTCTGGGACGAGCATGATCTGCGGGATTCGGAACACTATGCGCTGTGTTGTTTTAAATGGGCGGATCTCGCGCGCGCGTTGTAAGAGACGTGCGGTGATTGAATGATGGATTAGATTGATTCCCCGGCGTTGCTCTCGGGTTAATCTGATCTGGCGATGTTTCACTTTTAAGTTTGTCTGTTCTAGTTTATATTCTTCGTTCTACTATTTTTAGAAGTCCTACAGTAATTTATTTTTATGTTATTGTACGTTGAGAATTGAATCCTGCAATTTTAATGTTCAACCTTTTGAGACGATTGAGAAAGTAAGTATGGCAGATGTCCCCTCTATAAGCCAATTTGTGGAATAGTATTTTCTAAATAAGTTTTTTCAATATAAAACATCAAGAAACGAATAAACTAAGAATGAAAATTTTTAAAGTATACTTGTAGTTTGCGAATGAAAAAGTATCTTATCTTTATCAATTCGAAATTTCATAATAAATAAAATCGACTTGCTGTCCTTACTACTGCCATACTCGCGTCCCCTCTATAAGTCACCATAAATTCAACAATAAAAAACTTAATTATTCACTAAATTGATTAAAAGAAATTAATCATTTTTATTCATAGAGGAGTCATTCGACTGGCTCATAGTGGGGACGCGTACTAGGGGTGGTTACCCGGAAACTCAGGTTCGGGTTGAGTTCCGAATCATCAAAACCCGATTCGAGGCTTGTTGAAAATTTCGGATACCCGCCCACCCCTAATATTTATCTTACATTTTCATTTGATTTTCGTTTCTTAGAGAAGCATGTTCCTTGTAAATCAATTGTGAGAAACAAAAATACGATGATCATAGTCTACGTAGAATTTGTTTACGACGAATCTGACGAATTGTTTCTCTCTGAATATTTCCAGACCAAAGATGCAGGCCGCGGACATCAGGTTCACCTTGTACCCCGTCGGCTTCATCATCAGCGCCGTGTTTCTAGCAGCTACGTTAGCGGCCGGCTACCTGCTGCCAGTCTCTCATCACGTTCTGCATTGGCGTTGCCAGACTCATCACGTCGCCTGCCTAATGCTCGGCGATATTCTCATGGCCATCATTCAGCTCGCCGGCGTTTCTCTGCAAGGTGGAAGCTGCAAGGCGCTCGGTGAGTCATTCTGTTTTATCGGTGTTTTCTAGTCTAGGCTACGCGCGGCTTCCCTTGACCCTGTCTCCCCCGTGGGAGCCGATGGTTTTTCATGGAGATTAAATCGAAATGAAGAACCGGGAGATGGTTACCGGCTCGGGAAATTGTCTATGACTCAGGCGTGAGCCACGATAGTCGCGATTCTTCAAGGCCTGTCGACGATTATGTAAAAACCCGCTTGCGCGAACAGAGTCACCTACCACGCCCTCCAGAGAAGTCCGTGGAAGTCAGTAGAAAAGTCCCATCATCGATCGAAAGCCAGAATTATTGACTCCCAGACCTCGACTCCGCGATTTTAAGGTCTTCCAGCTTAACTGCGGAACGCGTAAAAATCCGGTGAAATCGGAGCAACTTGCTTAATGGAACCGGGTCTAAAATCGTGATTTATCGTGGTGATAGAGTCGTTAATCCTCTTGCGTAGCAAGGTCGTAATATAATTTAGCCCGCTCGATGTATCGGCTATAAAAGTTAATTCTCTAATCTGAACATAAAATTGTGTTATCTTTATGCGGTAATAGTAAACGTGACCAGGCTTTGCATGATGCGGCCGTATATTCGCTAGGATTTTATTTATTTTTCCCACCCATCAACTTCGATGTTAGCGTTGAGTGCTCATTCGCAGCTCGTAAATCTAGAGCGTTTCATGTATGAAATATAATTAATAGAGAACTTCAATTTATATCAGATCGATTCGTTGAAACATCTATATAATTCTCTCGACCCACGCTAGCCTTTCTCCGATTTTAATAATCTCCCAAAACGCTGCTCAATTATGTATATTCATTCCGACGCCCAATCCCCCCACTCCAATGGTGAAATATTAATGGCGACAAAATAACATTTCACTTCTAATCACGCGAACTGAATTAATTGTATTAATTAACGCACCTATCAAATTTTCAGGATTAAATTCTCTCGCCCATTCGCATATCATTCTATTAGCGCGCGGGTGTAAATGCTGCTCTGTTATTTTCTAATTTGTTCTAGCAGCGAGCGTTTAATAGTAACGAGGTTCAATAATTACATAGAATTACAACGGGAGACTCTAATCATTGAATTTCGATGAACCCTTCAAAACCCTTCTCCGAGCTACCGTTTAAACAAGGGAAAGAGAATAGGTCAAAAATGTATTTCCTTTACTGGAAAATTTTTTCAACCGAAGATAGAATTATAATCCTACTAATTTTATTGAACACCCGAAGGTAGTTTAATAATTTTTACAGAATTTTTGATTCCGTAATGAATGTCATTCTCTAAAAAGATTTCAGCGTAATATTTCATAGTTCGAAAATAAAGGATACATTTCATGAAACATATAAATGCGTTTGCAGTTACGAAGAATTTCCACGTACCAGAAACGCACAAACATCAGCAATTCAGCGATCAATATTCCAATTACAACTACCACTTTCATCAAACGCAAGTTAAAATGTCGCGAGAAGTTCCCGCCATGAGAAATCAAGCGATTAACCCGGTCCAAGTTCGGTGGCCGCAGCGTCACCCAGTTTCTCGCAGTTAATTGGCAGTCCACTGTACTTTTCGAAAATGCATGCCACTTCTGACGCAGCACCGGAGTTCCGGGCGAGGAAAGGGGGTAGGAAGGAGGTTGAAACGTTTCAGGTTCAGCCGAGTAGAAGGAGCGCAATTTCCCGTTAAATTAATCGCGGACGAGTCGATTAAGCTTCGCACGCGCGCACGGGGGTCTCTCTCACTATGAAAAGCAGATGGGCGAGCAGCGTTTCGCGCGTGTGCGAATTTTTCGCCGCGAACAATCGCGCGCGGACGATGATACGCGCCGAGCGGGAAACCATGCGACCAAATACACCGATGGAATTTGAATTCGAGTCGACTGGCCGCTCGGAACGCGCTTTATTTGCTGGTTCAACCCCTGAAACTCCAGGCTAATTATTCGGATAATCGTAGTAATCCCTCGCAGAGCCTCGTCACGCTCTGCCTTGCTACCGATCGCGCGAATCGATTACAAAGCGCACCTGCGAGACCCTGTGGAGGCCAACAGAGCCTCGGACCAACGATTTTCTCATTTGCATCTCGTCCAACCTCTGTGTCCTCGACATTATCGCAACCGGCCCGGTCTTTTTTCGCGCAAGCAGATTTTACCTTGGTCCGTTTTGCCCTGCAATTATGTCCCGCCGCGGGATAACCGCCGCCATTTGCATAGAGCGTATTTCTTTCGCTTCGACCCTGTAATTCCTACCAGCCACGGATATATTTGTGACCGCCCTACGAATTTTCACGAGAATTTCGCCAACGACCACGCGCTCGCTTTCCCCGTCTCTGTCCCCACGTGCGCTTCTGCGAATTTTATTTATACTATGTTGGCTTGGTAAATACCATTTGTACCATTCTTGTAATGTCATACTTCTATATCTGCGTTGCTAAACGTCGACTTGGGATACAATCATAGAGAAATAGGAAAATTGATAGCATCTTTGGGGAACGTACGGAAGTTCTAACTTTTTTGGACTGTAATGAAAATCTTTAGCAAAAGAACTGAGTCCAGATTCTGTAAATAAGACCATCAAAATTTATAAACGTTGGCCAATTTTTCAGCGGATTCCCAAATGTCAAGGCTGAAACGTAACGTTTCCAAATGAACGAAAGAATTTTTGAGAACTTTTAAGAGGATTCTTGAAGATCAAACCTGAAAATCATTTTTCGGAATTTCTCTTAAGAAATCCTCCAGTGGAATGGGAATAATTGTTTTCCTGAAGTGATATTCTTTATAAATTGAAGACAAGATGTAGTTGTCGGATTGTTCCGTCGATAATAACGGCAGGTTACGCACCCGAAATATTGTAAGCTACACGAGTTCATGAACACGCATGTCGACCAACAGGTTTATAGCTTCCGGTGATGAGAGCGTTTCAGGTTGCAGCGAAGGGCCGGGCCACGGATCGTGGGGAAAGGAGAGAAAGTGGGACAAGGCACGTCGAGTGACCCACAATCGTACTCTCCCCGGTTACTTCTTGCTTTTTCTTCGATGCTCCTCGGTTCCCCAGACGGCGAAAACTTTTCGTTCTCTTATCGGAGAGTTTCATCTTGATTCTATCGAGGGTGAACGTTTCTGTGTTAGTGGAATGTACACTGGCCCCGAAAATATCCGACCACTTGTTCGATGAACAATGAACTTTGCTATTTCAACGTACCGAACGCGACCGAGTGCATTAGCATTTATACACTTGGTATTAACCCGTATCATCGAGGAAGAAACATTTACAAGCGAATAGCTGCAAATTCTTGTCGAAATTCTGGCTACTGTAGCCAATATGATATTAGTCAATCTATAGGTAAATCTCTGATATGTTTCTTGACTGAAAAATTCAAATTCTGTCAAATAATCTTGATTCTTCACAGTTGTGTTGCTTAATTTCGTGTATTTGTTTGAAATCTAGGATCACACGAATGAAACTGGTGGAATTAAAGATTTGAACGAAAATTTCTTAGATTCTATAGTTTTACTATTTTTTAAAGTAGGAAAGAACAGCTCGTGTAAACACCGTGGAGGGGTAGGCATTTTTCTCAGATCCTAAAGCTCCCGTTGTTTTACTGGATTTACCTTATAAGTAGATGGTGGATTTTTATTATGGATGGTTTAATTTTAATTATTTAAAAGTAATATATTTTGTGTATCATATCCCCATTTTTCTCGTAAAGCGAATTCGAAACGGTAAAACTATTCTAAGAATTTACAAATACTAGAATTATGTTTTTTAATTCTTGTAGCATCTAGCATATATGTACACAAGATTTTCGACATCCCCTAAACATTTTAAATTTTTCTTGGTAAAAGTTCAGATATTTACAATTGGTGCTCCAAATAGCGAGTAAATGGAGTATGATATACATATAGCAATTAAAAGCTACGGTTTCAGAACACCTGACAATACCCACTCGTGTAACAGTCCAACTAGGGCGTCGCGAGTAATTAATGCAGTGCTCCGGTAACAAAAAGCGACTTCGGCTAAAAGAGCCCATAACTTTCGCACAAAACAGATCACGCTTCAGTCTCGTCGGCTCCGAGAAGCGCGAGTTCGTTGCATATGAATTTTTCAGCTTGCCAATCCGGCCACGACAGACTCGGCCAACTATGGTACAAGCAATACAAAATTTAGATAACTCTCGAGAGCGACCGCGGGACGCGAGGAATCGAAGAACGTCGCGAAACTCGTTTCATCCGAAGAGGAGAGAAACACAACGAACGAGGATATAAGAGTAAAAGAGAGAAAGAAGGTATTAAAATTCACGAGCGTTTTTAATTCGATTAGTTCAGTGGTCTTTGAAGAACAAGACGGTGGCAACAGAGAGAACCAGCCGGGTTGAAAAATTCAACTCAATTACCGCCGCCAGAGAAATCTAGTTTCCCGGCGGCGACTTCTTGTTCGACGGTTCTCTGCTCGCGAGCAGAATAATTCGCGGATTCGGAAATTTACTCGCTTCTTACATCGACCGTCTCTCCCGACCACATGAGAGAAAGAGAGAGAGAAAAAGAGAGAGAGAGAGAGAGCTCTATTTCCGGCCGATCAGTTAAGCTCCGGCGAAATAAATCGACGTTTCCAGACAGGCAGCGTGCCTCGTCAAAACTGAGCAATGTGTTTGACTTTCCCGAATGTTCGAATTTATTTTTCCGTCGGATCAAGTTCCCGGAAGCTCGTCGGAGCTTCCTTCTGCTCCCCGAGATTCGAGACAGCCCGTCGGATAAACTGCTCGACTCGTTTACAACGGTTTCGTCGATACCGCTTTGCGTACCGGGTCATTCCACGCCAAATCGATCACGGTTCCCCTCAATGTCAAGAACTGCGCGCAGCATAAGATGCTGTGATGTAATACATGCGAAATTAGGGGGAAGTTCAGCCGACGCGTTCGTTTTTTTAAACATCGATTATTCACAGCCTCCAATTTTTGCGAATTTTTATTTCGGGAACCATTTATCCGATCGAAACGATTCTAGTTTTATTTGTTTCGGGCAAGGTTCGAGCTACCGTAAAATTCGCGTGTATTTTATCAACAAATTCGAAGCTAGATGATCACAACAATTTTCTACGAAGAACCTTTTCATTAAGCTCTCAGCTCTGATTTTAATAGTGACTTCATATTTGAAAATTTTTATCTCAAAAGCTATTTGTCGGATCGAGACGATTCGTTTTGCACGCCGTTCTACAAGGTTTACCCTACGACAGGAATATATTCTTCGCTCGATTCCTATCGGAGCAGCCACGCGGCGCATATTAATTGCGTCCGGAGATCTCGACCGGCTCGAAAACAGGATAGTTCGCGTTTCACACAGTCGGTTTTACGTAACCCGAATCCAGCGGGCTCCCGGGGACGAGTCCTCGAGGACGATCGAACACGAGGAATCGATTTTTCCCGGCTACCGAGTCCGACTTTCTGCGGTTTTCTGCCTCATCTTCGTGTTCTCCGGCGCGCGAGCACGCTTCTCCGGTGTCCGGTTACGGTGACCGTAGACAAGGTAGAATTTCGTGCTACTGTGGCAGGCTTCGAAGAGGACGCCAGCGGCAGCAACGACTCCGACGTGTTCAGCTAACGGTAGCCGATCTTTTTCATCGGCAGAAAACGTCTCTCGGCGATCGTTCGCGGAATCGGCGTTGGCCTTGCCTCGCTGCGAGGCGAGCCATTGAATAACGGGTTAAACGTTTCGCGCGGTAATTGCCAGAGTTTTTCTGCGCCGCGGAGCACTGTGTCTGGCGATGTTGGTATGCGGTCGAACCGATTACGAGGACGTGTTGCGTTTCTTTTTTTTTTCAATTGCGACGCGATTTACGATCTTCGGTGGCGCAATGATACGGCCCCACGTTGCCGTGACAAGAGAGTTGCGTGCGATCGACGACGGCCGTCTCTCACGGTAGCGAAAACACCTTCGACTTAGGGGAATGTTCCCGCTTCAAGGGTATCACGGGAAACGTCCAGCTTACCCGTGAGATCGGTTCCAATGCCGCGAAAGTGGATTCCGAGTGCCTTTTGTACCAGCTGCCTTCGAAATTGGTAGCTCCGTGTCGGTTTCAGGAAGTTCGATCGACTTTCGTGTTGACACCGACTGCTGTTTTGTGGTGCGGCTAGTATATGTAGTTCTCTTTTCACCGTACATAATCGCGTTGAAGACGCTTTACTAGAGAATGTATAATTCTGAGTTTGAGGAACTGGGAAAGGTTGAATTTTCAAAATGGGAAGGTTTAAATATGTGAAATATAGAATTTTCAATGTGTGAATATAGTGTGAAATATAAAATTTTTCATATTGACAGTTTTGAAGGTGTAAACACGAATATAAACCAATTATATGTTCTCGGCGCACAGTTTCGATCAATAATATATATTATAATTACAATATATAATATATAAAATATATAATATATATAATTAATATACAGGGTGTCCCAAAATAAGTGCACCTCCCGGAAATGGGAGGTTCCTTGGGTCATTTGAAGCGACATTTTCCTTTACAAAAATGGTGTCCGCGGCTTTGTTTAGGAGTTATTATCGAAAAACCCGGACCAATCAGAGCCCGGCTATAGCGAACGGAGTCCGACTCAGCGACAGGTCCCGCTTAACGTGGTGTCGCTATTGGCCGACCCAGAATCAAACCGCTGTAGCCGCGCTCTGATTGGTCCGTGTTTTTCGTTAATAACTCCTAAACAAAGCCGCGGATGTCATTTTTGTAAAGGAAAATGTTGCTTCAAATGACCCAAGGAACCTCCCATTTCCGGGAGTTACACTTATTTTGGGACACCCTGTATAATATAATTATAATATATATATATATATATATTAATAATATATCATAGTAAAAATTTACAATCGAGAAACACGTAACTATTGTAAACACGAATGATAGAAACTCGGGAGTGCGTAGAATAGAAAATGTTCGATCTCTGAGATGGAAGGAAATAACATTTGAGAGTCTCAGGAACTAGGAAAAATTGAAGAGAAGAAGGTCGTATGCGTAAAATAAAAAATTCCTATAGACCCCATAAGAGAAATATAGAAAGCAGAGTCTGTGCAACTTGTAGATTAGGATACGTTCAGTATAAATAGAAAGTTCCGACAGGTAGAATAGGAAAGGTATCGCGTGTCTCCGAACAAAGTCTCGGGACTAGAAGAGAAGGGATCGTCATCTGGAACGTATAAATACCGAGAGGCGACAAATCGTAGAGAGCACCAGCAGCGAACCGGAGAACAAATACGGGTGACGGCGTCGTCGTCGTCGTCGTTCTCGCTTCAACAAAAATTCGTGACTTTTCGTCGGAGGAGTCGTCGTGTTTTTGCCGTCATTAATTCCGGGGATATCGCCCTCGTCACAGCGGGGGTGAGTTTCTTTCCCCGTACGAGACGGACAGAGATTATGGGTCCCGCGTCTTTTCCACTGGCCAACGAATGAAAGCGTACGAAAAGAAAACAAAAGAGCCTGTCTCTTTTTGGTGGGCTTTAATCGAGAAAATGAAAGAAGGCCGGTTTTAAAAATCGGTCTGCGACCAAAGATTTTCGTCGAGACATACTAGAGAGGAACATTTCGTGGGGCAAATGCGTTTTTCACGCAATCGAAAGCTGCGAGTACAGTTTGTAAATGTAGAAATGTTTTTCATAAATACATCTTCACTTTGAGGGGTTTAACATTTTCGTCATATTGCGCTTGCATTTCCTGAAAGTTTTATTACCATAAAATAATAGTAGATTGAAATGATTGGGAGTACCGGGTAGTGGAAGTTACAGGTAACCGATGGTGCGTGGAATATCGGTTTTTGCATTCGTTTAAAGCAAGACGAGGATCTGCGTCGCTGGCAGGCCGACCGTACATGTAAATCCGTTCGAGGAAGGCACGCAGGCATGGCAGAATCAAAAATAGTTCGGACTTATTGGTAGTCATCGTACGCGAGCAACGTCGCGATTTATTATTCACTGTAACAGCCAGCAAAAAGCGCGGAACTAATCGAGACGCGGCAAATGGAAACCTGCGCTCTCGATTTCCCGTGGACGGTTCTCTGGTATCGACGGGTTTTTCCCATAAAAGGCGGGTTCGGCTCGCCATTGCTCGGTCAAAGTCACGGCCGAGGAAATCTCGGGTCTCTCCGTGTGTCGTGTTTTCTTAGGAAACACGGTTTCACGTGGCCTGGGTTCGGGAACAGATATCTGAAAACTGCGTGGGAAAAAACACTACATAATTCTTCCTCTATTCACTCTCGCACAACATATCCAAGATTATTTAGAAAACCAACATGGAATTGTCGATCTTAGACAATTATTGTAATAGTAAATATACCTATTGCTGCGGGTGTATGTTTTACTACGAAATATTTTCCCAATAAGATTAACCCTTAGCAGTCGAGGGGTGATTTTATTTTTAAATATTTTTTTGTGTCGTATCAGGACCACCAATCATTCCCCCATAAAATGCTTACACGTATTATTATTTCATGATAAATTAAGAATAATATGAAAACGAAGTACAATCGAAGCATGATACCGCAGTGATCGGTACAGTTACCCTGTGTATAGTAATTATTAGACTGTAGATTTTATTTATTATGAAAAAAATGAGTAGGGTAACTGCACCAGTGAATGAACATTTAAGAAATTGTTCAGGAAAATATTTTATTTAAAAAAAAAACTATGTGAATTAAAGGAATCTCATATATGCCAAATAGCTCCCTATACTTCATTTGTCAAAAATAAATGAACACAAATACAATGAAATTATTATTATTCTTCTTTATTAAACGTTAAATCAAAAATATGAAAAATACCAGTGAATGAACACTACATTCTAGTAATTGAATAATGCTAGTCCAATCAATGAACAAAATTACTAAACAATATTCTCCTATTTATTTAACTCTTTAATCACAATTTTATCGCTAGTATGCCGTCCGGGTTAAAATTTGTTGAAATATACAAAAGCGTTCATTTACTGGTGCCCGTTCATTCACTGGTGCAGTTACCCTAGGAGAGAAACAGTGGTTTTCAACTCTATAAGAATATTTAAATAAAAAGAATATTTTGCATGAAGATCCGCAGTAAATATAGACTGCTAAACGAAGCATCACAAGTTAAATCTGTCAGTCTCCATCAGCACCAGCTATTAAAATGTTAATCATCGTACTATGGATATTCGACCTAGAAACTTTCTTGAATGAAAAGAAAATCGCTCGGCATATTTAATCGGCGATACAATGAGCGTGGGCGGAGACGGTTTTTCTGCTCGTGGTATCATGTAGTGGAGGATCATTCCGCGGATATATCGAAGCGGCTAGATCGATTAGAAAGGAGTTACGACATCGTGCTCTCGCGATCGTCCTTGTAGGTCGGTCTCGTCACGACACGGCGACGTTGCGCGCCGCGCCGGAAGAACAGTTTCCATGAAGTCATCCAGCTCGAGGCACGGGAGGCACTCGCAAGGTCGAAAGTAATTAAAAGTGAATCGAGCCTGGTTAAAGGGAGGCGAGGGGCGAGAAGAGAGTTCGCGGTTCACCGCAATCAAAGCGTTATGAAACGAAGACATCTCGTTGGTATCCCTTCGGGTGGAGTTCTGCAAAGCCGAGCACTGTACATCTCGAAATATCCACAGAAAGTTCCAGCCGCTCGATGACTCTGATTAAGGAAGTCTTTTAGCGTGATAGGTGTCTCTAAGTCTCTTTTACAAATTTTCTTATGAACATTCGGTGAAAGTTATTACCATGATAAAAAACCATTGAAAGTAATTCAATTTGAACGCAGTGTATCATTTTTGCTTTAATATACAACTGCAATGGCGACTTCATTGACAGAAACATATTAAAAATTTTTAAAAAGGCGACACTTTTAATATAAAGTTCCGATTTCTTCAAATTTCGTCTGTTTTCGAGGCTGTAATAATTTTTAAAAAATTTTTCTTAGCACGATTGTGATACCGACAATTGCCACACACGCGCTGAAGATATTGATGCAATGGTTTCCGAGATATCAAAGGTAATCCTTTCGAAAAACACTTCAATAAGTTCCAGGAGCATATTTTTAAAAATATACTTTTGATGCGTGCAAATAGAAATCGATTTTTTGGGCTTGTTTCATTAGAATCTCCCCTCAATCTTGACTCGAAGATCTAGAATCATCGGAGCGATAAGTCGACCTCGTGGCGAGCTGTGTGGAGCTTATTGTGGGCTGCCATAACAGTCCGTCCGCCAACAACGAGCCCTTCTATGCTCGTCGACAGTCCTGCGAGAAATGTGACATCGCAAAGAAAATAATTATCATTTTGAACAGGTGACGAAACCGTTTCGAAAATTCTCTGAAAGATCTTATCTCTTCGTTGCACTGTTGGTTATTTATCCCCGGGATCGTACTTAATTAAAAGATAAGGCATGTGGCAGAATTCGCAGCGACGTTATCTGGTCACTTTCTTTCCTGGTCTGTTGATCGATGGCTCGACTAATTAGCCTGAAAGGTCGGCACGCGCGGATTTCGTGTTCCAACCGTGGCGTCGCGTTGGGGGATATAGCTTTTCGCTCTGTTCGCGAACCTGTCTCTTTTTCTCTCTCTTCTTCTCTCTTTTTCTCTCTCTCTCTCTCTCTCTCTCTCTCTCTCTTTCTCTCTTTCTGTCGCACCGCGTGTCTTTTTTTTCGCGTGGCCACCCACACAACGACACTTATCTCGCTCATCGACCGTGTCCCCTCGTGGAAAACGCGCGTTTGTCTGATAATTGTCGCCTGTCCCGAACACCGGCCGCGCGTTTCGCGCAGAAGTCACGGGCTGGAATAATTGAAAACAATTACGGGGAATAAATTGTCGGCGACTTGTCCGACTAAACGGACCAGCAACTCGACAAAAAAACGTTCCACGAAATACTTCGCGGCTGGAACTTGCCGCTTGTTCGCGAATTCGAAGAGGACGCAGGATTCTTGACGCTGCAGTCAGAATAACTGACTTTGGATATTTATGTTAGAATCGCGGACATCGGTGCTTCTTCGGTGGAACATTGTTACGGTTCGAGTTAAAAAACTCGATATCAATCGAAAATGTTTCGTTACAATAATCTACATTTAGTACTATTCATTTTACGTTGCTACGTCACAGCGTTATTTAAGAAATAATTATTTCACGTTTGAAGTTACTTTTTCTAATATTATCCTTTGAACGCAGAGCTATTTTAATTCGAAAATTAAATATTTCTGCCCACCTAGAATAATTCCAATGTATAATATGTAATTTTTTTTTATTTGATGAATTTGCAATTGACATAATTTAAATCGTTCCCATGAAAATTATTTAATTGTAAACATCGTAACGTGGTTTCCTGCTTTTAATTCGTATGAAAAATTGAGATACACAATACGATCACGTGTTTGCCACGATCAAATGAATTTTTTGGCACTGTCAATAGTCGAGTAATGCAAACAAAGTAGCAACGACAGCGCGCGTAACGAGTAGCAGTAACGCCGCCGGCCGCCGTGTCGTAAATAATTTCCCCGTAGCAACGATAAAATTAGAAACTCCGAACCTAATTTACTTTCGAGCCGAAGTTATTATTGCTCTACCAGCAGAATGCTCGGGCACGGGTTCGCTCTTGTCTAAATATTATGAAACGTTCGCTACAGGTTCAGCCATTTTATAACAGTCTCTAACAATCTCCCTCTAGCCGCCTAAATCCCGCACACATCCTCCATTTTTCTGCTTTCCACGGATTTCTGCTGTCCGCAGTTCCGCTTTCGCGCGACGGAAACCACCGAGGCGTGCGCACCGTGTGTCAGGCGGATAATAAAACCGCGAGACCGTGACAATTCGCGCGGACTAACGCAAAAACCGTCTTAAACCGTTGCCGAATCGGGACCGACGATTTTCCGACCAGAAGAAGAAGTTTCCGCGCGGATAACTTTCACGGGAGGCATCGGGACGATCCGAGTTCTCCTCGGATTCTCATTGTTTCACAATTTCCATTGTCCAAAAAGGACGATTAATTCGCTATCAGAGGTTTTCGCCGATCCGTCCGCCCGCACCCGGCGAAAATTCTCTTCGAATAATGGCCAAGTAATTCGGCTACAATTTCATTTATCCTCGGAATATTTAAATTCTGATCAAAATGTAGATCAAATAGTATTGTTGAAATGAAAATGCTCGAAAGTTTATAAATCACTAACAAAGCACGAAATGTGAACTGTCAGGATATGTGTACCATGATTTTGCGATTTAAAATTCATTTAAATAAGAACAAATGGAAGCAACGCCATCTCCACATGAAAAACGAAATTACTTTCCGCATGACCTAATGCCACGGACGAATACAATACCTTGATTTCTGTTGTTGAATAAAACAGCTGCAAATAGTACATTCAGGAAGTTCAGGAGAATAAGGTGCGAAGGGAAAAATCGATTACGTATGTCAAATTTTTTCCATAAAACGCTTCATATCGATAAAAAATCTGCATGAGATATCTCATCGTCCGTAGTATCGTACGACGACACTTTGGAACGAGATATCTCGTCCATAGCATCGTTTCTTCGACATCGTGGAAACGAGATATTTCGTCCATTGTAGCGAAATGGTTAGCAGAGGGAGGTTTTTCAGCGGACCTATAATTTTCAAGCAGACGAAATAATTTGGCAGGGACTCGTAAAGGCTGTCGCGCGGGCGTATTTAATAAATGCGCAACGAGAGCGGGATTTGGTTGCATCGATTGCCTATCTGGAAAGCGAGAGCGGGCCGGGTCGGTCCGGGACGGTTAATGAATAATCAGCCGTCGTTTCGCGTCCTTTTTCCGCGGATTCCGTTTGCGCGATTACCGGGGCGCTTTAACGGGCTACCGCAGATAGGGAATACCGGAAACACCGTCGAAAACAGCGGCGTCGGGCGTCCGCGCCGAAGCTCCTGCTCGTAAAAGCTTTGAATACGGGTCTATGAACGATCGCGAGCGCTGGGATTTCCTCGAAAGTCTAGTCAGTCGTTTTACCGCGGAACCGCCGAATAAAAGCGGCTGGCAAACACGAGCCGGAGTTTTGTCTGGTGCCGCGGCAAATCGCAGCGTGCCATTTTTATGTTTGCTCTGCCAGAGAGACAGAGATAGAGAGAGGGAGAGAGAGGTGGCGGAGCAGTGGAGGAGGGGAATAGAAGAAGGAAAAAGAAAAAGAAGGGTGATTAAAGAGCGCCACGGCGCTCGCGGGCAAGAACATGCCCGAGAGCAAAAAAACCCGACGAATCGTATGTCATACGTAGGCGGGGGGTAGTGTGCAATTGGAACCACATGGCCGCATTTGCATCTCCTTTTTTCCGTCTCTTCTTTTTGTACGCGGCCACAGGAGGCGCTGTGCGGCGCGCTCGGTTCGCGCCGACCGCAGGATAATAAGAACAAAACGTGCTTCTAATTTTTCGGAGACAAAAGACCGGTCTTTCGCGGAACTTCGGAAAACGGCTTTCAACTCTTCCCGAAAAATTCTTTTTCTAGACGCGGCCCCCCGTTTATTTTAACACCTTTGTGCTCCGGACATTTTTCGTACCTTTCGACGGTCCAAACGTGCCACGAGTTTTTTTTTGCTTTGTTCCCGTGTAACGCTATCTTTTAGTTTGACAAATGTTTCTTTGACAGTGTGATTCTCCCTGACTCGATTTTTGTGGTGTCTACAATCTTGGACTGAACGATTGAACAGTTTTTTATACGAAGTTGGAGGACGTCAAAAATTCACAGCTTTTGTGGTAATAACTCAGTATTGCTCATCAAGTGTAACGCGAAAACAAACATTGAAATAGTATTTTTGCAAGGGGAACAAATCGGAAATCCCGCGAAATGTTCTTACAAGGTAGAAACTAAAATCGTGCGAATACCTCGAGTATCGTATAAATCGGAGATCACCACGCACTAATTGTCAATAATAGCGGCGGAGGGGGTGTAAAAGGCGCAAAGGGCGGCTCGTAAACTATTTCGATAGCGTATCTGGCGGCCGCGCGCGCGAAAGTTGGGCGTCAAAAATTTTATGCGAACCGAAGGCGGTTTGTCGACCCCGTTGCGGAATGAAAAATGGAGGACGGCACCGGTTACGGAGGAACTTTGCCACCGATAGACCGAGAATAACAGCTCGTAAAACTTGCCGGAGACACGTTAAACGCGATACCGGTGGCAGCTCGCTGGTTTCATAAATTCCTGCCATTGTTCGGGCTGGTTTCTATCGAGCGACGATCTTGATTCGGGAGAAGAATCCACGGCTCCAGACATCGTTTCCCCGGGCTCTCTCGGATCGCGAAAATAAGGCTTGAATATTTCCCTTCCTTTATCCAGAAGAGCGCGATTGTCTGGCACACGCTCTTCCTCGGACTGCAAACGTCGGCGGCTATGCTGGGAGAACGATTGGGAAATAATTGACCAATTTAAGGTTACGTGACTGGAACGTGTCTCGTCGGGGAAAAGACACGGATGGAGGAGGGGGAGAGAGAAAAAGAGAGAACGAGAGAGAGAGAGGGTCGGTTCTGGTGGTCCCACGGGCTCTTCTCAACCCCAACGAACATTGCCGCCCCCTTTTTTCTGCTCCCCCGATTCGACTATACCTTGTCGACAACCAGATTACGTTTCTGTCGCGCTGTAAATATGATCGATGCGTTTCGTTCGGCTGGATCGAACCGGGTGCGAGCTCGAGACACCCGAATCCTGTCTACGACTCGAGATTGGATTGAAAGTCGCGGCTCTCTGATTGAACCCGCGATCGGTTCGTTGCGATCGATTGGAAACCGGATAGCTTCTACTTTATTCCATACTATTCGCGAGAGCTCTGGCGCGCGTCATTGTGGATGTTTGAAAAGCGTGATTCATGTTACCTGCACTGATTCATGAAGATACTTGAACAATTACTGCAGCTGTAGTTCGGATAATAGAGAGGTAATAATATGATCGAAATTGTGTTAGGTCTGGTATCATTTTAATCGAGAGCACGTCACGAACACAATGCTAAGAATTGTACGAAAAATAACAAATAATGAGAATAACAACGTTTTGTTACCGAATTAATACTGTCTGATCGATACGCCGATGTCGATGTTTGATTTATACGATACAATGTAACGCGCTTCGGCCCCATATTTTTCGCACATACATGGATGCGTTGCAGTACTTAAATTTGATGGGCTTGAAGTGAATATGAAAAGGTTAGCTGGCATTTGGATAAGAAATCGCGTCGACAGTTAATTCCATGAGGGGCTCGAGACGAGATTTGTAATCGGTCGACGGGAGCAGTAACGATAATTGATGGATCACGACCAAGCAGCCCACGGGAAACGAATCGTTCGACGCGGCCCTTAAACTGAATTAATCGAACCGGGTTGTACACACGCACTGGAACCGTGGATACCCGATGGATCGTCTCGCGTATTCGTCCCTGCGCGGCAGCACGACGCGCGCTGTAAATATGATAGATGAAGCTCGCTCATGCTCTCGTAAGGACCGGGAAATATGTTACGGCGCGAGTCCGATTCCGATGTGAAAAATTGGCCCCGGCCCCCGTCGGCATGGAATTTCCATCCGTGACGGAGCCGGCCGACCATAAATCTGGGTAAACAGCGTGCAGAGACCAAGGCATTTTTTGTGCCAGGCTGCTGCAACGACGGACGTTGCATCCAGCGGGAGGGAAACGTCGAACCGTCTCCGTCGAAAGAACGAAATACGATCGCGCGCCCGTTTTCTCCGCATCGAGGAAACGGTGCGCGGGGGTGGCGAAATCCACGATAAATAAACCCACCCCTACGTACAACTCCCACGCGTGTCAATTTGGATACTTCTTTACGGCGCCGGAGAATAAGGGAGTCCGCTGGATCAAGGTTTAGCACCCTAAACGCGCATGAACTACTCTGTTTGAGAAAATGATGCAGCTTTTGGAGAAAGTGATGAACACTTCGTTAGATTTTTTTTTTTTTTTTTTATTAAGCATTGAAACCCTTTTGGGTTTATTATGCTTTACATGAATAGTATTAGTAAATACAGTAGTTTCGAATACAGGAGTAATACAATGGGAATTCTATAATAATTCAATGAATATAACAACAATGTCTATTAACGCTAAATATATAGGTTACAGTTTAGGAAAAAGCAGTGGATGCTAGTACAAGCTTTGATATTTGGCTTTGCTATAATTGTATCTATATTGAGGGGCAGCTGAAGGCCTATACTAAGCAAAGAACTTACTTCGTTAGATTAGGACCACGCCTAAAAACATTACATTTCTTTTTAGATACACGGCGGGGTACGAGCGATTTTAAATCGTCTTCTTGACTCTTCAAGTTGTATATGTGTTTTCCTTTTGTTTGAAATTTGAATCAAATGTCGAATGACTGTCGTATGGTAGACTTTTACATCTCTCACACCCCCTGATGTTTCCCGAGGATCTGCCTCGCTAATAGCTCTCAGTTCGCCATTATCAATAGCAGAAGGAGCTGGCTCGGGACTGCAGGAATAATTCCATTAGCTTGGCGTCGCATCTTCGTGGCCTCTTTTTTCCTCGGCGCGGCGCCAGACTGGGCGAATAAAATAATTGTCATCGAGCGGCGACGCATGTCGCGGCCGTGCGGGTCCACGAGGGACTTGTCTAGGGGTAAACCGTGTGGAATAGGGCGTGTAACTGCATTTTCTCGGAGAGAATCATCCCCCTGAAACACCGTTTGCCGGGGATGAATATGCTGTAGTTCTCTCTCTCTCTCTCTCGGATATCGGGTGGGGTGAAAAAAGGCTCGCGATCTCGTGCGGTTTCCGGAGGTGGTTTGCGACGACGGCTGCTGGCCAGGTGGCTTGCGCTAGGTAGAGAGCTTTCTTTTCATTTGTTAACGAGGTTAGAAGCCGCTGGGAGTAGCGGAAATAATTTTTCCGTCTTCTCTCTCCGCCTTGAAACCAACCGCGAGCCGCTTACCGTGGCCGTGCTCTCCCGTCGCGCCGCGCCCGGCAGGAAAAGCCCCGAGAAAACTGATTGCCCCGGCTTCCCGCGAAATCACGGCGTTATTTATTTTTATTCCGCGCTAACGTACCGCGAAAAGCTCTCCACGATCTACGCGAGAGCCACGATCTACGATGCCCAGGCTCCCGGTGATGCGTCGCGCTAAATCATCGGGAGGCCGCGTGTTTATCGTCGAGACCCCGCGGCGAAAACCAGCCAGGTGAACGTGCGGTAAATTCGAGAAACTTGAAAGAGAAGCGTCCCGGCGATAAAGTGCCAGGCATTAAAGACGGGGTTGGATCCTGAGAAAGAGAGAAGGAGAGAGAGAGAGAAAAAAAGACCGCCTCTCTCTCCATCCCCTCCCCCTCCACTCCAGGAAGAAGACGGGAAAACTGAATCGGTTTTCGCAGAGGGAGCCTGGTCTGGGAGAGACGGTCTCTCGCCGCGGCGAAACGTAATCAGCCGGTGATATCTTTACCCCTTGACGCCACCCCTCGGGCGCAACACCCCCTCGATTTACTCGAGTCTTAACGGGATCAAATTATTCGGATGAGTCGGATATTTGTTCTATCGCCGAGTCGACGGGTATTCCTACGACGAAAAAGACCGCGCTTCCTCCTCCTCCTCCCACGAGAGGGAAACGTAATCACGCGCCGATTTCTTCTAACCCCCAGTCCTCGGAAAAAAACATCCCCTGACGATTCCGGCCTGATAACATCACCAGAACTCGGACCAGCGTGGTGGGGAATGGTGCAACGTATGTTTCGAACTGAGTCTGCAATACTGAACAAAACTTCGCGTTGAAAATCGTTAGCTACAAAATTACCTAAAAAGGAAAATTTTTGAGACGGTCGTTAGCATCAGTTTGATGTACATTTACTCTATGATAAATTGAAATGCAAACCTTTTTACATACAGAGAATTCTCCCGTCATTTTGCGTTAGAAGCTGTTCGAGTGGAAGAATCGAATTAAAGTAGATCAGACTGTTTAACCCTTGCTACTGCTACATTTCTTTCAATCACTTGTTAATGTTTGTTAAAAATAGTACATACAAAATTTTTCTGAATGTCTACTCTTTGCTCGCTAATATATCAATTTATAGTCTTAGGATCAGAATTTGGTTTAAATAATGTATACGTACTGATTGGATACATAAGGCTTAACTGTTTACCACTTATAGTTTGGAAGGGCAACTAACTCGAAGCACAAGTTTTCCAGGGGAACCGCAAACGTGCGTCGAGAAAGGGGCATTTCTCTTTTTCTTTTCGCCGGAAGATCGCGGGATAGGGTGTCCCATGGTCCGTGACCGACGCACGAACGAGAAGACCGATGGTTTTCTTGCGAGTTCATCGCGCAGACCGGGGTAAACCAAGAGAACAATTGGCTGTGGGACAAAATCGGCGAGCGTAAATTGAAAGGAAGAAGAAAACGGGGAAGAGCGAGTAGCAGAAATGGACGTCTTACCGATCAGCTGCCGCACCGCGTCTGAACGACGACGCTGGTCGACGCGACGCCGCGTTCACTCGTTCGATCCCGTTGTTTTACAATCGGCGTTCTGGAAACTCGGCGGCGGAGAACACTCCCGAAAAATGGACGCATTCCAAACGAAGTGAAACTGCCGCCAGACGCGCATACATGGCCGCGCGTGTGGCTCCTGGCCGACTCAAACCAATACACCATATTTGTGAAGTCGCCGAGCCGGCGGAAAGACGCTCCCAGCTCTCGGTTTTCCGCTCGGCTTCGCCGGATTTTATACCTTCGGACGCTCGTCGAGACGGAACTGCAATCCCTATAAAATTGCTCCGTATTCTGCGACCGACCCCAACCCACCACCCCGCGATTTTACTGCATTAACGTTAATTCTGACCAGTCGTGTGAATTCCGGACATCTCTCTTCGTTTTCTGTCGTTATTGTTATTACCGCTCGTAGAAATGGATTTCAGGACGCGCTCGGGCAAAATAAAATCACCAGAGTAATTTAGCTGGTTCAAATATTATTTAGTTCGTTCAATCTTCTGTTTCCTGTATGCGGATCGTGACGGTTTTACGAGAAACGTTCACTGCCTTTTCAACCCCCAACTTTAAGGACTGTTTTTATCTCTTGAATACGAACACTTGCTATCAAGAAAATCGATCAAAAATCCCCTTGCTTTCAACAATCTTTTTTACCACCGTGCCTACATATTATTCGAATTCGCATAATCTCTTTTTAGCTCACTATTTTTCACTGCCGTGTCTCTTACCAACTAATTTTACGATAATGGTCCTAACCAGAGGATTTCTCGAGGTTCTTCGCAGTGCGTCGCTATTTATTTCTCTGTTCCATTTACCTCGGCGACCGGTTCTCCTTTTGTGAGCGTTTTATGATTCGTATATCTTGAAACTCGGAAAAAATTATACGGTAAGCGTTTGAGCCGACGCGAGCGTATCCTGCACGCACCGGTCGCGGATCAGACAATACGGTAGATACAGAAGCAACGGCAGCAGCCTCGTGGTAACGGTTCTACTTTCTTTTTCCGCGGTACTTCCTCCATTTTCCCCTCGGCCGGGCCTACATTCATCCTCTCGTTGCTTCTGGCGTATCGTCTTTGTCCGCTTCGCCGCTCCGAATCCAGAATCCGGCCGCTTTTTTGACGGACGTGAGAGCCTAGATGAAGCAGCGGAAAGCCGGTTACCGCCTCGTCAATTTTTTAACTTTATGCGGAAGACAGACGTCAATCGACGTCTTTTGTTTCCCTAGCGATGATTCGCACCTTCCACATATTTTTTGTGATTTCATTACACTGGGAAACTTCGTGCCAACTAAAAATTTTCAATTTAAATTTTAATTGCTGGAAGCTACACTGAAATGAGAATTTATTTCTTTTCACCGAAGATCTAACGTATATGTCACGATATATCGTTCACGCTATGTTAACATTTGAACATCCTTTTCAGTGACGTGCGTTTTCGAGTTCGCTGGTTCCAAGCGCGTTCTTAGCGATGTTGCGCGCGAAATCGATGAATCACTCGGGTCGGGTCTCTCTGGATTTTCAGACAGGTAAATTATCGCGTTCCTCTCGACCGGGATCGAACAAATGGGCGGTGATTCATGCCTCCGCCCAAAAAACCACGAAACTATTATTATTATACCGTTTTTATCGGTCTGAGACTGTGCAGCAGCCTTGCGGAACACAAAGCGGAGATCAGGGAACACGCGAAAGTGGAAAATTTAATGCTATTTGCTGTACGGAGAATTTATTCCACTTCATCACTTCTCTATTTTGCAACTCTCTTAAAAAATAATTGACCGTTTCCACACTGGAAGTACCAAACACAGTGACTTGGAGAATTTCTCAATATTAATAAAAATATTCTTTTAAAATAGGAAATTACAAATGGAACACAATTGTCGGTGGGGTTAAGCAAGGAAAAATATTATACTCATTATTCGAGCATTCAAGCTTCGAATATCGAGAATATTCTTAGATAACACCGTTGTTCTACACATTTCAAAGAGGCTTCTGAGTGAATTTTATTTCTAGAGTTTGTCGTTTCCAATTACGTTTAATTTCTGGAATTTTTATTTACAATCATCGCGACCCATATGTGGGAAATGAAACTGCGCAGAAGGTGTTAAATTATATTACCGTCCAAAACGACTAATTAAACGTCGGATACGATTCGAAGCCTCTCAATTACTTTTTAATGGAAGCCGTTGATATCACGGCATAAAGAAAGCGAACTGTAATAAAAACGGCCATCTATTCACGACTAACACGGCACGATTAATGTGTTAGCAGTCATCAGCAGCCAATTTAGAGCTAAACGCGTTGAAAAGTCGTGCGATTGCAACCCTTCGTTGTAAGTGAGGTAGCGCTGACGGTGCTGACGAGTAATCACCATGAAGAAGTTATGGCTGAAACAGAGTCGATATTTTTCAGCCGCTTCTTATCCCGGGCAGTGTAGTCTCTGTGCTGATCGGGTTCCGCGGAGGATCGTAACGATGATTATGGGACTACGGGGAGCAGCACACCGATGCGGTGCGGCGCGTACATGCGTCTCTGGAGTTGCTGTAATAACGATAGCGGTAATAAATTGTCGTTGGCCGCGACAGCACCGACCATATTCACGATTATGACTGTAATAAATTGGTGGACAACCGCTGGGTGAACCGATCGCGCTTATTATTATTAGAGCGAGCACAGAGGCGGTTTCGCGCGGCCGATTACACCGTGCCTCGCTTGTAAGTGAATTAACGCGAACCGCGGCCTAATACCCCATAGAAACCCTACCCACCCCATGCGATTTTACAGTGGATCCCGGCTTTTTCCTCGGGTTCCCATGCGGGGACGATAATTATAGTGGTTCTCGCGAACGGTGTCGCATTTATCGCAAACCGAGCGCGAATATATCGAGCTCTCCCGTCGATGGGACAAGTTCCAGCCACGGGAAGATTGACACACCGTAATCAAAAGACACTGTAACAACCGTGGGACTCGAGGATCGGCTAACCAACGCGTGACCGTGAACGTGTACGGAACGTGTTCTAAAACGCGAGCACACTTTCACCGACGACCACGGTGCTTCGGATCCCCGCGCCGTTATTACCGCAAATTATTTGTCATTATCCTCCGCGTACGCTGGCTCGTTTTGCGTTATTAAACCGCGGACGTTTACGCGAACTCCTATTTCAGAGACGAATTTTCGCGGCCGCACCGGCCAGCGAAAGTAATTCGCTTTTAATTTTACTCTCATAAGTGCGACGACGATATTGGACTGGGGCCTAGAGGGTTCGCAACTTTAAGCTTTTCGGAAGACGCGCGAATTTTCCGCTGACGAAATGATGACTCAAGATCGTTCAATATTGTGGTCATTATTTCGTTTGATTATTTCTAGAATTGTAGATTTATGGAATGGTAGAGCAACAAATCTTTGTAATAGATCATTCTGATTCTTTCAATATAATTCCGGTGTTGAGGAAGTGGTGATAATTAGACTGCGGATGCACATGCAGAATGAGTTTCGAATTTCCCGCGCACCGTTCCGCGCGCGGTACAATTGAGCGGATTCTCTGGAGCGGGTTGTTCGCAACCGTCGTTTCATCACGCCGTGCCGGCGATGAAACCGCGCCGCAGTTATTAAAATTAGTTGCGCGGGACGGGTAACAGAATTTTTAGGTTGGTCCCGAGCACCGTGGAAATATTTTTCGGCTCGCACCCGATTAAATTCGCGCGGCCCGACCAGTCTGCGCAATAATTCACGGGCGGCGCGGCGCTCCGCGTCGCCGGATCCTTTTCCTCGTTTTTCCGTTCCCCTTTTTTGGCAACGTTTTTAAGGCTCCGTGCGCGGCTAATAGGAAAAGATTGTGTCTCGCTAGGGTGACCATGCTCTCTCCGGTTCTCCCCACGGCTCGTAGTTCTCTCGCTCGATTTATCATCGTGACGTGTACTGGCTGCGCCTCTCTCCCTGTTCGGGGGTGGCTTTCTCTATCCTCTTATCCCGGCTCTGCGCCTCTCTTTCCCCCTCATCAACCCCCCTCCCCTGCAAGAGATCCGGCACGGGCTTCTCTCATCCCGTGAAATTAAGGCGAATCGCGAAGTTTCGTATTTCACCGATCACCCGCTCTACTCTCTCGTATGCGATTAAGTTTCCGTCGATGCCCGATAAATCCTTGCTGAACCTCCTAGCCGGTAGTTACGCTAGGCTGGCCGAGGGGCTGCGATCGAAACCTCATCATTGCTCCCGTGACCCGTGAAACCCCATACTACATTTTCTACGATTGCGGCATTACGAGCGGAACTTAAACTCGTGGCACCGCTCTCTTCAACCCTGCGTGTTTAACCATCGCGCGCCATTCTGAGCACTATTGCACTCGGATCTCGCATTTGATATTGGGTAGAACTTTCTATCGTCGCCACCCTTTTCTACGATTCTCATGAAATTCTCTCCGGTTCGGATAGCCAAGGTTCTATTAAATCGTCAATTAAGCAGGCACGCAAAATCAAAACTGTATCATCTGTTCGAACTCATTTCTATCAGAAAAGTGTGACAAATGTGTTGATACTTTCAAACATCTAAGACAATTATATAAAAAAAATGGGATGCCGATTGAATCTAACAATTTCCGTATTAAAAACTTGAAAGATATATTCAATCTTCAACTAGACATATCATTATTCCTTATAAAGGGAGCGTAATAGAACTGGAAAGTTCACTTTCGCTTGAAACAGTCCTGGAAGCCGCGACAGGGTGGGAACGCGTGCTAATCGCGGTCATTTAAATTCTCCGGCGAAGCGGCTAGAACATGCAGGCGCATAATTGCGTTACGAATCGAGTGGCCCGATAAAACCGGTATCGTCCCGTCGCGTCCGAAAATAACCATCGGGGGCGAGAAGAAGGGAGGGGCAAGATCGAGTTCTCCTGTTCTGCGAGCGGGAACCCCCTTCAATTATCAGGGGTAGCCGAGTGGCACGATGAAATTCGAATTCGGACGAAATTCACCGTGTTTCGGTGGTCGAGTACCAATCCACGCCCGGCTCCCCTCGAGTGGGCGGGAAATTCGAAATAAAAGGATCTAGACGGGACGGGTCGCCTCGCTGGACCTTCGGAAATTTATTCACCGCGTCCGAGGGAAGTTAACGGAGAGAACACCGGTCGTCGACGCTTGAATAGTTCCGCGGTATTACCCTGCGCGAAATAGTGCTGACCGGTGTGATCCCGCTGCACTTCGTTTTAATACATATTCAGGCCGGCGGCCGGAACTTGCCAGGGAAGACTCCGACGTCTTCCTACGTCGCCGATCTTCCTTCCACCATGTTTCCGTTTTCTTCCGTTTATTCCACCGGGTTTATCGACGTTGAAATTAGGGGGCGTTTCTACGGGTATTTTATTATTCTCTGCTTCGCGCGAATACATTCTGATCGTCCCACTCGAAATCGAACACGGTATTACTTAAAATTTTGTAGGAATTTCAGTACGTTGTTGCGTCTTCGGTGATATAGAACCACGAAGCGAGACCACCTTTACGAACGTATTTCTAAGGAGTTTTTGGAGTTTCATAGATTTCTGATTTTATAGGGTCGTAAGCCATTGCGGAGGCGAACCTTGTTTTTATCGCATTCTGTCGGTGGACGTAATGCATACTGTTATGACATAGAATGTCCAATTAAATGTAGAATCACTTTCGATAAATTAGAAATAAAACGAACATAACATTTTATGAAATCGGGTGTTTGATCATGTATTTGTAGACTTTTGTACACTATGTACGCATAAATCCTAATCCAATCCAGGCCATTACAATTTAAATGCCTCATTACCTTGTATGGAAATTATTGATGACCCCAACTGCGAATGTGATTAATAAGCTGAATAAATAATGACATTCGGAACATCAATCATATCAGGTTGCCGGTGTGATCGTTATGTGTAACAGTTTACCATGTACAACGTTAATTAGCCAGCTGCAACACATAAAATTCTGTTACCTAAACCAAATATTGATGTTTGTTTACGTGATTACAAATAATAATAATATTAATAATCCGCTCATTGATTTCGATGATACCTGATTCAAAAGTTTCCGAATCCAGCCGTTAAAAGCCGCGTTTCTCGTCTCATCTTTATCCGTATATTTCATAACGGAGTCTCGCGCGGCTTTTCCGGAGCTCGAAGCTCGGCGTATGATTCCTTTCAACCCTCTCGGCCCGGCACGATCTCATTGTAGCTCTGTCGGAGGTTGAAGTGGGTGGGTAAGGGGTGGGCGAAAGTTGCCGGTCCGCCGAAAAATACGCTGTTGCTATTTCTCTTGTCGCTGTTGTGGCGCCTCTCGTCGCTTCGCGAGCTCTCGGTGCTCGGTTTCCCGTAAAAAGGCACCTTTATTCGAAGCGTGCAACTCTTGCGCGCTCGTGCTCTCGCGGAGTGAAACTCTCGCGTTCCCTGCCGCACCGTTCTGCGCCGTGGCGTTGAAAAGCGCGTCGAGATTTTTCTTGGCTTGGTTCTCGCGCGCCGTGTCTTCCTTTTTGCGGTGGCCGTCACTCCGGGTAACTCGGGGTTTTCTTCTCTTCTCTTCCTTCCTTCCGCCCTTTCCTCCGGTCTTCTGCTATGAATTCCCACCCCACCGGGACACCGGTTCTATGTGCCGGGGCTTTATTTACGTGTTTTCGGCCGAGTACAAGTGTCCCCGACTCACCGAGCGAACTTCTCCGGCAGTTTGCGAGGAGAATCATTGCCCCCTTTTGCCCGATCCCGTGGGTGTGTCCTAGCTTCCCTAGTGGAAACTAATGGAATCACGTTGGAGACTTTTCTTCGTGCGTACCTACCCACCTACCCTCTTTATTCTAGAGCTCGCTGCTCGTTGGCTTATTCGCGGATGCCACGACTCACCGGATTCCCCGATGCCGAACACACCAGCTTCCGACAGAATTTCTGAGCACGCCAAACTTTATCGGGCCCCCGGAATATTCTCTATTTTATTAGGAGCGGACTACCCGCGAGAGCCTAGTTTATTGGCGCCGTTGGATTAGGACGGACCGAGAGGCTTAAGCGTTGGAAATAGAGACCGGTGGACTCGCTTCTACTCCGTAGCGTCGCGATTCTATCCTGGCGATGCTACCAATCGTGAGAATGTCGTGAGTTCCTGGTCAATAAGGGAATAGAGGAAATTGCTTCTAATGTTCCTGGGAATCTCAAGAATGCGACGTTATGGAGGAAGTAGTACATACCTAGCGGAGACAGTGCGACCGGATAGAGGATAATTCTACATGTAGAAACAAATCGCAAACAAGAAGGTATCACATTTTTTGTTCAAGGCCCCGAGAAAATTACGTTCGGACGCGTCAGATATTCTCGAGAACGAAGTTTTGGATCGTAAAACGTTATATCACATTGTTTTCTTATTTTTTCATGCAGAATCATCCCCTGTTATATAATAAACGATACATAAATTAAAGTGATAAAAAGTAAGAAAAAGAAGAACCAATAATGGTAGACACGTTGCATAAAATATAGCCGAACCCTATACCCAATAAAATTTCTTTGAAACCGGAGTATGCTGTGTCCGAATCCACCCCTCGCCAGTTGGCAACCTGTAAATTGGCAAACTAGGTGATCGCGAGTTCCTATCGATTGAATTCCGCCTCCGAAGAGCTGAGGATCGGCGCAGAGCGGACGAGCCGAGCGAGAGTTCACCGAAGCGTGCTAATTAAAATTGATGTCGGGAGAGGCTATGGTGTGAGGTGGCAGGAGCAGTCCCCGCGTGAAATATGAGAAACGATGGGACACGCGCGGCGCGGCGCGAGCCTCGAAATTTCGAGTCCGGAGAACGCGGGGGCGAAGGTGGAAATCGCGGCCCGAGGAAATTGAAACCCATAAAACATAATGGTGAGCGACACTCGGAGGGATTTACGGGCATCGCCATTTCCCATGACCACCTCATTATTTCTCGGCCGTGTCATTTCGCATTCGCGAGGCCACGTTACGTGCCCGGAATGCCTCTCGGACCTCGGTCCTCGACGACAAGCGATCATCCTTTTCACCGTAGGGAAGAACAGAAGTACGCTCGCGCGCCAGGTGTTGCTGCGAGCTGCGGCACTGTCACACTGCCATATGGTCACGCTATGCCACAGTGCCGTAACACCGTCGCGTCTTGTCGCGTCCTGTCGCGTCGTGTCTACGCGAACTGTTTTCTTCGAATTTGCATGAAACCAGCCGAAAATGAACTCGCTTTCGCTCGATTCGCCACCGCCAATACACCACTAAAAATATCGAATCGAAACAATTTTCGGATTACCTTTTTTGAATTCAACTATGACTTGAACAATAAAAATTTGTTTAAAATAATATATTGATATGCTTCAAGTATTATTTTATCTTTTAACTAGTTCGTGCAGCTACTAATTTTCGCCATAAACGCGTGTGCGATCGAATACTTTTTACGGGGGATGAACAATGAAAATCTTGAAGTAATCAACATTTTATTAATTCCACGGTGCATTCACGTAAATACATCTACTTTGAAAGATATAAAGATAAAATCCTGTTTAATGATCGTCACTTCAGAACGATTTTCTCTTCCCAAATTCCGCAGTGTAATAGCCAGACTAAAGTGCAACGAGCGTGCAACGAATGTAGAATGATTCCCGCGTAAACATCGTATCTCCGAAACGACGATTCATCGAAGTCGAGCGAGATCCTGTCCAGCATCCTCATTTGAATTGAGAGCGCTGGCTATTGTTTCCCGGGGGATCGATCAAGCTCGTGGATCGACGGAGAATCGCATCGGACGACTATTTACGTCGTCCGGTCTCCTAATGGCACTCGGTCCTCGCGAGGAGAAGAAGAAGAGGAGCTTGTGGTCTTCGTAAAAACGGAGGACTCTTTTCACGCGGTCGCGACAAAGGAGCCCCGAATGGTGCTCTCCCGGAGAGCAAAATAAAAAGGTGGCGGGAGGTTAATCGCCGTGGCGAAAGTACACACTCGCCTCGTACGTTTTCTCGGTGCACTTATCGGCCGGCAGAACCACCTTCGCCGTATATGCTCGCTTCCACTCGCCACTTACGCGTGCTGACCGACATACAAAGGAGCCGCCGTGGTTCTCAACCCTCGCCCAACATCCTGTGGAATGTTCAGCCTGTTGAGAGAGACAGAGAGACATCTCCCCATCTATTCAGCTTTTACCTGTGCATAGCTCTATACAGTGGGTAAAAAAAGTATTGGCACACTCTTAAAAAGGCGATAACCTTTTAAATATCGTATTATACGATTTGAATTTTTTTGGGAAGCTAGAGCAATTAGTTTGCCACAGGATGCGAAAAAAAATTTTGTCAAAAATTGCAATTGATCGGAATTGTAGCAAAAATACTAAAAGTTGCATTTTACAACTTTTTTATGTGGGCCAATATTGAAAATTTTAAAAATGCGTTTTGTAGATCTGTGTCAGTTATATGCACTGGTAAAGTTTCATCGAAATCGGTTGATGCGAAAAAAACGACAGGCATTGAAAGATGTAAGAATCTGCAGTTACACTTAATGATTTATAATTTTGTTATTCTCTCGAACACGGTTACAAAGTTTTAGGAGTATGTTTTAAAAATGTTATACTATCGATATGCGCAAAAGAAAAATCATGTGGAGGACGGAGACACGCGGCTGCTACCTGCGTGACTGGGACTCCGTCACGGTGTCGTTGCGCTGTCACGTCGCATTACCGAGTCCCCACGGCTCACAATCGTGGCCATTATGTTTCCACCGGTGGCACGAAAACAGTGGCTCTCCGAGAGCGGCTGAAGAATTTAATTGAGGCTGTTAGCCGGTCGCCTATTCTTCGAAAGTGAGCGCGACAGTATGCCGATTGTCCGCGGCGCGACCGGGTTTCGAAAGAATCGGGTGTTAAAGGATTCCTCTTTGTTCCGATGCTTGCGTGGAGACTCTGGTAGAGAAGCGTAACGGAAAGTCGGCTCCAGTGAGAGAGAGACACTTGAGCCCCCGGATAGTTTGCCTAGCAATCGTCTTCCGCTCCTAACGGAATCTCACAACTTTCTATTACCGAAGTATGCCAAACTCTCGCAGGGATCGTTTTTAAAAAGCTGCTCTGCAGGTCCACTCGGGTCAACCTGGTTCGACGAAACGGAGGGAACATATCAAGGAGTTCCAAATTGTTGATCTTTTAATTTACGAGGGGCAATCTGCCTGGTTTACTCAAGATGTCTCCTTAAAAAGATGCTTTATATCCACTGTTAATCGTATCAGGACCAATCATTATAACTTAGCTGATCCCAGTTGTAAGTGTAACTCAGCTTCTGAGGATTTGGATCATGTATTATGGCAGTGCTGTTTATATGAATCCCAAAGAATTGAACTTGTAAATAATTTATGTAAAATTAAGTTTTTTTACCACTACAAGCAGACCTCTTTTTTGCAGAATCAAATGTCAAAGTCTGTGAATATATTTTTCAGTTTCTAAATGATTGTGATCTGCATCTCTAGTGGTTAGTCATATTGTAAATGTACTCAAACTGTAAAACTAGTGTATCTTTGTTAAAGCCGAAATAAATCTACAATAGGTTTCAGTGGCTCAATAAAAAAAAATTTATGAGGGGATTGTAATCACCTGCATTTTATATTTGTAATACTTTGCTCACGATGCACTTTCTCATACTTCTTCAAATCAATCAACAGTTATTGTACTCGAAAGAACGAACTGCACGGTACCAACGAACGCGAGAGAGACTTTCCACATAATTTTGTGTGAAGCCTCGTTAGATGCCATCGTTGATTGCCTATGTAGTTATCAGAAATCCAAATCGGTTGCAGATCGTTCTCACGTTTTACATTGTTTCGAGGACGCGGCCAGGAGTGACCTTCGAACGTATCGCCGATCGAGTCTTTCCGCCGGCTCTTCCGATGGGGAAAAACGGGGAAAAAGGATGAAAATGTGCAGCGTATGGGGGAGCACAGCGAATCCCCTCGAACCCGTTACGGTTAGCCGATAAATTGCCGCCGCTTCTGGAGCACTTTGAAACGTTCGCCGCGATCAGCGAATCGTTATACTACGTATAAAACGAACGAAATTGCGTTTGCACGCTAGTTTTGGCGGACGATAATGCCGACACGCAGTTCCATCGTGGAAAAAGGCATGCTGCAGCCAAAGTGTCTTTCGATCTTCCTGCGACTTTTCGATGTAGACGCCTCCAAAATTTAATTCTCAGTTTTGCGAACGCGAATCCTGTTGTGAACAGACATACTGGGGTAAATGTTCCTATTACTGCGGTATATTTTCCCCACGAGATTAACCCTTAGCAGTGGAGGGGTGATTTCATATTTTAATATTATCTTTTGTTGTATTAGGTTTTCAGAGTCACCAATTCCTTTCCTGTATTCGAAACACATAATTCCTCCATTAAATGCTTGCACATATTGTTATTTCATGATAAATTAGGAATAATGTTAAAACGAAGTACAATCGAAACATGATACCGCAGTGATTGGTACAGTTTCCCTAATATGGTAACTACGATACGATAAAATGAAAGAATCATTCATGAAATCAAGCAGAAACGCAAAATTAATGACCAGTGGACTCGTTTTCCCTAGTGAAATGGAAAGAAGAAGGAACGCGAATGATACCGTACAGGGCGGAGTCTAAAATCTGTCTCGTGGGTGGAGGATGTTGCCTTCTCTTTTTCTTTTCTAATAAATTCCTCGAGACGATAAAATCGTCGGTCGTCGTCGATCTTCCTCGAATTCCTGAACAGTAATTCCGCGACGGAGCGAGGCAGACGAGTGGCAGGATTGCGTGGATTCCTAACGTAACTGGGTTCGATCGAACCGTAAACAGATATTTTAATAATCCTGTTTCAATTAAACGTCTTGGTGACTGTTTAGCCTCGATCGAATGCCTTCTTCGATGTTTCGGTGGAGGCTTCGCTTAATTACAACGGTAGAAAGTATCCTCGTGCACCTTACGATCCTCTGGTCCGTTGTGAATTATGCGAATACCGGGAGTTCATCGATTTGGGAGTTTGGAATTTCAATTTACTTCGGAGAACAAGAACCAAAAAGGTTTTTTATCGTTTTGTATTATACTGTATATGGGATACTCCAGATATATGAAAAAATGTTTCACGTATCATTGTTAATTCGGAGATTGGCAAAATGAATTGACTAGATTCCATTTCTTTTTTTAAGGAAAATTCTGAACGAAACAAGAGTCTCACTGAACGTCACTAAAATTGGCTGAATCACGGCCAGTTTCAACACATTGAAAATCCCCCAAACCGTGTCCCGCTGTCTCTATTTTCCGTCCCAACTATGTTTGTCGCACGGTCGCGTAAAATCCGCGGTCTAGTTGCGAGCGATATTCGAAACCCGCGAAACGAGACTGCCTATTGGAATTGCCGGGGATTCGTGAGTACATATTGAACTTGATCCCATCTCCATTGCTCATGGTGCACATATACACGCGATCGCGTTACCTGCGTTCCCCGGGCGCAGCGGACTAATAGCGCCGAACTGGAGCAGGCAACAAAGCCGCGCGAGAACGCTCCGCACCGCTCCATGCCGCTCCAGTCGGCTCTGCTCGAGCCAAGAGGGCGGCTCCGGTTCTCGATAAGTAGAGCATGAAGCGTAAGCAAGCGAGAGCAGTCCGGGGGAAAATGAAACGTTGCTGGCGCCGAACAGAGCATTTCAGAGCGGTGCGGAGCGGAATATAGCTGGAACCACGCGAAAACAGGACCGTGGTCTCTCTCTCTCCCTCCCTCCCCTTACCCCACCTGTTTCTCTCGAGGACCGTTCTTGTTTACAGTCGGGCCACTTCCGCCGGAAAGCGGACCACACAGCCGAGTTATTGTTCCCTCGAAGAGCTCGCGAAACTCTCTCTCTCTCTCTCTATCTCTCTCTCTCTTCGCGTTTGTCGTCGTATGAAGCTTTGATCTACGGATTCGATCTCTGAATCTCTGTCTTTTTCTGTTTTCTATTGGGAATCGATTCGTGATTACGAGATCCTTCTCCACCTCCTTCTTCTCCACCTCCTCTTCCTGGAGTGTAGAGGAATTTATGGCCCCATTGTTCTCGCTAAAAGTGGACCAGCAGCTGCCGATGGAAACCGGGCCGCGCGGCGAGCCAAGCGAAGGATGCTTCGAGGAGGAACTGGTTCCGCTGTTTGCGAACTCGTACAGCTACCGTTCGCTCGTGAAACTACTCCGCTCGCGTCTACGTATATCCATCTGAAAGTCTGAAGGATGCTCCCGGAGGCCGCGCCGACCAACCGACCGGCAGCGGCGTTTCTGCTCTGAAAGTTACCCGATAATCCCGTAACTCGCGGAACCTGGACAACTTAAATCCTCGATCGCGCTATTGACACATCGAACCGTGATGCCGTAAGTCCTCGAACCAAGGCTGAACTCTTCTGGATGGTTCCCGGGCGTCGAAAGTGTCGTTGATCAGCTTATGATCGATTTTTTACTGGATTGAAGCCTGGTAGTACACTATTTGTCAACAATAAATAATATTTTCTGCATTCATTGCAAACAGAAGAGAAATAGGCATTTATTTCTTCTCGTAATGTGATCGTGTAAGCATAGTAAGGCCCTATGTTGGGGGTTTGTAGATAATACAATTATATTTCAACCAATTCCTAACCGTTGGCCACTGTTGGTCAATCATAAATGTTACCAGGGAAGTCCCGAAATACACGATGGGAAATTCGATGGACCGGAAAGGGTTAAGACAGTAGAGCCCGCGAATTTTCTGTGTCGATAGTCGATAGACGGTTATCGAACTGTTCTATCGTGACTGGTAACACGAGAAACTGCCATCCTCGCTCCAGCTGTCCAGGGGAGCGAGTATCAAGCTGTCCATAGGACCGCATTCCGTCAACGGAGCGGACGACAGAGACCTGATTCGCGCGACTGGTTGCCGGTAACGGTGTTTCCCTCGTCAACGGGGGCGCTTGTTTCACCGTTGCACTCCCGGGCAAAAGATCTGAAAGAGAGTCTCGGTCTGTGTCTCTCGATACCCGATACCCAATGCGCCGGATTTAATCCAACAAACCGCGGGGTTAGTGGACCAGAACGCTGCACTCGCGCGGCGCGTTTCCGCTCCTCCATGCCACGCCGATGCTGTTGCATATAGTCTCGGGCCCCCGTCAAGCACGATGTCAAAGCGAGTATGCAGTCCGGCCGTTTGATTTTTTGCCGACTTTAATCCCCGCTCGGCCGCGTAACGATCCCCGGCACACCGGGGCTTTTTATTCATGCTGCAGAGCGGCCCAGAGCGGCGCACGTCCGTGCAAAAAGCCAGCTCTCTCCGCGGTAAATCGCGTCAAAGGACGTTGCTGTGCGTATTATCGATTCCTACTAGCTTTTAATCCACGGGCTGGTCAGCGCGGCGTGTTCGGCAGCCGGAATTCTACGTTTCGCGCTCCAGTTTCAGCTTTAATCAATGATCAACCAACGCCAAGAGATCACCCGCAGCAACACGGTGACGCAATCGCCTCAACGTTTCACCGGGTATCATCCGACGGTTTCCTCGGATTTATTGCGCCAAACGGAGATCAGCGTGTCGCGACCTTGTTAGCGAGACCTGCCGCACGATTTTCTTTGATGATTCTGGCTGTATCTTAGATTTTGCTTGATCGTTGACAACAACGGACTAATGTAGTGTACGTAGGGTTGCGATCCGACCGATTTTCCCCGAATTTGTCAAACTTTTCAAGTTCCACCGGGGTTTTTACGCCGTTCGTTCTGGGTTCGCGATTTTGTAGATGGCACCCCTAAGTGTATCGTCATCGAAGGAGGTGACGTCGGATCGTATAGACCGCGGTTGGTCAGCGTTGAAACAATTTTCCGTTGATGTTGCACGTATCATGAAGAATCACCGCTTTCACTGAACGAAAGAAGAAGAAGGCAACAAAATCGATGTTCCTTCAGCGTGGACATAGCTTGACGATTACCAAACAAATTATAAAAAGATAATACATAATACACGTTCGTAAATATTTACTGCAAGATGTTGAGACGTGAAACTGTAAAATACACAGGGGGCTCTAAGAAAGGTTGGAACAACCCTTTATTGTTTGTGAATCGCAGCCAAGTCGACGATTAACCGGCGCAACTACGCAATGGTTGAATAAAGGAAAATCGCATGCTTAGGTTGTTCGCATAACCAGTATCAATCGACGAAATGGCTTTTAATATCGGTAGTGGTTTTTTCCCTGTCGAAACCGGCACGTCCGATAATCGCGTTCACGACCGAGGGGTTAATTTTCTCGAACGAGTAACCTAACCGGTCTTAATAGCGATAGACGCACGGTCTCTCGGGTCCGGCCTGCAAAACGAACGAGGCTCGCGACGCGCAAGAAATGCGATAGGATGCAATTAATCGAAGCCTGTCGACGATAATCCGTCGCGGTTGCCTTGCGAAACATCCGATGACGTATTCAATCTCCTCACTCGGTGGCTACGTAGGTACTACTCGGCGCGACGTTCCGATCGGTTTTCAGAGCGGAAATTTCGCGGACAACGAGATCTAATTAGAAACCGGATGAACGGACACCGTTTTCGAGGCTGTTCGAGAGGCGAAACGCAGAAGCTCTCTCGATATCGTCGATATTAATTCTCGAGGCCGACGGCTACGTTGAATGCCAATGAACCAGGCTCCTGCAAAAACCTGGTTTGACGTTTCCGATTCGCTCGCACGATTTTCGACGACGCCCGCATGCGAACTTACTCCGGTTAATGCTTCCCACGTGATTTCAATGATAACTAGGCTGCGAATGCTCGCGTGAATTCACGTTCTCGTTGGCAAACACGCGGAGAACAGAATCGAATAAAAGTCTTCTCGCGGCTGGTTCCCTGTCGATTGATTCAGACGTCTCTTTTATAGGACTCTGTTGAAAAGCATCATTTGCTACGATCAACACCTTCGAAAACACTTCGTTAATCGTGTTTAAAAAAGATTCTCCTTACCCGAAACCATAAGTTCGTTCCCGCTAAGGGCTATTAAAATTGTCGTGTGTCATTTGTTCAACATCCTCGTTAACAGTGTGTACACAGTGAGTCACTCAACTCTGTCGCTTCAAGTTCCACAGAAACAGTTACATAGTTTCTTCTTATTTTCTTTGTTCATGGACCTATTACTTTCCCAACGTAACATGTAACACTTCGCGACACGATTTTTAGCAATTGCTGTTATAGAATTCGTAATAGAAATTTGATTTCGCAATCCCTAGCTTCTGAAGCTGTTCAGTCGAGTCAAACGGATCAGGGCACCGTTGATTTTTCACGAGGTCTGTTTTCAACGATTCTGAAGACACCGCGTCGCCCGAAGCGCATTAAAATAATAAGCAGTCGCATTAAAGTGATTACGGCGCGGCGCGAGGCGACCGCAGAAGCCGGAAGTTCAAGTGTCCTCGTTTAAGAGGATCCGCGGCGGTGTTGGTGGTCGCCATTGTTTTTCTTCCCGTTCTTTTAACAAGCTCAACGAGCGACCGCGACGTTTTCGCCAGCCGCGGAGAAGAGAAATGAATGGCCGAGCGAGATCGAGCTAGAGCGCTCCTGCACGTCCCAATGAACCAGCACAATCCGTCGGCACTCGGAAAAATTTCCCTCCTTTTCTCACCCATTCTCCATCTACCTGGGAAACTCCCCTGTCTCTGTCTCTGTCGCCATCCATTCGACGTCTTTGTTCCTCGCAAGCGAGCCCTTCACAGCTCGCAGGGGCTCTACCCCGACGCCTTTTGTATTTTCCAGCTGAAGTTTGAGACGAGTTTAAGACCCCGGGTACGTTAAACTCGGGGAAACCCGAACCTCGGCCTGGCTGACGTTGCGAATCGGTAATTCGAATGTTGGAACAATTTTTCTCCGATCTTTCCTTCTACGATCCTTGAAAAATCAGCTATACAGGGTGTCCCAAAACTACCCTAGGAGCCGAAAATGGGAGTTTCCTTGGGTCATTTGAAGCAACATTTTCCTTTACAAAAATGGTGTCCGTGACTTTGTTTAGGAGTTATTAACGAAAAACACGGATCAATCAGAGCGTGGCTACAGCGGATTGATTCTGAGTCGACCAATGGCGACACCACGCCTCGCGGGACCTGTCGCAGAATCGGAATCCATTCGCTATAGCTGCGCTCTGATTGGTCCGTGTTTTTCGCTGATAACTCCTAAACAAAGTCACGGACAACATTTTGTAAAGGAAAATGTCCCTTCAAATGACCCAAGGAACCTCCCATTTTCGGCTCTTATGGTAGTTTCGGGACACCCTGTATAACATGCATCATCCATAACGATAGTGGTGCATTTTATTCTCTTTTGTAAATGTTAACGGAAACAGCGTCGTAATCAAAATTAAGATACAGATGAATATACCTCGTCAGAGGGTTGCAGCAACTGACCCATACATCCCCTTCCGTACGAATACCACTGCTACGCCGGTGCATTCTTGGAAGAAGTCGAAATCGTTGGTCAAGGGCGCGCCCTTGATGGTCCACGGTGTACTAGGTCCACACATGTCGAACACCTTCGTGAAACAGATGGACCCCAGACTTTTGACTGGAGCAAAAAGGGCGGAGGCAAGTTGTCGAGCCAGCATAGAGAAACAGAGTTACACGGAGAGAAAGAGGAAGAGAGACAGAGAGGCGACCCGCACTGATTTGGCAGCTGTCGAACACGTTCGGCACTCGTCCAGCTGCCACGTTAATTTTCCTCCGCGCCGCTGTAGCCGTGGGGGCTGCAATTATGTTCGTCTCTCTCTCTCTCTCTCTCTCTCTCTCTCTCTCTCTCTGGGTCCACAACCAACTAATCGGTATACAATCTACGAGGTAAATTCGCGAGGACTCGCGGCAGGAAGTTTTCGAGTGGCTCCCGACGGATAATTGGAATGTCCTGCGATATGTCCCGAAGGATCGTCTAATGGCACTTCAGCTTCCTGTTTATTTGGAAACAGACGGAACCTCGAAGACGAAGATGGGAAAAAGGCGCTCCCTTGCCTCGCTAGGACATAAATCTGCCATTTCACCCATGAGAAACGGCGCGACGGTTCATCGTTGGTTTCATTTTACGGATGTTATCATAATCTGTTCATCATTCAGACTTCTTGATATTTTTCATAGCCACAGCTTCTAGAAAGTAGACAACAATTCTATGTAACTTGAATTCTGTCGCACTGAAGTGGCTACTACGTGCGCATTCGTTTCCCTTCGGTGACTGGTTGGACGAGGGCATAGCCGACTTGCTTGACTCTCACCGCTTTTGCATCGAACGAATGAAATATCCGAATAAACGGGTCCGAATCCACGATCCGCGGATAAACGGTCGCGAATTCTCGGGACACTTCAGCTGGGAGCGATCCGAGACTACTCAAATTCCCGTGGAACGACCACTCGATCGTGCACGCTACGGTGAGCCTCGAAAATCGCACGCGAAACCGGCCCACTTCCTCCGAAATCCAGAATAGAAGTGTGCGTTTATCGTCGCGCAAGGATTTCGCAGCCAAGGAGAGTTTATTCGATATTCCGCTCGCGGAGGAAGCCGCTCCGATGTGTCCTCCCTCTGCTTTCGGCTGTCTTCTTCACCCCTTTGCCGTCCTCCTTCCACACCCCCGCAGTCTCATCCCCGTGGCCCCGTCCTTCGTCGGAGATCCGCAGCAGGCCTGACTCGAATTTTTTATTAAATCCTCGCCACTCGATAATGGCGACTTCTCGTGTGTATCGAGATGAAATGCAATTTTCATCGGCCGTGTACACTCCGCGCGATGCGAACCCCTCGCTCTCGCCCACGGGGGTTTATTTAGCCCTCCTACCACGCCTTCCGATTGGATGCTCCCGCTGCTTGCCCTCTACGAGCCAGCCACCCTCACCTTGCCCACAACCCTTCGAGCGAATCTGAAATAAAATCATTTCGCTTCTTTCGCTTCGAACACTCGCCCCTCACACCCCCGTCAGTCTGGGCTTCCTTTGTGCTGCAGGTGTATCCTGTTTCCACGGGCGAAATCTCTTCTCGCGCCGTGCTAATTAATGTGGAAATGGTGCGAAATCTGTAGCAATAGCTGCAGGTATCGAAGGGCGCGAAGGGGGTAGGTGTTTTGTTCCGGGGGTGAAGTGTCCTGTACATAAAATTCAAGGTTGTTCTGCCAACCCTTGATGCTGTGATTTTTTATGTCTCTCATAAGAGACTTTTATCAATCCTATATCTAACTCTGCAGTCCCTAGTTTTCCTAAAACAGAAGAAGAAAATTACTGCTTGTACTTTGGCTGTCTCAACGAATGTTTTGTTTCAAATGCTTTAAACCGTCCGAATTATACTGAGCGTATTCATACCGATCCACGAACTTTAATGTACATACATTTTCAATTTATTGAGTTCGAAAATCGGAGGGAAGCTTTCCTAGTCTATTAAGAGTTAAATTACGTTCAAAGGGGAGAGGGTAAAAATCTCATCAAATTTAATTCAACATCCTGCTGCACCGAGTTTAGGATATCGTGAATATCATGAATGCATAAAATCTGCGGTCTAGTTATTACTAAACTGCGAAAGTTTCCAGATTTATAGCATCTTCTATCGTGCAAAGCAGGGTAAAATAAAGATTGCTGGAAACTTTAACACTATACGTAGAACAGTGTGGACAGGCCATTGTGTGTCTTAAATTGTTCTTCCTTAATGTATAGTGCATAGTGTCGCAAAAAGTTTGTGGATCTTTCGTTGATCGCAGTATTAGAACCACTATTAACACCGTCCTGTCTGTATGTTATTAAAAATCGATTCTATCGCCGAGAGTACTGGAAAATCGGCGCGGTATCGAACGGGTTAAATATCGACCGGCACCGAAAAGCTTGAAACGTGTCCCGAAAGCTTCGATCGGCTCGGATCGGCGCGACATAGCTCGAAGATCGCGGAGGCAGAAATTTCTGGCCGGTTATTCGGGAAACGATTGGTATGTCGCGATAACGCGGATAGAATCGCGGGCACCGGTAAAACGATTCCGGGCCGCAAGCTACAAATAGGCGGCGCAGATCTTTATCGGGACGATCGGTCGCGGAGGTAGATTGAATTTCGAGCGGATTGCGCGCGCCCTGCCGGGGTTATTCCGGGCGCACGTATAGCCTCCCAATTATTCGAGCAAACATGCGGGTATGCATACCTGCTGCCCTGAACCCCAGGTGAGTAATCAAGGTGAGAGCCGCACACGATGTACACAGGAGGATCGCGGTCGAATTCGTGCGAGGGGACCGTGCACTGTACTGTCGGCCCCGTGGCCTCCGTGGAATTACCACGTTCCTCGATCGGCCAGCACTATTATTTCGAGAATGATAATCCGTTAAAAACACATCGGTCTCTGGCACCTGCCATTCGAAACCTGTTCGCAGTTCCTCGACGCAAATCGTCGTGCAATTTCCTGGAATCAGCTGTGTCGACGTGCAGAGGTCCACATTCGGAATGATGCACGGTCATTTCAGGACAGATGCACCACATTTTGCCTCCTGTTTATACAAATTTTATTGAAAATAATTGAAAGCATAGCTGAGCATAATTTAATTATTTATTGGTAAACCTTTAATGAAATATAACGTTAAAAGTGTAAAACTTTTATGTTAATATATTGATATGCTGTTTAAAAATGTTCGAGAAAATGCATCTCTCCATAGGACATAGGGTTAGATGCACTCCTTTGATTTATAGCCAATTCACCCTACTTCTATTCATCTTCTTTGTCTGCTGCATATATTTGTAGATGTGGTTGGATAATAATCTTCCAAACATTAGATATAATAATAATCAGAATCTTCGTGACTGTTTATGAACTTTTCCTTTGCTTTGATGACAACCGAAAAATAGTTGAGAATCGTCCTCCAGTATGCTACAATAAACATTGTTGCATCTATGACAAAATTGTAAAAATTAGTCTTCTAAAAATTCGATCGTTCGGAATATGACCCGAGAAATTAATATTGCTTGTTGACTGCAACAGAGTTATTTAAATATAACTATGCTAATTCATGTCCCTCGCAAAGACGAGTTAATAAAAGGTTTAGAGCTTAAAATTTCAGACCAGGCTTTTCCGGACATGGGCCATTGTGCATTGATGCTACCACTTCAATTTTCTTCCTGATTCCCCGGAAGACAGTCTGCCGTTGCGCGATCCACGTTATCCTACTTTTCGATAGTGATTACGGGGATTCCAGCTCGCCAGGAGTCCGAGCTCTCTTTTCACGGTAATCCTGGATGAGAGACGCGCCGCGCGCGCGCAGGCTCCGTTGGATGAATAAAAAACGGTTTTTCGGTGAGCCCCTCTGGATATTGATAATCCAGTAAGAATTTGAATCTGTTTAATTCGATAAAATTACAGCCTTTGCCCATAGAATGGCTCGTGCTTTTAAAATTCATGTTCTTTTTTATAAAAAAAAAGAAGATGAAAGGATTTCGAGCTCGCGGTAATGGAGGCGCTCTCCGACCGTATAGTGACTTATAGAAAATGGAATTGAGCGGAGTTTTAATGGGTTTTGACTGTGTGTGTGCTATACATTTGTAACGCTAAAGGACTCTTTTCCCCATAAACGATATTGTAGTCGAATTTATTTAATGTCAATTTCAAGGGAATTCTGTGGGAAACTTATCGCGAGTAACCAAAATGGAGAAACGGTCCAGAAGATGGTCCAGAAAAATGTCACCGAGGCAAAATGAACCTAGACGAAATTTAGAGTTCTTCATCGAATTTATATCAGTTTCTATCATACAATTAGAAAATGTCTCATCTAACTCTCTTTTGTGAACTTTTTTAGCCAACAGAATATAAAAATTCTGATTCGAAGTGGTGAAACAGTTGGAAAAAGTACAACCAGAATAGTATAAAAATAAATATTCACAGTCCACTAAGAACCTATGCTCAGACTCGTTTCGATTATGCGATTATTGCGAAATCGAAGAAACAGCGAGGGCAGGGGCGAATAGCTCGTCTATCGTGGCTCGCGAAGTGGACGACAGCGTGTCTACTAAACGGCGCAATGATTAACGATCATCCCGTGGTAATTAATGATCGAGCGCGGCGGGGGAGCGTCCCGGTCGCTCGCTAATTTCGATCGCTGTCATAATTAAATACGCGTGGGCATACAGGCAGGTCTGCGGCGTTCTGTAATTTGGCGGCACGACTAATAACCGGCGCGAGTCCCAAAGCTTGGGAAAATATTTCGAATAACAGAGACGACAGAAAATTTCGATTAATTTCCCAGCAGCGAGCATGAATGCAGGGGAAAAATACAGATAGAGGGAAGGGGGAGGCAGTCGGCGTTGCGGATTCGGTTTTCGTGACGGTGATATTGCGGAAAACGGCCGTGACGAGGTGAAAATCGGCGACAAAGAGCCGTCCGCGGGTTTCCCTTTCCTTTCGGGAACTCTCGTAAAAGAGTTTTAAAACTCGACCCGTTAAAACGAACGGGGACGGGATTGGTTTTCGCGGTAAAGCCTCGAAGTGGTTCGCGATCCGCGGTCTTAGACGCTGAGAGCTCTGGAGAGTCTCTCTCTCTCTCTCTTTCCCTCTTTCCCCCCCTTCTCCCGGTATTATGACCGCTTATTGTCTTCCGTTCGCGCGCACTTTGCGCTCAAGAAATCCCCGCCTCTTCTCTTCCGTCGGATTCTCTGGTTCTTTACGGGGCCGCATTAACGCGGAACCGGCTCAAGAGAATGGCTCAATTCCCGCTGGTAAATTAATTTCCGCCGATGAGGAGAAAATTAAAATTTCCTCAAGGTGTGCCTCGACCCGCCCAAACGCCGTCTCCCGTTCACCACGATAATTGTTGCCGAGTAATTTCACGGTGTATCAATTAAATGCGCCGTAAATCATAGAACGTTCTGTTAGATAGTCCTAACCCTATCCCTTTCTCCGGGGATTTTGTCGATTAGTCGATAATACGTCGGTGTTCCGAGTCGATAACGTGGCGAGAGGAACGCGGAAACGCGTTTTCGACTTTCCCCGAGGTTGTGCAAACACGTGGACCAGCCGCGTGTTCCATTCCCAACGTAACCGCGTATTGTGCGTGCCTCGGAAGCGGCTTTTCATCCGTTGCCAAAGCCGAACAATACCCGAAGGAACGCGTCGCCAACTGGTGTATACACGGTGTCTGGAAAAAGTAGTGGTCTTCGACAATCTTTTTCGGACAAGAGTACCTACTAGCCAGAATTGGAATTTGCAGACGATAATTTCCTTTTTGGTTACCTTTTTTATCTTTTAGACGTATCGCGTATTATCTAAAAGAAAATAAATTCTAGAGGAACAATAGAATTCTTTTACAGAAACATTTTTTTGGTTACACCATGTGTCATATAACTGATGGAATAACCACAAAAGTCGTAATTGTTCAGTACAAACTGAATCAGATAGAAACAATAGAACTTCGCATAGAAACAATTACCCGAAACCATGGTTTTCCCGACCATAGAATGCCTCTTTATCAGAACAGTGGGCAATGCTGCACGAAAAAATGAATTGAAAATAGAGAACAAAATTTCTGGATTCGCTGTACCTCGCTGAATATGGCTTCACTGGTCTGATCATTATTACCGTTTATATTGATCGAAGGGGAATTTCGAAAGATGGACCGAAACAATAAATAAAAAGTATAATCGTCTCCAATAAGAAAAATGAAAACTAAAACTTTCTTGAAAGACAGAAATACAATATTACGTATTCAATGAGGGCAACGAATCGAAGTATAATAAAACAGCGAGTAACATAAAGGAACCACAAAATTTTACTGTCTCGTGAGGGAACACGGGAAATTGAAACGCGCGTTTTATGGTGATTGACTGGTTTCGGTGGACATCGTAATTTAGACTCGGTGCTCAAGAATACCCATAAAACATCCGGTGATAAGGTAGAACCTCTTGTGTTCTGTCTCTCTGATTTTCCATATGCGTTAAGTATGCGTGCTTAATTTTATAGATATAACAAGACAGTATTTGTTCACATTTATTCTGTAATTTTTCACGGTGTTCATCTCCTCAATTTATCAAAATGTAATATAAAAAATCTGGAACTAGATATATTCACTGGTTGCAGGATATATTATTATTATTTATTATTTATTGATGCCGAAAACCATGTTTGGTTTATATATCATACATTATGGCTTATAGTATAATATTTATCAGAGAAATAATGAGGTATGTAACATGATATAAAGAGAAGTAAGTTTAAATGGTGAGCGGTGCAAGATCTTTGCACACCATCTCCAGAATAAACGCGAAGAATGTAAACTTTCCTTCGTATCTAAGAATGATTCTGATATATTTTTTTTTTATATATTAAGCATTGAAACCCTTCTGGGTTTATTATGCTTTACATGAATAGTATTAGTAAATACAGTAGTATTGAATACAGGAGTAATACAATAGAAATTCTATGTATAATAATTAAATGAATATAACAGCAACGTCTGTTAACGCTAAATGTGTAGGTTACAGTTTAGGAAAAAGGAGTGGATGCTAGTACAAGCTTTGATATTTGTCTTTGCTATAATTGTGTCTAATTCTGATATACTTCTATGCATAAATCGGATTTTATGAAATAATTAAATAATTTGACTCCGCAGTTACACATTCATGAAACTAAGACCTTTCAGACGTCGTCTAATAATTCATCAGTGACCGTGTTAACAAACGATCTCGCCTAACTCTCATCAGCCGCAAGAATGTCGCTTTCCAAGCTGTTCTCCACCCATTTGAATACGAGAAGCCCAGAATCGGTACAATTCCCCGAATTGCTTTCTGAACGAACGTCTCAAAGGCCGAAGTCTCGTGTTCCGGAAAGTTTATTTTGGAAAGTATTAGACCGAGGAGATCGTTACCTTTTCAGTCGATCCTGGAATCGATCGTTGACGGGAAAACCGTGGTTCCCCGAATACCCAGTGCACGCCTCGGACAAAAACCGTGCTCGTAGAGGACCCGTGTGTGTACGCAAGCCTATGCGGCTCTCTGTTACGTCTGCCATAACAGCGCCTGGCTGCAAACCACGCAAAACCGAATGCCGCTCTCTGCCGCATACCGAAACGAGTTCACAAAAAACGGGACGCGAAATCGATCAGCCCGGTATAAAAATACAGTCGAGTTTTCGGCGTGCACCAACGGGAACACGGGGTATGGGAGGATCGCTTTTTTCGCGTCTCTGCGAAAGGAAAAAGTCGGGGAACCGGCTCCCATTCGTATTACCTTTGTGCTCGCGATTCCTGGTTTCTTCTCTAAAAAACGAGCCGCTCGTTATGATTTTTTAGACCGAGTAACGCTTAATTTGCCGCCTCGTATGAACGGTATCGTTGGACCACGTTTCTACGCTGGAAATGTTACTTAATTCCTTTGTAATGGGATCGAAGGAAGCCTGTGCGCACAATTATATTTTTAATTCGATTTTTCAATTACTTAAAATCTACTGAATTTTTTACAATTCCTCTTGTGTTCTTCATTTTCCTTGGATTTCTTAAAACGAAGTCGGGCGGATATCGATTATGACCTGCGATGTATGTATATCGAGTCTTTTCCTTGCGTGAAAGCAGAATTTTGAAGTTCGTGGAACTTGAAGGAAAAATTTATTCTTATGTAACAGATGATATAATATCACGTATTCTAATTTCTTTCGTTGATTATTCCTATGTCGGTTAACGTTCTGAACAATTTTGTTGCTCATAAATGCACTCATTTCATTCATTTACAGTTTCAATTTATCCGAATGAGGACGAAACACCAACTTCCTTTTTCCTTTTCATCTATTCCAAGCATTCGGAATACATCCTTAAATTTCTTAAATTTCTTAAGACCAAGAAATAGATTCAAACCCGAATCAACGTTTGTAGTACCATTCAAATTATGTTTGTGGAATCATGATCGAACCTAAGCGCCGATAACATCAATTTCTATTTGTGTTCGGATAATGTTTTTTGTAAGTGTTGCCGCTACTATCAGGCTACATAACAATTCCACATCACCCCACCGATTCGAATGATCAAAACTGTTTGGGAACGAAACAACGATACCTTATTCATGCTTTTCAAATCACCTTGCCGCGGAGATGGTTTCGAGGAAGAAGTTTCCCGGCGAACGGCCGCGAAACTTTTCCAAAGCAGTGTTCCCGCGGTGTTTCAATTTTCATGCGAGACAGTACATTTATTCAAAGATACGCTGGGCGAATGCGGCCGGTGAATTTTCAATTGTTGGTGCGCTTGGCGGAATTGTATCGAATTGAAATTCTGGCGGAGCTCGCCGCGCCGCGTCGGTAGCCGTCAGTTGCAGGAATAAGGCCAGAACAGTTTTCAGACTGTGCAGACGCCCGTGTCTGAGATCGATCTGCTGTTTCCCGTAGTTTTGACGAGCATCGAGATCCGGGAAATCCGGACGGATGGTAGTCCAGGTCTCGGTTGTCATCGGGAGAAGGATGAGAGAAGGAAGGGAATTCCAGAGCGTGTTCCACCGGAATAAAACAATTCCAGGGGGGATCGATGGCTATTGAACGTCAGTCTTGTTAATTATACCAGCCAATTAGCCGTGGTTTCCCGCTCCTGTCCGTCAGGAACAGCCGGTTGTTCCACGCGCGCTACCTAAGGTCAACGCGCGCATAATTCCCCCGACGCGCGACGCGCGCCGTTTTTTTCCTCGAACGCGTCGACGTTAACGAAATTCGACACGCGAAACCTCGGGGCCTTCGGTCTCTCAATTAATTTTCCGCTGAGCTTACCTTCGCGGTCCTTTAACCTCGCTTTTCCAACTCTCCTCGCGAAACCACGTGCTACACCGTGTCACGCGATACAAGAAATGGAGGAAGGTGAGGTCGAAGGTTTCCTACTCTACGATTCATGCTTCGTCAGAAGTGTAGCCTACAACACGCTGATCAATATTGGGACACTTGTTAGTACTGGAGGAAGGAAAGATTCTCAAGTCATTGGAGCACTTGAATAAATATTGTTGTAGTCGGAAACGGTTGATTAGAATCATCTTCAGCTAGACTGAGCCGCGCTTGTTTCCTTTTGCTTTATGTTCAGTGGAGCCTCGTTTACTCTGGTCTTCGATATACAAATTATTTATCGTGCAAGTATGTTTCACAGACGAACAATTCTACTCTCTGTTCTGCTATCTATGTATGTCAGATATGTCGAACATGCGGCCCGACCAAACGGTAACCTACATGTTTTCTACCTTCAACAACGCTGGATTTCTTAAAATTAAAATTAAAGATACAGTTTTTTTTTGTTCGAACTGCAGTGTAATTGAAATTATTGTTTACATAGCGCACGTTATATAGTTTTTATTGTAATGTTTTCTGTGTTAATGATTTAAGGTAGTTTAATATACTGAAAATTGAGAACTCTGTTATTAGGCGTTTCTCATAACGAAACCAGAAATTGCGTTGTCACGATGCACGTTAGAGTGCTGACTTTTGTCTTCGCGAAGACTGAAGCGCGCAAAAGTCATGGTTTTTAATAGCAGTAATGATTCGCTTTAATCTTGTGCTCGTAATTAAAGCCATACAGACCCAAAAAGGTTGAACAAGTAAAATTTTCATAAACCGACTCGCGATGGTATGAAAATAATGATAGCGTGAATAGCTATTGATCGCGTAATAACAGCGGTGTTATTAAATGTGACCATAATTAAATCTAATTTAGGTATCACACGACCATATATATTTCATAAAATGCTCTTTTATTCCGTGTTAATTATTTTTTAAAATTATGTGTACATGTCCAGAGAAAGTAATCTTTCGAAAATCCCCGGGGAAGTAATTACGGTCCAAATATAGTCTTCGCGTGGTTAATCGCAACTATCAAATGTGCTAAAAAATGTTTATGAAGCCGTTATGAAGCCTAGCTACTATGAAGTCGTTAAAAACATTCACTTGATTAAGATTAAACACATATAAATTTTCATTTGTTCTGCGTTTCACGTATTTTACATTTAATTTGAATAACAAACGTGTCGTTCTTTGCTGCGATGCGCTTATTTGAGCAGACATATTTTTGAAAAACTTCAATTATACGAACCCGAATGAAACTATCCATAGTTGATATAAAATAGTGAAAAAACATCTATCGTTTAAGTTTAAGGATTGAATTTTAAAAAAAGATGCAGGTACAACTTGTTTCTTGCTCGACTGCAATTCGCTGCAGCACACACATAAATGAATATTTTACTATCTAATGTGATTTCATACATCTGGATCATCATCAAAATTTAATTTTGTCCAGCTAGATACTGGGAACAGCTCGTGCACCGTTGAATTCGCTGAAACAATTAACCGCGTCGAAATGAACAGACGAATGAGCGATTCGAAGACAATCGACGAGTCTGGGGAGTAAATCGAGAAGCAAGAACAGTCGATTGCAACCGCGAGATCCGGGATAATCCCGGATGCCCTCACGTGTCCGTCAAAACGTGCAGCGAACAAGGTCTGCCGGTGCAATTGGCTCTCGCTTCGGCCGTTGGATTGTAACGGAGTTTCGGGCGCGTCGCGTCGCGCGTGTGTCAAGGCGCATCCGCATGTCGGTCGCATCCTTTGGCACGCGTAAATGCACAGCCCCGATGCACATGCAGCTACCTACCCACACGGCACGTTCCCTCACGACAGATAATCGATACACGGGACAGGAGAGAGCATCGATGATTCCTGTCATTAGCTCGCTACGACTTCCGATCTCGGGCCGGCAGCAATTTGCGCGCATCGATCCTCCCCGTCCAGTAATTAAAATCTGCAATCAACAGACCGTAATCTTGAGGAAACGTATCGGGAAGGCCGAGCCTGTAAAAAGAATCGGATATGCGTTTTTGTGAAATCTGCTGCATGTTGCTGCAACACGTGTAATTACCACTAATCGAGTTTTTTCAAAGGAAATGCAAACGTACAGACGATTTTTGAATTAATGAACAAGCTACAGTTTTGTACAATGTGGGAAATGATGGCCTCAATTATTCGTGAACTCGAAGATTTTTCAAAATGTTGCAAATATTTTCTTTACAGAAGGAAAATACATATGAAACGGCAATTTGCGCGGTCAATTTGTCGACAATGGTTGCCAATAGAAGCAACGGATGTGCCAAAAACTTTCTCCCGAAAAATCGCGGCGAACGAAATCGAGCTGTAGAAAGCTTGGTTTCTATTCGAAACTATCTTGTTTCGCCGACGATGTTTTCGCCCGCAGTCGCAATTACGAACACCTGATTCTCGTTCTTCGCCGTTTCTATCGGTATTCTGTTTAGAACGCAACGATTTCCCCGGTCGAATGACCAAGAGGCTCCGCGCACCTCGACTGCCCCGCGTAATAAATCAAACGCATAAACTTTCGAGCAATTTTTCCCTTAGCCGCGCCGGCTGAGATACGAAATTGATTTCCCTTCCGATGGAAAATTCTATTCCCGCGAGGTCACGTTTCCCTAATTACCCCCCAGGGAGAGAGAGAAAAAGAGAATTCGGATCGGTCCGCCGGGTAGAGGATGTGGGGAACATCTGTTAGGAAATCGAACGATTTCCGAAATTGAATCAAACCAAAGCGGAAATTGCGTAATCGCGCGAGAGGCGGGGACGGGACGTTTCACGTGGACGAATATACGGGGTGTCTGGCGCTGGTGTATGCAGTCCACTTTCCCGGAAACCACTGGACACACCAAAACGTTTTCCTTGCACGAATTACGTGTTAATAGACTGCAAACTTTCTAACAGAAGCAAACTTTTTTATAGAATTAATTTAACATCTTGCGATGATGTGCATCGTCGATGCCATACGTTTGTTCTATTCATTTTTATAGTGACGTATTTATTATTTGTATTTTCTTGATCATACATTTATCATTTGTATTTTTCTAGTCTGGTGTCAGTTTACAGCTAAGGTCTAACATGACATTTTATTGTTCCGTCAATTCTTTAGTAGCCAATGAATTTCTTTATCGCAGTTCTGAGTTCGTGACTTGGAATATCCTAGTCGCGCAGAAAATCTGCGTTCACTGAAAAGTTTAAATATTATCCCAAATAAACTCGTTTATTGTCAGAATATCAGATTCATCTCGAATAAACTAGGCGGTTAGTTTATAAAATTTTATTAACGGGAGTGGTGTTCAAATTAATTTTTGTATCTATTTCATATACCCATAAGCTTTCGAAAAGTCTTATATTCTAATAAGTAAGACGAATTAAAATTGCGGAACCGTTAATACATATGAAATAATGCACGTGTATTTAAATACACTGTGTGTACTGTGTGTACTTAAAATTGCATGTACTGAAGTACGTGTACGTGAAATAAACGTGAAATATAGATCTCTAATTTGTTCCCTTCGATCAGTTTAATTTGTCTAGAACGAATTTTTGCGAGTCGAGTGCAGAAACTTGGTCCAGACACCCTGTAGATAGGCTTCACCGAAAAGCACCATCGGTAGTGTCCGGCAGTCCCCTGGGTCCCCCTATGGACCATGCTCCCAGTGTTCCACCTGGATGCCCGAGACCGGAGAGCACGTTGGATTCGGCGCGCATTCGAAGCGTGTCCGCCGGGCAAACGCGACTCGAATTCGCGCCGATCTTACACACGCTCCCTGAGCCGAAAGCGTCGTTCCGGAACGATGTGGACCGTGACGTGGACTGTGTCCTGACCCGTTGACGGGACCGAAAGCCCTAAAACCCTGCAACTCTGCTGCTTGGATCCTGGCGCACCGCGATTATTAGAGATCGCCGGGCCAACTCGTCCGAAAAGTGACGTTGTTTGCTTAGGATCCCGCTGACATGCACGCTACCCTTGCAGACGGTCGAACTCCGTCTGCCAATTCTTTAAATCGACGTCCCTCTTACCGGCTGGACCTCATTTGACCAAGATATTTATTGATGGATTTAATACTGTAGAGCTGTCTTAAAACCATTAACGCTCAAATTATTATTTTTTAGATTTTATTATACAGTAATGACCACCCTTCACCAATTTTGATGACCTAGAAATTTGTTGTCAAGGTCATCATTCTAAACAACTTTTTCCCACATTGCCGCCGTTCGGCTTTAATTTCTGAGATATTCCCATAAAACCGCTGCTGCTACCAGAATTGATTCTGCACACATTTCTTCGTAATAAAAGGCAATAAAGATAATACGTAAGTTGTATTTCTTTTGTTTCTTCGTGTTTACAAACTGAAACGTGAGACATCCAAAAGCATTCTGCCTTGATACTGCGAAAATGAACCCCAACCTAATCCCAACCTAACTCAAACCAAACGAAAAAGCACGAAAACTACTTTTATAAATATCTTGAAAACAAAGACCAAACGGTGGCAACACGTACAGGAAAAAATTACCTAGAATTATCAAAATCACAATATATTTGATGTGTACCCATTTCTATATGATTACCTTCTGCTCTAAATTGTTAGTGTTTATATACTTAGCTTTGTCTTTATTATTACTTGAATTTTTGCAATATCGAATTGTTCTCTTCTCTAATTTTACTAACATATATGTATCTCCTTCGGCAGCGAGAGCCCGAGGTAAAACGAGATAAGTTTAAACGTATAGCGTAGATCGTATTCTTCGCTCAGCATCCGTGAGGAATGTATCAGATTGACACGAGTCTCGAGCGAGTGTGTTGGGTAACAAAAGCTCGCCACACATTTTTCTTTTCCGTGTGCCCGATATACGATTCAATTCCTCGAAGAAAAAGCTGCGAGCATTTAAAAAAGCTATGTCCCCAAAGATTTAAATCGTCGAGCGTCCTCGGTAGTGCGTCGACCCCGCACCGGTCGTAAATCGACCGGAGTGATCGTCCCTGGTGGAAAATAAACGGACGGTGCTCGTTTCGCGGGATAATCGATGGTAGACAGTGATTTTTCCGAGCGGGTTCGCAACAAGTGAACGAGGGAATCGTCGCTTCGAGGAGCGAGATCTTGGAAAACGAGACACCGAGAGACCGATTCGAAAGTGCAAACGCGGTCTCGGGGGGCTCGGAAAGAATGCGGAGAGACAAAAGACAACTCTCGGAAAAATATGTATCGCGGAGCACGCACGATTGCACAACGGCTTACGGCGGCTGGGCCTCGAAGATTGTCGTTTTGGCAGCCGGCCAGAGGCCGGGGCAAAGTTCGGCATTTTCGTTGCGCCCGGTATAATAACGCCGCTACCGGCTGCCTTAGGAATTCTGCAGGCTTTCCAGCCTCCGCAGAGAGATCCGGCAAAAGAGAGAGAGAGATACGAGTGGCTTTAGACTGATGGTCTACGCGCGTTTACCAAGCCATACGGGGTTAGATCTCCACGTGCTGTGGCCGGTGGCAGTGTGCGCGCGTCGAACGCCGGTCGATCGCAGAGAGTCGAGAGGGTCCTCGAAGGTTAAGCCGCTTTCCAATGTTGGTCGAGCACGCCTGTACACAGCGGCACTATTAAATCGACGACCTCACGAAAAATTCACCCCCGTTCACTCGTTAAAATCACGGAGACCCGGCGACGACGATGCTTCCACCTTCGAAGCTCGCGCCTTCTTTGCCGATCCTCTTTCGCGTCTGTAGGGTAACTGCACCAGTGAATGAACATTTAAGAAATTGTTCAGGAAAATATTTTATTTAAAAAAAAACTATGTGAATTAAAGGAATCTCATATATGCCAAATAGCTCCCTATACTTCATTTGTCAAAAATAAATGAACACAAATACAATGAAATTATTATTATTCTTCTTTATTAAACGTTAAATCAAAAATATGAAAAATACCAGTCACTGAACAGTCTACATTCTAGTAATTGAATAATGCTAGTCCAATCAATGAACAAAATTACTAAACAATATTCTCCTATTTATTTAACTCTTTAATCACAATTTTATCGCTAGTATGCCGTCCGGGTTAAAATTTGTTGAAATATACAAAAGCGTTCATTTACTGGTGCCCGTTCATTCACTGGTGCAGTTACCCTATGACGATTCGCCAGTGCTATGGTTTGTCTGAACACGCTGGTCACCGATCTCAACATTAACCATCGCAATTATTACCTTGTATATCGCGAACTGTCCGGTTTTAAATTGTAGGGTCAGCTGCTAGAGGGAGCTATGCCCCATGACTCGCGCTTTGCAAGTAGCAGTAATAGTTTTCCTAATCAATTGAGATAAAAGGAAATTAAAGTCTTCGAAGGGGCTTAACGAGGACCCGGCGCTTTTCGTTGATCCCAGAGTAAGCTTCTCGCAAATGCGTCGTTCTTTTCTGCAGATTCTTCGGGAAAACATAGTGTCCTCGTACGAAAACAGCGATACACACTAGTCTTCTCGGAGCCATCGCCGGATCCACCAGTATTTTTTGGAAAACCACCTCGTCCATTATTCAACGTGGCGCGCGCGGGCGACGTCGTCGTAACAATCCCGGGGACACATTCGTATAAATTCTCCGGGCTCCGGGAAGGGAGACGACGAAAAAAGGAGCCGGGAAAAGCGGGTGAAGAAACCCGCTAATTGACGTCCCACGAGAGAGGCTACGTTGTTTCTCTTTGGGAACAACGACGACGGGTCCAGGTCGTCCACGAGGCTGCGCAGGGTCCGGCGCGACGCGGCGGCATGGTGTGACGGCCAGGCTTCGTTCGTTAATTATCCGGACGCAAAAAGGAGAGACCGGGTGTTGTAGCGTCCCGGGGTAGAAAAAAGAGAAAGCGTCGAAGTTCCCCGACGAAGCGGGAAATTAATTAGACGCGAGAGGGTGAGGAGGGGCGAGGAACGTTCTCCAGGAAGAAGCCGCTTATTCTCCAGGTAATTCGTCACGTGGACGTTTACGCTGGGGGTTAAGGGGTGCTATCCGAGTCGGGGGTGGCTCCGGGGGTGACTGACGAGCTCCTCCAGGAACTACAACGACGTCATCCGGCAGCAATTTCAGCAACACTCGAGACAGAGGCTGTGTGGGCCTGCTGGCGTCGTCGCGAGCGCCGTATCCTCTCCGGCGAGCAGCCATAAGTGGAGATCTCTCGAGTGCCACCGCACGCACAGAGTCTCTCCATCGTTCGGTCGATTTGTTACCGGGTTTTCTCTCTGTGTCTCTCTCTCTGCTCTCTTTCTCTGGTACGTATCCCACGGCCACTCGTCCGCCACGATTGGCCGGCGCTCGTTACGGCTAAATATAACAGAATTTCATTGGAACCGGTCGTTGATTGCTCCTCGAGGACTCCGCGCCGATTAGAGGGACCACTCGCGCGAGAGGAACAGCCAGACGAGAGAGTGGCTCGTCGGCGAAAAGTTGCCGTGATTTTCGGGAGCTAATCGGAAGCAATCGAGACCCGAGGCGCGCCGGGATTCAAGCAGGATTTCCCGCCACTAGGAAACTCGTTTGCATACATATACAGCTCGCTCGTTGCGCCGAACAATGGCAAAGTCGAAATTTATTAGCAGGGATTCGCGTAGTCCGCCCTCGTTCCAGGATTAAGCCTCGGGAATCCACGGAGCTTCGCCGACGCTCGGCCATTGATAAATCGTGCGCTGATTCTCGATGACGTCGGACACCGAATTCTAAAGACCGGCTACTTTGTGCACAAGTTTATTTTGGTAACCTCCTTCACACCTCGGGGGAACGGCCGTGCCAGGTTGCGAAATATCGCGAAGACGCACATGTGTCTTCTGGCAACAAGGAAGTGTCAGCCGGATGATTGACGCGGAATCACCTGTTGTACGAGCGCCAGTTGGAAAGGTATCTTTTCGACGTCTGAGAATTGACTATTTAGGAAATCTTCGGATTCACACGAATTTTTCGATTCTACCATTCTCTTGGCGAATAATTGATAGTCATTGATGGATTGAGATTTTTTATATATTCGTTACGTTTGCAGATTTGTGGATTTTATATCGTATCTATCCGATTTCTAAAAATCATTTAACTGACCTACTCTTCGAACTGTAAAAATTCAGAAACTCGAAGGGCAGATTATTTGGACAACCGAAAGACAATACAGGAAAATTCCCTATTACCGCGACTGTTCTTTTCCTTCCAGAAAACAAGACTCGGTGGGATATATTTATAACGAAAACGCGACGTCGTCACGGTGAATTGGGTGATGTTTGTGAAGATCGTCGTGTTCCAACTTTCACTGTTGACTGTTTTCAGAGATTTCTACTTATTGAGAACACAGTCACTTTATGTAGCCAGAGTAACGTGCCGTAGCAAAGGTTTTTGCCGTGATTGCTGATACAGGATTCCGGGGGTCTTATACGTATATTATACATATAGTAATGAATTATCTGGTATTGAGGGTATAAAGATTTGGGACAGTTGCGTCATAAGTATGACGCAACGTTTTGGGACTACTGACGGTACAACGTATCTGGACGTTGAGTCACTTGGGTCTGAGGACGTGTTGTGAGGATGGGAATCTGGGTCTTATCGGGTCCTGATATCGTCCAGAGACAATGTATCGATTACATAGAGCACTCTGTTGGCATTGTTCACAGCGGAGTCGTAAGAACAGATAAATTATGCTCGCTGAATGATCTACCCGGCGACGGTTGTGTCGCGGTTTCGCATTGGGCGGTCTAGTGTTCCACGGAAACGTCGCAAAGGGATGGTTCGCGAGTATTTATACGCGGACGACGCGACACGCTGATTCACCGAGAGTTATTTTAGAGCCCTCGCCCTTAATTACTCACATTAGGGCCATGAAATCCGGGAAAGCGACGAAAATAGGCCAATCTGCGGTTGACGACTCGATCGATCGCTAATCCGAGTTAAAGTCCGCAGTGGCGAAGCTTGCCGATATAAGCTGATAATCGCCGGCGTGTCACTTGACCCCTGATCTAGGCAACTTGCAACATTTCTTGCGAAGAACGTGGTTTACACCTTGGATTACTTGAAAATACGTAGTTGTGGACAGAAAGGGGGAGAAATGATCGAACGATCGGGAAACATGGAAGCTTTGATCAATATTTGCGTCGATTGCTTGACTTGTTGTTCGCTGTTCAATCGCGAAACTCTTTCAGGAAGCCTTGCGTTTCCTCGATGTAAAGTGGAAAAAGTATGACCGATTGCAGGAGTTATTGTTTTCCGAGCAGGAGCCAGTGTTTGCTCCAGCGCGACTGCTTCGTCAACAAGTTCTTGCGCCACTTATAAGTTCCGAACGATGCGGCCATGCTTTCTATCTGCCCCGATAATTCTTCTTCTGCTGCGTCCTAGCGGGGATCAGCAGTTCTGGAGAACCGTTGCCAACACACGCTTCCCTTATGGCTTCTGCATTGTACCGAATTAATTGGAAAATAGTGCAATTTGTACAAGCTATTAACGCTAAACCTACTTTGTTAAATATGGCTAGTATGTACAGATTGAATTTTGTTAGATTTTGTACCATTTTTATTGTAATATATCCTTGAATAAACAAATCCATTGAATCGATTCTCATGAAGGCATTTTTATAATTTCAGTAATTGTGAAATGAAAAATCTGAAACCGGTCATTTGACCGACGGTGGTAGGTTTAGTGTTAATCAATTTCACTGTACTTAGGCAAATAACCTCACGATAGAAAAATTGTCGGAAAAGTCAAGAAAGGAAAAATAGTGTTATACAGAAATGATGCCGCGATCATGTGGAACCACTTTGTAGATTAAAATAACTAAATTCTTGGCTCTTGCTCTACTATCACCTGACCAATCATCGACGTTTAAAACCGCCCACTTGGTCCAAACTCCTAAAAACACAAGATTTCAGAGGCGAAGAGTCCAAGAAACATCCTTTCGTTTAATTGTTTCTCGGGAGGTTGCAAAGCCCACGCGCGAAGTTAAACAATTTAGTGTCCCCCAAAGACACTCTCTTTTCATCCGTGATTCGGTTCTGCGATTCCGTGCCGCAGAGAAAATAAATATCATGGCGGCGCGTGTAAATTAGGACAAATCCGCGCGAGCAAATGCGGGAACGTTGTAAGCGACGGTTTGTTTTCTTTGGAGTTGCATAGAGAGGGGTCCAGGACGGCTCGTGTACACACTTCGTAATGCATTCTTTCAGCGGCTAACATTATCCGTCGTCCTTCGGAGCCATCGAGCTCGTCGTTTTGCCGGAACACGAGCGAGATCGCGCGCCGATTCCGCTCCCGGCGCACAGCGATCCAGGCAGCCGATCTGGCAGTTAATTTAGTAAAAAATATCTTGTCTCGTGTCAGTAGATAAAACATCTACGTTACATTCTGAATTAATGATATTTAATTTAGAAAAATATTTAAAAGACCTACGTTGTTATACCTTAAAACTTTTACATAGTGCTGACATACTTTCATTTGCAACATTGTTTTCGATTTTAAGGAAAAATTGTTTGGGAGAAGTTTCGTTACTTTGACGGGATATAATTGCTAAAAACAATATCATTTTTAACGAGATTTCAAGATCTATATTTTCTAAATGAAATACTTTTTGTTGTCCAAGAAAATGGCTCCCGTCAATGGACCGAGCGACGAGTTAAACGCTTTTTTCCCTGTCGAGGCACACGAGCCTCGTTGTAAATATCCAGCGAAGCGTCGATGGCGCGATTATCGCGGTGAATCCCTCTCGCCGTCAATGTTTCCTCTTTTTTTTTGTTGTTATTTTCGCGCTCCACAGGCTTCCGGGTGGAACGCGCACGCGTTCGTATTTCACGCAGGATTTATACTAGCAATCCATTTCGGAATCTAATATTCGCCGCATCAGTTTTATCGCGGGCTTGATTAAATTGGTTCACAGACGCGCGGACGCCGCACCGCTCGGCGCGGCGCCCGTTGTTTGTCGACGCGCCGCGCCGCGACGCTCGACACGATACCAGTTCCGCGGAAATAGGAAAAATTCCTTTCTTAGTGGCACTGCTGATTGCTACCGTGTTTCAACCCATGTTCCGGACAAGAATTTCTCCGGCTAATGCGACATTCATATCTGGTGGAACTAAAAGTAGTTTTACAGCTAGCATTGATATTGAATATTATAATTCTACTTTAATTTATCCGCGATCTCACGGGGTATTACTAGCACACAAAAATCCAGCGGTTTTCCACGAATAACGAGTCTCTCGTTGGCCAGGTGTTCGTAGACATTTAAAAACGTCTGAACGTTGAAATCGTGTAGCGTTTCCTAAATTCATTAATTCCTCGGCGTTTACGTTCCATAAATTTTTGCCTCGCCCCTCTCGCGTGGGAACGTTTATTTATTCACGTTAATCGTTTACACGGCAGGGGGCCGACGTATCATCTCTACCCTTCTCGAAATGATTTTCGACGCGTGCTCGCTACGTGCCACCAATTAATTCCGCTCGGAATTATGGATGTAAAGTACGCATCGGCGAAACGTTCGCCCGCTAGCTCGCGAGCAGAGCAGAGTTCTCGAAATAACGCGGACACGGCTGCCACCCGGCACGCCCCGATAACTCGTAAAAACGCCGATCGTAATTCGCCGGGAAAAGCGCGCGACTTTTATTAATCCCGGCGAATTTATCCGCTCGGTTGAGCTTGTAATTCTTGCCAAGACGCTCGAGTATTTTTGCACCGAGCGGAATTGGCGGCGCGAACGAGCGAGCGAATATGTGCGGCCACACTCCTGGTTACAAGTCCTCGCGGAAAGATCCCGATCCGGTGCATCGCGTCGCGTCGGCTGGAGGAACATATCGCTGCCGACACCGTAAACATTACATCAGGAGCGAACCGTGTTACATCAACATCCACCGGAATGTCCAAGTAATGTGTCCTAACGAGAGTACATTAGCCGCGTGTCAACATCGCGTTAACACGTGCAACGGTACATCAACGCCGCACACAACGCATAGAAACGCCTATACCAGAACGGAACCCAGCGCTGTATCAACACCGAGGACTGTATGTTTGCAGCTTGTAACCGCCTTATACAATTCCGGAGGTCGGGCACAATTAGACCAGCGTTGAAAGTGCGAGAATCGAGCTCGCACAGATGAGAACAGTAGGGGAAAACGCAATCGTTTTTCATGTGGAAAATTGCTGCTGAGATACGAACATATCATTCTCAAATAGACAAAATGAATTTTACCCTGATATTTCTACCCTGTACTAATTTCTTAAATACCTTTAGTCTTGGCGACCACGACGATAAACATCGTGGCCGCATATACAGTAATCTCGCGATCTATGACCAGGGATGCCTTTATGATCTATGACAAGAGCTTACCCATTCCACTGCCGGACAACGCCGTGCCGCGTCGCAGAGCGGCGATGATTGATCTCGGCTCGGGTATATCGGTGTGAGCACCACACATTGACTCAAATGAATCGAATTTTCAAGGTCCTTAATTTTCATTATTTTGTTATAGGACTGTCACTATCTTATTTCTGGTGTTTTTCTGATTACGACAATACCAAACACGATATAATTCCATCCGTATTTAGTGGTTTAATCGACGATGGGAGTTTTACTTACAATGAAGGACAGCGTGTTGGAAAGAAAGAGACGCGGACATTTAAACTGCGTCGACGACGGCGACACGCTCGGTTATCCGATCCGTGTATCATTCTGTCCTTCTCTATGTTCGGCACTCTTTTGAAGTCACGGCGCGATCGATTCCGAGAAAAAAATAGCATACCCTTTACGATCTATGACATTTAAAACCCCCGTTTTCTGGACATAGATCGAGAAATTACTGTATCATCTCACGATGTATCGTTCAAGGGTAAAACTATGGAGTTCGCATCAGTAAATTGCACTAACTTCAGAAAATTAATTCTGTTTACTCTGAAGAAATGGTTTTGGAACGAAGGTAACTCGTGACAGCTCGCAGGAAAAATTTCTTTCGCACCTAATCGGGAGCAAGTAACGCTGAACGGTTCCATAAACGTTGCCGGGTTCAGTTGGAAGGGTGGAGGCACTCAGTAGATGAGTCTTCGGTCGATCCGGTCGAGCGTTTCTCGCTTTTTCCTGGCGGATCAGCGCTTCCGGTGTCCTGGGAATTAAGTTTGCGTCGGACTGTCGCGTCACGTTGAATCGCCGGCCCCCGGTGCGTCGTTCTTTCCCCCGGATTAACGTTCGCAACTGACCGATCGACCGTCCCCGGAGTCTGTCGCTAACTTTCATAATTCATCGGCAGCGTAGCAACCCTTTCCGGCTTAGCCGAGCATGAGCAAGAGCAACATAAGCGCGATGAGACGAAACGAGACGAGCCGGAACGGTGACGCTTCGCTCAACGCGTCGAATCAAACTCTAATCCCATCTAAATCGGGACGGTGTAATAAATCCGGTATGATTTAATTACGACTCGTCGCGGTGCCATTCCGAAGTATTTAACTTAATCACGGATGTAAATGCCACCGCCATTAATCTCGGAAGTTGCTGCCGGCTCGCTGCCCGCGTTGGGGTTCTAATCAATTTCTTCCGCTGGATCCGAAGACACTAACTCTCCCGGTAACTTTCGCTGCTGAAGCGACTGGAACTTAAATTAAGTCTCCCCGCGTTGGCTCTCTTAGGGCACTCGATCTTCTGTATTTATGTTATTGCGCCCTGTTAACTCTAGCGTTGCGGATGATAACTTCATAATGCTCTGGCTGCGTTTTCATCCCTAATCTGCGAACCTCTCACGCCTTCGAACACGTACGAAGCAATACTCTATAGACCTCTAACACCGTTCGTGCAACATTCAAAAAGCAGGGACATATTTACTTTGACGAGAACCAATCAATCCTTATGGCATGGAGCGAATAACAACGTGATTGGAAAAGGTCTAACGAAAGTGTAATACGATTATCCGAAGAGGGGGGTAGTTGGTTGAAGCACTGGCACAGATTCCGTTTTACATTTCATCGGTGCGTTTTAATATTTATACGCCACCCCCTGCGAGACATTAAAAGACAGTAAGATCGATATTGTTTACGAGAGCCAGAGGGGGTTGCACGGGTCCCCCGGGGCAATTAGATGAGCGCGCGAACGAAGAAAAGGATAAACGGCGGGGTCAAGGCTGCGCAATCTAATTCCGACCCCATGCAAATCGAGGCCCTTAACTAGCTGACGTTTCAACCCTTGACACTCGCCCTCCTGTGCACGGGCTGGTAACGTAACATACCGTGAGCCTCTCCTTCGTTCGAGTCTCTCTCTCTTGGTGACTTAAATTAACCCCTCGGACGGTTTCCCGGTCCTCTTTCACCGGCGACACTCGTTATTTCCCTGTTTCCTGCTCCTGCCCTGGCACCCTTCTCCAGCTGGCCAAAGGGTTCGTATCAACGACCGGGACGAAATTAGTTGTCACGATAATGAAAAACAGCGGGCCGCAGTGTCGCTCCCGATTGCGGCGATACCGGAAGCTTTATTGCCGTCTCTAACCCTTTACGGTCGCATTTCCCCGGAAAAACAGTCGTTATGCTGCTCGATTAGGACTCTGCTGGGCGGTACATTAATTCTTTTTAACCCCTTAGCGCAGCGGTGAGATGAATTCTCCAAAACCTTCAGCCATTTTTAACCCTTAAGGGATTGGATGAAGTCTCTAAGGCTATTTAGCAACTTCCAAACCTCACACGCTCCCCTAAAGTAGTTGCTTAAAACACCCTAAGATAGTATTTCACTTTACTTTCTTGCTTCATGCTTAAGGGGGTAGAGTACCCACGTGACATTACTAGAATCTAACCAGAATATTACTAGAAAACAAGTGAAAACAGGGGTTTACGGGAACACACCTCACGTCGTCATATGATTATATTTTCAGCTGAGTGAGGGCTCATTCTAAAGAGGAAGGTTAAATGAAGCGCGCGTGGGTCCAACTTCAGTTACATTATGTTTATATCCAGTAATGTGACTGTCCAAAGTAGGGAAAACAAATGAAGAAAAATTCCGGATTTTCTAATGTATTTTTCGATCACAAAAAGATTTTTCCTGCTTATTTAGGGACCCACGCGCGCTTCGTTTAACCTTCCTCTTTCAAATGAGCCCTCACTAAACTCAATATAAAATCGTATGAGGATGTGAGGTGTGTTCCCGTGATCGCATTCAATTGTTTCCCAGATTCCCTTCATGAAGGGTGAGTAGAAGCAATTTTAGTTCAGCTACTTGGACGAGATGGCGCTTAGTCAGGAGAATTATTAGCGTAGTTTCTTAACAACAAAAGTGTAAAGGGCATGAAGCCACTCGGATCCATTAATAGCAATGAAGATAATGCTTAAAAGAAAAGAACCTGTAATTATAGCGAAATTGAAGAGTTAGATAGATGCAAATCAATGCACATGTATGTTCATCACTGTTGCCAAATTGGTTTTTCGCGCGGGGGTTGATCACACTGAAAAATACCATGGTCACGTGGGTACTCTACCCCCTTAAAATACATGTATATAAATTGAGAAGCATCTTCAGTATAATGTTTCACGGATGTACATTTTGAAACACGGGTTTCTATAAATATTTTAAGGAGAAATCATTGAATAGACTTTTTTATTCAAACACATTTCAGGTTAAAAGAGAAACTACTTCTCACGAGGCTACCTGTCAACGATTAGCAACGTTTCATAAAACTTATGAAACGCAAGTGGTTCGATGAAACAACGGAGATGAATTTACGCTTTCCAAACGCATCGCTGCGTTCGGTGAAGACTTTCTTCTGCCACTCAGGATTTTCCATCGCGACTTCAGTTTCCCGAGGTAGTTTCTAATTGTACAGCGAGAATAATTTCTAAAGAAGCTCGCCCGGCGAATAATAATTTTCTTGTTGAACGCGCCGGCCATGCTAAATGAGTCAGCGATGGAAATCGCTGTCATTCAGACGGCTCTTTAATCGCCGGAAGTGCGGGAAAGTTTCCACGTTTTGAACGCGCGCGCGTCCGGAGGTTCATTGAATTCGCTCGGATCAGATCAACGAGTGGAAACGGTGTCAGGGCGTTAATCAGAGCCTGACGAATCGTTACACGCAGTATCGAGGCGAGCAAACACGCGAAAATCGAGTAGAAGCGAGTTGAATCGAGTTCAGAGAATGCAGCTTCGACGCAGCCGTTTCAATCGGCGGCGTTTCAACAGGCGAAGCTTTTCCCGAAGAAAGGAAAAGCAAGGGTGGATGGAAACACCATTACCATAACAAAGAGGCCGCGATCTCGGGAGACTCTCGATTCTCGAGCCCTCCTTTCGCTCCCTCTTGTTCCTCGCCGTGGTCTCTACAACCCTTGACTATCAAATTAGGAATACAAAAATTTTATTACACGCTGATTCTTCGGGAAACTCCTTCGTCAGATTTACCACGTCGCCTTGTTTAAACAAAAGCGACATTATTTCTTTTCATGTTTAAAAGTCCGTAGTAAAAATAGATTAAAATAGATAAAGAATTATCCCCCAGAAATAAATGGCTAATCAGGCAAGAGGAACTCGATTAAAATTTTCTAGAAGTTCATCGGTGTAGCGTCGCGTCGTTACATGGAAACAAAATCGAAATTATTCCGCGATTCACAGTGTACCGTTTCGTCGCTGTCGGAGACATCGAAACTCCGCGGAACAAGAATTCCACGGTTTCGCGAATCGATGGACGAATCTCTCGCGATTCGCACGGTCTCGCAACACCTGGAAATTAGTCGTGTGTCCTTAGGCGTTCGGGGGTTGATTAACGAACCCGCGAGCAACGCTTGTCGCCGGGATTATTCGCTCGCGAATTCACCGTTCGCCCGAGGTCGCCTGCGTGTTCGGGATTAACGGCTGCTACGTGGGAAAGACTCGCCGATAATTCTTCGTCGAAAGGGTTACGCGTAGGACCGGAGGCTGCCGGCGGCGTTTATCGCACATCCCGCCCCGGAAATAATTAAATTTCCAAAACTAATTACGCCTCGTTGCAATTATAACTCCGGCGACATTCATCCGTGAACGCCCACCCCGTCTCGAACCATCGTGACGCGGGTGCGGTGCTGGCGGTCGAAATCGTTTCCACCCTTCTTTCCAAGGCTGTAAAACACGCATGTCGCTGTATGTTTGCGCTCGACCGTCCGCTTCCCATTTGCCGGTCACGCTCTCGCTCGAAATATCCGCCCCTGGTCATCGAGTTAGAACCGCTAACTATTTTTCACGGTTTTGGGAGAATTGTAATACCCCCCGCACACTTTCGGAGATTTTTATAAGCTAGGAAAGCACACGAACGGCCTGTACAGATATGTGAACCTTACAAAGAAAGTTTACTAAAATGAAGAAATAGTTAGTCGACATTTTTCACGCTTTTACTTCTCCCGAGTTCTGCTTGCATAGTATTTGTGCATTTCTTCGTACCTCTTACCTGTATTTCTCGCGAGACGTAGACTTGAGATACTTTCACCGGGAAACTAGTTTCAATTTAACGTAGTCCACAGTGTAAAGATAGCTAATAGTAAACTGAGCAATTCAATATATTCAATACATAATTTGCTACTAAAAACAATAAGTACCCTGTGAGTTTCGACGTTAAAATTAGGACATTAAAATGACCAAATTATTGCATCATTTTCACCATATTAGGAATTTCTTAGGCACTGTAAGAAATTTCTCTCGCATTTTCGATTAAAATAATTCTAACAGCGAGAAACAATGAACTTCATTGAACAATTCTACGTAGAAACACTCCCAGCATCTCAATGATAACGGATTCGGTAAGTTTAGTCCTGTAGTTCTCCAAACAAGAGTCGCGTGGGCAATTCGCGCAAGTAGAAAATTCGAATGGTCTCGTAGGCGAATGTAGTCGGCATCGCACGCGTAGGCCGATCAAATAAATAAGCTGCAAAGGAGGTAATATTCTTTTTATCGCGGTCCAACTACGAAGAACATTGAGGACGGGTAATAATAGTTTGATTCGATCGCCGGGGTTTATTATTGCAGATCGTCGGGGCCGTTTGCTCACGCCTGTTCTACAATTACCGAGTGCTTCCGCGTAGATTTCCGCGATTCTCGCCTGCGGAAACTCCCAACAGTCTCAACAAGAATGGCTCTAGAGCTTAATTCGCACTAGCACGATTCGCGAGAATCCTCTCTACCGTCGCGCATCGCGTAGCAGACGACACTTCAGTGTCAATGATCCGACGGCGGCTGCGCGAGTTGAAAAAACGAGAAAGAAAAATGCTCGACGACGCTTGGCAGACGAGTGGCCAGGACAGGAAGAAGTTTTCCTAACAGGAATATAAAACCAAAAAGAGAAAAACCGTTCCCGCCGCGACGCGCGTTCGCTAACGGTGCTTCTGATCGCGAACAACGCGCGGATGTGTTTGTCGACGACAACGAATGAACAGGCGAGCATGTTCGCGCGCATATTCAAGGAACGCCGCGCCGCGCGCCGTTCCGGTGACGCATGAGAAACTTTTGTAACCGAGCCGCCCAGATTTGTATTGCTTCGTTATGCACCGACAACGTCTCGAGCACGAGGCTCGGCCAGATGTTTACAATGTGCGGATTTTTCCTGTATGAGCGGACCACGATGAATGGAGGCGTGCCGCGTGTAATTAACGCTCTTTTCCGTGGAGATCGCTCTCACAATCGTGGAAACGTGGGAAATCGTAATGTTTAGATTGATCCTCCTGACTACCTGCGTACAATGAGTCATTCGCTGAATCTTAAACGGCACTGGAATCGTGTACGTACTAGTTTATACAAACAGATTCCGGTGAAAATCAATGAAAATATACATCGTTACAGACAGAATCAACGAAGCTGAGATTGAGTAAAGTACTATTCGCAGTGCGAACACTATAATGCGCGGTATCAGTGCACTTGGCACCTTTTATATTAATATTTATGGCATTATGAATTTTATTGCGACCGTGCACTGTATTACGTATGATTCATTTGTGTGCATCGACCGTAAATTATTCAGCAACAGTACTGTTTTCTGATCTACAAATTTTACAGTTTATTCAGATGTATTATTGACTAAATGTTCGCACGATTTCGTTAACGATCCGTGCAGTGCTACGTTTTGCAATTATTTCAGCATACGTGAATAAACAGTGATAGAAATAATATGAAGAGACATACAAAGAAATACTGCACCAATGTTCCTGCCCACTCAATGCTTACGAGCAATAAATGCATTAAATGTCCCCGTAGATTTTCCAGTTATTCCCACGTCTCTTCGGTAGCGTGCATGAACAGACACTGTCAGTGCAGTAGATTAAATATACGAGCACAATAACTCCAATAATTAGACAGTGAGGTTCCCCCGCGTTTGACAAACAGCGCTGAGCAAACTGCCCCACTCTCCCTCGTGTCGTTCGAATCGAACCAACCCCCTTAACATGTTTTTGTCACGGTTGCCATTATGCTAGTGCCCCGATTGGGTTTTCAGTAATTCATGTAAGTGTGTGGTGTGCTGGGAGTGGTTTTCGACGAGCCGGAAAACCCACCCCCGATAAACCCTCACCCCAAAAATCGTCTCCTTCGTTGGTTATCGAAGCCACTCGTTCAACGAGACTCTCGTCGAACGAGGAGAGCAAAATAAAAAGCAGCGAAAGCTCTCGCGAGTCTTTTGTGCGCTCGATCGAGGGGGTTGCTTTTGTGCCACCCCCGCGTCGCCGGATTTCTGGACGCGCGTTTCGCGATTGCGTTTTCACAAATTAATGGCCGTCCGCGGTCGGACCACGCGCGAATTCTAAGAACGGCTGCGGACGACACCGTGAAAAATTTATCGGGACCGGCGGCCGCCCCCTAGCGGCCAGCATCTTTTCAAACGGATCTTCACAAAAGCTGTCGCTCCCCGGAGCTTTGTCTGGCCCCCGACACCGCTCTGAACACTCGCCCCCTATCCCTGTTCATGAATCTTTGAGGATTCGTCGCGTACCTGGCAATCGGACGTCTCCTTTTGTTTCGAATCGCCGTGTACCCTTGCCCCGAGTCCTTGGGGGTGGCTCTGCTGAAAGAATGATCGACGACGCGTCTGCCGCAACGCTTATCGATTGCCTTCCTGCCTTCTACAGCCCCTGCAATTTTAAATGATCCATATATTATTTCACTTCGTTTATCTTGATATGTTATATATATTCTTGATAATATCTCTCGAATAACTTCGCACCGTTGGAGGCGTTGAATACGTATACGAGTTTCATGGAGCTTGAAATAAAAGAAAAATTTTTTTTTTTAATTTATTAAGCATTGAAACCCTTCTGGGTTTATTATGCTTTACATGAATAGTATTAGTAAATACAGTAGTATCGAATACAGGAGTAATATAATAGGAATTCTATATTAATTAAATGAATATAACAGCAATGCCTGTTAACGCTTAGTGTGTAGGTTACAGTTTAGGAAAAAGGAGTGGATGCTAGTACAAGCTTTGATATTTGGCTTTGCTATAATTGTGTCTATCTTGAGGGGCAGCTGAAGGCCCATACTGAGCAAAGAACTTATTAAGTTTCGTCTTTGTGCATTGTACAATTCGCATTGTCATATTACATGAATCAGGGTTTCCCGACCCTGATTGCATTTACACTGGATGTCGTTGATAATACCTACCCGCTCTAGTGAAACAATAAAAGAAAAATAATACGAATAACGGATAACCGAAAGTTATCTTATCTTAAAAATTTTAGATAAATTGCCCATCTCTGAACGATACAACACCGATAGGACGGAGACGATGGAGGGAGAAACTGTGGAGAATCCGAATGAAAAGGAACGTTTACTTTAGATAGATCCCGAGTAGGTACAAATGGATCTATAGGTTTCGCGTCCCAACCACAACGATCAGAGTTCTTTCGATTTCTATCCTCTCTGGTCTAGTAAACGAGGCTTTGTTGTCGCCCGTGGGAAAAATGATTTTCCCCAGGGGACAGATCAGTAAGCGCCTTAACCACCGGCAAAGAAGTTTCTAACGAAGCCCGTTTCTCTTGTTCTGTTTCAGCGATCATGGCGCATTTCTTCTTCCTAGCTGCGTTCTTCTGGCTGAACACGATGTGCTTCAACATCTGGTGGACCTTCAGGTGAGTCTCTCTTTTGTCTGACCCATAGTTAAGCGACAGGGATTCCGTGACAGTGATTTCATTTGTACTGGTTCAGTTGTCTCGAATCGATGCGAGGCGGAACGAATTTGTCGATCGATCAGCTTAGTCGTAGGATTGCTTCATTCGAACCACGAATTTCTTCAGAAAGCATATACTGTAATAAATTATTATGAAATGCTCAAGACTAATTATTGTTAATTATTATACAAAGTTAGTTTGTTAGATTGCACTTTATGCTATAAGACAGGCATATCAAACTCGGTTACCATCACGGACCTCATTAAGTACATGTCGATCTGTTAATCTAGACCTTTCCGCAGGTTTATTACTTTTTAACGTTGAAAATAGTGATTCGTACATACAAATATGTGCTACCGAACATAAGTCAAATACGCCTAACTGCACATAACATATTGGGAAATCGCTGGACAGATTAATTCCAATTAATACCAATGTGTTAACAAGTATTCTTTATTAATGAGGCTACAACAAATGTTCAAAATGACTTCCTTGCGCACGAATGCACATTTCGGCTCTGTTAATTACGTTTTTGGTAGCTTCTTCTAATGCGGTCCCAGTTATTAATCCACATGCTTGTGTTATTTTAGTTTTCAAGTCGTTTATATCGCTGGGCGGTGTCTCATAAACTAGTTCTTTTGGTACGCAATATTCAAATTGTTTCTTCCATTTCTGACCTTGCATGACCTTGAAGGTCAATGTATAGTACATGGATGAATTCGTCTTCACACACGCTTTCATACGACATAAAAAAATGTATAGCATTCCATTTAAAAAATTGAAGGTCACCTTCATTTCTATAAAAATAATGTAAATAAAACAAAAATGCATATATCATTGTGTTGCGCATAAAAGACAGTACTATTTTTTCCTCTATCATTTTTTTCTAATATTTACTATTTACAAAAAAAATGCTGGCTAGTAATAGCGTGAACACCCCGTATATTTTTGTTTCGGTGTTCACGGAATCACACTGCATTTCGATTGTCGTCAACAGTTTCAACGATTTTGGTTAGGCCGCAGATTACTCGTCGATGGACCGCACGTTCGACATGCCTGTTATAAAACGTAATGAAAAATGATTCCTAACCCATGAAAAGTCTCGCGCATCGACTTAATGTAAATTACGAATTGTATTGAACCAATCCAGTCGAAATTAGACCACTTTCGCAAGCCAGATTCGCAAACGCCAACGCGCCAAGCGTTCAGTCAGCGCTCCGTGGACGGCCGGTTAAAAATTCTGAAAATCCGCGTGACGTTAATTGTCATGGAATTTCCGAGGCAAGTTAATGGTAACGTTTGATGGAGGGGGGACGTTAGTGTGGGTGTGTGCGAGATATCCCGAGACGTAACCCTGGATCGTGTACGCTGTCAATTAACACCGGAGGGCAGGTTATCGACCTGGCCGAGTTACGGCTCGCTCGTCCGCGTCGTCTTCGATCAGAAGGCCACTCGTTACTTCGCAATTATGCAATTGCCGCGCAATTACGCAACCACCGTCAGCAATTAATTCATCCCGTCGGCGAGTAAATCGCGGCCCGACGATACTCGGCCGGTAACAGTTAAGTGGTCGCCCGAGACTGTTTCTGCCCGCGAAAAACCGCTTCCGGGAGGCACCCCGTTGCCTTTTTTGCCGGTGAAGCCGCGAAGCCAGTCGGGAATAATCACGGGAAACGATCGGCAGAAACTCCGGCAAGAAACCCCGATACGCTACGCCGATAAATAATAACTATTAGCGATCACTCGTTCCGAGCGATCATCTGTTTGCCCAGTGATTTATTCGCGAGACGCGTACATGCCCGTGAATAAAAACGGCGAATAATTATAATTTATTCACAGGCCAGCGGCCTTTCGCTTAATAGACAACAACTATTCAGCGAGGATTACTTCGGCGAAAGGGGCAAATGCATATCCTCTGAGTAATTGCCGACGTACTGAAAGTTCACCGAGGAACTTTTTAGAAGAGTCAATGACTCTGCGGAATGCGGTTCGAACAGCTTTCTTACTCGCCGCAGTCTGCTCGGAAAAATCAATGATCCTAGAGGAATTGATTTCTGTACACCGTTTGCACCCTACAGCCCCGTGGAATCCGAAATTTATGCATTTGCTTAGGTTGCTTGGATTACAGTCGACGGGATTGCACAATTAGGCGCGCGAGGTCCGCGGTAGCGCGTATTTATTTATGAGCTCATCATTTTGCCAATAGATGGTTTAATAGCTCGTAAACCGAGACTTTGATCCTTTCACTGGGTACTTCTTGCCTCGGTGAAGAATGTAAAAAACAGTTAGCGTATTCACTGTGTAATTGTCAGCATTCTTAGCTGTTTTTGTCTGTCTAACTAAGTATCGTGGCGAAATGTTCCTGAAAAATAGAAAGTATTCTTCGATTATTAATTAAAGTGACAAACAAATTTATAGGTGCCACGAATGCGTAGTGATTGACGATTTATTAATAAAAATTGAGGACTCTTAGAATTAAAAATGGATCCAAGCTCATAGGTAATACAATTTCATTAAGATTTATAAACTGGAGAAAGGCTATTAATTGAATTGCTTCGATTTTGTGGGAGCTTTGGGGGTTGATATTCTGCATTTGACGTATAAAAGCGGAAAATAGTGGTCAGTCAAAGTAAGAGTCCAGATCGGAAGCAAAATTGGCAAGCGAATCGTTAGCGACCGGAGCAGGGAGAAGAAGCAGGGCGCCGCGCGCCTTGGTGAAAGATGGGATCAAGATCACTCGGTCGACTGGTTAATGCGATGCAACACGGTCGCCATAACGGGTCCTCCCTTCTTCTTCTGCTTCTTCCACGTCTTCGTCGATTTCTTCCATCCGATCCTTCTCGGGCCGCCTCATTTCTCACCTTTTTTCCTCGCCGACCCTCTTCGCGTCTTCTTCCCTCGCAGTCCTCTTCAACATCTCACTCTTCTCGTTCCAACCATCTGTCGAACGAACCTGTACAGTGTACACACAATTTCATTTTACGTTGATTTTATATCATCCCTCTTGTACAATGTTTCCAATCATTACTCCTTAATCCTTCAGTGCAACGAGAAAGAACTTTGTCGTCTACCTTATCTACTGTTTATCTTAATACTTCCCTGCATTGAAGAATAACTTGCTCGTCTATCAACCAAGTCCTCATTAAAGAGCGCAACTTCTTTTGCTTCTGATAAGACTGTCACTTAAAAGTTGTTTGAAAAGTGCTGCTACTAAAAGAAAAATTCGCGCAGTCTATTAACTGTCGTAACGTTCAATAAAACTGTATTCGATAAGAGCAAAGTAGAAACAGCGTTTATATTCAATCTCTCTTTACACATACCTCCGACTGAAGAGTCGAATACTGAAAGATTCATAACAGGGAAATAATATAAATCGCTTCCTGAATAATATTAGTGTTTTATTACCTTTTATATTAATAATTTTATTAATGCACTTCGATAACGTCTGTCGCATCTCCATACTTTCCTTTGAATCGCCGACCGAGCTGCGCCATCGTAAAATCCCGAAGCAATTAGCTCCGTCATACATAACTGATTATCCATCGATTATGCGCGGCCCGCAGGCCCCGCAATTATGGATTATAAGAATCGAAGTAGCTGGCGGCTTCGCGCGCAAAATTCAATTCGGGTTTTCATCCGTGCGTGAGACCACAGAAACTTCGCCGAACAACCGGAAATCGTCGGCCGGCTCGTTATTGCACCGCCGCTTCCTTTCCGCCAGCGGTTTAATTGCAGAAAAATCGGGTTTACGCTTGGACTTTGATATCCCATTTACCTTTTTATTACGCCCGGCCGTTTCTTCGTTGCTGCCGTGCGGAATTACGCGCAATTTCCCTTTTCGTAGCGCTTTATTGCCACGGGACCCGCCGGAATTCGCGGCATTCGCTCTTCCTGCGGACCTCTTCCCCTTCCAGTATAGTCGGCCCTCGTTGAAGAAGGCAAGAATTACTATTATTACTTCGAGTTTAACGACAAGGTTAACGCGCATATGTGTCCCATTGAACAAAACTTTTTTTGGCGATCTGCGCTCGTGTCTGAGGAGTGGACACAGTTCGAGAAGCAAGGTCCACAATATTCTCACTGTGGTGGTATTTATAATGTGTTGTTCAATTTATATAATAGATAAATTGATTTTATGGATTACAGTAGAAATGAATAGACGAAGTATAGAACAGTAGAAGAACTAATAGAATTTGGGAACATCGGCGTTGAACGCAAGCTGTCTATTTGGTTCGTACATCTTTCAAAGCATTCTCGAAAAAGCTCGCTCACGTTCAGAATACAAACTAGACAAACGTTTTCCGGAATCACCGGTTTGCGGTCGGATATTCACGACTCCAATTTCCAGAACTATTTTCGCCCGGCAAATACGAACGAATGACCACCGATGATCAGCATCGATCCGTTCGTTTCTCGGGATCGGCGAGCACACATACCCATCGAGACATCGAAAGCGGCTTTGCGCGGCAGAACAGTTTCCGACTAAAAATAATTTTCGGTTCGATGGAGTCGCATCGATGACCGTGAGTTTTCGCGGCCGCGGTTCGACGAACCTCCGTTTCCGGTGCTCCCTCTCTCTCTCTCTCTCTTTCTCTCTCTCCCCGATCAGTCCTGCGTTGCATTTCCATCCCGTGTGTTCCCTTGCGTTTCGCACACGTCGAAACGTCAGCGACACGTGCGCGAGCGGAGCCGTGTTGTATCCACTTGTTGAGGTGTCACCGACACGTTGCGTTCACGGTGGCCGCTCGCCTCCCTGATTTTCCAGCCGGAAAATTAGCCCGGTGTCATTTGCGGCTGTGCACACGGACCAAACGTTTCCGCGATGGTCTTGCGGATCCACCATGTTACCAGCCATTCCTTTTTATTTTTTTCTAGAGGCGGGTTACCACAACGTGACTCGTTCTCGGGTTATTTCAGCTGCTTTCGCCTCTTGCTCGCGGTAGACGCGCGTACGGGGATTACTATTGGTGATTATTTAAATGATTTTTAATATTCATGATCCACAGACTAGATTTTCTTAAAGATTATTCAACAGCAATGGCAATCTTCGACGTGAAACATTAATGTATCGCTCTCAATTCATTATGCTTACCGAAGAAATAAAGAGCTTTCCATTTAGCTCCTGTATCTTGTAATTAATGCATAAGGCGTCTATTTAGCGCCCGCACTGTGCATTCGATGCCATGTTCATTTAACTCCTGCACCTTGCAATTGATGCACAACATTTCTCTTTCGCTCCTATATTTTGTAATTGATGCACTAAATGTCTATTTAATTCCTGTATCTTGTAATTAATGCACACGACTTCTATTCAACTACTGTAGCTTGCAATCGATTCGCTAAATATCCATTTAGCTCTTGCACGTTGCAATTGATACGTCATTGTCTACTTCGTTTTTATACCTTGCAATTGATACTGAAAATTTCTAGTTAGTTCTTGCGATTAATGCATAAGCTGGCTTGTACCTGGTCTTTGTATCTTACAATTAATGCATAGAATGTCTACTCACTTCCAGTACCTTACAATTGATACACAAAAGTGTATTTATCTCGCGCATCTCGCAACCGATGCATAAAAATGTTTATCTCTCGTGTCTAGTAACTGATCCATCAAATTGTTATTTTGCATAAAGATTGAGAATCTAGCTCGTCAGTCACCGGTTCTCCGAGGCTACTCGTTCCGTGAGAGCGAGTCGCGCAACGCTTCGACGGCAATAACTTATCAAATTTAATTAGCAGCGTTATGGGCGGCTCAATAATTGTACCTGCACGCTTGAGCAACCGCCAGAACCGCGACTGCAGCAGAAAACGACTGCGTCACGGTTCAGTATTCTATTGGAGATCGACCAGATCGCATTGTTCTTTGAGTTGTTCCGAAGCGTAGCCGATACTACGACCCCGGAACGAGATGCAAGGTAGATTACACACCTGAAGATTTATAGGATGTTTCCGAAACCATGGCGTATCCAAACAGACACGGTTTCGTTGTACGAAAGTGACTGCAACAGAACTGAATGTGAAATCTCATGCGAGGATTCACTTTCGTTTTATGCTGCGAATCGGAGTTATGAGTTTCGTTCTTTAATTGTTTTTGATACCGATCTGCAATCGTAATTTTAGTCACGGTAACATGAAAGCAGATGTTGGGGCAGGTAATCGTCGAAGGATTTACAGCGAATTTTTTTATATACAGTGAGTGTTCAAAGTATTCGGACACCTTTCCAAAACGAATAACTTTTTCAAAATTGAACCCAACAGCTTGAGTTTTTTTTCAACGTTAGCAGAATTAATCTACTAGCTAATGCGTAAATAATTTTTTTTTTAAGTTACTAGTTTTTAAAAGGTGCACGAATACTTTGCACATCACTTCTCTCCCAGATTAAAGTTTAAAACTTGCAGCTTGGAGCTTCAGAAACATACGATTTCGCGGATGTTTGTTCAAATTTTCATCAAGCCGACGAAGTTTCAAACACAGCTGTTCTCTAGGAGCTGTATTTTTTTGCGAACCTGATTTCTTCGAAACAGTCGGAGGTATCGATCCAGAAAGTTTTACAGCACGCGCGAACTTCAGTTCTCTTTGTTCTAATACTTTAGTACCGAGTTTGTATGCACTAATTTTCTCGGAAATTCTTGAAATGCTCACTCTAGTTGCGAGGGAAAGAGAAATTTGTGTACGATAACACTCCTCGCTCCTACCTGAAGAAGCGGAGTAGCATTTAAACTCATTACTCGCGGCTTCGACTAACCAGCTCGCCTCTAACACGGTGTTATAGGTCACGAGGTTAATTGGTAAAAAATTGAACAGAGGCCCATAGCTCTCACAGCCGTCGATAGAATCGCAACCGAAGTGGCTAATCGTGATCGAGTGGATGGCTGGCGGCGATTCAGAGCGGCATGGCAGGAAGAGTGTTTCCCACCTTGTACCAGCGGGAACAGTAATTTCCATTGACGACGGTGTGTAGCGACTGGGCGGGTCGCGATCGTGGGTCCAATTAGCAGCTACCCGCGGCTCCGAAGCGTCAATGAGAACCCGATGCCATCACCGTTACGGTTAATTGAGGCTCAGCGAGCGCTGCAGCAGCCTAGCCGGGCGGCCACCGTTCTTCGCTAGTTCTTACCTCGAACTTGCTCGCTGCTTGCGAGCAAACGCGCGCGCGCGTGTTCCCATTTTCTGAGAAATTCTTCAATTACCTAACATATCCAGCAGCTTCCCACGGTCACTGCACAGCTCGTTGCAGACGGCTGCACTCTCGCGATCGCTGTCGAAGCGATCCACGTTCGCGCGCATCCCGCGTCGCATGACCCCGCAGCCGGTTGCAGTTCTCTTCCTGGCTGCTCCGCGTGCACTCAGCGTTTCTTCTCTAAACGAATTTGCATTCTAGAAGCTCCGGCTACGCCGCGGTAACGCTCGTCGGGAAGATTTCCCGGGGCTCGGCACGATACTTTCGACTGTCCTTTTTATGGGTGTTCACGGGCTTTCCCGAGGAAACGGGAGAGCCGGCGCGGCGCCCGGATCCGCCCGGATTTTCGCCGGAAAAATTCGTCCCCTGCAGACAACTTTGCGAGATAGCTCGCGGAAATATTTTATGAGGATGCGAGCCCCCCGCGCGCCATACTAAGAGCCTGGGAAATGAGCAGGAAGCCAACGGACAACGAACGCGAATCGCTATGGCCACGCACCACCTAATGGCCCTCCTCGACTGGCTTTGCGAATTGTCCCCGGGAGACCTGGCGGATCAATCGATACGTAATTGAACACGATTATTGTACGTATTTTATACTGTACCTGTAGTTTTTTTTTGGTAATGTAATGCGGTATGTTTTTCATCTGAAACATAGCTGAACTAATCGTTTGATCAATACAATAGTATTGTAACATATATAAAGCTTGGGCAAGACCATTTTAATCGCGTGACAGGAAAAATGTTAGAATTGATGATTTCTGGGCATAATGGTCTGTAATGGTCTTCCAGAAAATGGTTGTGATTTCAATAGAACGACAGACCACGGGTTCTGACTCCGCCCACGCGATCAATCGTCCTCGACGTGGAAGAAACTCTAATCTCGATGCTTGAATGTGAAACAATGGTCAGTTCTGACCACCGAGAACAAAGGCAGAACGTGTCGTCTGAGAATCGTTACGGTGCAGTGTTGTACGCACGGCCGATGTACGTGTACGCGTGGTCGTTAAGGTCTCCACTGTTCCCGAAGAGTGGCTCATTAACTTCGTTTATCTCGTTCTCGATAGATGCACCGGGGTCAGTTAGTTTCGCTGGATGTACTGGCTTTGGGTTTCTTGTTTGTTAGGGACTGGCGGAACCTAAGCTGTTCTTTAAGCACTAAACTTCTTAGTGGAAACTGTCCAATACTATCATCTCTAATCATTATACGGGTGATTAACCGATTGAAACCTTGATTTTACTACTTGACGAGGTTTCCTCTATCTCTTCAGAAATGAATCACACGAGTTCATAACTTGGATCCTCTATAGATCCTCTATAGATATAGAGATCGTTTTGTGCTATCAGTGGACAATTCATGACGGAATGAATCGCCACCATTGTCTCGTATACATTCACTGAATCATTTTGTTGCAAATAATCGGTTGCATTCATTGCTTCCTGATTGTTCATCATATTATAAACCTATAACAATCACTCGGTTGATTGCTTCAAAATTAATAGCGTAGAACATCAATTTATTACTGGTGAAATTGACTAGATAACAGATGATAACTAGGAAATTCGGGTTCGGGTTCGGGTCTGCGCCCGAAAATTCGTGATACCCGGGTACCCGAAAATTGATATGGTTCAAAGACCCGATTATAAATCTCGATTAATCCATAAACTCAAGTTTTTGAAATTGTGACATGCGGCATTTTTCCTTACAACCACAGAAATAATGTTGCATACATTTTCCGCACAAAGACATTTTGACATTCGACATTCGTCAAGGACGCAGGGTTAACAGTTGCCAACAGAAACTCGGGTTCTGAAAGCAAGATATTACGACGTTCCAGGTCCCATAAGCAAGCATGCAGCCTCTCCTCGGCAGACGCGAGGACTCTTGAACTGTGCTTGCGGAGCTGTCCTAATGGCACGCAGCGGAAGATGATACTCTAATCTCCAAAGTCGGCGGACTGGCCGCTATTAATCAAGCCGAAGGGATCCGTTACAGCTTGCAACTCTGTTCGGTCGGTAAATGAACAGTCGCGGCCTGAATCTCTAATCAACGGGGACCCGGTGAAGAGCCGAAAGCATCGGCGTAGCTTAAACGAGCCCGCGATATTCGCGGAGTTGGCAAGAAAAGTCGAAAAGAAAAGAACGCGAGAACCGAGAGTTTCGGAGACGCTGGAGACGTGATCAAGAACACCAGCCGGTCGGTTGCGGTGTGCATCCCAACGAGGCTTGATTAAGGCTCCCTTCTGTTCCCGAGCACAGTGGCTCATTAATTCCGTTATCGCGTTTTCCGTTTCGAGACTCCGGATATCTCTTGACCAGCCCCGAATCGAGAGAGGAGCGATTGATTCGAGAGGAAAGAAACTGTGCTTTCCCCTATACCGATATTCTCTCGCGGCTTACCGGACATTCGACCATCATCCTCCGCTGCACCCACCGCCGCGAATAGAGGACCGGTCTAGGCCCTGGTATAAATAGATTGATTCTCATTCATCGGAAATTCGCCGGAGCTGCCGAGCAACGTGCCAAGAAGAGCGTGACCCATATTACCGCGATCGGGTACAACCCGTCGAAGAATTTCGTCATACGACCATTTTCTTGTCGCCTGATTACACGCGATGGCAGATGGAGCTCATTATTGATACCATTGTGTGGACCAGCGAGCATATTTTTGAGATGCGTTGTGTAAATATTATTATTTATTTATTATGAACGGACCGAAGCCCTCTTGCATAAATGTTTACAATAGAGAGAAAAGAAAGAAAAAAATTTTTAAGGACTAGTCTTATAATAACATAGAAGGGGCATGCACAAAAACTAATGGTACTAACTATCTGATATTATCCTATTATTCTGCGTAATTGTTTTTTAAACGTGTGCAAAGACTCGATGAAAAAATCAATACGATTATACAGAGTGCTTGAGTCATCAATATTGAGGTGGTCAGAGAGGCTTCCCAGTTTACGTCGTGTCGCAAGAATATGCGGTCTTTCAGTCATTTCTGTGTAATTGGTTTTCGATTTTACTTAGGACATTAATGAAATTTCGAATTATAGGTATGTGATTACACTGTTACTACGAAACAAACTAAAATATTGTAACATTTTATCAATTATTCCACTATTTTACACATTTGCTTTAGCGTGTTGTACTATTGCTTAAAAAATATAGAAGATACAAGCGATCGCAGCTCACAGAAAAAAACGCCGCTCGTTGCTAACTAAGCTATGCTGCGTGAGCATGTTTTGGAATGTGACACGTCTCCCTACGTCACTGGCTACTGCTCCTTTGATTATCGAATTTTTGTTCTGAATCTTCTTTCTGGAACTACTGAATCTTTTATTTTTCTTGCGTTCTGTTTTTTTACATTGAAAATAGGAGTCCTATTCATTCCGTGTACTCAAGCGTTAAGATGTGAGGTCATGTGTGCATATCCAAGAAGAATAGGAAGAATGAAAGAATTATATTTTTCCCATGAAAAATGTCTTGCACCATTGAAACTAGTAGAGATATTGTAACTTCCATCCACAAAAGATTCACTTTGTCTATTCTTTCAAAGGAAATCATAAGACGTACCAATAATAATAGCTATGGTCCTCCGAGCCGGGACTTTTTAACCGTGTTACATTATTACAACAGAAGTGCATTAATTCGCCGCATCCGTGCACAATAACGAAAGAGGATTGCTTCTTTGTGCCCGAAGAAGATGATCCAAGCCAACGAGAATAATCGAGAGAGGGAGAGAGAGCCACTCTATATTCCGTCCCGGCGAGTTCCATACGGCTGAATGTCCACGCTCTCGGCCCGATGAACGTTCGAACGATTCCCTCTGACGTCCAACTAATTAATTGAATTAAGTAGTTTCCCTGGTCCCTGCTCGGTATTCTCGTCCGGAGGCAAGAGGGAAGCTCTCAGAGAACGGACTTGCTCTTCTTTTGCGCCCGGCTATCGTGTAACGCCGATGAATACCACGGATTACAGGCATCTTGAAGAGACTTCTAGTTCGATGGCCTTTCAAGGGGAACTCCGGGACCGGAGGTAAATTAGTTTAACTCCGCGAGGAAGTCCGCAGTCCACGGTTTCAAGCAGGCAGGCGCGACTCAAGACCCGAGTCTCGAGACTTGACTCGACTCGACGCGACGGGGAAACTTCGTCCGAGGGATTCTCGAGGACGCGCCCCTGCAACACGATATCTCGCTGACCGTCACGTTTGCGGTCGTTGCTGTCGGTTTACCAGGTCTTGCCTACGTCAGAACGACGCGAAGTCCAGTTTCACCGGAGCCAAGTTTCGGACGACGTCTGTTCCACGCTAAGCAACCAGCAAACCGGTCCGTCTCCTTGCTCTGTTGACACTTCTCGGTCCGTACCGTGTCCAAACAATGCTTCTACGAGGATTCGAGACTAGTATAGCCATCGGTGCTTGAACATCGGAATTTGCAAAAATTTTAAACAGAATCTGTATTTCTTAGAGCAGATTCGTACAATGTAATTTTCCTTCCTAGAATGGGCTTCTGGGGTTTTAGATATTTTTATTTAAATTTGTTGATGTATCTAGTAATCTAGATCATATCATCTACGTGAAAGACACTCTTGTAGGCCATTAAGTTACTACAGCAGGTGGGTCAGGTCAATTTTCTGTAATTTTTACTGTGGAATTACATTGTTTATATTATATTATGTATGATATACTGTAAAAGCAACCGCAAAAGAGCAGATCAGAATAATATGTTAGCGGACTCGGTTGGCCGTTTGTATTATATATACTAATGTTGGTCCTTCGTTGTCCACGATCGTTGACCTAACTGCATAAACAGGTGACAGTACTAACTTTGCCAACCAATATTTCAACAAAGAGCCTACTTCGTAGCTATTTTCAAGATTCTAGAGCAAGCACTAACGTAATAATCGTGAACTGTATTAATAATCTGAAGATATGTAATCAATTTTGAAAGATTCGTCAGTCAGCACGATGTATAGTCGTCTTAAGGGATGAAGCTTCAAGCTCAGTAGCATATGCTGCCCACAAATAACTTATTCTTCTCCCTGTTGTTCCCAATTACAAAATCTCCTTCCCGTATCAAATTCAACCGATCCAGAAGAGACGTTTGATAAATCTTTCGAGCCGTAGATTTCCCTCTTTTTACGAAAAAAGTCTGTTCGTTTCTAAACCGGCGCGGATATTCTCGATCAAGGACGCGATCGGATTCCGCGGTGTCCCAGTCCCGGGCGTGGAGTAAAATTAAAAACGGTTGCGCGGCAGATAAGCCGACAAAATGGATGAGGTCCCGAGGTGAAAGTGTTTACGATCCATCAGCCGGTAAGCCGGCAACTATTTCTGCCTCGGACAGTTCGAGCGAGTAGCGCGTGTCCCCCGTGGTAAAAATTTTCTTGGCACCGGACCTGGCCGCGCGCTGCGGGATAACGTTGAAAATCGGGTGTGCGCCCAGCGAATTATATATAATTCGTGGACACACCCGCGGGGCTTCTCTTCTGGTCCGGAGGCTCGTAAATAAAGTCCGAACTAGGTTCACGAAACTAGGTTCGCGAAACTGATACGCTGTCTCTCCTCTGAATAGTCGCATCCAGACAGGCTTCCGCGAATTTCTCCGCGAAACGTGCGCGGATCCTCGAGACCGTTTCCAGCGGTGGTGGTTCGAATGCAATTAGGCTCCGAGCACTTGGCAGTGTGCTCCAAAGTTACATCGATGCAAGCTGTGAGGCGAGCTTGGACAACCAATCCTTTGTCCTGACAAAAACACCGATTTAATCGACGATTAAATTTTCCAAGAATTTTTTCGAACGTTAGGTTGTCCCAAAACTTGCTGTCGCAGTGTATCGTGCTTAAATGACATGTTCGTCACTTGCACAAGTTTGGAAGTTTCCATTTTAACAATTCCAGTCAGTATTATTCTTCGAGTTTGACTAGAACGTTGAACATTTCAAATAAATAATGTTCTGCGTCCCACATTTTTTTTCACGCTAGGTCAAACAATAGGATCAATGATGATATTCATTTCTCTGTCTACATTTTATGAAAACATTAAATACCTTTGCCTGTTCCAGGCAGTTCCAAATTCGATTGAAAAATGTACGTACTTGTCCATGCTTGAATATTAAACTTCAAATACACGTTATTAAGCACATGTCACGAAGAAACATCTGGAGAAATCATTCCTATAATGAACGAGAAATAATTCCACAGCTTTAAATTGTATTTACACTGCAATTTACTTTCCTCACACAGGAAATTGCATCTTCGCGATTCCCGTTCAGGTATACGAATCGAAGCTCAGCCAGGCCATTTCCTTTCCCCTAGCGAAACTATTGCTTCCAGCTATACTCCGGTCCCGAAACAAGCCCCTAAAGCCGAGCAAGTCGATAAACATCTCAAAAACGACAGCGTGTGTCTTGCTATAAACTCGAAGTCCGACAATCCCATCCGGAACCAGTCGAACAGGTCGTCGGGAACGCAAATGGTCGGTAAAAATCATTCGGTTCGCCGCCGCGCCGATTGGGAGGCTTGACGAAAGGAAGAATCGCTGATGGGACGTCTAAATATATAACATTCACGGGTAATACACAGTTGCGCAGGTAATTGCATTACCGCAAATTGCTACTCGTTACCAGAGGCTGCGGACCGAGAGCGCAAGAAGGAGCCACGAGAAAATCGAGAGTGACGGCACGGCGGTCTCGATTCGCGGAAAATCGAGCATAGGGCGTGTCCGGACGACGAATGATAATATGATCTAGCCTCGATCGCCATCCGGGCAGCTCCGGATCAGGCTGGGGTCGGCGGGTTTAATAACTGGAGCTTCGTTTGCGGTAGAAATGCAACGGAAGGTGCAACACGATGCATTAATACTTTGAATGACGACTGAACATCCTAAAAAATTACACAAAATTAAATTTATTTATTTAACCGTACACACTGTCAACCTTCTCGTATTTTGCTGATTCTAACCAAATTCGCTACACTCGAAACCATAACGCCAAACTTCGTTAACAAACGGACAGCAGATTTTTATGCGAAAAAAGAATTGTTTGAATTTTGTTCAAGATGAGAAATTTCAAAAATTGCATTCCGACGACGAAAAGCGGATTTCCAGCTCACTGTGCGTCGGTCGGATCGTTAATCGCGGCAACGTACCCTCACAATTCCTTGGGCTCTTTCCTTGGACGGTTCGGTCGGCTCGTTACGCGTTAGATAATGCATGCAAATTGCATTAACCAAACGTGACTACCGGTTCTGGGGGACCGCCAGGGAGAGCGTCGGTCAGCTGTCGCCTAGTCAACGACCTGTCCATGTAAAGATAGACGAATCGTCACAGTCGGTTTACCGGTGCAGCTTCCAGGCCAATCTATTATGCGCGACTGTCAGCCCGCGGCCGTATTACGGATGTCCACCGGAGACCAACGCTGAATCATCCGCGACATTTTCGAAACTTGCTGCTCCCTTTGAGACCGCCGCCGACGCTCGACGCCGTCGTCGTCGTCATCGTCGAATTGTTCATCGCGTTTTCGACGAATCCTGCCTCCTCTCTCTCTCTTCCTCTCTTTCTCTCTCTTCCCCCCTCGTGCTCTCTTCTCGTCGCGTTTCTTGCGAGGCCAAGCCTTAATTATTCCGCGGACGAACCGCGCAAGCTGTCCCCCTGAGGCCTGACGAGCGGTTCTCGTTTTAATCCACAGTAATTAGGGACGCTTCGGGCGGTCAGCAAATAAATTGCCGCCTATCACCAGGTAAATTGCTGCGTTTCTTATTGCGGCTAATAATGATAATTCGTTGTAATTGACATACCCCCGCCGGACCCGTGTCTGCCTTCCAGGGGGAAAGTGTTGCGTCGTTGCGTCGCGTCACCTTAGAACAATTTCTGGCGGTCATATTTGAGCTGACTTTATGGCCGACTGTAATATATGGTATTTGAGGTGTAAGGTTCTATTATAGTGTACATTCGAAGAGGTGGGGACGTTTGTTGTAATTGATTGCAACCGTAATCACTGGCTGTGCTCATTTATCACATTGCATCGTGTAAGGGCTACCATTACTATGCTTGTCGTTCGTTTGTCGTGTGAAAGCACCGGTTAGATTTGCACATTGAAAAATCTTAAAAAGGGGCGAGTTGATTTTAAATGACCTTATAAAGGCTTTTTATAGATGCTGGTAAAAATTACTATGCTTTATACATTGATTTATTATCTGTAATCAATACGAACAACTTTACTGTAATCTCCAACGATGCGATTTAATAATTCGAACGTCCATCTTCTCGTCGTATTAATTGTCATAACATCGACCCTTTCAGCAAGATAGAAATTAGCCCAAGAAAATAAGGGTCGGTCGAGTGTCAAGAAAAACACGAACACACACTCGAGTCCAGCGAAAGCAGCTCCGCACCATCCATTGCTCCATTATTCCGTTTGCTCTCGTTTCTTCCTATTATCGTAGCTACTCGGTCCGCGCTCCGCCCACAACAATAACATAATTGTATTAGTGCTGGAGCCGCAGAGAGGCGCCGATAGGGGAGCAAAGAGAACAGAGAAGAGTAAACACGGTCGGCGTTATCCGATCGTAACGGTGGAAGGGAGAGGGTAACGTTCGACGAACGAGTCCTCGAACGATACGCGCAATCGAATTTCAATCGAGTCGCGGCTTACATCGAGCACGGAGAACCGGTATCCAAAGACTAATACGTCTCGGTTATCCTCATTTGCGTTCGGGTGCATCGGCATACTTCTTTTTCGCTCGTAATTCGTGTCTGAACATGACCCGACCATTCTACTCCTCGTGAGTAATGATTCATGAGAACCGGATACATTTCCAAAGCCGATTTTGCTCGAAAACGAAGAATCTTTTACTGAAAATATTTCCTTATAATTCTTGAGTTCCTTGCTTCTTATAATAAATATTTAAGTTATGCTTCTCTTATTGTTATTCGTTTTTTATTTTTTAAATTTACTTTTTATCAGAAATCTATTACGTACAAAGCATTTATGATCACTAGACTGCGGATTTTATGTATTCATGATGAAGCTGAGCAGGAGACAGATTTGAAGGATTTAGGAACTTCAATGTATAAATCCTGTTCATTGTAATCTACCAATTACTGTGGATACAAAGAAAATAATACGGCAAGGGGTCGGGCATCCTGCATATCTAATCTAACAAGAAAAGATACGTCAACATATCTGGGTTTCAAATGAAAATATGTAGGGTTTTAATGCTCCCTGTCCTATATTAGCGATTTCACAGTCAGCAGGCCTACTTGGAGGGATTGTGCGAGCGATGCAGCACGCAACCGTCACGCACGACTATTACCTGGCCTCCGTGCAATAGGAATCGCTCGAGTGAATCACGCACTGGGGCCCGGACGTCAGGGAACTGGCTTCCTTTTGCCCGGAACGCCCCCACGCTCCTTCCACGAGTCCGACACCGCCGATAGAATTTCAATTTCGCAGCGTTAATACGTCGGCGATCCGATATCTTCGTCCCCCGAGGTTATTTACATTTCACCTGGGAGAGAGCCGTCGATCGTAATTGGCGACTCCATTCGATGGTCCAACGCGTTTGCTCGCCATATCGAGTCGGCACAATCAACCGGAGACGGTGTCGACCAATCGAGAATCTCTTTTAGGACGCAGACTCCAATATAGCCCTCCAATCAAATTAAGAGGACCACGGAGAGCGATGAAAATGAATTTACTTTTTTCACACATTTTAACCCTCGTAAGCTCCTTCAGGAATAGTTGCTCAAAAAATACTAGCACTTCATCTGCTGGTGATCTAAGACTCCCACCGAAAATATCTATGTTGCTTTCAGTAATACGGAAAAATGTTTGGTTCAGTGGAACAATTATATTATTGTGATGGAGAATTTTTTTTCAAATGCATCACCGATTTTTTAAATGGAACAACGTATTTTGATTAGTTAAGGATTATTTTTCGCGTTCGTAAATTGTTAGACATATAGAAATTGTTGTTATCGGCGCACAGGTTCGATCATGATTCTACAAACATAATTGGAATGGTACTACAAACGTTGATTCGGGTTTGAATCTATTTCTTGGTCTCAAGAAATTTAAGACCACACGTTTGAGCTATTCCGAATGTTTGGAATAGATGAAAAGGAAAAAGGAAAGTGGTGTTTCGTCGGATTAGTGTAACATTATAGCTAATAAAAAATATACTGAATCAGGTAAAATCTTTCACTCAAGGTTTACCTTCAAAAGCAAGCAAGTTGTTCAGGTGATCTGAAGAAATTGTACGTAATTTATGAAAGTCTATTATCAATTGATAACATATCGATGAGCAGATGTGGATGAGGACGCGCGAGGGAGAGGATGCCAGTTCGGAGGCTGGCAGTTAGCGCACGTACGCGTCGGGAGAAGGGTAGCCAATAAAAAAAGGGCAACCACGTGTATCCTGGAAGAAATCTTGGCGACCGAAAACGGGGGTCCAGGAACGAGCCGTGCAAGCTGCATTATGTAGTCCTCGAACCAGGACAAAAGACGTATCGCGCGCAGAGAAGGGGGTCCTACTGGGGTGCAAGGAACTTCTTGGCAACTCCTTGGCACTGTTCCCTAAGAAACCAGCGCAACGGCCCCTGGGGGACCATGCTCCAAATCCTAACGACTGTTCGTGATTTACTCGGAGCTGCGCTAACAGCGAGGACATTTACAATACAGCTCTGTCCATACATTCGGCAGGAATTTCTTTGGGCAGCTGCCTACCGACGACGCGACGTCCCCTCTACAATCTACTATAATATGTCGAGAGCGTTGCGGTTGCTCCTCGAGATAATGGTCAGCGGATAACGTCCCTTTTCACCGGAGACTAGTTTCTCTAGATGATGAACTGGCCCCTTTGATCTTCCGAATTATCGGACTCGAGGAGAAGTTTCTCGGTGTGTCTCTATATGGCTTAATTACTCAACGATCTTCTTCTTCGTCTTTGGGCGATCGGTGAACTGTCGCCGACCCCTCAGTCGTAGATCTTGGTTTATGAACAGAGTATTGAAGTAGGATGTCTGTTTCATAGTATGCACCGGGAGTTCGTCGAATTTAGTTATTTTGGAAGATTGGTCTCGGATGCCGAGTGTTGACAAATACGATCTTGTTTTCTGAATTCTTAGGTTGAACATTCTGGTTGCAACATTAATAATAAATGCTAACCTTGTAGTACCCCGTGCAAATAATTAGATATTCGCACTAGGATAATTAAATTTTGATCTCAGAGGGGAAGGTTCAAAAATGTGTGAAAAAATTCACGAGCAACCATCAAAAGCGCCCACATTAGAATTTATAAATGTGATGTAATTCTCATACTATGATGTAATTCGTCGCATCATGTTCTTCGTAATACGTCCCCGTCAATTGTCTCGATGGATGCGGTGATTCTCAATTACAATTCATGAACGTACCACAGATTTCTAGTCTTTTTATCTTCTGACGACCCGCTGAATAGCAATAAAAGCAAGGAATGGCAATCTTGCGAGAATAGAACAGAGTCTAACAATGTTATTCTAGGCAGGTTACGCCCAGATCGAGAAATCCTTCGCATTCCATTGTCTCCTTCGTTTTCTATTAATTCCTAGTTCTACTCGTTCCCGGTTTCGTTAGCATACGTCAACTCTCGGTTAATTACCTCGAGCGGGTTCACGGAGACCTGTCGCGTCGTTTCGAATCGAACCCGCGAGTAGAGCCCTAAATTTCTGCTCGTTATCCTTTCCGTGCCTTTCACGTCGTTACTCGGGCGCACGGTCATGTACTCTCGTTACACGCATGATTTGCGCGCGTGCGAACAAGCGTAGGAGAGCTACGTCTCCTTGGAACTTCGTCCGGTTCGAGCTCTTCGATAGTGTGTAGCGTGATGACACGCACGTTTCAAGATGTCTTCAGGTTCTACGTTTTTAATCTATCTTAAATCTCGACGCAACTGGAGTGTGTATCGAACAGGCATTTAAACGGCTTTGGGAGCTAAGTCTGGGTGTACTCCAAACTTAGCTTATGTTGATACAGTAATTTCTCAATCGTAGTCCCAACACCCGTGTTATGAACGGACTACGATCAAGTAGGGTGGCTATTTTTTGATTTATGACTGCGTCTACCCTACCGCGCTGAGACTGCAAACGACAAGCCGAACGTAGAGAAGGACAGAATGAAATAGGATCGCGTGGCCGAAGCGTGTCCCCGTCGCCGGCACAGTTTAAAGGCCCGTGCGTCATCACAATAAAACACCAAGACCTTAGCTTCTTTATTTTCGATGATATCATTATGGAACTTTCACCAACATATTCGTGGCATTTCTCTGATTAAAATCATACCAAACACGATATAATTTGGCCAATATTTAGTGGTTTAATCGACGATGGAAGTTTCGAACGCAACGAAGAAGAGCGTATTGGAGAGACAGAGACCCGAAGAGTCGCCATCGCCGGCATAGATCAAACACGCTGTCCTTCTTGTAAGTAAAACTTTCATCGTCGATTAAACCACTATATATTGGCCAAATTATATCGTGTTTGGTATGATTTTAATCAGAAAAATGCCAGGAATAAGCCAGTAAAATCTCATAAAAAAATTAAGTAGTTTGAAAATTGGATTCACTCGAGTCAATGTAGTGGTGTTCACACCGATATATCCGAGCCAACATCAAACATCGCCGTCCTGCTGCCCGGCGCAGCGTTGACAGGGGGTGGAATGGGTAGGCACTGGACTACGATTGCAGAGGCGACCGAGGACTACGATTGAGAAATTACTGTACAACATTACGCTACCGATCTGGACTTCCACTGAAGTCTAAAGCCTTGATTTACTGTAAATGCTGGTAAACCTTGTGTCTATATTCAACTTCTGGGGTTTAAATTGTAACGGGGGACGGATGTAGCCCTGCACTAACTTGGCCTACGTTTGGAAAAGGTCTCACTGATGGTCTAAACGAAGAGGAGACCTATATTCGCTGTAGTCTGCAACCTACATCTTAAATCTCGACAAAACTCGTACAGACCAGGTCTCGGACCTGCCTCAAGCTTATCATAGATTAAGACATGGCCTCGACTCGATCGATTCGATCTTGTCCAATTGAGAACTGACCCAGCGGGCCAAGCGCCCGATCGCACGTTTAATTATCTCTGGCTCGTGAAGACGGAGGCTCGTTTCGACGACGGAATTCAGATAAGCGAGGCTAGCCGAAGCTAAGCCGCTCCAGTAGTCCTACAGCCGAGGACGATCGTGAAATTACGAGTTGCTCGTCCGACAGTGAACTCCCGGAGCGTGACATTGTCACGGATCGTATTGCACGATATGCTCGTCTTCCGTAACCGTGGTTCGTGACTATGAGACCGAGCACGGTCAGGCACGGCTGACGAGCTTAGGGCCTCGAGACCGAGCGGCGCAGCGCGATATACTTGTACGTTCGCGGGTAGAACGTCCGTCCAATTCTGCCTAACTGGCGATCAAGTAGTTTTTACGATGGCATGATTGAAACCGGGCGTAAAACGGAATCCGCTGTGGCGGGTAACCCATGTGGATCGACTACTACTCTCTCGCATCGCGGTATCTCGCTGCCGGAAGTTAGTGTGCTGGCAGCTATCCGCGAGACCTAATCAAGCAAATGGCGACCGGTGAAGAGGACGAGATAAAGCTGGAAATTCTGATCGAATGTCCGCGAGCTGAGCAGCGTGGGTTAATCGAGTGAGCGATGGTAACTGTCTTCGGAACCCGTGGCATCATTATATGATATTCATAAAGGATTTGCAAGAAGAACTTTAATTTATGGTATCGGGATGGGACTAACCTGTTTAATAAAGCTGATGAAAACGAATTTGTAAAATATATTTAAATCAATTGGCCAATTAACATAGAAGGAGGTACGATGTCTAGGCTAGATTGGATCAAATATACGAACTCTGAGCAACACTTTCACTTTACATTTAATGTATTATCAAGATACATTTGATCAAGATGCATTTCCAATTGTACATTCGGCATCCGAATAATGAGGATAAGACTGTACACAATTTTGTAACGTTACTTTCGTCCCCATTCCTCCAAAATTGGCGAACGAGGTCAGGCCAGGGTTCACCTGCCAGCAGGAAGCTTGTGTTGGGCCTGTTGTGGGCCGCGAACTCGGTAACACAGTCACGCCGTCATGAAAGTGGAATGAAAGGGCGGCGAGATGGGGGCAGAGAGCAAAAGCAGGGGGCACGGAAAGAGAGAGGAGCCTGTGTCGACGACCCCGGGCCCGGGAGACTGCACCTGCATCACCTGCGGCCAGGCTCCTCTCGTCTCCGACGATCGTCGGCTTCGTCGCCGTTCGACCGTGCCGCGAACTTGATCTTAGCCGTGAAAAAGTTGCTTGGCCATCTGCGCCGCCGAGGAAGAAGAATTCCTGACGTGTGGTACACAGGCCTACGCGTCCACAGCTATCCAAGGTCACGCGAGCGACTACGTTAAACAAGAAAATGCAACACAGAATACGCGGATTCACATTGCTGCCTTCATCCCTCTCTCTTTCTCTCTCGCTCCGTATCTCTCTTCAGGCTCCCCTATCGCGACGAAGATCGCGCCAATGTCTTCCCTCGTTCGACGCGGCTCATTAACTACGTCTTCGTCGGCTGTCGCGACCTTCTGTGAATTACTAACCCTCCCAGGGGTTTGGGGATCCCGGGTTCTTGGAATTTCTTGAATGTTTTAGTCCTGGGGCAAGCAGGCGGCCGATTATTGCGATCCTGTGTTCGTTGCGTGCGAATTTAGAGACCCTGATGGCCTGGCTAGATTTAACGCTAGAACTACCGAGCCCTAAACGAGACTGATGTATATGTATGTATTCCTTCATGATAATAACAGGATTGAATTTAAAAATTTCATTCGTTGCTTTAAACAAGTCCCGGTAAATACATAATAATTAGCACGCTATTAATTTTAGATAATACGCACGATCCCGTAAATTTTATAAATTCCCATTAATGTCGTGCAAATATTAATGCATGCCGTGAACGCATAAAAATTCACAATGTATTTAGTACACCTCATAAAAACGTCGGTTAAATTTAATTCCCAGGTGAAATATTGGTCTACAACGAGTTCGCTTTCAACTTTATGTGGATAAATGGATTGAAATACAAAATAATTTGCACGCGATTAACTTGGATTCGACACGATGTAAAGTAACATTTATTTAAATGAATGGATTGAAATACATGCAAAATAATTTGCACGGAATTTGTGTCTGGGTCCAGCACGTTGTAAAGTAATATTATCGCTGTGATTTCGAAAATGAAAGCAATCAAACAGTGCAAACAATCCATTATTTAAAAGCCAGCGCTTCCTCTTTACTTCTACTAAAATTCGACCGGTTCGGATCAGTGCAGAATCATAAAATCCACGAGCGCTTTCTCAAATCGTAGAACAATCTCGAAAAATTGATCGGTACAAATACAAACTTCATAAAATATTGATTGATCCTAAAAACAGAACGTGGCTAATCGAACGACTCGAGAGTAACGTAATCCATTCTGAGCGACGCGTTCCCGTACAGAATCGTTTGTCTACATCTTTATTACACCATTACAGGTCTCGCCCGTTGTTACGGGAGTTTCGTAGCCGGGTGTAATTATTTTTGAGACGGGAAGTCTTTGGCGTAGGTGCGCGAAAGTCACGGAAGTCACGACGCCGAAGTTTCGCAGGGAGAGCAAGCTTTATAATTGCTGCTCCGCTTATCTTGATCGATGAAAGGACCTCCTTACCACGCCACCAATTGCGTCTTGTTGTTTCCATCGCGCGAGTGTAACGGTACCACGGTACACAATCCTCGCTCGGAAAGCCATGCAACCTGTATCTATCGGGCGTAGATCTTATCGGGGTACAAGTCGTGCACAAGCGAAGGCATGCCCGGCCGATCGTAGCCTTGGTTTTCATTGTTCAGTCTACGGGACGCGTTGCAAACGAATCATTCTGCGAGTTCGTTCTACCGTTAGGCTGCTCTCAAAACTTCTATGAACCGGTTGTATCTCCGAGGCATTGTTCTTTTATCCGCGGTCGGGGCATCTTGGGAAAAGAAGAAGACATCTTCCTTTGAAAATATACTATCTAGGCCAATTTTTAGATTTTCTATCGGGGAACCAATGTATCTTTCGCTGGAGGATTTTTCGATTCAGTTTTAGACATGTTCCCACGAGGTTCACAAAGGATCTAGCAAATAACAATTTTGATTGATATCGTGAACCAAATAATGCTTTTAACTTGAAAAACAGTACCCCAAAATTTTAAGTCGCTAACTCCTCATTTAAGGGTAATATGAATATATTGTTCCAGTTAAAGTGAGAATAAACGAAAATACTCAAGTTTACCTCCTGCATTTCATACATTTTTTCACAATTGCGAGAAACTTATTAAGGTGTTGGGGTTGCAAGCAACCCTTTGAGTGACACCTACCAAACGATTCAAGAACAGCGTTCTGTTATAATAGAAAGTATGCACCTAGTTAATTATTTAGCATAAGCGTGTCTATACCATAATTAAACAAGAAAATGCTTGGCGAAGCGATCGGCAAGGTAAAAGAAATATTTGTCGACGTCCAGCGGTAGAGAGCGTCACCGTTTATTTTCCAACGTGGAATGCAGGACCAGACGCCATTTACTCAGTTATGCGAATGATACAGATCGTAAACCGATAGCTTTTCCTGGGATTCGAGAATGATGTCAGTCACGTATTCACCTCATCGAGGATTTTATTCGCCTATTCAGCATGTGTCGCTTTTAAAATTCATTAAATGTTCCCGGGATATTTTCATTGTATGAATTGCGCAGACAAATTGTTATCGACAGACCGAGAATGATAAAATCTAATTGAACCAAACGATCCAGCGTGTTACGTGTGATACAGGATTGTACTATTAGGACTTGCCCGTTCCTTCGGCGATGGTTTCCAAGAGATAATTCAATTACTTACTCGCGATGGAGGTCCAGGAGCCTCTGCTAATATCCTGAAACAACACTGGTTACGAACAGCGCAATGAAAAGGTTTCCCGTGCCAAGTATCGGAGTCAGAAAAGAAAGCAGCACGCGTCCAAGTGGGGAGAAGCTTTTACCGGTATACATAGAGAGGCATCTTCGCGAGAAGCAATCCGCTCGAGAAATTACACGCTGCCTAATTGCTCGCCTAATAGACCGCCGGGGTCATCGTGATCTCACGTTACTCGACCGCCCATTTCCTCACGGAAATGAGAAAAGACGATCGTCGCTTTTCCTCTAACTGTACCGCTTCTCGCCTGACTCTCCCCTCCCCCTTCGCCCGATTTGTTTATGCAGTCCGTTAATTAACCCCGATAATTAGCCTCGTACTTGGTATGCATTACCCACTTCGGCCGCTTCATTCTTCCTCGCTTAGAACTTCACTCGCGTGTGAGCCTACTAACGATTTTAGAAGGATTTGCAAATGTGTCGCTGGTTATAAAAATTGCTTGAGGAATTACCTGTCAGATTAGAGAATAATTATAGTTCGTCTTATTAATGTTCTACTAAACTAGGCACAGAATGTATATTTGAAGAAATGTTTGAATCTTCCGGTTTCCAATTATTCAATTAACATTATGAAACCTTTGCCGACACATTTTCCGATTAAAAAGAGTCCAAACGCAATTCAGGATAGGGTAGAACTTTGATTACACTGTCCAACAAATTTTAACTTTTTTTATGTTTTCATATAACTAAAGGGTGGATCTTATAGAGTTTTTTGCGCTGATTCCGAATCTGTCCTTAGTTTTTCTCCTACACGCACAGTTTTTGAAAAACATGACTTTGAAAAAAAAACTATTTTTCAACTTTAAACAAATGTTGTGACGGTATTATAAAAGATATTGAATAGTTCTTTGCAGCAAAAGATTCTGTAGACTTTTATGAATACGGTGATATCCATTATTAACACGTTATGATTGTTTAAACATTAATAAATAATCATTAAAGACGGAGAGACACCACTTTTGCACCAAATTTTGATGATATTTTTTAAATTATCTCAAAAAATAAGGGTCCAGCGGAGAATCGAAATATACCACGCGATAGAGCAGATTTTTATCTAGAAGATCCACCCTTTCAAGTTAGCAACAAATGACGTTTTTACCTTTCCAGAAAGCAAAATATCATCGTCTGACACGAGTTGCTGCCAGTGGCGCTCTTCCACCAGTGCGGTCTTACACCGCGTGGCGCGCCGACGAACGACCGCGCTAGTAGAAGAGCGCCACTGGCAGCAACTCGTGTCAGACGATGATATTTTGCTTTCTGGAAAGGTAAAAACGTCATTTGTTGCTAACTTGAAAGGGTGGATCTTCTAGATAAAAATCTGCTCTATCGCGTGGTATATTTCGATTCTCCGCTGGACCCTTATTTTTTGAGATAATTTAAAAAATATCATCAAAATTTGGTGCAAAAGTGGTGTCTCTCCGTCTTTAATGACTATTTATTAATGTTTAAACAATCATAACGTGTTAATAATGGATATCACCGTATTCATAAAAGTCTACAGAATCTTTTGCTGCAAAGAACTATTCAATATCTTTTATAATACCGTCACAACATTTGTTTAAAGTTGAAAAATAGGTTTTTTTTTCAAAGTCATGTTTTTCAAAAACTGTGCGTGTAGGAGAAAAACTAAGGACAGATTCGGAATCAGCGCAAAAAACTCTATAAGATCCACCCATCAGTTATATGAAAACATTTTTGGTGTTGGACAGTGTTATCCAAACCGAAGTTGTCTGGATTTTCTACCAAACCGTGTCGCGTTTGGTATCTTTTCAATCAGAGAAAGTGTCACGAATATATTGATATAAGTTTTACAATAAAAAAAAGATCATTAATATTACAACCCTGAATGTATGTAACTCCGAATCGGAATGAAGAGAAATCCCGCGCGTCTCATTAAATGAACCTCGCGAGTTCGAGAATCTCACGGTGCTCGTCGAGCTCATCAGCCTCGCGAGTACTTTTCAGCGCTGATCCGCGAGCTCATTCCCGCGATGAAAGTCGGATCACCGTGGAATTTGAGCAAAGCGGTTTGACGGCGGATTCCGCACACGTAGATGCGCTTCGTATGCAAGTTTCGTCCGCTGTCCGGGCCTCTTTATTTCGAAAATTCCACATTCCTCGACCGGAATAATGGGCAGGACTCGTTCCGACGATTCATCCGCGAGCAATCTCGCGCCGACTGGAGCCCGCGAGGAGCGCGAAACCACGCGAAGAATGCCCAGGAGTAGTCGGTCCAACATTTTAATAAACTCCTGGCCCCTTACTTCACCTCTCGGCAACTTCCCGAACGTCCTTTGAACACGGTTTAGCTCCGGACAACACGCAGCAGAGCAGCTTTGGCGAGAAGGACCTGAACCGGGCCGGGTCTCCGTGAGAATCGATCAAAGGACAAGATTGAGCGGCTAATTGGCGGTAGGAGACTCGGCCGGAGTTCCGTTGATTGCTGTAATCGGTGACCCATTGTCGTTCTCTATTAAATTAGAAGGAACCTTGACGCGCGATACTCCGTCAGCAGTGATTCTCAAAATAGAATCGATACAAGCCCACGGTACAGCTGTCTTTCACCGGAAATGCCAGCTCTCAATGGCCATCGTAATTGTCGCGGAGAAAAGCCTCTGGCCAAGCAACCCCTTTTAATGACTCCATCGGGAAGTTCTGTCCGTTTCCTGATTACTTTGACCACTTGGTAGATACGCTCAAAAGAGCTATAAACGTCGATTGCTGTATCACAAAGAGCAAAATAGGTTAGTCCGTTGGTGCAGAAGACGTGCGAGGAAGACATCGGCTGACAGGTGCATTTGCGGCGTTGCATATTACACGAATTCCAGCGATACCCAGGGTACCCGCCTCCGTGCATAGGGGAAGACAAATTTCTGCCATCTGTTCATCAAAGACGCTGTTTCGGGAAGAATACGTCATTCACTGTAACTAACCTTTCACGGAAATGCCCCGGACATTTGAATCTAACACGCGACTGACGTGTGCACCTTGCTTTATAATCATGTCAAGATCGAATTTATACAAATTTCGTACGATTTTGGCAGTAGCGTATGATAGGAATTAAATGTATAACTTTGCCATTGTGTGTACTCTGTTTTGTTGTAAGCAGACTGCGCGCTTCATGCATTTATAAAAAAATGGATAGGTGTAATTTAAAGCAGTGAACATGCTAGAAATATTCAAAGTCATTAATATATTAGCTTCCGCTGAATAGGATAATTAAAAGAAGAATACAATTTTTATTTAGCCTCTTTTATTTTTTTATGTAAACCAATGCAAACATTTCTTATTTCGCATAAAGATCCACAGTCTAGTTACAAGATAACTGATAAGTTAATCGCGCACGATATTCAGACGTCTAGAAACGCTAATAGAAAAAAGAAAACATTTTTGTTTCAATAAAATATCTTATCTCACCTTAATTTTTTAAATGTCTATGCATTTTTATTACGTACTAGCTGACCTGACAGACGTTGTCGTGTCCAAATTTCAATTGATTGTGATCATTTTGTGAATTTGTGAAAAGCTGTAGGATATACGTAAACAAAGTAAAAATGAGAACAAAACGTATTTCGCAGTGATCATTATAGCAAACAGACGTGGATAATGTAAATTCCTATTGAAATATTGATTAAAAGCTGCGACGTTCATTTTTTTGTTATATTGAAATATGATTCAAAAAGCACTTCTAGTTTTTCCCGAATTTTCATGTTTCTGGGCAACTTTTCCAATTTTTTGTACTCTAAGATCCTGATTCGGACTACAACGAACATTTAACAAAAAAAATTAGCCAATTCGGTCCAGCCGTTCTCACGTGATGTCGTGACCAACGAACAGCATTTGATTTTTATTATATAGATTATTGTAGCTAACGTAAAGACAAATCCAATAACTTACATTATTATGGCTTTAAATCTTAAAATAATGCTGAAATAGATTTTACTCGCTAGATTGACACTCTCGTATAGGATGCGACGCCTATTCTGGCACCTAGAAGAAACGAAGATAGAAGAGATATTAAACGTGAAACGATACCGCTAGGAATGATCTTGGAGCACATTCGGTGGCAGGAACTATAGCCTGCAAACTTTTCGGTGAACCCGGTTAGCAAGCCCGATTATTTGCCTGTAATTGCACACAAAATCACGGTTCCACGGTAAACTTGGAGCGTGGCGGAGGCTTTCAGAGGCAGAGTCGCATCTCTCTCCATTAAAGATGATAGTTGCCACCGCGAGCGCACCCTCCAGCGAAATAATTGAATAATTCAGACAGAAGCGTCGCGCGCCAGTTTGCGGAGTGTCAGGGGCCCGCCTCGTGGTCGTGCGCAGGGGTTCTCGTCTGTTTCGGTGTCGCTTTTCGCGTCCGCTTGATACCGAAACCCTTCTTCGTTCTGGCGCGGCGCTGCGACTCGTTTTCCCGTTGAAAGGACACCCGATACGTGGTCCGTCTCGTTTAAAAGGACACTTAATCCCGCACGGACCGCAAGAGCTATTTGGGAACCATTCTTTCCCACTCGACGGCAATCTTCGTCGGTGCACGCTTCCCTTAACCCTTTGGACGCGAAGGATGAATGCGAATGTACGCTCTTCTAGGTCTACATTCGCTGTCATACCTGGTATACTAAACCTCTGTATCCTCGGGTACGGCGTGTTTCTGCGGGTATAAATTTGTCTGGGTTTTTGCCAAGAATGCTTGAGATTGAAACATCTCGAGAAATATTGGACATTGTTTTTCGCGAGTGAAACTATCATAGATTTCAACATTGCAGGTTTTCCTTTAAACCGAATCTGGATTCATTACTGTGCGACGTTTTTCTACAAGAAACCAACAATGTAAACATTGCTCAACGGTATGCCCATGTATAACAACTCCTTAAAATTGAATTCCTACCTTACATACGTATAATCTAATTGCGAATAATTTACACAAGCCGCAAGGATACTCATACGACCATTTCGCCATTTACGGAGCCACTGTCTCGGATTAAGCTGCGGCGCATCAAAAGGGTTGGGGCATGATCGTAGATTTTCTAAAGCCTACTAGTTTCCGCGGAAACTCCTTTCCGAGGAATCGATTGGATCAGGAACGCGGAACGATGTGGAACAAGCGTAACGCCTGCCAATTAGGGGCGCGAGCTTCTCGCGACTGGTGCGTACGAGGAGCGCGACGATAAAATACGAATTATCACGGTGCCTTATCGCATATTAATTGGCGGGGATCGCTTAGGCGAACAGGGCTCCTCGACGACGACGACGGCAAAGGTGACGCGACGCAGCGGGTCGTTGAGCGATTCGCGAAACTAGAGGCGGCTTGGTGGCACTTATCAAAGAGGGTGGTCCTCTCTCCGGAGGATGTGTCACTCGCGGCACCACTCAAATCAGATTCTGTTCGCTTAACGCCCTGTCAGTTCTCGCTTTGCAAGCGCGTTGCTCGCTTCAGGAATCACGTTGGCGTCCGTCAGGCCGGTTTATTGCATTTCCAGCGGGTTTCGTCTCGTTTTCACGGTTTGTTTCGCCCTTCATTTTCCGACGCCCCTCTAGCCCTGGCTCGGGAACGAGCCGAGACGCCGACGACGACGTTTCTTCGGCGTCTGCACGCCCCGAAGACGCCCGGCGTCTGACACTTTTCCCCGGGTCCCGTCACCCTTGTATCTTTCTTCGGCTTCCGCCTACTCTTTGTCGTCTCCTCCTCGTCTTCGTCCTGCTCCCCCATTGCACCCTCTGTTCACCCTTTCCTCTTCGTCTTCTCTCTCTTTCTTTCTCTTCCTTCCTTCCTACCTTCCTGACTGCCGTCAACTTTGACACAAAGAATTCGTCTCTTTTAGCCCGTCAAACTTCGCGTCGTCTTCAAACCTCCTCATCCTTCTTCTTCTTCTTCGTCGTCGTCTGCTTCTTCCCCCTCTTCATATTCAGCCGACAATCGGATCAATCCACGCTGAAGGGAAATTTATAACCCCGCGAGGGGCTGTATCGCGACGAGATAACATCCTAGAGGTGGTAACTCGATAAGACCAGCCAATGGGACCACTACACTCTGCCGCTAGCTGTTTTACTTATTGAATTTGATTAGCCGATTAGATTAGACGTTTCGTTGGGGAGATCCGGTTACAGGATACCGGGCTAACAATCTTATTTAACATGCTCCGCGACGCTAACGAGCAGTCTCAATGTTTCTGGAAATTTCTTAATTGGACGCGATTGACCTGTTGGAAACACCGTGTAGTATACACCCTTTGAGCACGAGCCGGCGACTCCGGGCTGTGAAAAATGATTTCAGCTGTCGGAGACAGTTGAGGGACTTTTTGGAAGATACCTTTTCTGTAATCCTTCACCTTACAATTTAATTTCAAGGTTTCGTATTATAACATACCATTGTAAGTAGGGTAACTGCACCAGTGAATGAACATTTAAGAAATTGTTCAGGAAAATATTTTATTTAAAAAAAAACTATGTGAATTAAAGGAATCTCATATATGCCAAATAGCTCCCTATACTTCATTTGTCAAAAATAAATGAACACAAATACAATGAAATTATTATTATTCTTCTTTATTAAACGTTAAATCAAAAATATGAAAAATACCAGTCAATGAACACTACATTCTAGTAATTGAATAATGCTAGTCCAATCAATGAACAAAATTACTAAATAATATTCTCCTATTTATTTAACTCTTTAATCACAATTTTATCGCTAGTTGCCGTCCGGGTTAAAATTTGTTGAAATATACAAAAGCGTTCATTTACTGGTGCCCGTTCATTCACTGGTGCAGTTACCCTACGCATCAATGGAAAAGACTGTAACGTGGCTACGTTGCTTCCGCATAGATTCATTTATGTGGGATTCAAAGTTTTCACGGCCAGAACCTATGACGTCTCGGAGACGTCATTTTAGGGCATGTGGTTAACTTAAATTTTATATTTGGCTCGTCGGGGTGCATCATCTGGTCCAGAGATTTATACAGAGAATAAAAACAGCAGAATCACACAAGCTCAGACAAAATTCAAGATTCTAGATAGGAGAAATATATGTTTTTAATTTATTTTACATTTTACGAACCCTTTCTTTAATTTCTTAATTCTCGATCCCTTTATTCTATCGAATGCGTTGTTGCTGGAAACAACAAACTGTGCGCGATGCATGAACGATCTCTATCCATTCTACCTCATTCGCGCTGCGTAAATATTAGCATAACACAGTAAAAGTACAATGTTCAAAAACCAATATCCCCCTACCGGGGGTTCAACCAGTCATCCGAAACATATGCCGCATCGAATCAAGCAAGAAAGATTCGACTTAGAGAACCATGTCTCCTCTCTCTCTCTTTTTCGATCTCTTTATCGAGGATTTAAAAAAATCTTCGAGGTCGTTAACGTCGGCAGAATAAGCCGCAAGAGGTTATTTTTGTTTCACCGCTCACGTTTTTATTCGCCATCGGGAAACGCCTTCCGGGAATACTTTTTCCCGTTGCACGCTATACTTTGAACGGATGCCAATTTCTGATTCTCGTCCTTCTGAAATGCCATTTTGCGATCCGAGCAGCTTTGATCTTTTGCATACATATTATTTACTGTTCTCTGCTCAACATGAACCTGCGTTTTCATAAATACGAACTACATCAGGGTGTCTCTTATTTTCGACTTTTAAATTTCTTTTACGGCACGTCCCAGGTTTGTTCAAAATAATAAAAGAAATAAATGAACTTCTTTCGAAAAAAACTAAAAAACTATTTAACCAATATGGACCAAAATCTAATCAGCTCTAAGTTACAGCGGGGCACATCGATTGCATTATTCTGATCGCGTTGTTACTTTTTCAGGAAATGTTAACGTAAAAATTTTATAACATACAAACTTTTTGATAAAAATAGTCTAAAATGACTCCAATGACTCGATTTTCGATTTTCGGGGTAATTACAGTAAGTTCCCTATGAATCGGGAAGTTAAAAATATGTGCAGAGTTTGAGCTCGATTGTAAATAAGAGCCACCCTAGTATTGCATATTAATTTTCAAAAATGAGACGGACGCAGCAATGTACTCGAGGCATTGTAGTTTCTTTAGGTCTAGTTCTTGTCTACTGGAAAAAATATGTTTGGAAACCTCAATGGTGTAGTGAAATGGTGTTAAAATTGCAAGATGATCAGTTCAACGCATTTTATATGATAAATTCGCAAAGATGTCCTCTTGGTACGTCGGATTGGATGTAGCTCGGGCGGTCACGCGCAAAGATCCGCTTCTTCGACTTGTACGCGGTGTCTCGACGACGATGCGTGACTTGATGCACGCGTGTATGCGCACGCATATGAAATTGCCAAGGCACGAAGCTTAGACGGGCGAAAAAGGAAGTCGAGTGTCGACGGAATGCGACGCCGGTATGTCGTTGTTCCCTCTCCCTCCCTCTCTTTCGCTCTCTTCGTCTCGCTCGTGCACGCCGCCGCTTTATTTGCTTTGCCGGCGCCTGTTGCTCTTAATTGAATCCCGTTTCGCGCGGCTGCTCGGGAAAATTGCAGCTTTTCCTTTTTCGAGCTGTCGGGGAAATTTGATATTCCCCTTATTGGCTGCGAAAATCTGTGCACCGTGGCGCGCGCCGTTCAAAATTCCTTTGTCCCCTCGTTCCCGAATGAAAGCTGAATGAAAAATCTTTCCGATCCGGAAAAAAGAGGCAGTCTCTCTTTTTTTTCCCCCTTTCAGGTATCGCGGAACTCGTCTCGAGTGTCCTCAGACCTGGAAGTTTTCGGGAGACTCGTCGATCACATTTCTCCTCGTTTTCCTGACAGAGCACGGCTTCCCCTAGTCTTCAGTCATCGATCAGGACTCGAAACTTCCGAAGCACTTTAATAAATCCTCGCGTTTAACCCTCGGCGAACGGCACACGAGTCAGAATGACCCGATGTGAAAGTTTATTACACGTATTTGCTGGAAGGTTTGAAATTATAAAACTCGAAAGCTGCATAAGCATTCTGTAATAACGAGTAAAAAACGAATGAATAATCTACGTAAATATTTGCACAGCAGTTACCACAACTCTGATGTAGATATTTGAAGAATTGATGAAGATGTAAGATTTTATATAAAACACATGTGTACAGGTGTTTCTGGAATCATAAGCGTAGATTTGATAAAAAGAACTTGGGTTGTAAACAGTTAATAATGCGTTGAATAAAAAGAAATTCGTTTTTCAGACTTCACATTTGATGTGCGTTCTCATGGCCACTGAGAGGTCATCTAAAATAGACGAACCTTGACAAACATATTTATAATTTTCGAAACACGCATTTATTCAAGCTGAAACTTCTCATGTCGGTACTACATAGCATGACATGTCTATAATAAAAAATGAAAAGGCTATCGAACCGTTGAAGAGGAGAAAAATTAGAAACATTCATAGTGTCGGCCACTTTAAGCTTGTAAACGTTACGTCGAATATATTGAAAAATCTTTTTATGAATTCCTAGGACCCTACCAATTGTATATTCCATTGCATATCATATTGACAATGAGTATCAGATTACCGAGCTTCTGTTAACCGAACTATAGCAAAGAAGTGCAAGTAGATTAGACTCTTCAGTTGTTGAAGCTACATTGTGCGCTATCATGCGACGAGTTTAGAGGATGAAGGGGGTTGTGACGAATATAGGGGATGGATGGAGATCGCCATAGAAGAGACGACCAGCTCATGTTCTCGTTTATTTCAAATCAGATCCCCGCAAGGTCCTTCCTCGGTTATGAATGAAGCTCAAAGGCGTTGTTCGAGGAGCTCGTGAGCTTGTGAAGGGCCCCGTGCCCCCTTTTCGGCTCGGCGAGCAAACACACGGGATTATTAAACCGTCTACGCGGCACCGAGACGTTTCATCTTTGATTGGCCTCGACGTAATGGGAATACCCGTTCGATTCGAAGTTCGGTCGAGGGTGATACGCACACCGCGCCTTGCTTCGGCTTCCCAATGTACACACTGTAGGGCCCGATCTTTCCCTCAGCACACACCAGTTGCCTTTAATATTACCACTGTGTTCGATACTGATGAGAGCTTTAATTATGCAATTCGGGGTGCCGTGGAACTGGGATCGGCCCCGTGTAATTACGTGTCTCACCCGACAGACCTATCTACGTTCCATACAGTTTTTAATCCACCAGAAACGCGCGATAGACCCTTCCTCGGTTAAAGTGGAACTATTTCGTGAGAACCTGCAGGACCCAGAGCACAAAATAATTTTTTACGTAATTAGGAAATTGTTGGACCCTTTGAGGACTACTAACGAGATCAGACCTTAACCTTTGATTACCTCCATTTGGTTTGGTAGACCCGAGAAGAACGTTATCGACAGCATTCGTCAGAGTCCGCCTACAAAAATCAGGAATACGATCGGTGATAGTCAGTTGGCAGTCTCGTAGACGCGTCGAAGGGTCTCCATAAATCATCGTTCACGGGGTACGCGTTCGACAAGGTAGCCGTGGAAGGTTTCGGGGGTGCGCAAGGAGTAAGGACCGCCGAAAAGAACAACGGGGCTTTCAAGGGAATTGGAGTGGCCAGCGATAGGTCGGTTTGGCGGTGAGGAAAAAACGCGAGAAGTCACCGACGAGGCAAGAGAGCCGTCCAATCCATTAGGAATGGGACAACAGGAGCGTGGCGGCTCGCCTTGCAAATATTTGCTACATAAATCCGACTGGCGAAAACGATCGTCGGAGCTCGACCCCCGCGGCGCTCGACATTCCTCTTCGCTCCTCGTACCTTCTTCCGAGGATCCTGCACACGCCAGGCTCTCCGGGCGAATCCTGCTGGGAACAACTTCGAGAACCGACAACGAATGGAAACGCGAATATCGGGTTACAGCCGCGAAACACAACGGAAGCCGTACCAATTTGCATACGAGCCAGTCGCTTTTTCTTCGCGCCCCCGCGAAAAGTGTCTGCGACGCGAAGCCGCGCGCCGTCTGGGAGCAGGTACGGCTGCAGTTCGAAACACGGACTGCTGTGGCATGTTTACTGTTATCGATTATTGCTTGTTCACTGGGTCAATTACGGATTCCGGCCGGGTAATTTGACCGTGAGAGGCCGCGAACGCAAACATCAACTAACCCACCGCGTTCAGTCGCTACTCGTAATTGCGGCCGCTTTAATCATCGCGCGAACCTCGCTTGTTGCGAACTGCTAATTCCAAGCAGTTTCCTTCATACCTATTCCGAGGCATTTTTTTAGACTACTAACTGTAGAAGCTTATTATTTTATGGGGTAACTGTACAATTTATTTTAATATTATTCCTAATTTATCATAAAATAATATGTGTAAGCATTTTATTTAATATTTTTAGTAGGCGCAGAAATAGGGCAACATACTGTAGACATCACAAAGATGTACCAAAGGAATCCCTGAAGTCCAATCCACCCAGGTACCGAATCTTCTTCACCTGCCCAGTATCCAGACACCTGGCCTGAGGAGCATTCTCCCAACTTTCACATGCATCTTGAGTGATCCTCCTAACCACCTGAACATCTGACAAACTTAGACCTCTAGTTCAAACCTAAGTAGATCGGTATAAGTCGGTTTCCTCCGCAAGAAAAAGGGGGGGTGGTAACTCGATTCCGAAAGTTGCTCGACACCGTGGAACGCGCGTCGCGTTCCAACCGAGGAATTTGCACGGCAAATAAGCGGCTTGGCCATCGCGTGTACATAGCGTGCTCGGAGAAGTACAAAGAGAGGCACGGAAACGGGAAAAGAAAATCATTCGATTCCCCGTCGTCGGTTCTCCAGAGTTCTCTGCACCACACCACGTCGCACCGCGCCGCTCCCTACACGTTCCGCGCCGTTCTACACCTTTCCGCGCCCCTTCCGCTCCCCTCCCGCGCCGTTTTCGTGTACCCTTCGTTCCCCCAGCGTCAGACGACCTTCAATTTCCGGCGGACGAGAGCAGAAACCCCGTTTGCACGATATCCACGGCTGGCAGTTCGCCTCGAAACGATGCTTCGGTTGCTAACAACTACAGAACGCTGGCTAATTGCGCGAGTCAGAGACGCGCGATGCCTCGGACGTGGCTAAATTAATTTCGAACTTAATTGCGCCCATCCGAATCGGATACTCGACGGCCGGTTAATTGATTCCGCGAGGATTCGTTAGCTTTTTCCGGATCAGCGGCAGAACTGCCTATCCTAGCGATTCTGACAATCCAATCCGACAAGCGAATCGTGCTTTCAACGGGGATAAATTATTATTAATCTCTTCGGTCAGGTAAGAATTTTTAAAAGAATTGTGAGACGTTTTCTCAATTGAAGCTGAAATCCTTTTGAAATATATAATACCGGCCGAAAGTTTCGAATCACTTGCTACTTTTTGTAAACATCGTACATATCGATCAATTTTTGTATATTAATTTAGAATTAAAGTTTCTAAACAGATGTCAGTAATTCTTTATGTCTATTAATGTTCTAATACAGTTTATATACCCAATGTAAGGCAATGTTCGCAGCATGGAAAAATATCAAATCAAAAACATTCTAGGAATTAATTGCCAGAATGCCCCGAATATGTCAGGTTGTCATTGAAGATAAAGGCGGTTTATTAATGAAAGAGCAGCTAGAAGAAAAATACACATTAATAAATAAAAAAGGAATAATACAAAATGTAAAACATACTACAGTTTTTTGACAAATAAATCTTCCTTGGTTCCTGTAAAGTCACTCATTAGTTTTTCTTATAAAGTTTCGAAGTATACACAAAGTCTCTTCCTGTTTTAAAACCGGTTTTCAACAACTGCGAGACGTTAAAAATAACAAATGTTCGTGGTTTTGTGAGGTAAAGTATCCCATCTACAGGATACTACGTACAAAAGTTGTCATTGAATCCTAACCCTATCCTCATTAGTTTTAGAACCATCAAACAGCTGTAGAAACAGCCAGCGAATTTTTTTGACAAATTAATGCAAACATCTTTTTTGTCCGAGGCAGCGCGTAACTGTTTTTCGCATAAACAGTTGCATTTCCCTGCGAAATAAGGGGACCGAAGACTGACGGGTATGTCGTGTATATCGAGACCGTTAATTAATTAAAAAGCACACACAGCACGAAGCGGTGATTCGCCCGAAACAGCCAATTACGGATATTGGAGAATAATGACGACAACGAAGGGAGAGCTGTCGGCCGCTGTTACTCAATTAGCAACAATTATGATGCCGGGAAACAATAACGCGCGCGCCTCCATGTTGCCGGGAATCTGTCCACCGCGTCGAGCGAGAACACAACGAGTGAAAACGTGTCGACGGGTATATCGAGGCCGTACGGGGGTTTGGGGCGTCAATCGACGTCATTGTGAAATGCATAATTACAAAAAAAGCATTTTCGCCATTCTCTGCGATTCATTCTCTGCCGGGAAAACTGCAATCGATGTCGACGTGCCGCACCGCGCGGATCGAGATGGACAAACACGGGCCGAATGAAAGGAAAATAAGCGTCGCTTGGCCATTGTGGTGAAAAATAGCATGAGGAAGACCGAACAGTTTTGATAATCATGTTCCGTTTTCTATTGAACTTTGTCATGGCTCTTTCGCCCGTTGCTTCGAATAATTTTATGAACCAGCCTCGTCATTTCTGATGCCTGTTCGAAAAGACTTCGTTACCAGCCGTGCAATAACAATAGTTATTAAACAAATCCTGAAATTTGTACATAAGAGACCTTCAAGAGACGATTATATTGACTTCGCAAATTCAGAACGTTGTAAGCTTCGCGAAGTTCGAGAAATTTTAAATAACATTAAATTAAGTGGAGTTCAAACATGAATCGGACCCCTAAAGTGATGTATACGAGAGAATTTTCTCTCTCGAAAAAATTAAATTCGACGCAAAGTCGGTCTGCGATAAGTCGTTCTCCGCAACAACCTAAAACGGCCGAACAAAAGCAAGAATTTAAGTTTCGAAACAAAGTTGGTTTCTAATCCACGACGAAAATGGCGAAAAAGAAGCGACGAGGAAAAGAAGCGAGCTAACAGAAAAGAAATAGTAAGAACAATTCAGCGGTGAGGTAACGACGGAGGGAGCTGTAAAAGAAGCAAAACAGGTGACGGGAGTGGAGGGATGTATAAAAATTAAAAGTCGATAGTTAGACAAAACTAAACGAGAGTCGGCGGAGTAAAAAGTCATGGCCCGGAAGACGGGGCGGCGCGCGGCGGAATAAAAGAAGAAACGCAGAAGAAAGAAGACGCGAGAAGGAAAGTAAAAAAGGAGGAGGATCAGAGCGAAAAAGAAAGAGGGAGAGGATGGAGGTCGCTTGTGCCTGGCAGTACGTCGAAAAAAGAGGGTCGGGATAAATGAGTTAAGTTAGAGCGACAGAAAGGGGCCAACCTCTACCAGGCGCCGCGCCGTGTCTGTCCAGATTGCAGCTCGTGGACGGAAGAGGAAGAGAACGAAACGAATCGCGGAACAATAATGCTTAGAGCGACGGCTACGATTAAAGTATTTTCCTTTCACGCCGGAATAAGTAAGGCGCGTAGCCTTTTTTCCTCTCCTAGACGGTAATTCGATTTTGAAAATGAAAAGGCTCGACACCGGTCCGCTACGATATTTCATCGGTGCTTCTCCTCTTTTCTCTCATCTCTCATCCCCCAGCGATATCTTAAGGATAAATCTCGTTTGCGAATTGTATCCTTTCTGCCTTTGCAGAGCCAGCCAGCCAGTCGGCCGACTTATTTTTCCATTTCCAACTTCTCTGCGCCCGGGCAAATGAAATAATTCGGATCAAAGCACGTTTAAGGCGCATCCGCGAGATATCTGAGACGAACGCTTCTTCTCTCGCGAATCTCTCAGTTTTGATCTCGCGAATTTCCTAAGCGTAGTTGGATCACTACTTATTTCTACCTGATTACTAAGAAAATTTATTCTTGATTTTATGCATTTATGAAAAAATAGAATAGGTGTAATTTGAAGCAGTAGACAGATTAAAAGAATTTGAGAATCTCCAATCCTTTCGATTAACAATTTTCAGGAAATCTACGCGAAGTGTTGCAAAATAGAGTGAGCACGTCGTTGATTTCAGTGTCACGTCGCATTTTAGAATTCTAACTTTAGTAGGAGCATATATCAGCGAAGGTACCAAAACAGTAAGATGATTCAACCTGGTCAAGAGTATATTATTAACACGAGTACAGACACCCGACACTTTGAACGTAAATTACTATCGCTATGTTATTTGAAATAACCATGTCACCCAACATGAAATAAGCGAGCCGAGCAAGCACGCGTCGCACGCAATCGAAAATCGCATCCACTATAACCGCGACAAATGACAGCCGACCTACAGCTTCCGGGGGCCAGGAATCTGACTTTAAAATGAAGACGTCTCCGCCCAGAGAGAGACGGCGTGCTCTCTCTTCTCCGAAGATCACCCGGCCGACACTTTTCGGCTCCTCTTTCAACGCGGCTCTTCCCCGGAATAATACAATCCGGAAAGCCGAGCAGACACTTCCTGACGAGTATTGTTTTACACCGACATGGACGAAACTGCTCTTCCGCTTTCGAACACGTTCCGCCCCCGCACTGCTAGTTCCAGTATAAAGCGGCCGAGCGTCTTCTTCTACATAATCGTGTAGACCTTACATTAGGGTGTTGGCTAAGATTGTTCAATTACATGAAACTTTCATCTAAAATTTTGGATCAATCGGACGTCGGGAAGACGTACAGCTAAGATCCATCATAATGCATTATAAACACACCAACATTTTTCGGTATACCAAGTTCAATTTTTCTTGTTTACGTTAATCTATCTGTCGCTTCTGGTGATAAGAAAAATATGTCGGTAACATTTCTCTACATTTCACATTTCGACCACCATACGCCGCCTCGCAGATTCCTCGCGCGCCTTCGGATTCGCGTGGTTCATTCTCAGCGTTCCTCTGGCGTCGGCCAATTAATCGCGCCTCGGTCCGAGGCAAAAAAGAAAGAAGGAAAAAATAAAAAAGGAAAGGAAGAATCCAGGTCGCGGGTTCGAAGGCTCGTGTTAATGGCTCGCGCCTCGTTAATGGCGCGGCGCCCTAAATCCCGAGCAATTATTTGTCTTCGGGCCGCGAAGCGCGCATCAGAGATAACGCGTCGAACAAACAGTCCTCTCTCGAGACACGGAGAAACGCTGCCACCGACTAAACCAAACCGCAGTCGACGGTAAACCGTCGACGCTGTTTTACCGAGATGACCTTTGTCCAGAAGAGGATGCACGGTAAACACGGATTAGAACGGAGGCTAAGGTCTGGCGTATAATGTAGCCTGAGCTTGTAAAATTAATGTTATTTAGTCTCGGTCCGGTAAGCACGGCGTTATTTAGTCTGACGCTTTTCAGGTTCAGGAAGGTGTGGGCGTGACTTAATGCCTGTTTGATAGAGTTTACACGTCGGATTGTTTGGATTTGGTAGTATCTAGACTAACGCCGTCCGAGTTTAGCATACCGTGTGGCTCTGCGGCTTAATCTGGCCGGAATATTTCCTTGACCTAAGAAAGTTCTAGTTCAGTGGCTGTGGGGCCTGGACCTGCCCTAATCCTGGATCAAGACTCCCACCCAAGTGGTAAGGAGTGATACGAAATTCGAAAAAGGTCTAGCTATCAAATCTTGAGACGATGCAGTTCAGTTATGGTCAATCTTATGCAGTTTACCCTATGACCAGTACTCTTGCTACTCACCAAGCTCAATCACCCTTAACATCGCCATCCTTGGATTTGGAAATTGAGACCTGTTCATCGGTTCTTTTGTCTTTGATTCCCATACTGAAGCAGCTACTTCCCAGGTCTACTAGCACCTAGGAAAATCTAAAAAAAATCAAGTTTCACACTTCCTAAACTAAGCGCAACGCGTGTACGCCACTCTGCAAGCTGAGGAGCCCTTGGCCGCACCCTAGCGAACCAAAACACAGAGTCGGTACTTGCCACATCCCCCTAGTGTCTACAGTCAACGGCTTCTTGCCTTAGCACCCTCCACCAAGCGAACACCCTTTGGGGTGGTAGTTTATGCTCCACGCAACCGAGGTTTAGCCGTTGGCGAGAGAAAACTGCTCGTAGCGCAATTAAAGTTGTTACACTGTAATCAAATCGGTGATTAATATACAGGGTGCTCGTGGCTTCCCTCCTGTAGTTGAACGCAGCAACCGGTAGTGTATAAGTTCACCCTTGTTCATGGTCTTCCGCCCTCTCGGAAAGGGATAGGTTCGCACGTGACTCATCGGAAAGGGATAGGTGCGCACGTGCGCACGCACATTTTAATTCGAGCACCGGACCAGCGACGGTTGCCTTATTATGCGTGCGGCCAGGCATACCTCTATCCCAGGTAACGTGGAAAAGTGCGTGCCCGAACCCAGAGAGCACTGCGAAACGAGAACGTGCCGATGGCTCGGTCTCACGCGAGCTCGCGGAAACTTCCCTAACGAACTCATCCCGCGAGAATTATCGCGCCGACTGCGTTTCCACGAAGATCCGACTCCACAGGTCAGAAGCAATTGCCTTCTATAATAGTCACTTCGCCGCGATTAGCGTGATCATCGCAGCGCGGACCTTCGCCGAGACACGCTCGACTTTTCCGCTACAATCATTTTCTGCAAAAACGAACGCTCGGTATTTCTGACGCTGTATACCATTTTTAGATCCCGAACTTTTTTATTAAAAATAAAACTGAATATCTTTGCTGCTTTTTATAGGTGTACGATGATGAAGATATTCGAGAACCTTAGTATGTTTTCACTACAACTCTCGCTTGTGCGAAACGTATTCTGCTTTCACATTTCAAATCTTATATGTGTTTTCTATCCTTGAATGACCTTGAGTAATTGTAGTCACTGAATTCGTAATGAACAGGAAATATTATTGTAGGTGTTAAAAAAAATGAAAGTGACTTCGATATCTCTAAAAAAATGACAAAAATCAAAATTTTTTGGTATCGTGTAAGCCCCATTTCATCATTCAACTTTGTCCTCGAGATATTTAATGTATCTTTGAAAACAACGAAGATACTTAAGACGCAAACGTTAGCTGATTCATCCTTTATATTACAAAATATAGTTACGAAGATATCTTTGGACGGAAACGGTTGGAAAATGTAACTTACAGAGGTAGGATCAGCTGGAGCATCGTCTTTTTGCCAGAAACAGCTAATCCCGTTGGAAGACACGACGAACAAGGCGAACTTGGAGAAATTGTTACTATTTCGAAGAGCACGAAGTTTGAGGTTCCATTTGGAGAGTACTACGTTTCCGCAGTAGATTGAGAAGTCCGATAGTCCTTCTCAGATCGTGCAAACTTGCGGATGAAGTACATTTAAGCGCCACTTCGCTAGTGTAGTCACGCTCTCGAGTGGAATTAGAGGATACCTCGAAGCGTTTAAGCTTTAAAGTCATTTTTTTATGGGGACGAGGCGTTTGGAATGAAAAAAATCCCTGGGAACCAAGTCGGTTGGACAGTTATCGGATTAAGCTTGATACACTCGCGATTTTACTTTGCTCGTTTCATTTTAGTTTACTTTAACTTCGCTCTTAATCCTTTAATTGCTACCGGTTCAGGGTGTTTTTATTTTGGATCAGCCTTATGATTCTTTCTTGTTCGCGGTGTTTTCTGACTCTATGTTGGCTGTATCCATTATTTAATATTACATACCGGTTGAACAACACTGACTTGATTATCTTGAATAAATTCGTTTGCTTTTTATAACAGAAGAAGATATTAAATTACTATAAAAAAATGTTAATAGGAAACAAGATATTACAAGAACTTGAGAAAGTCGATATATCATTCAGAATTTATTAAAATTATTAAGGAAAGGGGGGAGCTTCGTTTTGGTAATTGTGCGACGTCATTCCAGGGGAGCCATTGTTCCTGGACGAGACAGAGGATCTTGTTGAAACGAACAAAACCAGCTGCGTATCCGGAAATGTCCATATTTCGCGCAACGATCCATCACAGTCGAATCGGTTTTAGGGGAGCAATCCTTCGCGAGGAAGATTGAGCCGACCTATCCGCGAAATCTCGCGTCTCTAGTAAATATTGATGTAACAGCCCGGCGCTATCTGAATATTGCGATCGATCTATCGCAGAACGGGGCAAACATCATTGCGCAAACATAGACTTTCCGCGTACGTTTGTGTACCTATGCGTACTATACGCAAGCGCGCACCTGTATTAATTCCATAATGGAAAGACACGTAATTAATCCGGTGACTGCGGTCACTCGTGCGCCGACGGGAAACAAGTCCTCGCCAACGACGCCGCCGACAAGTCCGGTTGTTGCGAATCGCCGAAACGCGTCGGCAAACACCGACGCGAATTTTTTCCGGCAGAATTCGTTACGCGCCGCGTTAAACCCCGTTCGCGCTTCGGGAGTCCCGTCACGCGGTCCGGACAGGAATAACAGCGAAGAAACTTTTACTCTTTCCCTCGTTTAGTCGCTTTCGATGCTATCTGCCGCGAACTGTCCGCGCAAAAACCAAGCTAGATCGAGACCGAAACTTCGCTTTTCATCTGTACGTTTGCTAAAAACCGCTGCACAAAATATTCTACCATCGGCGCACAATGGTCCCGGGCGGCCAACCTAGCAGCTCATTCGGTAAAAAATGACTTGGCTCATATCGGTATTTAACGCATCTACTTCAACGAATTACTTTCTAAATGTTTAGCAATGCCAAAAGTGTCGATATTAATGCAATTTAATAAAACTTGTAATTAGAACCAGCATTTAAAAATGAACATATTTTGTGAATACGAATTTCGATCGGAAACTTACTAATTTTATATTTCTAAAAACGAATTTTCTACATTAAGAGCATTATTTTGAAAATGCATACGTCAAGTTTAGAATTACAATTTTTCCCCAAACTATTTTAGCATTGTATAGGAGGCTAAAAAAGAGACAAATGCATCTTTCGAACATTTTTCAAATTTAAATCATTTTAGTGGCATTGAACAATTTTTTTACGGATTGTAACCACTGCAGAGTTACAGGTGGAAGTCTCCCCTTCATAATGACCTCTTTAAACTCGATGTACGATTTTTTCCACTTCGTTTTATCCGACTTCATGTACCAGTGTGTAACCTACTGTGACAATTTAACTACCGGAACCGTCAAAATGACGGACTTCGTGTTTTACGGTTTGTGAGATAATAAAAATGCTTTTCTAAGAATTTACTGAATAAATTCTTTTACTAGAGCGTACAATAGCGCATAATAAGAATCGCACGAAATCTACATAAATGCAGCCTTGTTCCTTCTGTAAAGCAATATAAATTAATATAACATTCACTTCACGGGACAAATCTCGTGGTATAGAATATATAGAAGTCGCAGAAGCGTCCATATAATTAAAAAAATATTTAAGACAGAAAATTTATATGAAAAAATTAATGATACCACGTGGTCTCGTTTCAACCCAGCATTCAAAGTTGGTTTAGAATACATTTTCATGGCGGTGTTCAAAGATTAAGGAACGAGGAGAGCGTAAACTCATTTTTTGGGATAAACACGAGCCTGATTGAGAACCTTGGGTAACTATCTTCTCGCCTTCGCCATCGTTGAGCGAGTAGGTGTCATAAGCGCGCGGAAAAAGGTGTTCCGCGACGAACGTCCATGATCGATCACCGTCTAATCTCTTTACCGGATAAACGTGTCTCCGTCTGATAACGAGATCCTTCTTCGGAGTGTTTTATGGGTCCTCGGCGACCGTTCAATCGCGCCGGAACAAATTGCTCGTGCTCACTGAGCGGAAACCGCAATTTCAATTTCTTTTACATTTTATCTATCTTTGTCTAAAAAATCTCAAAACTCAAGCGTTACGTTTCAAAGAGCGTTTCCTTAATACCAATTCATCTTACTTCACGAAGATATATCCTTTCAATAAAACGATGTCTGTTCATGCAAAAATAGTTTGGGACTAAGGTACGATGTTTTTTGGCGTCGATTTAGAGTTCGGATATAGTGGAGCAGCGAAGATCAATGATAGCATCGAGGTCAACATCGCGGCAAACGCAAACCAATCTAATTAAATAGGACGGTATATGGTGAAGCGGTGATGAGAGAATAACGGTGCACATATGTAGAAACAAAAATCATCGCACAGCTCTGCTATGCTCACTACGCTATGTTCACTTCGCCGCTGCACTATAATCTCGTGCTTACACATGCTACTCGACGAACGATCCAAGTATCGGTGCTCCTTCAGCCGCAAAGCAGATTTCCAAAGAGCAGCTTCGCAATTTAAATCTGGGAATTGCGCGTCGCGTTTCCCGCCGACGACCGGGCCCCCCTCCATTAAATATTAGTTTTGAATTCGAGTCCGCAAATTCGAGAAGCGCAGCCCCGCCGCGTCGGTCGAGCAAACGTGAGGCAATTGCGTTCCGGGCAGGGCGGAATGCGATTCCAATCTCGATTCTTCGAGCCCAGTCAGTGTACCTTTCCCGCTGGAAATTTCCGTCAAGATTAAAATTATATTTACACGGCCGGCAGCAGCGGGAACGGGACGATGGATTTTCGAGTCACGCGCGACTTTTTCCGTCCTGTGTACACACAGGGTTTTCTTGTCCCTCCTCTGACGAACCGTCGACGGTATCGCGCGTGGAGATCGCCGCGTCTCGGCCACGAGAAATACCGTATATTCGGAGATCGCATCTTCTGTCGTCGGTAACTCGCCGAAAGTCCCTTGTACTTTCTCTCTCTCTCTCTCCCGCTCTTCTGTTTGCTTAAGATCAGCTTAAAATCGTTCCTGAATCTCGAAGGGTCCATAAATCATCCTACTGTCGGCGCGGCGTCCCCGGGTCGAGCAATTAGGCCCGGTCCTCGGTTATCCGCCCGACCCATCGGCTTCGTCCTTCCGGTTTAATCCTCGCGAAGCTTTCGAATACATTTTACTGAAACAATGAGGCAGATCATGCTAAGTCACTCGAGAACAACTATTGCGTCTGTAGAGTTTCATCTTCGAGCGATTTTGCTTCAATCTTTGCACGGGTGGACGTAAATTTTATTGATATTTTGCTATTGCAAGCCTGAAAACGTTAATATGGTCGCACCGTTCCTCTAGGAGTTAATTTAGACATCCAATTTTTTAAATAATCAAAAATCATTCAAGCCCGAAAATAGGTTTCCTAGTATCATTTATGGTTGACCAAGGGTGGTCAACGTTTGAGATATGGTTGGTGATTTTGTCTACAAATCCTCATCAAAGGGCCTACGACTAAAGTTTATGATAATCTGCCAACGAATATCCAACGATGGGCGTAAAATTTTTATAGGTGATGATATACTATAAAAATAATCGTAAAAGAGTTCATATTATAATGACGTGGGCCCTTCGTTGGCCATGATTGTTCGCTCGCCTCTATAAAAAGGCGATATTTGTAAGGGTTTGCTCAACAATATTGAAATGAACGTCGAATAAAATGCCAACCACGAATGCTACTAGGGGTTTTATACATCCTATTATTATCAGAAGCAATGAAGAATTCGTGAAATCGAATAATTGAAGACCGGTGATACAGCGCAGGCCGCGATCACCGCGCGTAGTCAATTCAAAGTAGAGGATAGGGAGGTTTAACCGGTGGTTTCCGGAGTTGAACGAACACGCGACCTTCCCGGCACTCGCGATCCCGTCGGCCGCCACATTCCAGCGAGGCGATCAGGTTTATTAACGCAGAGAGTCTTATTTGCCCGGTGGGTGGTTCCGCGACTAGATTGCCGGTTAAGGGTTAACGACACAGCTGGCCGGTTCCTCCCCCGCAGCGAATTGGCCTGGTCGCAGGTTATGGCATTGTCGTAGAGGGGTTCTCCATAGGTGCAGGCGGAGGGGGTGGTAAAGGGGGACACACACACCTGGTGCAGGCGATGGTGGCCATGGTGGCGCGGTAGACCGACGGAATTCGATTAATCCCGTCGCAACGGAGGATCGATCGGTCCCTGGGTCGACTGGACCGGAGAATCGGAAGCGCGCGACCCGCTCGCATAACGTTTAATTAATCCGCCGCGTGTGCACCCACCACCACCCCCGCCTCCACCCGCACCAGTACCCGCCGCGCCGACTGCTTAAAAGGAAGGAAGCGGAGCAGCTTCGTCGCTGTTTATTAGCGCCAGGGCTGCGCAACCCGGGCCAATATGTTGCGGCGATCGAGCCGGCGCGCGCTGCAGCTCGTGTTTGTTTATCCCACATCAAAAGGACCGGCGGTTAATCATCGCTTTCTCCCGCGCAACCACGTTTCCGCCACGCGGAGACTCGCAATTCCGCGTGCAATTCCTCCGATACAAGTGCCTCCCTCCAAGTCTTTGCCGCTGCCCCCGGCGTGGCGTGCGGACGATATCCTCTATCTATCTCCTCGGCTACCGGGATCAACCGTTTGGATCTCGATAAACTGGATCCCGATCAACGCAACCAACGGACCATCCGTGTGTACTCCGGTTTCATATACACACGTCGAAGAAAGTCCATGTTTGAGCTGCGATCTCTGTGGTTGCGGTCATCCCCCTGGAAGATGAACGCTTTGAGATTGATGAGTACCTCCAGACAACCATGTATTCGACCATCGCCGATTTTCGTTCAGACAAGTCTTTGCCATAAACGTTCTTTCCCCAATTTGTTTTCAAGCGCCAGGGGTGAGGAAATTGTTTGATTACGTGATGATTCGTATCATTTAACGAGCAAATACCAAGATATACATTCGAACGTAATTATATATTATCGGTGATGCAATTTTACTTATTCTACCGTGCACTACTGAAAATTACATACAAAACATTTTCCTGGGGTATCACGAGAGAGTACCAGAGCACCGTAGTAAGGTTAATATTAATTTTGATCAAATTGGTTAATGGAAATCAATTTTACTCTGCAGTATTGGACACGTTGCAGGATAATCAAATTTTATTCAAGTCTTCAAATAACTACGTCAATGCAAATTCAATAATGATATCGGCGACCCCAATGGTTCACTTTAGTCTTCTCGCATGATGCCAGAATTTACCTTCTCAATATATTTATGCCAACTTCACCACGAAGTCGCTGTACGTTCTCCATACGCTTGCGTTGTCGAGTTTTTTGAAGGACTAGTGATTAAAGCTTCCACACCTGGTTGCAGAAACCAGCTGGGCAGCATGTGTTCGATATCGCCGCTTTTCACCGAGTAATCCACCAGTTCGGTGGTTTAACCTCGTGCAGATAATAGAGTCATTATTACTATTATCATCCTCATCGCTCCACATTCCAAGGATTAGTACCCGATCATACTCCATTAACCGACCACGCCCCGAACTATGCCAAATTCGTCCATGTCCCCAAAAATTGCATCGGCGTCAGTGAACGTCCCACTTCGGAAAGTTCAGGAGTTCGTCGCTAAATAAAGTGACAGGAAAAATGAAGGGCGTGTACCATATTTAAGCGAATCCGCTGGGCCAGAACCCCGATGGCCGAAATAGCCGGCAATCGAAAAGCCTTCGGTCTGACCGGTCTCGGTCCGGTTCGTTCGCCTCTCCGCTTCGGGTCGATTAATTAAAAATTACCCAGGAGTGCAATTAGCCCGAGCCGAATGGATCGATCGAGGAAATATAGTGAATTAATTAAAGCTGTTCGTGCGCGCACGAAGCGGAGACTAATCGCGCACCACCATCGCTGGCGAACCTACATATAGTATAACACGTGTCCCTGTGGCTCGTTCGACAGATCGAAATTATCTTTCGCTCGTTCCGCGAGCGCGTTTATATTACACACGAATAACTCTCTCTCCTTTTCTCCCTATTACTCTGTTTTCGTATCTGTCAAACGTATACAGGGTGTCCCAAAACTACCCTAGGAGCCGAAAATGGGAGGTTCCTTGGGTCATTTGAAGCAACATTATCCTTTACAAAAATGGCGTCCGTGGCTTTGTTTAGGAGTTATTAACGAAAAACACGAACCAATCAGAGCGCGATCTAGACACGTGATGTCACGTTCGGCCAATTGACAGTTGGCGCGTCGGGTCGACTGTGCTAACTCGCGTCTATGTCGCGCTCTCATTGGTGCGTGTTTTTCGTTAATAACTCCTAAACAAAACCGCGGCCGCCATTTTTGTAAAGGAAAGTGTCGCTTCAAATGACCCAAGGAACCTCCCATTTTCGGCTCCTAGGGTACTTTTGGGACACCCTGTATTACGTATGCAAGACGTTTTGACTTCATTTCGACGCTTATTCTTCGAAGTTTTTGAGTTGTCCCAACTTGTACGGCAAAATTGTGTATGCTGAGAACATTGTCTTCCGAAAATTGGCTATAACTTTTTTATCCGTTGCCGCTATTATACTTTCTGTAGCGAAAATTTATCCGATACCTACACCTTTCCAACGATATACGTTTCTTTTGCTTAATTCTCATCCTATGAAATTTTATAGCTGAAAACGGAAACGTGCTTCTACCTTTACGATAATCCCTTACCAAAAATATCCTCCGATTAACATTGTCTCCAAACGCAACTGATCGAGAACAATGCGCATACCGACTGTACCACTCTTTTTCTTCATCTCTATCCGTTGAGTGACGACGGACTTTGCGATGTCTTCGGCGGAGGCTAGACCGACGATCTGAGCATCAGATACCTGACCACCGTCAGGTAATTACCCGTCTTCTCCTTTCGGTCGCGTTCTTTTTCGCTCCTCTATCTTCCGGCGCGGCGGTTTTTGCACTGGATTCCTCTACCTGCCTCAATGTACCGTAAAAACTCATGACTCACCGGTAGATTTTCCCGCACGATGAAACGTTATCGTTCTGAGAGACGGCATCCTAACGGATACCACGGACGATTGCCAGGGTCGCGTCGACCCCAGCACGGAAGTGCTTCGAGGCGATCGACCATGGAAAAAATATACGATCAAACTTCTAGCGAGATCTACGCTCGCATCACGGCTGTGTTTCTCAGCTTCTAATCATCTTCCAATCATCAAAATGGGAAAAATTATTCTACCTTTGGATGGTGCTCCTGTTCGTACAATCTCAATAATTATTAGACTACAGGTTTTGTGCATTTATGATAAAACTGAGTAGATCCAGTGGAAGACTGTAAAAATATTCGAGTATAAACTATTATAATATTTTAGACTCGTCAAGATTATTAAGAACGAAAATGAACGTCTGTACATCTCCTAATTACGTTCACAACCCTCAAAATTGGAAAAAAATATATTTTTTGGAAACACCTCAAGAGCTCTTTCAAATATGTCTCGATGATCAAAAGATTCACCGATGGAAACCAGGAAAAAAGAATTCTCAATTAACGGAACACACATGTACAAAACTTTTGAGATTCGGCATATCCGCGACTATGTAAAGAGAGCGTATTCCGCAGGTATTCGATAGATGAGGTGGGTTCCGTAAAGCGCGGTGTATTATAATTATGTCGTAATAAGTCCCGTGACGTGTAATGAGTCTTTTGACGGGCTCATAATTAGAACTATCCGAGCGAACATCAAAGTAGAGTGAGTGGGATAAAGCGACAGGTCGAGAGAAAAGGAGACGAGCTAGCTGCCGTTGGCTTTTCAGGTTAATGTCCATCTCTCGTTGGCACTTGCCGCTGCTATTTGACGCCAACTGTCCTACCGGAAGTAGATCCGGAAACCGCGTTCCGCGAGGAACAGTCGACCGGCGCGGCGCCATGACCCGCTCGAACGGCGGCGGGTCGCCCGAACTTCGTCGAACAAGTTTCTGTGGCGGGTTGTGTCCTGCTCGAACGACTTTTCCAAGTATTGGAATGGCATTTAAGGGATTAGACTACCTTTATCATTAAACAAATTCGCATTTTATTCAACTTTCTTATACCTTCGTGTTATCAAAATTGGAAAATCTCGATTTGCTTCAGATTTTAATTTTAGTTTAATTTACCCCAAATCTTTTTAGAGAATACCCCTTTAATCGATCTGTCGTAAGTACCGATCACGCTTGGCCAGCGGAATCACGTTTAATCGATATGTCGCGGACGTAACGAATTCTCGAAGCGTCGATATCGCAAACTATCGATCCTCGTATCACAGATTTAAACCTCGCTCAGACACGGCGGAAACCGCGCGTTTTTCGTTTCGAACCGCTTGCTGTGGATCGCTGTTACTCGCTTCTCGAATGCGATATTGTTTCTTGGCGTAGATGCACGCGTCCAGACGCAGTGGTTCACGTCTAGACGCAGTTCTAACGAAGTACATATGACGAATAAAGTATAAAAACGCTGCGTCCAGACACGCAAAGGAAATCGGACCTTAAATAAGATCCGTGCGATCCACCGTGTCTGAACGAGGTGTCTTTTATTGTCTCCGAACGAGAAATGCTTCTGCTCGTCGGTTTTTACACTGTTCACATTTTTACGCAGGAGCGCTTGTAATTAACCTTTTTCATCGAATTGGTCGCGAATCCTATAGAAATATAGGAATGAAAATACGGATAAGGAGGTCGTCGGTTTTGAATGTCCAGAGAGAAGAGGGTTGTTTTATAACGATGTAATAAATCCGACAGAGTCGCCGGCTGCATTAATTATCCGCGCACCATTTTGGCGGACGAGGTCCGGGGAAACCTTTACCGAGTGTTCATTTCTCGTTAACAGTGCAACCACCGGATTAGTCAATTTGTCTGGTTCTACATTTTTTATTTTCATACAATTTGTATGACTGAAAATTCTACTAGTCCTGAATAAATGAAATTTTGCCATTTTTACGAGGCACTCGGAACTGGACATTTTTAGTGCTTCGAAATAACAACTGCAGTAGTTTTATCAACTGTTAACGGTTCTGTTTTAAAATTCTATCCAACGTTGACTCACAAAGGACCACTATATTAGTATCAAAGAGTAATCGAATGTAGAAATTTATTTCTGCTGCGGTATTTTCGAACAAATCGAATTTTATCAAAATTTTTCGAAGGCAAAATATATTTTCTAGTTTAATTCTGTTACACTAGCTTTCCACTTGCTATCTCCATAGAAATGAATATTGAATGTAACTCGATTGAGCGATTGCAATTTTAGATTCAATGAATATGAACTCACGTTTTCCTGTAACACATAGAAGCTCTACAATTTTTCCGAAAACATTTCTAAGAAAAAAGTAATCTTAAGCTAACACATCTTCGGATTAGGTAGACTCAGTAATTCGCAAGGATCCGGTTAATTAATCGCTTAATAGTTCCAGAGCGAAGGAGCCGAAAAAGGGCCGCGTTAACGTGGACGTAGCGCGGAAATGAGCGTAGGTGCGCCGTAAACGCATTAAACGGCAGCATCCTGATTACGTGGGACGTCACGGGTGCAATTAAGCAATTGGTCGCGGTTTCCATTCCGCAGACACCCGGAAACGGTGGACGCGACGAATGCGCCCGTCGAGACGCCTGGTCGGGAGCGTGACGAGCGATCTATCAGGCCGGGGCACTGCCGGCCGTGCCGCGGTGTTAATTTTCCTCATTAATCCGACCGATGCCGGCTCGCATATCAATGTTGTCCGTCAATCGCCAGGAAACTTCCCATCGACATGGATGACGAGTTTACCGGGCTTGATTTATGAAGCCGAGCTAATTGTTTAACGTCCCGACTCGTGCGCGACTCGACAGCAGAATTCTGTGTGCGAGTGTGCTTCATTTCGCGACCGGAGGAACGTGGTTCGCGTGACTTACTGCCGAAAATTGGCAAATCTCTCCTCGAATGCTGAATTCCAGCAACGGTCGATGGAAATTAGTTAGGTTACTGTAGAAGGCTGTGTAACTCTGTGATTATACATTTATGAAGAGTTCGGTTTCAATATTTCTGACTTATTAAAATCATTGGAAGAAGACATTTATTTCTACGTAGATCTTCACGGTAGATCTCTCTGATCGATCATGGATCCATCTGGAGCAGATGTAGGCGATTCAGCAGCGACCCAACGAATTAAGGAGCCAGTAAATCGTTGAAAACTCGCGTCCCAGCGGTGGCACTTCGCAGTCCGATGGATTAGGCGACAGAACGCAGTCAAGGGAACAATGTCGCGGTATTTGTGGAATACGGCCGTTTCATTGCGGACTGGTTCGGGGGTCTGGGTTTACGATTCTCGACGGAATGGTCCTCTCCATTTGGATTCCGTCCGGTCGCCGGTCGTCCCGTGGCGCGGCGTTCAAGTTCAAACAGGAGACGTTAAAGGGGACATAAAGTGGCGACAATGTAAAGAATTCCTCGGAAACAACTCTGAGCCAGACAGTTGGGAGTCCGCGATATTGTCCCGAATCGCGGGCTTATTTCTGGAACCGGTGTCGTCCCAGGAATCGCGTTCTTCGCGTATTATTAGACCACCTTTCGGCGAGTGGGACTCTGGCGGACGTCTTCAGCCGGCGAGACAAAGGTTCGGAGGATGTCACGATCATAGAACCGGAGATACGAGAGAGGAACAGGATTTTAGGAGAGGAGAAATAAAAAGAGAGGAAGAGAGCGAGCTAGGCCTCTATTGGTGGATTAATCAAGGTCTAGCAGTTGCTGGTTTGACGCAAGGACAATACTGCAGCTTAGGAAATGCATCGTGCTTTTGCAAAATTGTGTGCGCAACTGCAATGCACGATAATCGAGAGAATTTCACTCTGCGTACATTCGTAGGGGTCTTAAAAATTCGTCACTAGCGAACATTATTTCTAAAAACAAATGATCGACACAAGTAGTAGAATGTTTCCTCCGTAATAGCGTACAGGATGTTGCGTTCTCGTTGTGTAGCGATTGTCCGTTTCCTCGCAATTGCATCAAGAGATGACGGATCAAGCTAAATGGAGGTAAAAGGGGCAGCAAAACGCGACGCTACGGAGCAAGTACTGCATACGGGAATCGTTGACGAGAAAGGTGTATCGGGCAATCACGATCAAAAGGAAGCTCTGGTAACAGTGATTACGCGTCGCTCGACGGCCCCGCAGCGTTACAGATCGATTAGTGCGAGCCTGGACGGATTAATCGATCGTCCATTTTGCCATTTCCTGCGAGAGCCACGGCTGTCGACGGCAATTCGCCGAAATCAGAACGGCACGTCGAACGATCGCCGAGCCGGGGCCAATCGGCTGCTAATGGATTTATAATTTCGACCGATGTGCCCGTGGCACACTCCCCGCACTTTTCATTTATTCCGCGTGTGTACGTACACGCGTTCCAACACGCCAAAATTAGTCGAACCGGAATGTAAATTGAGTAACCTATTGTCCAGGGAACCTGCATTTCGATTGTTCTCCTTACCGTAAAATATATCAGGGGCTATTTCTAAAATTGTACGTGATTTTTATTGCTCGTATTTCCATCTCGATTGTTTTCACAATTTTTATTTTATTTTGATCACTCTCCTTGATACTCTCTTCCAAAAATATTTTTAAAAGATATTTGAAACTTCAGGAGACGACGCGGGGAGAATTCTGCATTCTGTTTCGTGCGGTTGGAATTAACGAATTTTTTTAGAGAATATTTAAGATCCATATTATAAAGTAACAGTGGCTGTTTTCATTACTTTCTTCAATATTCTTTACTACAAATACTGTTGAAGAAATACTTGAAAGTCGTGGAAAGGGTCTGTGCAAGAATCTGCACCACCTCGTGCAGTGGGAATTAATGAACATTTTTCTAAATGAACGATAGCTGTAAAGCTTTGTGAAACAACCTACAAATAGCCAAGAGGATTTGCTCCAAAAATTGTCGTCGTTGTCGGCATTAGGTTTCCAACATTTCAATGCAGGATTAATATAATATTTGACTCAAAGAGAAGAGAAAGTTTTTGTACAATACATTTTTGATACATAAGTTTGCATTTCTTCTATTGAATTCACAATGATCTCTAAAACATTTGCGAAGAAGTTTAACGGTAATTAAGATCGGAATGGAGGCAATCGTCCGCAAAAATCTCCGAAAATGTCCGTCGTCTAGATATCGGTGGATGTTACGGGTGGAAAAAGCGAGGACAGAATTGCGGCCGTGGATATGTTACCTATTTCTGTTGTCACGTGCCGTAACTTCCTGTCGCGGGCAGTTTAGGTGGTTGGGGGTGAACAGGTTGAGGGTGAACAGTAGCTTGCCGTTGACAGATCGGACCGGACCAATTGGCCGACATCGGAAATCGGAAATTTCTCGTGGAAAAGCAACGTTCCCTTCTTGAAAGGAGTCGATAACGCGTTCACGCGACACAAAAGGGTGCCAGGCCGGGGTCAGTTGTGAAATCACAACCGGGAGGTGAACACGACAAACCTGTCCGGTCGCGGCGTTACTCTCTCTCTCTCTCTCTTTCGTGGTCGAAAAAAAACACCGTGCAAAATTGGGGTGTGTGCACTTTAACAATGTGTAATGGGTTGCCATTCACACCAACGCGAAGGATTAACTCGGCGCGGACCGACGCTGTATACGCGTTTCCTATTCGCAGCTTTTTTACGAGCACTCCATTTTTAATACCGGCAGAATCCCCAAAAAACACTACGATTCTGGACGGTGGAGGTTGCGAGGAATTTGTGGTTCTCTGAGGACATTGTTTTCTTATGGTCCACTGTTTTAGTAGTTTATGCCATTTATCTATTGCTGTACTGTTCCCTTGAATTTTCAGGACGCATGCTTAAAAATTCTGACAAATAGTCAACAGGATGGCTCTTATTTACTCTTGTCAAAAATTTTTGTCAAAATTTCTTTTACAGCACACCCAAGATTGTTCCAAATGATGTAAAACATCCGAGTAAAGTGTAAGCACCCTAGATTTGCTGAAAACGTTTTATAAGCACTGAATTAATTATATTAATGTTTAAAGGCCTTGAGGGACGTTTGCCGTTATCCTAGGGTGCTGAAATTTTACACAGATTCTTTTTAATAATTCGGAACAACCCATGCCGTAAAAGAAATTCAAAAGTCGCAAATAAGAGTCATCCTAGTAATCACTCTTATTCTACAACCATTATTACGACGAAGATACTAATAAAACCTCGCGCAGGCTCAATAATTGGCTAAGAAAATATCACGAAATACATCGTTCTGACAGAGGCGAGATAATTCTAGTGTTGGAAAATGTAGAAATCGAACGCTGTTCGATCTATTCATGCAACTGTGAAGCATGAAACGGTTACAAAACAACTCGTACAAATCAGCACAGACCTTGTCGGACTTTTCCTAGCGAACCGGTCGCGTTTCAGCTTAGTGCGTCACAGTCTGCGAACGATTTTCCGGTAATCTAAGATCAAACAAACAGTCGTACTGGTTTACACAGCGACCAATAGCTCAGCCGACACGCGAATGGTAAATAGTGGAAAGAGGGGCTGGTGATAATGTTTGCGGCTTGGCTCGGTTGACTCGGAAGTTTGTCAAGAAGTTCCTCGAGGTGTACAGAGCGTCTCTCGGGGTACACGGAGCATAAATTAGGAATGGAAATCAGGCATAGGTACAGCGTTGCACCCCGATGCACCGACGACGAAGGAGCAACAGCGGGTGCAGAAACTCGCGGCTCAATTCAATACCATGAAATCTGGATAAACGTAGCGGAGATACTTGGTTGCGTCAATCGCCCACGCGTGCTCAGCAACCAGAGTCGCTGAATGTTTATTTACAACCAAGTCCCGTCGCGCCGGATGGTCGAAATTATGCAAACACTTCCGAGGTCCGAAGCGAGCGCGAGACGATCGCCGGAAACGTGAACTTTCGGCAGTTTTTGGTCTTTTGGCTGCGTTACATTTTACTCCAGATATAGTCACGCTCGACCTGACACAATTGCTTTCGCTTATGTTTCTTCAGCACCGACACTTCATAAAGAACAATAAAAATTCGATGTAATAGCAATAGTACCAGTAATCGTTTAACAAATTGTATGGTTTAGTGAAAAATCGTTGATCTATGCAACCGGCTCTGAAAACACGACTGGGAATTTTTATGCAATATAAAAATTGTCAAGACACGGGATCTACGTACAAATTTATTTAAATTAAATAAAGTTATTTAGAATTTGATCTGCTCATTTTTGTTAAAAAATGCATAAAATCCACAGCCTATTTGTAACTGTGTACAGTTTATTCAGGCTCCTTATGCATCTTTCGGTTTTGCAATGTGAAAGGGATGAAAGCAAGACTATTCGAAGATGACTGTTCTGTGACCACGATCGAGAAAACACATCGACTCAGATGAACGTCCAGAAAATATTTGCACGGTATTCCATGTGCAATGCAGTTTTGTTTTAAATTTAATCGAACTGTTTACGGTTGCGTTTCCGTCGTTTCTGACACGCTGTTCGTGCAGCCTGCATCATTCGCGCGCGATTCGAGCGCAATTACGCAATTTGCACGCGAGATTCGAAATTACGGGCGTTACTCTCTTCCTAGTTACTCTGTCTCGATCTCTCGTGCGCTTTCTCTCCCACTCTTTTTGTCTTTGATGTATCCATCGATGTAATCGACCCTCTTCGAGTCACGAACTAGCGATCGACTCTGGGAATTTCTTCATGGTCAGACCCCTTGTACAAGGATTATGGACCTGGGACTATCCGATCGGTTGAAATATCCCATTCCAGTTTTATTATCGAAAATTGCTGATATGGCTAGAATACTTCAGTGGAAAATTATTAAATAGGCTTTCGTTCACTCGTGTTAATGCTGCGATAAAGTGGAGTCACGACAAATACATCCTTATAATCTTTGAGAAATTCCAGACTGTATTTATTACTACGAGGCTAATCACACCCGTTATTAACTCTTATTATTATGAAATATTTTCAGTTGTATAGGCCGGTAATAATAACGACTAGCGTAAAGCATGGCGATCCAACTCGGCCTATCATTCTATTTTCTCAGCTACAGTGATCATAGCTGTCCTTAATAAGATCCCGGAAGAGGAAAGTACTGTATTTACGTTTATTGTGTGTACACATTTGCTTCGACGCTTAAATTTTAATAACGGAGGAATAGAACTTTTATCTTACCTTAAGCGAAATGAATAACAATCGTATTTTTAGTGGAACAGATGAAATAGATGAAATTTTTGTCACGAGTCCGACGCGCTATTACACGGCAAGTGGTTACATATTTATGTACTAAGTAATGGTTATTTATTTGTTGCAGGTAATTATTTTCGCAGTCCATTTTTAGGGAGGAGGGTCCTTTTGAATATCATCCATCATAGTAGCTGTCCACCCCATCACAATCACTAAAGTCTGATGACGTTTGGCCTCTAGGGGTGGAGCAGACAGCTATTATGACACACGGTATGTCCCCTTTAATTTCTTTTTCTCAAAAAACGTGCTGTTAATTTAACAATATTACTATATTCAACAAGATACATATAGCGTCTGCTTTATACTCTTATCTAGTCATTTACCGTTTCAAATAAATGGTATTCGTTTGTTTCGTATAATACCACATATCAGAGAATGAAGATCAATAGCATCTGAAGGTAATTCATCAGTTGCCAGCTCAATTAGTCAAAGTTTTTCTAGAAAAAAATTGAAAAACACATGTCCGACCTCCCACGCAGCGATCAATCACTAGATTCCCAACATTACCAGAAGATCATTAAAATCTAATAATGATTTCGAGTAGAAACGGCGTGGCGTTCTCCGTGGACCGGAAGTAGCTCGTTCCAGCAGCAAGGGCAAACGAGTCGCGTCGGCGACTGGCACTCGTAAACCAGGAACACAATTACAACCGCACGAGCGAGTAAATATTGTTCCAAGCGAGGAGCAAAGAGACTGAAACGCGAGCGAACCGGCCAGCCTCGCTTGAAATTATGTGCATCGGAGTAGTCACGATGCGGAGCGGGTTTCCATCGGCTATTTAAAATTCGCTTCGCCATTGTTTTTCCAACGTGCTTCGCGCTAGCGTCGGCGTGATGGCCAAATCCGCCAAAAAAGTGGACAAACACCATATATTTGTTAGCTATATTCTATTATTAATAATGGGTCAGTCTTAGCCAAAGTAAAATCAGTAAAGTCCGACATTGGTCCTACCATTTCCCTGAGATAGAACACCACCCTCATGGAGAATGTTTTATATAATAGTAGAAAGATGAATGAATATAATTGTTTATAATTTTGTCCCAATCAAATGTGAAATAAAAATATTCAGTGTTATTAACAGTCCCAATGGACAACATAATCGTACATTAATTACATTCCATGAACCGCAAACGTTCTTTTCAAGTGTGTCCACATTTCCGATCAAACTGACGATTCTGGAAAATTTTGAAATCAAATTTTTAGGCCAAATACTATATTGTGCGACATATCCCTGTTTCTAGTGTAAATTCACTAGTCGCATAACCTTCAATAGGGAACAGTTTTTCACAATTTTTGCCCTCGGCACACAGGAACAATTGTCTGCAGTCGATCGATAATCGTGAAACCGGTTGAACGGCTATGTGATCGATTAAAAGACATGGAAAAATGGAAAGAAACGTGAAAACGAGGCGAAATTACATCGGCGTCGGCCCGCGTGCTCTTTCCTCCTTCCAGTTGCGATTCGCGGCTCGGAGAGAGTGCTCGGGACTTCTATTATACCTCTGCTAATAACCAGCTCGCGATTCTCTGGACCGTAACGCGATACGTTTACGAAACCGTGAGCTGTAACGTCCGGTCGACGCGCTAACGAAAGTCCCGTCTCCGCTTCTCGTGCAAAGCGGAACGCACACGCGCGCGCGCGCGTGTGTATCAAGCGTTTTCTACCAGCAAGGCTCCGGTATCGTCACAGCGTGTAATTCTTGCCCCGTGTACCGTAAAACGATAATTACGTCGCGCGGAAAGAGGATCGATTTCGTCTTCGACGTGATCGTCGCGTCGGTCTTAAGTTACACGATATTCGAAGTATACTAGCTGGACGTCATCCGGTGACGTTTTTTGCATACCGGAAGTATCGTTCGCTACTCTGCTGCAGGAACATTATTATCCCCTTTTTCCTTAACCCTAATTCTTTAGAATTATTCAACATTTTGTGTAAATTAGTCCGTACTTACCCAGGAAAGTAATTAACAAGATTTCTCGTCGAATTTTCAAGAAAACGTTACTTACAGAATATTTACTGGTTCTGTAGACTATTTGCAAGATCTTGAACGCGTGAAATTGTAAAACGATACACTTGCTGCGGTAATAGATCTCTCTGGCTGGATCTATTCGATCTAGATCGCGACGGTATTAATGCCAATGCTGATTTCTATTTAGTTGTAACATCTACAGATTTGTAGATTTAAGAGGAAAATATGTTCAATCGCGTCGATTTTTCTTACAAATTTCTTCTGAATGGTTCTTTTAAAGCTCGCCTCATTTTTTCGAAATTCATTAGATATTTTTAGGAGAATATTTCCAAAGGCGAATACTATCGATCTGTTCAAAATTGACCTTTTCGATCCGCTATACAATATATCAGGATTTTTCCTTACGAAGTGGCCGAGACGTGAGCTCGGCGGAGGTCCGCCAGAGTTCAAGGTTCCAAGGATGGTTGCGAAACGATCCAGGTCTGAATAGTTGGCCTGATCCAGGTTAGCGTGCCCAGAAGTCCGGGGCTCGAAGGAACAAGGGATCAGCGCCTAGCAGTCGAGCATAGCTACCTTCTCCCCGCTTCATCAATCGCTATCTACGAATTTCGCAACGTTTATCGACCGATCGTGAAACACGCTCGTAAATACTGGCTAGAATAAACGGGCCGGCTTTCTTTCTCCTTCTCTCTCCGTCTGTCCTGGGAGCGTGTTGCTATCGTTCCACAGCGGCGTGTCGGCTAGTTTCCTTATCTAATCACGCGTCAAGCTGCTGCGCGCGCCGTGAATCACGATCACGATCCACCGATCGAAACAAAAACGCGTTCCCCGTGCGTCAACTGGTCCTCTCCGCACACACCGGGTCGGCGACTTTCGCCATAAGCACGCGTCTCACACCTATGCGTACCCCTGATCGACCGGTCTCTCTCGCATTCCTGCGATCCCCGCTGACGTCATCGGCCAGCCTTTTTAGCATCGCGAATCTAGCCGAGGAATCGGCCGATCCCACGGCTAAAGGTTCCGATTAGAATCTTTCTAGGTGAGTCATCTTTGTTTCGTATTGCCCGCGGCGCTCTCTTCATAGAGTGGTCTGCGTCTGGATCTAATTAGGATAGCAGATATATGGTTCGTACGAACAGAGATCGAAAAGAAACCGGTCTCGATCGTTTTTACGAAGCCGATATCAGATAAAGTGCATTGGCTGATCAAATTGTTGGTGCCAATTTTCTTATCCACGTGATGAATGATGTTACCTGCAGCTAAATGTGTGTTCGCGATTCACGAACATCAATAATAATCCGAAAGAATAGCAATTCAGCGTGGTAAGGTTTTCATTTAACCCGGCTACGCTTTAAAACAAAGGCACTGAATAAGTTGATTTGGGTCCATTTGGACCCATATCAATTTATTTAATGTTTAGGTATAAAATGTTTTAAAATTTTTTATTCATCTGTTGTTATTAACCTAACTTACATTCGTAAACGTAAATTACATACGTGATTAAATTAACCTATTCGGAGTCTCTTGCACAATCAATGCAAAGTGAGGCTCTCTGCTCTTTACAAATGAATGTTGAGCAGATGGTGCAAGATACGTCATATTTGTGATCTTCTTTAGCGGTGTCAGTGCAGTCAATTACACCGTTCTCTGAACCTTCTGATGGTTGGGAATAAAATATTGGAAATTCCTTTCATCACGTGGTGTACTTCTATAATTTTCAAAAAATCTTAAATAAAATTTACTGACAAACTTGTTAGGGTTCCATTTGGACCCTAAATGCCTTACGTGTAATAATTTCTATTACAACTATTTTAAAAAGGATTTTAAACATTTTTTTAAGTGGAAGAAAGATTTAAATATTCTCCGCCAAAAAATTTCAAACTCGCCGACCTTTCCGTTTGGAAGTTATAAGCGCGCAAAGAATGCTTCGCTTCAATGTGCGAGATATCTCATCACCATGATTTCGTCGTGCAATGATGCCGTGGGTGATAAGTTGAAAAAGTATGGTCAGTTCAATCTTTTTAATGCTAAAATAGTTCCAACCAACTTTTCGGGGAGAATATTCCATTGAGTCGTGGTGGCCAGGTTCAATATTCAAAGAAAATGGAGTGGGAGAAGAAAAAGCGCATTGAGAGAGAAAAGAAGAGTATGCAGGTAAAGGGGTGCGCGCATCGGCTGGTCGCGGCCCGAGCCTGGTAAATAGTTGGCATAATTGCGTGACGCTTAGCGCATTCGGCGAAGGAATCATCGCCGGTCGTATTTCTTGTCGCGGAACGATGCGCACCGGGGTCGTCGACACGCGAGCCGCAGAAAACATTGCACCGGCTGCAGTTTGCAATTGGCAAGATGCGCCGGGATCCCCGTAGGACAACGTCGGCTGATTATGGCCTTCGCGTGGGTCGTCGTTCTTTCCAGTGATGCTAGAGCTAAGCCGGGAATAATGCCCACGACGAGGACCCACGACGATCACGAGCCGTGATCATCAAGGGAGCCCCTCTCGTATCCTGCCTCGAATCTTGATTGTTGACGTTGGCGAACATCGGTTTTTCGATAAATCAAGCCGCGGCGATCTAGAGAGGTGAACGCACCTGGTTCGTTGCTTCTCCCCCTGCCGCAACAAATCATTTCGCGTCCAAGGAAAATACACGCCCGAGGACAACCGCCGGCCATCGTAATTTCGTTCGCGGACTAACGATCCTATCGCCGCATGCAACCGAATGCATAATGGATCGCCTGCTGACAAATTCGCTCGGTTTCTTCTTCACCCCCCGGAAAAAGCCGGCCGAAGACTGCATTATGTTTGACGGCGTTGGGCAATTTTCTGGTCGTTCATTATACACCCACATTTTTCATCGCACAGATGTGGCGTTGATCTAACCATCTAACGGCAAGACTGTGTTCGGCTTTTCCTTGAATGAGGCGTAGCTATTAACATTACGCTATTAACATATATATTTTCAATGAAATACCGTTTCGTGCAAAAGTGGTGTAAGTCGGCTGATTCCAGTCATTTGTGATTTTAGACATTGGAATCGATTTATCCAAAACGTCGATCTTCTATTTTTCGTTTTACTACGATGCTTTCTGTTAGGAGAATTATAGTTCTTTCGTCTTCAATGTCAAGAAGTCAACTGTTTGGACTTACGTCGTTCCAATCAAAATGCCAGACAAAACAATAAAATAATAAAATATCTAAAAAAAGTGAATGATTTCACACCAGGCGTCGGAATACTTTCTCGAACCATTGTACACGTTTATCCTCATTTTCGCGGCACCAAGTGTTTCCCAGTCGCTAAATCCGGCGCCCAACATCGCCACGGGATAAGATTCGGGCCGAAAAACCGTGGCAAGCGTTGCAAGCCGGCAAACAGGGGGTAAAGCTGTTTATTATCAGAACTTGGTGGAACTCTAGGAAGAGGGGTCGGGTGGGCCGCAATATGTCGCGTCGGCGAACTTTTTCCGTTACCGAATAATCGTTTAGCGATTAACGCGGCGAAAGTTAGTCGGTTCAGGGTGTGGGTGGATGGCGTCGTGTCTCGTCGTCGGGTTGGTACTCGGAGGAGCAGAACAGCGTGCGTCTGGCGTCGGGACGACAAACCGAGACACCTTTTTCTCTCTTTTGAGAGAGAGAGAGAGAGAGAGAGAGAGAGAGAGAGAGAACGAGGAGAAGCCTGACCATCTGCCGCCAGACTCTGCACGCGAGAGAAGAGAAAGAGGGAGTGAAAGAGGACATTCGCGTGGAGAAATGCGAGCAGAGAAATGCGGGTTACTGATTTGAATATCGGACATGAGGCCAGCGGGGTCCGCGGGTTTAATTAAAACCGCTGTTTCGCTCGAAGTGCCGCTACGTGTCGTGTCTAAATGAAAATCGAAATATCGCCAAGCCTGTCCCCCACGCCTATGACCTTCCTCTTTTCTCTCCACGTCCGGTGCTCCTGGTGCCCAGACTCTCCTCCACACATACGCTCGTGTATCCATCCCCCAACTCTCTCCCGCCACCCTCGTCAAAATCGTCGTCCGCCGACCCGGCTGATCGGTCCTGATGGAGCCTACCGAGTTATTCGTCATTCGTGAAATTGGAAAGCTCTCCGCGAGCGGATATTGGATGAGCGAGAGAGAGCACAGACTGATTCCGAAAGGAGCAGCTCCCCGGGCGGAGTTTGTACAGGGGTTATATTAGACGAGCAACCAGCCAAACGTTACCCGTAGGAAAACGAACTCTGTCGCGACCCGGGACTCGTGCTGTTCCAATACCGGGTTCGATTCTGCCCGATTCTCGCGGGTACGCCGACCGAAAGGGATGGGGCCTTGGGGAGGATGCTGCTCTTTCCGTGGAATGCGCTTTTCTTTTTAGGAGGAACACTGGTTTCACGTGTCTGCCATGGGACCGTGCGAGATACCCGAAAGTGCGACTGTCTTGTTATCTGAGAGGCGGAGTTATGTTCCTGGGAATATGGCTCTTGTGCGGTTACGCTAGGATGTTAGTCTTCTTACGTCTTACATCCTTACATCAGAGATATTCTTTCAAGTATTGCTTTTAGTATAAGACTTCCTCCTTGAAAAGAGTTATAGTTTCCATCAAATTAACCATGTAACTGGTCATTTACACGAATCTCCAGAATACATAGAAAAAGGAGCGAACGATTTTACTCGAAGCAACAGGATATCGTCGTGGCAAACCATTAAAAATCTTCCTCGGTGGTATAAGCTGCTTCTTAACGCTTCACAGGATCAATCATCGTCCAATGGAAGCAGGGTTACTCCAGAACCGTGGTAACGCGCTACAGCTGATACACCTAATCAGTTTTGCGGTGCGCTTTCGTAGTTCACGGTGCGCGGCGAAAAGAATTATACGATTGGTTGGCTCTCCTCTCGGACCGGAATATTCATAGAAGACTTAATTACATCTGAACATACCCAGGTGCAGAGAAGAAGAGACGGGAACGTGGGTTGGTAGAGATAGATAGAGAGAGAAAGAGTGAGTGCGTGAGTGAGTGAGGGACCGCAGGTACCAGCTCCGGAGAGTCGGAGCTAATCGGCCGCGAGTTCGCGGAACGAAACGAATCTCGTAGAAATTTATCGGCGGGCGTTAATCGCGCGCGACATGCCGAGGGCGGACTCAGGAATTCGAAGACATCGGTCCACCGAGCTGATTCGCCGTGAGGATTCTGGGACAAGTTACACTTTTCCATGAAATCGTCGTCGGTCCATCCTCGGTGTGTTCTTCCAGCAAGCGTTCCTTCTCCTTTTCTGGGACACCGGGAAATCGTCCCTCGGGGACACCGTGGTGTATGTACTTATCGTGAGTTAAATTCAATGAACTCGTTGGAGAAACCGTCTCTTTTCAACGTCTCTGCAATCCGTTCTTTTGACCGTCGAACGTGCCAGGGGCCGTGAAAAATACTTTCGATCCGAGCCGTAAGCAAACAATAATCCAGCGAGCGAGCGGTTGCATCACAGCCGCCCACGCGATAGATTCATCATGCTGGCCCGTTCGTTTCCAGCTCACGTGTCTGCCACATGTTCGTTCTCCTATTCCTTCCTTTCTGTTTCCTTCCATCTAGCCTCTGCTACGTGCTACGACCAAAACCAGACTGATGGGACCTCGTTTCGTCCTCGATAAATGATCGCGCGCTTCTTCAGCGATTTTCATCCGGCCCAACGAACAGCTTCCCCATTCTCTCAATCTTTTCTCTCCGCTTCTCTCTTTTTCTCGTGCCACCTTGTTCTCTCTCTCTCGCTCTCTCCTCATCGGCGAAAGAGTCCTTGATAAATGATCGTGGCCATCCACCGTGCACTTTCCCTAGACCGATTCGATATGTCCACCGAGCACGGGTTTTGCCGCCCTTTGCAAGTAAATTAGTGCTCAGTCGCCTGCCCATCGATCGCCTGTCCTTTACCCTGCACCCTTCGCCTACCGTAAATTTCACCGGGCAACCACAGCTCTGAAAATCGCCACGTTCGATCCAGTCACTTCTGACCATTGAAATGAGCTCAATTCTGGATATAGATTTTTGAGAATTGATCTTAAATTTCCTGAACGTATGATTCTTAAACTTTTCTGAACGTTTTTAACGATTTTCTGAGCAACAAGTGTCTTCCAACTAGCCTTCTAGGTGGAGTTACTGTCCGTTTAGTTTTTCCGGGATTGTTCTACTTTTTAGTATGTCCGGGAGAATTTTCTTTAGGGGTCCGGGTTTTTCTATGTTACTCGCTCTTTTTGCTCCACAATTCACTAAAAAATGATTCCTGTCTACTGATAATTATCGTAATAAATATATGTCTTTTGTCTGGATTCCCGTTCGCAACTTTTCTTTATGGTATCATATCTAACTTAAAAACTAGTTAAAAATATCCGGATTTCAGACAGAAAAGTCTGAGCTGTTTATATCGGCCATCATAGGTTCCTGATTTTATAGATGGCAACCCTTCTTTTAGGCTATCAACTTTACTTTCTATGGATCGCCGAAATAGACGTTAGACAGAAATAGGGAGGTCTTCTGTCACCACTAATGCCTGATTTGCAAGATCCAGAGCCCCCTAATTATTTCCTCCGATTTAAAGCTCGTGTCCAACGGCCATTCTAGACGCAGGACCCGACTCTCTCCACGAATCCTCGACCACTTTTTGCATTTAATCTCGAGGTTATCGACGTCGCGCTGCAGCCAAAGAGAAGGCCCGTCGACCCTAATTATGGGTGAGCCCGTAGCTTCTTCCTCGCTCTCGAGACACACACACACACGGTCAAATAAAAGTGGCGCGACCGTTTCTGAAGCATCCCTTCGCGGATTTTCATGCTTCCTTTCGCAACCTAATTAGGTGTGCCGGTGATCGGCGCAATTTTTTCCACAGGCCTCTCCGAAGCCGTACGAACCTTGGGAACACTGACCCAGCCACGTTCCTCACCCCGAGTCTTCCCAGAATCCAACGTTATCTGGCCGGAACGGAAATAGGGATGGCTTCCAGTGGCTGCTCAACCGTCGGTTCGTTAAAAATAACCAGAGAGAAGAACCGAACTCAGACGATCGGTCGATCGGCGGTGAAAGATGCCGTGATTTTTCTGCCGAAGCCTGGCCTCACCTTCGTTCATTCTTTTCTTGTTGCGTCTGGCTCGGATTCTTCTTCCTCGGAACCTGCGTTCCACTGTGGATCATAGTGAAAGTGGCCTGGCTGGCACTTAGAAAGGAAAATCTACTTAACCCTCGTCCACACGATGTGGTACCCGGGTACCTATTTCAAATTCATGCAGAATCGTATTAAAAAATTACCCGTGTGGATAAGGGTTAATCTTTCTTAACCCCATGGACCTGACATCAGCTCTTCTTCATCTGAATATCAATTAACAACCGAGAAAAAAGATAAACTTTATTAATTAAATGGGGAGTTAGCGACTTAAAATTTTGTGGGATTACCTTTGAAAGCATTGTAAAAGCATTGTTTTTACACGATATCGATAATAACTATCGTGAGGGCTGCTGGACCATCCTTATCCTGCTAGAGCCTTTCCGATGCAGTTTGCCAGCCTCCCCCACCTAAGATAACAACGTGCGCCTTCCTAATTTATAACAAGGGTTACAATGCAGCCCGACACGAACCAAATGTTAAGCGTTGAAAATTAATTATTCAGTGACAATGGCGAGATCCTATTACAATGCAGCCATCCCGAATGCAACGGATTCCTATGGGGCTCTACTCGACACTGCCTAAACGTACATACAAAGCGAAGCAAGCTCGACCCTCGATACTGAAGAAAGATATCGCATAAGCTCGAGGCGATATCCCCGGAGTCGGAGGATTAAGCACAGTACTATAAGATAGCACGAAGCGCAAGATAGCATACTGTAGCCAATGAAAAATTTCCAGATTAATTCATCGGTGCCAGAGATCCGGTGGACAGCGCTGCGCATTGAGAAGATCGTAAACAGCTCTCGGATGCCGGAGAAGTAGCAGACGTCCGTACACAAAGGGACCGATGCATCCGCGTCGGATATCACGCGTGGAACGAGCCACGGGCTCCGCAAGAAACGCATTAACCAGTCTCCGATAAACGAAATATAGCGACATAACAGTCGGCGTGGCCGGAGAGAGAAAGAAAGTGCAACTCGTCCCTGCATCCTCGGCGCAACCCTGCGCAGCTACGTCACGCGACAAATGTCCCGTAATGGTGCACCGAGACCGGCGTAAAAACACGCGTGCAACGTCTGTCATTGGCGTCTGGCGGCTACAACCCTTGAACTTCTATCTTTAGAGCCGGTGTCTGCGGGTAGTGCACGCTTCTGGAGTTGCTCGAGGCAAGAAGGCGAGTTTCGATCAACGTCCGCCACTGTTTCTCGAGATATCGAATACAAAAAGGAAGTGCCTCCTTCCTGAACTAAATTATTTTAATCTTGAAGCTTGTTTCAGCGGTTTTTCGATCGCTTCCTTCTAACGAAAGAGGTACACGCGAGTGTTACATGCATGATAGCATCCCTTCGCCACCCCTTCGCACACGCACGGAATATTTGTGCAGCGTCCAATTAAGCTGGCCTACTTGAACAAACAATATTCTAAACATGCTAGAATATTGCTGCACTTAAAACTTATCTGTAGATCGTTATGTACGAACAAAAGGATGCATTCGAGCAGGCGAGTCGCATCGGAGTACTGTCTAAGCTGCTGGAGTAGTAATTGTACACTTGGATTGTGGATTTTAGCGAGAGTTAGTGTACAGAAATTTTGTTGGGATCACGAGAGACCTCGGTATAGGGTTGAAAATGCTTCTGAAACATGTGTAGATCTATAGGGTACAATCCACCTGAATATTTCTAGATCTGTACAAGCGAAGGCAAAGTGACAACCGGAAAGATTTTGGATCGTCGAGGCCAGAGAACCCCTCGAGCCTGGTGCCGCGACAGGGTATAGCAATGTTGGGGCTGCTCGTATCGTGGCGAAGATCACGGAGCCGAGTTCGAGCGTATCTTGTCGAGCACGGTGGTCCCGTTGATAAAAAGAAGATCCCACCTCTCTTCTAATCGCGATGTCCTCGGGGTAAGATCCTCGACACGGTGGAACGAGATTAACGTCCAGCTGCGTCTCGCAGATGCAACTCTCGCGCGGCATAGAGTTTGGCTGCCATTAGCGAACCGTCTGGACGGATGAAAGCTTCGAGCCGGCTGACTTCCCCTCTCCCCACTCTCTTTCTCTCTCTCTCCCTCTTCTGCTCCGTCTTCTGCATCATTCCGTAGGCCCGTGGCTCGAAGTGGAATAACTGCTCGGCCCATTAGGCCTGAATCCGGCTTAAGCGAGAGAGGACTTCTCGGCTCGATCTCCGGGGCCGGGAGGCGCGACTCGCCGCGCGGAAAAGCCGGCGAGAATTATTTATCGGCGGAATTATTCCGTGCAGAATCGAAGGAGCCGCGCGAGCCCGCTCGTTACGCATTCATGTGGCCTCTATTATCATCCGTCTACGTTGCAGCCGGATGAAAGACGCCGAGGAGCCGAGAGGAAGGAGGCCTCCTCTTCCCCGCAACGGAAGTTCGGTCACCCACGAGCCCTGACAAAGGATCCATTCTTGCGGCTGGATCCCGACCCCCATTTTCCGTTTGGTCGTAACCAGACATTGTACCCCACTCGTTAACGCTTCCATTTTCTTTTACATCGACCAAAGTTTAACCCCACAAATTTACGACATCGATGGTCCACAGTCAACGTTTCCCTGGAATAACCGCGATCGTGTTGCCGATCCTTGTACCGTGCCGAGAGTATAAGTTGTCGAGCGCCTACGAATTGAAGGGGCAAGGATCTAGGCTGCTATTAGTTGTAGCTGATCATGGACTGGTCTAGTCTATGTTTGTATCGTTATCTACTAGATTGGTAGGCAACTTACAATCTCTGCACTGTACCTTCGTGTACGGCAGGCCTGGGCAAACGATTGCTTACGAGTAGTCTCGCCGGATTACCACACTATCTTGCCCCTTCTGCGACGCCATTCCCCTATTCATAGACAGCGAGCATCCCTACCCTTCCGCCACAGCCCGGTCACGTGACGCGTTTCGTCTCTATCATGCGTGTCACAATGTCATGTGACGGATCCGATAATGACGGAGAGAGGTCAGAACTGCACTCCCCTCAATGTCCCCGGTCTGATGACACAGCTTACCAGCTGCCGAAGCTCGAGCCACAACCCTTCACAAGCGATCACTGACCTCTTTCAAGCTGAATCAAAGAACAAGAGTAGAAATTCGCAGGATATCGTCGAAGGACGTGAGATGAACCGTTTCCCGGCCGCGGCGCGGCGCGAGCGAGTTCAAAGGGTCTCGTGCACCTCCGCATTACACTTTATTATTCTGTAGTTGTCTCATGCAAGGGACCGGGGCTGCTCTAGTTGCAGGCACCTACATAGTGCACCGCGAAAACGACTGGAAATCCGCGGGAGGCACCAGGAGCCGCTCCGGTACCGGTTTTATCGCTCGTAAAGCACGGGGTTCCTCGCGGATCCCATAAACCGTTCTCCGCGGATGGCTTTCTCGTTCACTCTCGCTCGTAACTCTCCATCCCCCCTGGAATGGTACCCGGCCCACGTTTCGTCGTGGACGATCCTTTCAAACAATGCCACCTTCCAAAGGTGGGCTAATACGGCCGGTGCCTGAGCTTGACGTCGGTCTTTTAACCTGTCGCGCGCACTCCCCGAGGTTCGTCCGTGAATGAACCGTTGTCATCTCCGAGTGCACCGCGCGCGCGCACGGAGCGCAATAAAACAGATAAAGGCTGTAAAAGTGCCGCCACCGGCCGGATAGTGGATCGAGATGATTGCCACCTCGCGAACGTTTCGGCAATAACACCGAGCTGGCAGGGAACGAGCGGCGGGCTCGTTGATTGAAACAATTAAACTCGAAGTCCACCATCGGTCAACTTTTTGCCGGCGACAAATCAAAAAACTTACCGGCAAACCTGACTTGCACCGGAAATTAAGGACCTCGAGGTGACTGGAATCAATGTGCACAGGTGGAACGGTGCTCTGTGGTCGTTAATAATTGAAACAATGAACTCGGACATTGGAACTTTTCAACCTCGTTGGAGAACTTTTCTCGCGGCTGATCGAGAAATTTAGCCAAAGGGCTTAGTACTTAGTAGTTATTTTTCTTTTTCAGTTTTGTTCCTAAAACAGTTGGCTATCAATGGTTATCAGGGGAAATACTGTCTACACATAGGGTTGCCATCAGTTCGGTTCTTCCTCGATTTGTCCTACTTTCTAGTGCGTCCGGGGGGATTTTCTTTAAGGGTCCGAGTTATCTTCAAGGTTCCACGATCACTAAGTTCATTCCACGCGAAATCAGATACTTTTCAATAATGAATGCACTGAGTGAGTGTTAATAAAACGCAAACTGGAAAGTTGAATATTTGTGGCATAGCGACTTCTAAACTGCACACTTAATGTGCTCGCATAGATCGAAAGATTGAAGACTAAAATTAATTTCGTACTGTTAAGTTTTAGTATATTGTATGGTACTCCAAGTTCCACTTCACTTTCCACATTACTGTAGAAAGACGTGAACCTACATAAAGAATAACGGAACCATTATACTTCCTACGCTTTTGTATGTACTGCATGCTATGAATAAATAAGATCGGTCTATCGATTAATCAGTCATTTGCACCTGCGAGTCGATAAATTCATAATTGGATATGTTAATTTTCTGGCTGACCGCGTGTATCGAGATCGAGCGTGAACGGTTTAAGATCGTGGTGATCCAGAGCGCTCGCTAAATCCACGGATCAATGAAAGGGATCACTCACGGTCGGTAATCCGAAACGGTTTTTTGATCGATTCGAGTGCCGGCTACGACGCCACCGGCAAAAACGCGTCTCGTTGCTTCTCGCAGCGCTGCGCGGCAGGCGCGCATCAACGAGAGCACGTATTAATTAGGAAAGGATCTTGCGAGAGACTGAAGAAGCCTCCTCTCGAGAATCGCCAGGGCTTGTTTTACGACCGGGTTAAGCATGGTTCATTTTATGGCCGCTCTTTTTTCCCCTTAATTTTATAAGGAGAATATAACTCGGGGCTGGCACGCGCTCCTGGAGACTCCATCCGTCCGGATAGATCCGCGTCATCCTTTTCCTCTCCTCTTCTCTTCGTTTATGGTAACGACGCTCCGAAGTTGGGAGGGTTAGGCTTAATTTTCATATAATTAAGGAATCAAGCTGCTACACGAATTGGTCGCCCGGATCTCGATTTCAGTGACCCTTCTTACAAGGGGATGAAATGTTCAAAATTGGTATCATCTATTCTTCGTTTCTGTAGCTTATTCTTTCTGTAAACTATTTATACGTTTCGTTACGTAATCTGTATATTAATTATTTATCTTTCCATCGTATTGATCTTTTACCGTTGTGTCAATGTGACACCAGTTTGTATTAGGTGGCTCGCAGGAGTTCCAGTCTAGCTTTTTACTTTTACAAAAATATTTGTATTTTGCCGAAAAATTCTACTAATGACTTTTTATTATCGTGTCAATGATTGTAGTGTCACTCGGTGCGAGTCTTCGGACAGCGTTCCCGCGATCACAGGCACGATGAAGTCGTTCCGGGTGAACGAGCGCATTGGTTCGTCGCCGATTTTCCGGCGTGGCGCGAAACTTCGTGTCCGGAGCTTAACTGTCGGTGAAAATCGGCTTCCGTTCTATCAATGGCACGCGTGCACTTCGGTTTTGCGGGCTAGCATGGCGGACTAATGGCCATTTATCGACACTATCGGCCCCGGGTTCTGGTAAATGGTGTCGGCGCGCGAGGGCAGGACGTTGAATGCCGTTACCGTACACAGTTCGACGTCAAAGAGCTTCCTTCGCCGGTTCGGGCACAGTCGGTCTTGCGGATTTGCGGTTTCGGGCCATCGCCGGCTGGCCAGAATTCGATTGACAGTTTTGCAAGTATCGATCCCGGCCGCATAGTTACCCGGGAACCAGCGGAGGAGTTTCCCGCGCATCGCGTCGCGTCGAGCCGCGCGATTTTCCGCTCCGCGTGCCGAGAAGATGATCGAATTCCAGCGTCGACGGGCGTCGCGTCGACCAACCTGAATATGAATGGGGAGGACAGCCCAGCTGCTTCTTCCTCGAGATCGTTTCGCCATCGAACGCTCTCAACCGGCTCGCACTCTCGCGCAAATTACTCCCGAAACTTGGCGACGATCGATTACCGGAGACTGGCCCGAGGATTACCCTGATAAATTCGTCGAGTTATCGAGATGATGAATCGTCTTTGTGATCCGGAAGACCGAGTGGATCCGGATCGCGACCTGACACCGCAGTGACGTATGGTATGGAGTTTCGGCGAACGGGAACCGCTTTTGTTTCGCGACGCTACAGCCCGCGTGAGAAATGTACCGCGTGAAAACGAATGCACGATAGCCCCGGATAAACGATCGTGAAAAATACCCGCAGCCTCGCGGACATTTATCTGGCCGGCTTGCGTCTAGATCCCCGGGATCCGAAGTTTTGTAGCTAACCGTTTCACCTCGTTCAATCTCGAAGAGGGATCTCTGTCCTCGCGCGTTCCACGTTGGCCCCCCGGAAATTTGTTAGAGCCCGATGCAGACGCGCCTGCGAAAATCGAACGATTTGTAAGCTGGCGCACAGCAAGCGACAGGTTTAAGAATCGTATCTTCCGATCGGGTCTGCTGCCTCTATTCACCTCCATCCGGAATTTATTACTTTATCTCGGTTCGAGCTGTCTATACCTGTCCTCTATACTATTAGTGCGCATCACTAATACATCATCGCTAGACACTCTCTTTTTGAAATTATAAAATTGTTCCTGCAGAAATGGTCACGTGGATGACCGTTGTATCGGTTTTCCATTAGTTGTTATCTTTATCCAGTATCCCGAAGTATGCAGAAAACACTGCGCGGTGGCAAATGCTCCGTCAATTTTCTGGCACAATCAGTTCGGTCGATTGGCTCGGAGACCGTCGAAATAGACCGTTTCTGTTCATCGTTCCGGACTCGCAGGGATTCCATCAAAACGAGAAAACATTCTCTTCCTGTCCCATCGGATCCTTATCTAGCGAGCCGACGCGACGACGTCGCTCTGAATAGAAACCAGACGGCCAATCCTACGAAAGACGTCTGTTAGGACAATAATTCCCCAGCGGTGATCGAATTATACGCAAACAAACTACCAGCAGTGGCGACTACCGTTTCCGTCGCACCACCGTCGAGTCCACCCTTTTGACCTGTCCTCAACCCCTGCAGCCACCCACCCCCTCTGTCTCCTTTCTTCGAGCATAAACTCTCCGGCATCCCCGCAATTTCTCTTGGCCACCCCTTCCGCAGACTACTTCTCTACTGTTCCGCATTTGTGGCCCTTCATTTGCAGATAACCACTCGTGGAACCGCCAAACAATCAGCAGGACCCTCGAGTGCATCCCACCATTCATTTCCTTCCTTCCTTCCTTCCTTCCTTCCTTTCTTCCTTCCTACATTCTCTTCCTATCTGCTCTTCCTCCCTTTCCCTCAGGCGCGTTCCTTTTACGCGCGACAACGTTTAAGCAGCTAACACCTGGAAAGGATTCGCGGCGAAGGGGATGAAAAAGTGGAATGCCGAGGGCGGACGCTTCGAATCGTCTCGAGAACCCCCCGGTCGGGGGTAGAAAAAAGAATAAAAGGGTGTCGTCTGGCCTCTGAACCAACTACGAGCATGGCGTTCACGCTTCTTTCGTTTTTTAACCCCCGCGGAATTAAATAGCGACGCGGGGTCACAGCCTCGTCCCCAGACTGACTGCGACGACCAACCTGGTCTTTTCACCGAGCCCTTGTCCGGATCACCCTACATCTGCTGTTTACCTTACTTCGGGCTGGTCCCGGCATTAATCGCAGCGTCGACTCTGTCTTAAAAGACTGCCGGAAATCCTCTTCCAGGACCTATTATTTTGATCCAACCCTCGCCTTTGCGATTTCATAGAATTCGTGGTACGTGCCTTCGTTTCCTTTCCTCTGCCTAAGCTCCGTGGTAGATTTGATCCGAACATGTTTACACGTTGTTGCAGCTTTCTTTTATTGTAGGAAATCTTATATGATATTTATTTCTACATAATTGTAATGCAATACATAGAATACGGTATATATAGAATAAGATACACACAGCACAAAATACAAAAACCACAAAACAGAACAGTACACTGAATTTGTTGTTGCAGCTTTCTGGGGGCTCAAAAAGTATTTCTTATCAATTTTAAAGAAATCGACAACTTGATTGAGTATACATTGTATGATGTACATATTATATTTGATCATATATTGAATAGAGGAACAAAGTCCTATATTTTATTCGGTATTACATTTTTATACAGTAGGAACAACTGAATGAAAAAAAAACTGAAGAAATCTTTCCGATAAGAAATTTTATTAATGCAATACCTAGTTATAGATTTTTTAAAATTAGAGACAAACGGTCGAATTAATTTGATGGAAGAAATATCATTAAATTCTCTGATCCAGTACTCCGATCGGTACAAGCAAAGTCGAAATTAATTAGCACTGTTATTTAATATCCTCCGTCCTCGGAACTGCGAAACAGCCGCGTTCGGAATATGATATTAAGTTTCCTCGTGAATTATCCTCGCAGATTGGCCATCGACGGGCATCTCATTTCCGCGCATATAGTCTACCGCGGACCGGAGGGTGCGCTGTTTCTTTCGCGTGCTTGTTGCGGACTCTCGCGGAAATTTGATTTACAATGACGCCGCTTGTTATTGAAAACTGCGGCGAACAACACGGCGCCGCGATAAATATCGGGAACGCGTCGCGGGATTAATTAAATCAGAGTGTAGTTTATTCGCGGCGCGAGATTCGTTAATGAATTAATTGAAATATCTGTCGGTGGTCCGAGCGGAGTCCCGATCCGACAATTATCGGATGCTCGTGCAATTTTCATTACCGTGGCTCGGCCGAACGGAGAAAGAACCGTCAGGATGGCCGGCGCGTGTTATCGCATGGTCTCTCAGCGAGGGGGAGGAAAATAAAAGGGCGAAACGTGGCCCATTTTTCCGATAATCGTCTGGAATCCCTACCAAACGTTTCGTATCGGCATCGGAAGATCATTCGCCTCATAGATTGCTTCCTGGGGATTCAGAAAGCCAAGGACGCGACACGGAATGCGTTCAGATCCCAATTTGCGAATTTTACTTCATAGATTTTCATCCGTTCTTCTCCGAAGCGATTTAACCGTCGCATTTTTGTGCGAAACAAAAATGTTTCAAATGTTCTTCATCAATGACGGAAAACAAGCATTAAATAGTCCTGGAATGCGTGTAGAATGTGCAAACATAAGATGAAAGAAGCAATGAAAAGACTCGAGAGAGGAGGATTTCATCGCGAATAAAAATGCTAAAAAGGAATCCGTTTCTCTTCAACCAATCCTCCAACTTTTCGGAGATCTCGAGCGCCGTGGTCGGGGGATGACATTTCGGTTTTCTCGCCCAGCAGACACCCCATAGAAATCCGCTGCCCTCTTGTTCTTTTTTTCGGTTTCGCCCTTGGCTCTTCCCGAACCCTCTAAGTGGATCGATATCGTCGCGAGCCTCAGTGTTTTGTATATCAACCCTCTGTTCTGTAGAAGGCGCGACGTTTCGTCACTGCCGATGGAGGAGCGTGCCGGAAGAAGAAGTCACTCTTCGTTACCGCTCGAGGGCCATGCGCAAACCTCGCGATAGCTTGTCCTCAGCCTGGTACACCCTCCTGTTTGTTTTCCTTCTGGTCCCTTCTGTTTTTCCTCCATTAGTGAGCACCCCGCCGTGCCACCCCGTAACACGTGCGGCACACCATATTCCTTGTCCTCGTTGTCTCCGGTCTGTTGTCGTTCCGTTATCCGCGTCAATATACACCTGACAGCTTCTCACGACGATCCCTCGACGTGTCCGGCTCTATCTTACCCACCGACCCTAGCTTCTTCGCGTGACTCCGACGAGATTGCGCATCTCCTCTCTGTCTTACTCGATAGACGAATTCATCTCCGGATTTCGAGAAAACCCATTCGATGGGCTTTAAGACCCACGAAGGGGAGACTCATGTGGACACATACAAGCGTCATAAATTAGCCCCAACTATTGTACCGAAGACGAGAAAACGATGTTTAATGCGCCTTGGTTCTGACCACAGGACATGCAGTCTTTGCAACATCGCATAGAATGCCGATACACTCGGAAAATATTCGTACACTACAGTAATCTCTGGATATATGTATGTGACGCAGGTGTACGCGATATCTGTGACAAATTTATCCCACACTGGGGCAAGGTGTAAATGTTTAATTGTAGGGTTAGATACATCGGTAAAGCAATATTTTCCTGATTAAAATGGGTCCTAACAAAGCATAATTCGGAAATTTATTTAGCTATTTGATCTGTTCGATCAAAGAAGAAACTTTGAAACGGTTCAATCTAAATCGATAACGACTTAATCCAGCACTGCAGCTAGGTAATTGTTCTATTATCTGAACACTGGTGCTTCTCAATAAGGCTAATTCATTCCTTGCAATTAACCCAAGCGAACGTCCAAAGATGTCCACATATCAGCCTTGCATTAAGTATAACAAGACTGTTAATTGCAGGCAGATTCTTGTTGTACCAGCAAGATCAGCTTCCGCCGGTCGTAGACTGAATAGTAGCTGTGCAATGTTCCGATGATCAAGACTACCGGGTGTTACTCGCGAAATAGCAGGATCGCAGCCGATCTTTCTGGCCGCAACACGCCGCGGTTTCTCGTCGATTATGCAACGGCATTCCTCGAACCAGTTACGTCAAGGACGCGCGTGCACCATGCCGGTGCACTGAGTTGCAGCTCCCGGACTGCCTTCGGGACGAACAGCCGCGACAGGATACGGACCATCGATCATAGCTCGCGAGTGAAAGGTGTCACCGCACCAAGGTTCTCCTAGATCGCTCTTCAACGTTTGCAGATTTCGCTTCCCTTGTCCGATGCACGTCAGTCCATTTGCGGCCAAAATGCAGTGAATGATGTATACTATGGTTCTAGTTTTGCGAACTTCGTTCGATTTTTTGTTCAATAAAAGAATTCTCAAAAGTTCGGGGATTATTATCCAAATTTCTATACAAATATCTTGAGCTGACTAGAATATGACTAATACTCGTCCTAATATATACAGACTTTTCTTATACTTCACAAACTTGAAGATACCATAAATGCATAAGAGATCTGCAGTCTAGATTGATTACTTCTTTCATCAAACACTTCCAACCAACCATGTAATACCAAACAATTACTCAATTTATATTCAGAATCCACTCTTGAATCCACAAGAGAATCACTTTTCAACCAAGCTCCGCCCACGCAACGGCGTAGAATTTCGCGAGCGAAATATTAACAGCTCGGAGCTCGAGGTCTCGGAGCATTCCGTCGGGTTCACGGTTAATGAAAGTTCGCGGCGCTCTGTGATCGAGATCCAGGCACGCCTCCTTCTTGTCGCTGGATCGCGGCAATTCCGTAGAGCGGCGCGTTGCATGGATCGAGGCGACGGATCGCGGCCGATTTTTCTCCAGGGAAAGGAGCCGACCGAACTTGTTCGTGTTGCACGCGAGACCGACGATAACGTCGCGTGAACTCCCGCGATCACCTTTTCTCTCCCTTGATCACCCGATAACCTAGCGATAGGTGCACAAGCCTGATACGCTCAGCTTGACGAACTTATCGTGACCGCGACAGGATTCTGACACTTTCAATTTTCTACCCCTAACCGGGCCGCGAAACCGACTTCGACTTCACACGAACTTGCGAGTTCTGTGCGAAGCCTGTTAACCATTTGGCTACTGTTGACGCTGCTAGGGTAAATGCACCTATTACTGTGGGTGTACGTTTCACTGCGGTATTTTTTCCAATGGGATTCTAATACGAAAAAATAATTTTTTTTTCGTATTCGGAACAATCATTCTTCCATAAAATGCTTACACATATTATTATTTCATGATAAATTAGGAAGAATATTAAGATAAAGTATGATCGAATCTTGATGCCGCAGTAATCGGTACAATTATCTTATTAGATGTATGCAAAACTAGCCTCTTTTGATCGTTCACTTATAATGGTGAGTGATGTTTAAGCCACCTTGCATAATTTCTATACCCATTAGCTAGTGGACATCGTAATGAATTCAGTGAGTGAGGGTTAATAAAGCACAAACTGGAAAGTTGAAATTTGCCGCACAGTGACTTCTAAATTGCAGACTTAATGTGACCACTTAGATCCAAAGATTAAAGACTAAAATTAATCTCGTACACTGTATGGTACTTCTAGTTCGTTGAAAGGGTCCTTTGAGTTTAAAGTAACTTCTAATAAAGTGAAAGACTGTCGTTCTAATTCCACTTTCTACAGATTACTGTAGAAAGACGTTACACCTACATAAAGAACAGCAGAACTATGATTATACTTCCTACGCTTTTTGCACTGGAGATACTAATCAAATTTAGTACGTTGTCAGTACAATAGTTGATTCTTAATTATCCATTTTAAAGCTTCCGTTTTCATTTTAATATCTTGCTTTATAATTCATCTCGTAACTACCTTCATCGGAAGTGGACTTACATTTTAATAATTCCATAAAAGAACATGGAATTCTACGTTCACTTTAGGTCTACATTTACTTTGAAGATTAAACACTGATATGTATGCAAATTTACATTTTCAGAGAGAACCCGAAATTAAATGAAATTTTCTTTTCCTCGCTGATGCTTTGCGTAAATCACGAATAAAATAAAACCGTATTATTATATTCTGACAAATCTTAGATTTTATGTTATCTTGAAAACCTTTTTACGTTGAGACCGTATTTGCACGTTTACACAAGCTGGTAATCGTTGTTCCTGATAAACGAATTAATTATTCCCTCTACGGGATTCGATTTATTAGAATCGAATAGTGTACAAAAGTACTCAAAGAAAACTCTCGAAAAACTGTCATAGTCTTGATCAGAAACGTCGTTTCACATTGCCTCCGATGAACAAGAAACGAAAGCCTGCACACGTTTCTTTGAACAGATCGCGTCTTCGTTTATGCGCTGAGTAACCGCAGCCACGTAAAGTGTTAATAGTCGCAGACCTAGGTTTAATCCCTGCAGAAACCATCAGCAGACGTAATCCATCTCGGTCCGGGTCCAAAGCACGGCCGAGCTTAACCCAGAAAGACGCTCTTCCGACGCATTCAACCATCCAGCGAGATCGTTCCGCAAAATGGGAAAGACACCAGGAATTTCCAGCTGGTCTGGCTTGACGAAGAGAGACAGCGAGAGAAAGAGAGAGTGAGGTGGAAATAAAAGTGAGAGCGTGCAGAGTCGCCGAAACGAGGCTCGGTGAAAAAGTTCTCCGTCAGGCGGTTTGTCTATTGTCCGCCCCCTTCAGTCGGAAACTTCCCAAGAATGCCGTGCGAGAGGGCCACGTGTGCCGCATGAATTATTTCACGGGGGCTTTTCCCGCGTCCCCGCATTGCGGGAGCGATGCAGAGCGGTGCAGAGAGCGGCGCGGAGTGAAGCGGAGAGAGAACCCTTCCGCTCTAATTGCCGTAATCGCTTCGGTGACGTTACTCCGGAATATTGAAAATTCTGCGCGAGCCAGGCGTCATTGCCCTTCGCTCGTGGAAACTCTTCGCTCGTTCGTCTTGAATTACTTCGCCGGGGGTGTGTTAAGCTGGCTGAACACGCTGAAGGGGTGAAAACGGACGTGACAGAGCGCGCGGGGATGAATCAGGGAAGGAAAAGGAAACCCGAATGGGTGGCGACGCGTTCAAAACGCGAAAACGACAGACCCTCTCCTCTTCGGCAGGTCGTTATCTTCTCCGGTCGTAATCGACGTCTAATTCCGGAAGCGCGATATTGATTATGCGGAAACCGAGCAACCAGCGAACGCGGCTGGCCCCTGTAATTCCGCTTGCGAGAGACCACCGGCCGATCCGTCGAGTTTATATCCTCCGTCTCAGAAGCAAGAAGACGCGGCGAGACCGGCAGCCCTGTAATTGTCGCGATCGTCGCCGGTTATTGCGGCTAATTAACGTCCGTTCGTTAGCTGCTCTTTCCACGGCTCCTCTCCTCTCGACTCGATGCTAACCGCCACGTAGTGTCCTTCAGTCGGTCTGCTTCTTCTTCGAGCCGGTTCTTCAGCCGCCGAACGGACCGCCAAAGAGTTAGCCTTTCTCGATTTATGTTAACCCTAGAGTGATCGAATCCTTTCTTTAGATGGTACTGGTCTGTTCGTAAAACTTTGGCTAACAAGATTACGAAGCCACTCGAAGAATTCCTAAAGAAAAACACGATTAACGTTTTAGCTGCAAAATCTTCAAGCATACACTGGACACGGTGGAAACTGTCTTGATTCATACACCTAATTATTGAACAAATACAGTCAAGTGGTTCTGAATTAATCAGAAGGACGAACTTCGCAAGCAACAAGGCAGTAGAATGTCCAAGAGCAAAACGACTACGCGCGCAACGAAGATTTCAATTAAATGATAGTCAGAATCCGAATGATTTTACAAGGAAAACTTCCATCTTCCGTGTCTGTGGCTATCACGAGCGGAAGATTAATCTCGAAAAAACCAACGTAACTTTCCGAGCGGAACGCGGAAATGAAAATTCGGTCTCGTGGACGAATTAATTTCACGTCTCCTCGCGGCGTTTTCCCGAGGCGTGGCGTAGCGCAAAGAAACTTCTCACCGGGAAAGAAGATCAGGAATGATAATCCGCGACGTTCGAAGGGGCGTCACGCGGGGAATCCAGCAAATGTTGCGTAGAAACGATAGTGGCCCGAAACTTTGCCCTTTCCGGGAACGTATGGAAAGCGAGACCCGCGCTTTATTGAAAAGTTTCCGGAGAGCCGGTTAAGTGCGAGCGAAGTTCTAGGCAGCGGCGCAAGAGCCGCGAGGATTTCTCGCTTCGGAACCGCGCGACGGTGGTTCCACACCCGCCGTCCCCGCACGCGATTTATCTATCCGTTACGCGGTTCTATTTGCCCGTTTACCCGGAGCTGGATCCTCCGGTTATTCGTCCCATTGCTCCCTTATCGATCGTGTACCGGCGCGACAGCGGTGTGTCCATTTATCTGCTGCCCCGATAAATCCTCGACGAAGAAACCGACTCTCCGCCACTAAAGAATGCGCTTATTGCGGTCAATTAGCAACAAGATTGCAAAGTCTATCGTTAACGTCTTAACTCGTCCGATTAGGTGTCCGCCAGGGAGACCAGTTCCATAGAGAGCCGCGCCGCTTTACAAGATAATCGATCACGCAATTAGTCTACGCGCCAGATGTTCCCATTGGGAGAACGGATTAATGGACGGCGCCGAGATATTTTATGATCGTTCGATGATTCTCGCCGAACCACCGCCGCGTCAAAGGAAGACAAATTCGCGGAAGGTAAACTCCTCGCTTTGAAGGTCTACGATGGTCTCTCGAGTCGCTTGATTCTCAGCTAGAGGGGTGCGAGAAGTAGAGAATCTCGGGTACACAATTGTCGGGGAGGGAACGCATTGACTCGGGTTCTTGAAAATTTCGGGATACTCGAATATATAGGAATTCCCGAGAAGCCCGAAAATTTTTGGCAATCTCGATAAATTCGAGAATTCCGAAATTTTCGAAAACTCGTCCTCATTGCAAATAAAATTCTTGACCCGTCCACTCTCAAGAAATACTGTGGAGATCCAACTCGTAAGAGCTTATCGCGCAAATTCTTTGCACTTCGTTTGATGTTTTCATAGCCGTCGTCTGTCCTTCGGATCATTAAAATTCGTCTTCGCCGCACACTGATCGTAAACCGAATAAAGATGCCGCATCAGTTTATGTAAATTTATGCCCACAAAGTAACATACCTGATATAACGAGAATGTTAATGAACCGGCAAGATTCAGCCTTCAGAATAAGACACATTCAACCCGAAAAGATTTATGACAGAGTTAATATTAACTAGTTGCGAGAGTCTCGACTTTTCGACGACCAAAAAGGACTTCACAGCTCGTGGAGCGTTAATAATCTTCTAGATTGCAGTTCATTAGATAATAACCAAGTGGATAACAAAGTAACAGGCCTTTCCAACTCCGTTTACTCTCGAGACCGCTCCGAACTTTCTCGCGGAGTGCAATGATTTATTTCGAGCCCAAGGATCACTCGCGGGCGCGGCGTAGCGGTCGGCTTGCTAGCATCTTTGGGGACGCAAATTTATGCGCGAACGGATGCGCTTTCGTTGATTAGTAATAACAGCCGCGTAACATTCTTACAGCGGAAGAAACTCAGTCGTGAAGCGACGTCGGTTAATCAGCGCGTATGAGAAAAACATGTACATCTTGGAAACTGGAGAAAAGAAACTAACAGGTGAATGAAACGGAAAAGACGTAACTGATTACTCCATTACATTCACTACCTGCTGCGAACAGAGATGGAAAATCGGGTTGTCTGTTTGCTTCCACGTACAGGGTGTATACAAAGAAATAGTCATCCATCCTAGGGACGAATCTACACCTATGGACCGATGGACATTTGTAAAAGAAACTTGTTAGTTAGGTAGGCTACAGTAGCAGGATTTTGTCTATACACTATACATATAACAAACGAATCAAATTTTGCAAAAACTCTAACAGCTTAATATCTTAATAATAATTTGTTTACAACTTATGGTTCCTTTTAAATTTTTTCTGTTTCTCGACAAGTGGAAGGTGTAGATGCAAAAACAAACAACAGTTTTCTTCGGTATAAACAATTTTCCAGCAAGGTTCCTTTACAAATATCTAACGATCTAGAACTGTAGATTCACCCCTAGGTGAACGAATGAACTTTATTTTTTATATAGCCTGTATATTGTACAAGGAAAAGTCTCGAAGGATTTTTCGAATGCGACAGCTTTCACCGGATTTGAATGTTTCCAGCTTTTCAATGTTGTGGCGCTCCGCTTTGATGCCTGTACTCTAATTGGACACCGTTCGCATTAAGAGCTCGTATTAAGGGATCGAGCAAAAGCGGCGTGCCGGACATTTTATCGTGGAAACGGGGATTTTTTCGTTCCTTCCGCGTGCACGCGAGCCACCGTACCACGCCGACGAGATACATAATATCTTCTCTGTCCATCTCGGACCGGCCCGTAATGACCTATCCTTCCCGTTCCGTATTCTCTGCGAGCCGTGGCGCGATACCGTCTGCTAGAGCAGTACCTCTAACTGGCACTGCCACTAATTGCCGTCCGTATAATTACCATATCGGGCAGATAAATATAGGGCTCTTACCTTCTGCCTGCGAGACAGTCGGCGGCGTTACGCTCGCCGCGTGCGCTTGAAAGATACAAGACCGGCAGACAGAAGAACGGGGGTGGTCTGTAATTTACGCATTTTTCTCCTGGACGGACGGGGCGACGACACGACGTGAACTTCATGATACATATACAATATTTCCCCGTCTTGTCTTCTTCACGAATCGATCGTCCGTTGTCTCGGAAAATGCTCGCGACAAATGTTCCTACCTTGTTGCCACCCCTGCGCAACAGATCGATGAGACGCAGGTCTTTTAACCCTTTCTGTGCTTGTTAAAAGGAAAACGTACTGTGAAAGGAATTGTTAATTTTTAAGTAACATGTACTGTTTTTTATTCTTATCAACACGCTAACCTTATATACTGCACACTATGTTAATATCGTTATGTAAATTACAAACAGACTGCAGATTTTTAATGACAGGATTAATTAAGAACAGTTTGCCTATATAGAAAACTTCGAGTAAACGTTATCGTCGATTTAATTTAATTGCGAAATGTATTGATAATTACCCGAATGTAGACGACGATCAAAACAATTGATTATTTTATGATTTTTTTTATGTTATTACTGCACAATAAAGATTCTCGTTTCCAAGATGGCCGTCATCGAACTGATTACAAAGAGAAACGGTGCAATGCAGGACGCTGATGCCGACAGCGAACAAAATCCTGAATTGGTTTCCCTCCGTTATTATTGTTTGCGTGCAAATACGTGAAACAAATATTTCTATAGCGTATACATTTTATCCCGGGCAGGTTCCACGTTTGCAATTTTCAAACCTCTACAAAATAAACTGCACAAAACGAATGTTCCTTGTAAATCGCAGGGCCGAGTACACAATTGTATCGGATATTTGCGTTACCGTAACAGTAAATTTTTTTATTCATTGCCATCGTTTACCGGCGCAAGTTTATTCTCCGTTATTAACGTGACAAAGGGGTGGAAATGGTGATGTAAACGTCTCGCTTAGTTTATTTACACAGAAGACGCCGTTTCGATGGGTAGTTTGTTCGCGTTAAATCGATTTTGTTTTTTCTTTGCTTTGGTGTAGGATGGAAGATTGCATGTGGAGTAAAAGATAACAATGTGAGATACCTATTTCAGTTTTTCACATCGACACTCCTAGAAGAATCATAATAGACTAACTAGAATTGCTGTCGCGTACAAGTCAAGACTTTGAATCCTTGAATTTCTACGGTATCTCACATTCGCGCGATCTCTATTTCATTAGCGTGGTAGTCGACGACTGAGAAACCCGTCACGGAGAATCCATTATTACAAAAATAACCTTTATCTCTTCCGTGCTCCGACAATGGGTTATATTTCCTGCGCTGGAAGAAGAAAGAAAGGAGATGGAGAACAAGCTTGGCGTAATCCTCTTTGTCACGGAAGACGTCGTCGTTCGCAAATTGCCTGGCTGCGTCGGCTCCCGTCGGCGAGCGATACACTCGTATCGGCTACGCGACGTTTTCTGGAGCGCACGAGAAACAGAGGCTCATAAAAATATTCGCGATACGCGAACAAAGATGCCGCATAAAAGAAGCGGCAGTGCGTGATGCACGCGTGCGCGCGCGTGTCCGTGGCCACGGTAACGGCTCCCTAATTTTCTGCGGCCGTAATATTTAATGCGCTCCCTCGCGATCCCTGGCAGCGGCTCGCCAACAATCTTTCTCTCTTGCACTCTGCCATACACTCTCATGCTCTCTCCGACTCCATTTTCGGCGAGGAGAAGCGGGGACAGGGTGGAAAATTATTGTGGCGCCGCGCCGACATCGAAGCGAGACGTGAAACCGCGCGTCCCGGCGCCGAATCCGCTCCTATTCCGCCCCATTCCGCTCGCAAAACTTTCCTCCGGGCCCAGCCGAAGACTAATCGCGCGACTCGGCCGCGGTGACGGCTAATTAGCGCTCCCGGAAATGAACCGTGCCACGAGGAATTAATATATCTCAAGACCACCATCCCTCCCGCCCTCGTCTCATCCTTTTCGGACGAAAACGTCCCCAGGACCAACGACGATACCGGAAATACTGCGAGTCTTGGTAGTTCCCTTTGGTCCGGTGCTTTACGAGCCGAGTAAATCGTGTGCCGGTGATTAGGGAAATGATCGCCATGGCAATTAGACAAAGAACGCCGCAGTTCCGGCCCGCGGACCACTTACCACCGCCGCACGCCGCGCCGTACCGCCCTGACGTACTCCGCTCCACGTCTTCGGGTTCGCTGAGATACGGTTACGATCTCGGCGAGATTATGGTATCAACGGTCCCGAGTAATCGAGTCGCGAGATAGCCGATTGAGGAGCACTTTGCCAGTCCACGATTCGGGATGTCGGGATGGTGAGGGGTTCGAACTGGCCAAGAAAGTGAACAAGATGACTCGGAACGGTAATTACGCTGCTGTTAATGGTACAGGGGAATCGAGTCGAAAGATAACGGAATAGAGAGCACTTTACTGGCACAAGGATTGCAATGTGTTTGATTTGAAGTAGTATTGTAATTTTCAGTGGGACATCGGTGCAAACGGTTTGTAAAGCAGGATTTTGATATTCTTAAAATTCGAGAAGTGTTTTGTGTTTATTTAGAGTGGATTAATTTCAATTAAATTGGAGATTTGACGTACACAGCGGTAGATGTTAAATTGTTCTTTACAAATGTTTTTGAACAATCTGTTCTAAAAATTGTCGGAAATTATCTCGTACGTAAAAATTCAAGAGTACTTACCGGTGAACCTAATAAAATTAGCGAGGGGTCAAAACATACCACAAAATTCAACTAGGCAATCCAGAGACTAGATTACGCTACAATTAACGATCCGGAATAGTGGAGTCACGAGATAGCCGATCTAGTACCACTTTGCCAGTGCAAGAATGAGGATATCGAAACATATTAAGAAATTGATCCAGGAAGTCCACAAATTAGATTTCGCTACAATTAACGATCCGGAGTAATCAAGTCGTAAAATAGTTGATCGAGGAGCATTTGCAGTTGCAAGAACCCGAATAGCGATCTAGTGGCAGTCCAAACGTATAAAAAAATTAACCCCGGTAGTCCGCAGACTAGATTAGGCTACAATTAACGACCCGGAATAATGGAATTGCGAGATAGCCGACTGAGGAGCACTTTACCACCACAAGGATCAGGATGTCCAGCTAGCGATGGCTCTAAACATACCAAAAAATTGAAGACACCAATCTAAATCCTCATACCGATACTTCTAATGGATTTCAAAGCTTCTCTACTGTGAAGCAGACGCTGATCCAAATGCTGAAGTTTCTTTTCGTGGAACCCCCGCAGGTTCCACTGTAATTTATCTCAGACTAGCTGAATCATCCCCCGGAACGTTTCTTTTTATGATTCCCGCTTAGTCCGACGATACCGCGGCCTCTCCCCGGGTCCCGCATCAATTTTCACTTTTTGACAACAGCCATGGTCGACGTTTGCCATATCCGCAGTAACGTCGCTCCAGATAGGGTGCGATTTACGAGCAGGCAACCCTCCGCGCGCAGTAAAGCCGCCGTGCTGGCCCCCCGCTCTGTTGTTATAGCGACGTTAAACTAGCCAGACAATGACGTAGCTTTACGATTCCGGCAGTCATTGGTCGGCTGATCGGAACCGAAATATAATGAATCCGAAGTCTCGTTAATAATCCCGGCACGATAAATCCGCGAGCGGATCGGTACTGACCCTATTATCCGCGGCTTTATCCGCTGACCGTATCGATGCATCTCCTCGTGTCTGATCACAATTTTCTGCTCCTACATCGAGTCAGATCCGACGTTGACGCTTGCAGAAACGGTTATGCAGTTTATTGGTCCACTTCGCATTCCGGTTATTCCATGCCAACTGACCATGAGTACACGCGAAATTGCCAGACACTAAAATCTTACTCAGAGAAGCATGTTAGGAATTCTACACCGGCATAAATTCCATCCTTTCCATTTACGATTACACCAAGAATTACACGCGAACGATTTCTAAAACCGAATAAACTTTTTGTCAATGGAGGCTGCGCAAGAATCGGTGCGAGTGTTAGATGCCTCGCCCGGTATATTCTCCAGACCACAAACGGTTAAATATTATTCGATAGCCGTGAACATTTTCCGTGAAAACAATTCCGCCCCTAACGTCGTCGCAAAAAGACGAAAACGGATGATTTACTTCCAGAATGGAGCACGACGACGACGCGATGCAAATGTGGATTCGGTCGTCCCCGTCAGCGGCAATTAACCGCGGCGCGCAGATTTTCCCGTGTCCTCGCGTTCATTACTCGTCACGGTTAATTAGATCGTTACCAGCGGATTCGCCGGGCCAGCCCGACGCGGTGTCGCGCTGTGGCTTGACACGCAAACGACCGTCATTCCGCCGGGGCGGCGTCTGATCTGCCTGTCGGCGGTTGGACATCTTTTTTATCGCGTCCCATCAACCCGAGAAGCTCGATTTTTCGGGGCTGGAAGCCGGCCAGCGAACCTCCTTATTGCGATTCGTTCGTTCGCCTACGCGATTTGCATCGGTGAGGGACGGCGAACGGTGTAACTTCCACGGGAGTACAAGCGCCTCGCGCGCGGTTATTGTTCGTCCGATTGTCACTTAGAACGAAAATAGAGCACCGGTTGCTGTGTCGCTACGGCCGACGCGCCGCCTCTCGAAGTTGAAACACGACCCGGCACCCGGTACCGCACCCCCTACGAATTGCATAATAACGCTCCCGGTAGTCCCGGTGTGTTTGGCCGATGCTAAATAGTCGCGAAACTTTCCGGCGAAATTCGGCGCTCGCGCGCGGTCCGCTCGGTCAGGCCTTTCGAAAAAGGCTTCTCTCGAGTCGGTGTTCGACGGTGTCTGTGGAATGCCCGGCATGCATTAATTGCGTCCAAGGTAATTGTTTCGCTCGTCACACTGTGGACGAGTTCTACGAGGGCGTCGATAGCTTTGCACCTTTTCCTTTGCTCGTCTTGCCTCGTCTCGCCCCGCACTCGCGCTCGAGAGCCCGCGTTAATTGCCGACCAGTTTCCTCCACGATTTCGACTAACATTCAGTACCACACGCAAACTAGAAAACTCTGGGAAAATGCACAGAATTCTTCGCAGTGCGTTTAACGTTCACCGTTGCCGGCGGTGTCACTCTTTTTCTGTGCGATTCACGAGTCTGTTAGAAAGCTTTCTTGCTTCAACTGGGGATTCTTGTGTAAAGGAAGAAAAACGACTAATATGTTACTATTTTTGTTTTCGTAGTAAAAAATGTACCATTTTCTATGAGAATAGATTTCCAACAAGACTTGATACGATAACATTTCCAAGAAGTACATCTTCCACCTAAACACAATTCGCACACGTATTTCAGTGAATAACGGTCGCAACCTGTAATCGTTTCCTACGTTCTAAACGAGTCTCACATTACTCACGAAACGTCCGGGGATCGCTAATTGCGTTCGCGGGGGTTAATTGAAACGAAAAGCGTCGGTTCCCTGGGCCCTGATTACGCAAAACGGCCTGGCATCGATCTCGAAGGAGCGTGGTTCACCGATGGAGCGAGCCACGGTGGAACTTTTATTCCCCGTCGGTTCTAATGGCGTTTCCCATAGAAACTCGACTACGGGATCACCGGGTGGGGGTGTTTTATTGTTCGCATTTCAGGGCGGCGTTTAAGTGCACCGAACGATCTCGTGTTTCGTGGCTCATGTTTTCTCCCCTCCCTCTCTCTCTCTCGTGTGTTTTTCCTATCTGACCGGTCGTTTGCCTTTTTCTTTTCAGGGATCTGAGACCAGCCAGTTTGGAGAAAGGCCAAGAGGCCCTCAGACTGCGAGTGTACACCATCTACGCTTGGGGTGGGCCGCTCTTGGTCGCCGGGGTGGCTGCTCTTCTGGATCATCTTCCGCCCCAGCCGCAGTACACGTTCCTCCGGCCACGATTCGGCGAGAAACACTGTTGGTTCTACGGTAAGTTCCCCTTTTCCTTTTCTCCGCTCGCATGAGATCTTGCGCACCAAAGCCCGCCCGGGAACCTTTGAACTCATCCCGGAAAAGTTTCCTCGTCAGAAGAGTCGCTAGAGTCTCGAGCAGCTTGACTTTAATCAGAGCGACGCGACGTTCACTCTCGACTGATTCGGTCAGCCTGCTTGGTAACCAGCCCGTTGAACATTATCAACCACCCCCTCGAGTACCGGGGATATGGGGTCTGTACTCGTTACAAATCAAATTCCCAGCCTCACTGTTTGCGTTTACACACGCTTTACTCGGAAAACAAAATTTGACTGTGCAAAGAGTAACTGTGGCCGCGCAACCGAACCAACCCCTGCTTTTAAGGGTGAACCCTTGGGCTGCGAATGCGGGTCGCTTTGTTCCTGCTGAACCTGCTATTTATTTATTATTTGGGAACGACAGTTTTGTAGTATTGTGTCTAATTTGTTTATTTATTCGGTTGGGTGGCTCGATGCGTATTTATCAGGTAAAGGTGTATAGAACATTGAGTACAACGGAATTACTAAAACATTATTCACTGCGAAACGTATGAAAGCTTTTACGTATTCATGATTAAGAGTTAAAAATTTGCCAAAATTAATTTGAAAATTATTGGAATGGTGAACTCAGAAATGTCATCCCCTTTGATACGATGATCTAGTAATTTCTTTTAGGTTTTTCCGTAATTAAAGACGAAAATTATTTATATTGCAACGAAAATGAGAATTTGAATTACAACAGGAAATGAAGTCGACATTTTGGGATACTCGAGTTGTATGTAATTATGGACGGAAATAATAGTTTGTAGGAAACGAAGTTCGATCTAGGACTATCAGGAAGGCTGAAGGAAATATTTACCGCTTGCGAAATGGATCTCGGGAACGGAAAGAGGTTGCCGGGGTAATTAATTCTCGGTCGTAGTACGAGCGCCGCGAATTAATTCGATCGCGTCACACGCGACTTATCAGTGAATTAATTTCCCGGTGGTTGTCGGGCCGCGGATCTCTGATGTTCCGTTGTTGGAACGACATTCAGGGGGCTGGACTTGCTGACATTAGTAACGGATCAGTTCCACAGACGGTAATGGAGCCTATTACCGAAAGTAATACACGCTGGCAGGAGTACGGTTAACACGTAATTCCCTGTGATCCGATTATTCCGCTAATTAATAGGACTGGTCAGTCGTGTTCGGGGCGCTGATTAAATCGGTTTCGTTAACCGATCGATCGGCGGCCCCGGGGGGAGGGGCGGCACAGATTAATTGGTAATCGAGGCCTGCTACGCTTTCGACAAGAAAATCATTTCGAAGAATCTCGATGAACACCGTAACCGCTTGAAATAACAAGGAACGCTCATTCAAGTTATGACTTGTGACAGGTATTAATAATTTTATTAAATACGGTGTACACAAAGCGAATAAAACCAAGTAGTCAACATTGTAATACATGTGGGACAGATTGACGTCTACACGCTGCGTAGCTATGAGAACGGCCATAATTCGTACCAGAGATCACGTCGGAGGGTGCGCAGACTGAACTATGCGGTCGGAAGAAAAATTAACCCTAGCAACACGCCACTAATGGCGAATGCCTCGCTAAGAGGATTACTCCGCTTCCAAAATATCTCGTTATGGCGTGTACAGCCGCGTCTCCAGCCTCCGTCTTCGAGCCCCTGATTTTTGGTAATGTGCACATAGGCGTAATCGGCCGAGATAAGAAACAATGGCACACGCTATCAGCGTCCGCATAGTGGCAGACGCGGAGAGCAGCGAGTACTTCGCTAAGAGGATTACACCGTTCCCAAAAGATTGTATTTAAGTATGACGCAGGGTGGCCCAATAAGAAGATCGATACCCCCGGAGTACGGTTAATACCTTGAATCCCTAATAATAACCGGCGCGAGCCCTAGCCACCCTTCTCCTGGTGTACGTGGGCATGTATGAGTAGGTTGCACTAGCGCACACCGAACGAGGATAATAAGGAGCCGAACGGTAATGTCGTGTCTTTATTCGTGGCCGAGGCTCCGGCTACGGTTGCAGGCTATTTAACGAGCAACCCCCGTAATCCACATCCAGTGCACTCCGTAATCCGGATGGCATACTCTTCCCTCCCCTATACTGCTCTCTCCCTTTCTCTCTCTCACTTTCCCTATCTCTCTCTCGCTGTGTGTCTCTCTCCATTTTCATTGGTACGTGCCTACCCGCGCAAATACTCGTTTCAAACAGTGGCGACTACCGCGTCGCGTATTAATTTCCCGCGGTCGCGATATTTATCGACGACGGGAGGAGAGGGCCGAGGAGCACACCCCCCGCGGCGAATTAATGTTTAGCTTTTATATCCTTTGACAAATATAAACGCCCCCGCACATCCCCACGCAGCCCCGCTCTCTTTCTCTCTCTTCCCCGCGACCGTGTATTTTCGTTTCGGTTTCCGGCCGACCGGGACCACCGGGCTCCGGTTTTCGAATCCTGTCCCGATCCATCCCCGCAAAATCTATCCACCCCCGGGTTTATTGATCGTACGCCGCGATTTTATTGGCTAGCCGGCACACGCGGCGCGACCCGGACCCGGACGCGGAATCCGCTACGAGTTTCCGCGAACGCATCGAGAAACGGGGATGGGAAACGCGATCGGTGCGTTTGATTGGAATTCTTACGGTACCCCGACCAGTTTATGGGCATCTGATACAGGGCTCTGAATAGTGAAATGACGATTGCCATGGGGATTGATTGCGTTTGTTTACTCTGATGGGAGTACATACGTTGCTAGCGGGAAACCAATAACCAAAGTTGACATGCAAAAACATGCTTGAAAAACAGCTTGCTCTGTAATAAATACGAATGAAATTCGTCAGACAGTGTCGTCAGATTTGCCACGTTTTAGGGTACGTATCCTTGTTCAAGGGTGTTATTTTGAACACTTATACTGACAGTGAGTACGTAAATAACATATTACGCGTAAATCGTAGAATAAAACATGCGAAACGAACAGCTACAATTTCAGCATCCCTTTACGGAAATAAATTTAATAAAATCGTCCTCGGCCTCTAATTACTATCTTTTTAAAGTAACGAGTCTCATATTAGGCTACTTCACCCTGCGTCCTATGTCCATGGGGTACTCGCACCCTGTTTGGAAATTCTACGGGTGCGCAGCAGCGTTCTACACGTGCAACCCCTAAGCGTTCGCTTACTGGCCGTATTACCTGTGCATTTTGTCGGGGCACGATATCCAAGAGGGGGTTGACTATATTCGGGGAGGGTTCCGTACGTAGGGGTTGGGACTGGCTGGCGCCAGGATTATCTGCCGACCCCATCGTCTCGGGCTGCGTTGTTACGGGGTGTGCCCGCGTGACGTAGTGGGGGGATGTGAAGTGTCGAGGGTGCCGGAAAGGGAGCGAATCGACAGAATCGGTGGGTAGGATGGCCTGCGGAACGAGCGAACCTGTCGGTGGAGCGCAGAAATTACGTCTGAGAGTGAAAATTTAGTAGGGTGCGTCCGCGTGTTTACGTAACTTTGAACCTCCTGGTAATTATTGCTACGTGTTTTGATCCCCAGCAGCTAGAAACAAGGGGCGCGAAAGGGTGAAGGGGGTCGAGGAGCCAAAAAGAAGGCGAAAAAGAGGGCGGCAGGAATGGAAGCGTGAAGGAGAACGAGAGAGAAAGGGGTGGGAAAACGCGGGCTAACGTCCGTTGCAGAGCCACGTCTGTCTGTCCGTTTGTCTGTCCTTCCGTTCCTCCCTCTAAACCCCTCATCTGGTCTCCAGGTGCAAAAGCATTGTGTCAGGACGTAACAACTCGCGATAGCGCGACGCGCAGCTTCCCATGGGGCACCATTATCCTGATTTAGCGCCACGGCTCCGACTCTATTTCCTACGCGTTTCCCGGCTACGCTTCCTCCCTTTGTCCGGCTTAGCTTTATTTGCGCGAAAAAAGGGGAGGGAACGCGAATGCGGCGACCCAGGCTGAACGGATTGACACGTTCGAGTGCCTTGCACACCTAACCCGCGGCACTCGTTACGATCTCTCCAATGCGATTACGTGATACTCGGCAGCGTCGCGTCGGACACCATGAGACACCCACATGCGCGACAGACGTCGTATATTTCGTCTTTGGATGCGCCATACGCATCTTCTATCGGACCCTTAACAAGGAACGACGGTCCAGTGACTTTTGCACTTTGCGACCTGTGCCTTTGTCATCGTGGTTCGTAAAAGCTACGGAAAAAGGGAGTGGAACCCTGTGAATGTCGGTCTGCATCGCGTGGACAGACGGATGGGTCTGCAAAGACTATTTCAGCATGACCGATGGCTGTTGAAAGAAATATGTGCGTATGGTCTCTATTTTATTTTAAAAAATACCCAACTTTGGCATTTACATCATCTCTTTAGCTCTAATAGTCTTCAAGATATTTAACTAACTACCGTCAACGCGTCGTCTCTGAATTGCTAAAGGCTATAGAATATACATCGATAACAATATACATCAGTCGCTTTTAATGTTTGACAGTTCTAGTGTTTAAGGTCCTAAGGTATCTCTTCAGGGTGGTCTGCTGTTACTGCTAGAGAATTTCGCAAAAGCCATAGAGGGGTAGAAAAATTCTGCTAGTCGAATGCAAACGAGGATGGGCGAGTGTAAGGGGTTTGTTGAGGAAGGGATGTTTCCCACCCTCCGGGGAACGAAACGGCCTCGAAGAGGGTGAATAAACGGGGACGTAAGAAAACTCATTTACCAGCACATCGAAACGATCCGTGCTCGATGCCGGCATACTGGTATTCAGGCCTCTTTCTCACCCCCTCCCCCCCATCGCCGTCGTGCACCGGCATTCTGGCGTTCCGGTGTTCCGCCGCGCCCCATAACAACGTGGGCCGAAACGATGGGGTAGAGAGATAAATCTGGTGCCAGCCAGTCCCAACCCCGCAACGCGTTCGAAACCAGCGGAACTCTGGTTCCCCTCGCCTAAGCCCGCTAACTACCGTGCGGCCCACTAAACTGTACACGTAAACGCACACTGGCACGCGTCTGCGGGGGTCTTCTGGTCTAGAACTATAAACAAAATGATCTATTCAGCATTTTCCTGAAGCACGCGTCTTTAAGAATATGTCTGCAAAGCAATTAGTTGAACTCATAAGGATAACGAAGTTACAGATATGTCCCTCTTCAAAGAACTATAATTTTAAGCATTTTGACTATAAAAAAATGAAGGTGTCCTTGATGAATCTGAAAGCTCTCCTCGAATCATTTTATTTTAGCTAAACAAATTTCCGATCGAACCACTAACAGCAGAACGATCTAATCTGATCATGCTTCATAATCCACTCTGTATAGTCGAAATAATAGACGATATTGTATGCAAAACAGCCGTTCCATTTCTCTGCAAAAATTTCGAAACGGGAACTACAAATTAACGCTCTAGACCCCCTTAAGTAGCAAACAAGTTACCCATTCGACGTTCCTTTGTGTGGATACGTGTTATTAGCGCACCTGCACGCGTCGCCTGGCAAAACCAGTCGCAGGATTTCAGGGCTGTGTTGCAGCGCAATTTTCTGGCAGGAAATCGGCCTCGTCAGACGGTTTCCTGTTCCGCGAGCGAGGGAACTGAGCCCGGATCGTGCGCGACGATTCCACGGGAAATTGCGGCTACATGCTGCAGACCCCGAAGAAACAGGGGAAGAACCTACGCGGCGCTGGTTAGCGGAGATTACCGGCCTCGTTCCGTTGTTCCAGGATAGGAAGTTTTTTTCTGTGGGATTGAGGAGATGCGATCCGACCAGTGATAACGCTGTTAGGGCGATTAGACGGGATGGGAGATCCTGGAGACGGATCCTAGGACCATGTAGACTTGATCCTTGCGGTTTTGATAGGGAATATTGAATGTCTCTGTGGTAGATTGCAGATCATTCCTTGGAATTTGGTTGACAGCTTACCAACCACTAGATCCTTCGTTGATTATACTATTTATCGACATCGATTTCAAATTATAAAATATCAATCATCATCATCATTATAAAACAAGTAGCTTAATATTTTTTAGTACCTGAATGTCCTTCCTTTGAAATCATTAATCGTTCTGCAAACGTTCGGTACACGGTGGAAGAATGAAGGATTTCCAGAACGTTTTCCGTTGACTCGTCACAGGAAGGTTTCACAAATACCAGTCACCCCATTCTTTGTGATCGCGTTTAACCTTATTCTCCTAGTATAAGAAGAAGGGATTCCCTAAGAGATTACCAGAAGAAACTCAAGGGAATAGACGGGAAAAGAATCCTCTAAATGTCGAGAAAGAATCCTGAAGAACTGCAAACCTAATCCAAGGGATGAGTCCTCTGCCAAGCCTAACATGAAGCGCTCTTTACGCGTTAAAGGGTGACAGCCATTGTAATAATTCACAGTATCGTTCATGTAATAATAATAATAATTTGGTTAATCAATTTTTTAATAAAACTTGAAATCATGGTGTCGATATATATATACAGGGTGTCCCAGAATAAGTGTAACTCCCGGAAATGGGAGGTTCCTTGGGTCATTTGAAGCGACATTTTCCTTTGCAAAAATGGCGTCCGCGGCTTTGTTTAGGAGTTATTAACGAAAAACACGGACCAATCAGAGCGCGATCTAGACATGCGATGACACGTTCGGCCAATTGACAGTTGGCCCGTCGGGCCGACTGTGCTAACTCGCGTCTAGGTCGCGCTCTGATTGGTCCGTGTTTTTCGTTAATAACTCCTAAACAAAGCCGCGGACGCCATTTTTGCAAAGGAAAATGTCGCTTCAAATGACCCAAGGAACCTCCCATTTCCGGGAGTTACACTTATTCTGGGACACCCTGTATATATATATATATATATATATATATATATATATATATATATATATATATATATATAATTAAGAATTCTCTGAATTCTGCGTCAGCCATACTTTCCCGCCCATTGTCCGATTTATGTATATGTATGAATATTATACATATGCATACTTTCAATGGCAGAGAAAACTAACTAGAAGACTCTCAGCTATACGAATGGCGTTCGTATAGTTATAGCTGATAGTTTCTCACGGAAGGAAATATTGAACGTATCCATTTGTGAATTCCAACTTACTGTTCACACTCTGCCAGCATTCTCAATACACCGTGTACACTGACGAATTTAACTCTCAAGATTAGCTGGCGATAGTTTTACTCTGAGATGGACACATACCGTAACAATATTATCACTCACTGAACAATGAGTCACAAAAAGGAAGAAGAGGAAAGGATCAGTGTTTCGTCCCACAAGAATTTCTTTGTCCGATCGGCCGGGACGATCCATGCCGTGTTCGAATTAGCCAAATTCATCTGGATTCTGAATAATTGAATTTTCCGGCCACTTTGGAAACTAGACAGCGTGGCAAGGAATTGCGATGGGAAAGGGAGAGAAAGAGAGAAAGAGAGAGAGAGACACACAAAGAGAGGAGGAAAAAAGGATCCGAGGACACGTCTCGTCGGGAGCGACAGTTGGCCAGCAAAAGCGGAATATTCAACTAACGTTCGCATACATTAGAATGGTAAATCTCCGGACTATCCTCCGTATCTATGCAATCTCATGCCCGTGGAAGTTCGGCAGAGCCGGGTGAACACCGGAGACCCGAAACGATAGGATTAGAGAGATAACCTGTCCGACTCCGACCGTGCGAAACGCTACCCTCGAACACCCCTAGCTCCCCACTATCACCCCCTCGTTCTCAACGGGGGTTGTTCATACTAGACGCGTCGTTGTCGTCGATATTTATTATCGCTTTGCTCGTGCCGCAAACTCTTATTGAAAGGCACGCTCCCCGCGGTGTTTCGCGCCCGGGACCAAACTATCCGGGAACTTGTTTCGAGCGGGCGCCGCGCGCCGCGGTGGTTTAATTGGCTGCGGATTCAGGGAAGCGTTTGTCATTCGAGGATGTAGAATCACCTGAGCTCCCCGGAGGCACCCGCTAGAATCGGTATCGACGGGGGAATTCAATTTCCGCGTTCGGTTTACAACTTCGCAGGATTTCCACCTGGAATCGGGACACAGGACCGGGCGGTTTGAAATTAACCCTCGATCAACCTTTCGACCTCCATCTAAATACAATTGATATTTTTTTCGGTGTAGAAGTGACTGGAGAGGTATCAGTATACCGAAGCGACTTTTTATCTGTCAGGCACCATTTACATGTTTTACAAAATTTCATTTTTATACGATCCACTTTTACATGCTCGTCGTTTAAGTTTAACCCTTTTAGTGTCATAATAGTGTAATATCGACTTTAAATTTATAAAATGTATCGACTTACTCCAACTTTTTGTATACATGTTTTTTAATTAAATGAATAAGCCGATATAGAAGCTCAACCTTCATTTCCTAGGGAAAAGACGGATGCTCTGTCGACCTCGTGGCTCGCATTCACCGGGCCAGAGTAAATCCGATAATTCAAGCCACTCGATTCTTCCGTCGTTTATTTGTTTTGATTTTTTTGCTGTGTGGCTTGTATGTGCATCGTTGCCGGGGATTTCGCGGCGTTTAAACGCGACGCGTCGGATCGCTCGATTATTAACGCGCTTGCATCGAACGGGCCGAATGTGGGCCGTTATCAATTTCACCGATGGGATTTCCCAGCGGACCTCTTCCACGAACGCGGAATTCAAAGGACTTTTTTTATCCCCAGTCGTCGATTCAGTCATTATTCGCATCGTTATCACGAGCGAAACGAGCCAAAATGATCCGTTTAATCATCCTCGAGACTGATCGCGTCTGTTCATTACATCGCGTGGGCCCGTTTCAACTGTTCGCGTCCGAATGACACCTCCACGAATCAAATCCACTCGAGCTCACATTCTATGGAATTTGGACGATGCCTCGCCGGGGTCATTTCTACATGGGCCATACGTTAATTAATCCGCGCGTGTTTCATGAATTCCTAAGAATTTCGACCAATGGGAGCGCCGTAAATACGCGATTGCCGGTTTGATGTACATATTTTATGTACGAATTTCGATACTGTTCAATATATCCATACACGTCACCATTGAATATTTTATTTTCGGCTTAGGCGGAACTTCAAAGGGTATGTGATTTGTTCCGATCCCTACAAATCAGACACGATAAGCTACATTTATGCTATAGATATACATTTTGTGATAAATACGTTCCTTTACAAATTATTGTTCCACGTAATATAAAGGAATAAGGAATGTGTCTTCTAAAATACATTATGAATTACTATTTCCAAAGAATATTAACACATTATACACCTTCGATTCTTCATTTTAGTCCGCGGCTCGTGGCTAAAGATTTTTTAATAGACCCTTCGAGAGCAACAACTACCTCAATCGTGAACCAATAAAACCTTTATACCGTAATCTAATAATTTTGTTTGGGATTATTGTGTAAACGAAGATTTTCAAGCTTCCTTTTGGTACAACACAATTCTAGAAAAGCCTATTGTAATAAGCTTTCGGTAAATAAATTGTTAGTAATACAAATAAAGAATTATCTTTAGCAATTTGAATCCATATTCATTTTCACGATGGAAGTACTTACACGGCATCATCCCCTACACTCACCTCTCAACAGCAATTTTCAGTCCACGCTTTTTGCCTCGGCTAAAACATATTCAAACGAGACGAGTAGCCGGGTCAACGCAGACCCACCACGGCCCTCTGCTTTCTAATTACAGTGAATCCCGACCACGGGACCGTGAAATCGCGGAAACAAGTTCGTGGAACGTAATCGTTTGGGGAAGGGCGTGTTGCGGGGGGTGGGCGATTAGGACACGCGAGTCGGCAACGAAAACGCGGAGAGAGGGAATTAGCGAATGCTAAAGAGCCTGGTGGAAGTGTCCCGGGTCGGAACGGTTGTTCGGAATCCCCCGGCGATCCTGCTTTATTTATCGCGGCACTCTCGTTTTATTGGCCGCGTTCGCAATGAATCGGAATCGCGCACCGGGGCTGGGAGAGAGGAATTCTCTTATTGTCGTTGTCCCGAGGTTGGAACCTCGTAAACTGGGCTTGCCGGGGGTTGGCGAGGGTGTGGCTGGATCGTTGTTTTACCGTCGAGTTTCCTGCGTATCGCGAAACACGCTGCAACAACAACAACAACAACAACAGTATCAAATGGAGGAGAACAGTTTTCAAGATAGAATTAGTCCGGCAAGGATTTCGATCGCGATTCGGTCGGGGTTCGGTGGGGGTAGTATCCGCGGTGGCCATCCCGAAATTCGTTTTCGTTCATCCCCCGCCCCTCTGTCCCCCGGAAAATTCGTTTAACGGCCGATTTCGGGGGCAGCGGGGCGCGACGCGGCGCGACGGCTGAAATTTGTTGGCAACGGGTTCGCGGGCTCGTTGCCCGATACGCTGATACAAGCTCGCACAATCACTTTCGATTATCTGAAAAACCGTCGGTGATTAAAATGACGCCGGCGATAAATCTGCCGTCACCGTGGAAAAAGCAGTCCCGCCGGAGGAGGGGTTCGTTGGGTTTTGTGGGGTTTTTGGAGGGAAGGGGTTTGCGGGGACGGACGGAGAGAAATGCGAATCGAGGCGAAATCGCTCGCCGCTTCTCCATTCTTCCTCTTTCTCTCGCTACGGGCCGCCCGGTCGCCCGGCTAATTATATTTGACAGCGATTTGTGCGCGCGAATTTAACGCGTTTTTCAAATTCCACGGCCTCCCTCCCTCCACGTTGATTTACGCGCCGACGCTCGCTGCTTCCAGCCGCGAACATTGTAATTGATAAAGTGAGGAAAGCTTGTTGTTGCGCGCGGATCACCGCTCGTAAATCCTTCGACGGCGCTCGATGATCCGGAAAAACATCGACAATTACAACGACGTCGAACAATCCGTCACTGTCGCCTTCGTCGAGCCGCGACGGCGACATTAACGCGCCACGTTTTCGCGACGAATCTATCCGGTTCGCGAAAACAGGTCTTGTTGCGAGCCTGCGCACCCGATGACGATAATAGCGGCTGGTCGGCCAGTTTTGTTGCACTTTAAATAATCTCCCGCGCCACGGAATTCTCGCGATGCCACGCGAATAAACTAATTCGTACTTCGCAGACAGAAAGTTTCGCCTGTTTGTCCAATTATCAGTCCTACCACGCTGCCTCGATACTCCCGAGCTTGAAATGCGAGTGAATGGTCTCGGGATAGCTGCCGTGAATACCGTTATGGTCGTTTCGCCCTTCGTACCGTGATTAGTTGTCTTCTAAATTCCCAAGTTACAATCCGGGTAAAAACGCGTTGCAAGCGTTCACTAGGAAATACATAATTTCCTGTCAAATTTTGTGGTGGCTAATCAGAATCGATTCGATGAATTTACAAGTAGTTACTGTTACTGATCGTGCAATAATTTTAATCGTTCCGATTGAATGTCCAAAAATATAAAAACAGTTGCATTTGAAAGGCAAACGATTCTTTCGATTTAAAACAATTAAATTGGTTCATTAGAAAAATAGGTACTGCCATTAAAAACAATTTATAACAAAATCTATATTCATCCATCATTGGTATTTAAAAAACAACGACAGAAGTTTACGTATGACTAGGTACTATGGTGTCAACAGTTTCAACGAACGCAATAACTCTAAATTGTCGAAGATCGCAGCACAAATTTTATTTTACCCATTCCACTACGAATTACCATAAACCATAAATCTGTAGATCGGCCTCCAGATTTGCTCGAAATTCGCGTAATCGATCGTCGAACGATGTTACACCGTTCGCGCGCGCGCTTGTAAATCGTGTTTGCGTGCACAGGTTGACCCCATAGGGGTGCGTACAAAGGGTCGGTCGTATGATTGACAAGCGGAGCTACGTATTTGAACGGTAATTTTATGTTCCATGCAGTAATACGTGAAACCACATAGCTTGATTAGAATTCATCGTAAAAAGGTACAGTTAATTCCGTGGACCCGTTTAAGGGTCGCAGCATCAAGATTCAGAGAGCGCAAGAACGGGCAGAGCGACGGATACTCTATCTGCTCCCATCCCTATCTTCGCCAACTTGGGCAAGTCGTTCTCGCAAAAACGTGTATGTATATCTCTGCTCACGCCCGAGCGAACAAATCTATCCGAAGGGGCCGGCTTGTTTTCAAGGGGTGGTGGTTGCAACGGAGGTTCGAAGTCTGATTAGAAACGGTGATTACCAGGTACACACGAAAACTCGAAGGACGGGGAGAGCATCCGCGGAGAAAAACATCCGTGTCCTTTTTGCGAACAAAATCTATTTAGAGTTGGATGATAAGAGACATCATCCCCCGTCGCGCCGCGCCGGGTCGCCGAGGGAAACTCGGCTGATCTTGATAGAAAAAGTTTCGCAGAGGCGCCAGGAAGGATGAGAGGTCCTGCGACCGAGGAAAAAGTTGGTAAATTTTGGTCCCAGCCTGCCTGGACAACCGCGGAATTTTGAGTTGGTCTGATGAACGGCCGGATAAAAACCATAGCAACCAGCGGAGGAGTAATTTTAATCAGAGACCGACATTTCTGGGCTGATTTGGTGAAGCAAACACCACTGCTAAATATATTTCAACAGGCTGAAATTGATAGGCATCGACTCGATTTCATACAATGCAAACTTAGAGGATCGTCTGAGCGATCGTCGACGCAACAATCTCTCCCTCCGACTAGAGCGGCTGAAGGAGTCGAATCACAAAGGAGCTCCCGCGCTGAAACAATAGAGTCGTCGGGCGAGGAAAAATTCGATCGCATTCGATCAAATTATTGAAGCGCGAGAGCGCCGCCGGAAGTGGTTAATTAAATCGGGAATGCGATCTCGACGGTACGTGTTTCGCGAATAATCGTGGATATGAGAGCACGAGATCTAACGAAGTTCGGGAACTCGATATACGCGAGTGTATTTCGAAGCTGTGTTTTATGTTGGCGCATAGTTCGTCGACCGGAACTATTTTGGAAATTGTTTTATCGAATGCGAGACCGACAAAATGCACGGGAAATCGTGCCCCAAGGCACATAAACGTTCAAATAATTAATTTAATGCTCATAATATCGTTTTTCTCGAATATCTTCTGAACTATTTACCTGTTCGAAAAATATGTTGGATACAACCTGTAAATCTGGACAGTGAGGGATGCCTTAAAAGAAATTTGGACAAACACTTTTGATGAGAGTAAAGATGACCCACCGTAGTGGACATTGCAGAGGAGAGGAAAAAAGGACTGGATCGAGATCCGCGCGGCATAAGAAACAGAGGAGAGTAATGAACGAGTTACGAATCTCGGCAGTACAGGGAGCAAACTGGCGTCTATATTTGCTGGGTTTTGGCGGGTCGCCAACAATAGCTGTTCCGGCCAGGTTATATCTCACTCCATGGCAACCCATAACAAACATAAGTGAATTATGTCGACGCGTGCCGTTCGATACTTTACGGAGCCGATTAATCGGCTTGTCGAGAACGCTCTGCGAGATCAATTGCGTACGTCGGTCGTCATCCTTTCACCCTCTCTCTTCCGTTCCCTCTCTAACGACGCCAATTTATTCCGCATTATCCGTTTAGCCAATTTTTCACCGACCGCGCGCATGCGCACGCGCGATCACTTTTTGTTCGCGAATGGGGAGCACTGGGGATCGATTGATCGAAAAGATTAACCGATCGGAGCGGAAACGGAAGCGCCCGCGGCTCGAAACCGCTCGAATTCGCTCGAATCCTGGACACCGTCGGGTTAACAGCCTATTAACTTTATCGCGAGTACCATCGCAACAATATTAACTACCCGAAGTCGCGGCCTTATTACCGGCAGTAACAGTTCTGTCGCTGGTACTAACAGAGTTAATAACAAAGTCGTTATCAGCCGAGGAATACCGTATCAATACGCTACTCCAGCGGCTAAGATCGGCGCAGATTATGCCAGGAGCAAAGTTATTTGCTACACTATGAACTTCGTGGAATTTATGGCGTAGTTAGACGTTGAGTACGGCGGGATGATCAATATACAGCTGTTAAACAATTTTAATTTCCTTCGACCACGATGAGTATAATCAAAATGAGTTGATCAAGTACAGAACCGAGAAAATGTTTGAAACATTTCAAAATACCGTTGTGTTATTTCCATTCTGTTTAAGATTATTAAGAAAATAAATGAATGTCCATGCAGCTCCTGTACATGTAGACTATTACAGACAATTTTTATTTTTCCTGCTTTCCAGGCTCTAGCTCCAATCCCTTTAGTTTATCCCTTTGTTATTGATTATCGCCGAATCTGTACGACTGTCCATCAAAGAACAATTAATTATTCTTCAAAAGGACAGATTGCTTAGTCTTTTCTGACCAGCAACGGTACTCTACATCTGCAATCGAAAAATTCTGTGCCAGCATAAACGTCCTAATGCTAGGTTACAAGCAATACTTCAACGTTATCTCGTATCTATTCTCCATCGTGGAGACGTGCTTCGCAGCCATGACGATTTCGAGATCAGGGCGAAGTGTATGAGACTATTGGTTCGAGTATTCACTCCCCAACCGTAAAGCAAAATTATAGCTCGATCAAACCGTTCGCGAAATATCCACGCGAGTTTCGATCCTATAGTAAAAGTGCGAGGTTCGGGGGAGAATGGAAAAAAAGAATTGCGCGTGGCGTTGACAGCTAGGATATATCCTCGAGGCTCCCTTTTTGAGATGATGCCGTGCAGGCTAGGATTAACGCGACAACTGGGTCAGCTGCAGCCCAGTGTCAGGGTGCGGAGGTGGATTGGAGGAGCGTGCATCGGCATCCATGAAAGTTTTGCGGCGTAAGGATTTTATTTATGAGTTTGTTTGCGGACGAGCGCGCGACCCTCTCGCCGATAAGTGGCTACGAGGCTCTCGACAGCCGCGTGCTTCTGGCAGATTGCACGCGCGTTCGTTTTCGCACACAGGGTTTTTTCGCAAATGCCGGGGTTGTACCCTCGATAACCGGTCCAGGCGACGCGGTTGTTTAATTACCATAAAACTCGTGGCTCGCGAATCCGGGCTCGACCGCGGCTAAAATTTTATTACCGCCACCATGACAAACCGGCCAATTACTAACCACCGATACGCTAATAGAGTCGTTTTTCACGAATGCCAACGAAAAAGAAACACCGGGGACAGAAAAAGAGAGAGAGACAAAGAGAAAGAGAGAGAGGAAGTGAACCATCGCACGATTCAGTGTTGAACAAAAACTGCGGGAAAAAAGTTTATTCTTTATTCGATCGAGGTAACACGTGCTCCCCGACCGCAGACCGGTATGCGGCTGTACCTACCGATTCGAAAAACAGGCCGTTATCGCGAGCCTATGGATACGCGCATGAAATGCTACCGCGTGTTGGTCGATTTTTCTAAAAAATACTCTGGATGTGTTTCTCAGTTTTCGAATGATTTTGTACGCGGGAAATTTAGCGCGTAATAGAAATCGTGCTTGGAAGATGAACTTCCCATTACGAAGTTTTACAATTATAAGCAGGAAAAAATTTTAATCTAGAAAACTCTTATTATGTTTTTGTCTAACTATTGGGACGAGTCTACTAGGGTAACTGCACCAGTGAATGAACATTTAAGAAATTGTTCAGGAAAATATTTTATTTAAAAAAAAACTATGTGAATTAAAGGAATCTCATATATGCCAAATAGCTCCCTATACTTCATTTGTCAAAAATAAATGAACACAAATACAATGAAATTATTATTATTCTTCTTTATTAAACGTTAAATCAAAAATATGAAAAATACCAGTCAATGAACACTACATTCTAGTAATCGAATAATGCTAGTCCAATCAATGAACAAAATTACTAAACAATATTCTCCTATTTATTTAACTCTTTAATCACAATTTTATCGCTAGTATGCCGTCCGGGTTAAAATTTGTTGAAATATACAAAAGCGTTCATTTACTGGTGCCCGTTCATTCACTGGTGCAGTTACCCTACTGTACGTCGCTTAAGAAAGGAAACCACCTTGAGGTTTTGTAAATATAGGTCAAGTTTCCAAATTTTATCCAAAGTTAAGTTCATCGAACAATTCTAACGTTTCAAGGTATAAAAATATACCCTGCAGTTTTATCGATATTAGTTCTCCCGTGATCAGCGGGAAAATGAACGTTTTCATACTGCGAGTCCCGAGCTCCCCAACTGACTATTTAATAGGCAGAAGAATAGCGAGCGTACGATCACCGTCCCCGGGTCTACCCGCCGACAACCCCAATTACCCATCGATCCGGTAATTGTACCGTTTTGTTATTATCCTGTATCAAGGAAAAACTTTTCCCTCGGCCAGTTGATTCAGGGTGCACGCGCGCATAAACGTTCCTCGGGGGTAGGTTTACGCGTACCAATAGCCAAAGCAAGGTATCAATTTGCTCGGGACTAGTCATCCGCTCTCTCTCTTCCCAGCTCGCGTTTATACTTACTGAATCGACTCGACTGATTCACGAAAACTATTCCCGGCACCCCAGACCGTTCGATATATCGCATCAAAACGAACCATATTCATATTCATAGGTGTTCCGCGAGTTCCGAGGAAATTTCACGATCTTCCAACGATCCAGACACGCATCCCCCAACCCCTCTCTTCGATCCCTGAAGTCTACGAGGTTTCGATAAGTAGACGGTGTCGTGATCCGATGTAATTTCGGACCGGGAACGAGGATGGATTCGCGTGATCCGCGCGAGAATTCCGTGACGCGATTTTCGCCCGTTGCGCTTTCCGGAAGAAAGGAGATCCGAACGAGGGTCGACGGTGATTAGGCTGTTGCGCGAACGAGCTATCGCCGGGGATTCCCGTTGCTCCAACTTCTGTGAAAGTTTGCCGAGCGAGGATTTTTATCGGTGATACCGAACTGTATTTTTCGCGGAACAAATCTTCAAGCGATTATGAAATACTACATTCGAACACTATGACGTTTCCTACGTACTACAATAGTCTTGAGAGAAAATGGAGCATTACTCACCGGTTTCTCCGAATCAACCAGCAAAAATGCGAGCGTCCAGGCAGCATATCAACAACGCTACTCCCCTGATGCAGTTACACGGGAATCCAAGGGATAATCGTACAGTATAAATCTACGACACTCCCCGGAGGGTTCGGCGAGGCCACAGAATGCCCGTTGATCCTCGAAAGAGCGCTGTGCGGCTCTACAATCCTCCGAAGGCTATTCGAAACGAGAGACTGATAGAAAATAGGCTGTTCCGTAACTAATTGGTTTCCATGAAGCCGAGGTTTCCGAAATCGTTTCGAATAACGAGGTCGCGGGCGAGGGAAAGGGAGAGAAAGAGAGAGAGGACCGTCCGTTAACGAAGCAATGGAAATTGCAGGGAATAATGACGCAGGAGGTCCGGGGGAGCCGTAACCGCGAGAAATATCCGAAAATCCGGGGACCGGTCGTAATGGGATCTTGAAAAGGGAAACAAATGGATCCAATTAACGACGTCGAACGGGCGGAATATTGAAAATATCGGGTGAGCGTAATTAAAATGCGCCGCGGTCCCCCCAGAACCCTTTTAACGAAATCATTTCTACGTTGCGCCTCGGTGGATGCACGTGACCGCGGGAAATCTCGTCTCCTGTTCTCCCTCTCACTTGTATCCTCTGTCTTCCCCTGGCGGACAGTATCGTCGGAAATAAACCGGACGACGTAACGGCAGTTTACCATTTCGAGGCGCTCACGCAACACGCGCGTCTGCTTTGGCCGTCTTTTCGCTCGTGTCCCCAGACCCGAAACGCAACCGAAACAAACTGTCCCTGTCAGCGGTTCGCGGCTCCCCGATTTATTCCTCCCACCCATGAATTATCGATCTATTTGCGGCTGTTCGCGAGATTTTTCCTCTACCCGTCGCTTTATTTCCGTCCGCAACCGTCCTTGAGCGTGTTCCTATCTACTACCCTACTCCCGCCGTCACTGGTACCGGAAACGATCGGTTTCCCGCTTTTACGACGGAAGAAACCATCCCGAGTCGATCTCGTAGGAGAGCATCGACGAGTGTCGCTATTTTCATTCACGGAATTCCTCTGTCCCCTGCACGGATCCTCGAAGCTGTCAATTCGCACGAGAGCCCGAACGGGAAACCGAGCGGGGCTGTTTTCGTTCGCAGAACTCGTCTATTTTCGCCACATTTTGCAACCGGAACGATCCAATTACACACGCAAATGGAGCACCAATTTGCGCGTCGACGGACAGCACACGCGCTTGTTTATTAATCCGCGATGGACACGTTTTGGCGATGGCTGTTGTCGGCACTCCGATTGGCAGTTCTTCTTTCGATGATGAAGGATATTTGCTAATTTTGTTCTTGATTACTTGAGCTATCGAATGTACGCCTATTCAAGTAGTATCAGATCCTTGGAGAGTAGTAATTCTTTAAGAAATCTGAACAAATTCATATAGTGTCTTCGAAAGTCCTAAATTGAGATTGTTGGAAGATGAAAGAGTTAATGAAACCTAATGCAGACAAAAGAAATTGGCAAATGTATCTTCAATAATGGAAGATAACAGTACTTGCATATTTGTTAAATGGCATTATTAGATACGATATAACGCAATTAAAGAGAATTTGACAGCCATAATAGAGGGTTACAGGAGTAAACGAAGTGAACTATATTTGTAGGTACTAAGTATTAATATATCATTATACATTATATTTTGCAATAACTTTTGTATTTCCTGGCTAAGTGGACTATCGAATTCTGTTGTGATTTCATACATCTTTATTAATAATCAAAATTTAATTTTGTCCAGCTAGGTCGTGGAAATAGTCCACTGTGCCCCGGTACATTTAACTTAACCCTTTACACTCGGAGCTATTTTAATTCGGTAATCAAACGTTTCTTCTGACATAGAGTATTCCCATTTCCTATAATTTTTTAAATTTGGTAGATATGAAATTTATATAATACCTTGTGCAATACATAAATGTTTAGTAATTAATTAGATACCGACATATACAATAGTGTAAACAATATTTTAAGTATTAGTACAGCAATTTTTATTGACGCCTCAGAGGCGCCGCTCGAGTGCTAAGGGCTAATGAGAATTTGAGGGCGATAGTGGACCCTGCTTCGTTCCACGTCACCGTAGCACCTAATCTCTTCGGGACGAGATTTTACGTCAAAATTCGTCAACGACGGATTAGCGGTTGCATGAAACGTTAAAACCAACATGTCCACACGCGAGAAAGAAAGCAGCACGTGCACGAAGCCTCAAAGTCCACTGTCAGATCCTAGATCATAAACTTGCTACTAGTTCAAAGCCCTTTTGCCGGCTCCACGATAACAAGCAACCCGTACGAAATTATAATAAGCAAAAGCTCGAGAAGCCATGGCACGGGAGTCGTTCAACCCAGCGGGATCCGTCGTTTCGCGATCGCCTAATCGTTAATGGCGGTCGAACCGACTTCCGGTTAACCGGGGCTGCACGGTGGCAAAACAACTCGCCCTCTGTTCCACCAGAGGCCCGGTAAATCGAACCGACTACTCGACGCACACACCCGCTTGAATTAAACGTCGTAAAGATAAACTGGCTCGTCCATTTAAGCTCGATCGGAGGGTTTATTATTGAACGGACCCGCCAGCAGATATTTAGAGTGTTTCCAGGTCCCAGCTTCTGTCCCGATGCCGCTCGGAGTTCTTTCCCGTCAACGACCCGGGATACCCGCGATTAATCGGCGGCCTCGCGAACCATAATTAATTCTTAATCCATGGCCGCATAATTCAAAATATTTTAGGGCTAAAGATGTCTAAAATAATGATCATAAACGTTAATCCAACCGCTCGGACCAGCCGCCGTTAAAAACGAAATAAAACAAACTAAAATGGAGCAGTTTCCATTAGTTCGGTACAAGGGTAGGGTCCAGCAGGTAGCTCGGTGACCTGCTCCCAAACCCTAACCGGCGCACAGCGCCACCATTCAGGGATTATTTTCAGACATAATACACACAGTAAATATTCTTTTCTTCTGATTACAGGTGACGTGGAGATCCTAGCATATTTCTTCGGCCCGATCGGCGTACTCCTCGCAGTAAATCTCATGTTCTTCGCAGTAACGGCTCACGAGTTGACTTGTGGCTTGTGGAAGGGTGAATTCGTGAAGAGCACCACGGAAAGGTGAGTCGAGCGTTCCAGTATAAAAACTCTCGAGAAGAAAGAACCTAGCCCCGACAACGGGAAATGAGGTCCTCCGCGGTTTACGTCGAAATTCCCAGTGAACCAGCGCGCATTGCGCCTGTTCCTTCCACGGGAGAGACAAAATATTTACCTGCGAAGCTTCCCGAGGCGAGTCGCCCAGTTCTGCATCCCGCACCGCATCCAACCGCGCCTTTGTTTCTCGTAAATATTTACGGCATTTTTCCGCGAACGTTCAACAGTCTCTTTCGTAACGGTGGAGCGCAAAAAGGCTGGAGAGCAGAGAGCCGGGTCGGACCTAGGCAGCTTCGATCTCCCTGGAAAGCTTTCCGTTTCCGTTGAGCGTTGCCAGAACCGAGTCAGCAACGCCGAAATGGACGCAGAAACGAAACCGGTAGCAGGCGAGTTCTCTTTCTCCCTCGTACCCTCCTCTCTCTCTCTCTCTCTCGGTTATTTTCAGTTTACCGCGAGTGGCACACGTTGAACACTGATCCAAATCACGTTGAACCGCAATTCGGTACCGTGGATCCTCATCTCGTTCCGAACGCGTCCGAAGAAACTGTTTCCCGCTAAACAACCTGAACTTCCTTGGAAAAAGAAAACGTCGAAGATCCATTAAGTCCGAGGTAATCGTGAAAACGGCTCGTTCCCGCGAAATCGCGCGAGAAACTCTGGCGAAACGATTACCGGCGAAACTGGGAACCTTAAACCGCGAAGTTAAAGAAGCTCGTCTGTTTGGTCGGCTAGAAGGGGGTGGTGAACGCGATACGCAACGATTAACGGGAGCAGCGGTAACACATCGGTGTAGATAGTTTCGTGAAACGTGATGCGCTGCCGGGTACCAGAGGCATGGTCGCGTCTTCTTGTTTTTGTCGTTTTATTGCAATGCGCGCGGACGCGAACGATGCTTTATTTCGGCACGAAGGACAACGCTCGGAGCCGATAAACGTCAAGGATAACTTGTTCCATCCGAGACGTCCCCCGCGGATAATCGGGATCATCGAACGCGCTCAGCCTCGGGACATCCGCTTACATAGTCCTACGGAATCCAAATGCCTGCGAACTTACGCGCACAAAGATGAAGATTAACGAGCGATGATTTCGGTATTTATAACGAGATCAGGGTTAACGGAAGGGATCGATGCAGCTTAGACCGGGAGACTACAGGAGAGGTCACTTTGCTGGAACGATCAAGGGTAGCCATGTTTTACTAGAACGATCGAGAGATACGGGAAGCTTGTCCGATTAGCGAGATAACTGACCACTCACGATTTCGGACTGGATAGTCTACTGGAGCGTTAAATAGAGATGCTTATCAGTGAAATGTGTATACAGTGTACCGGGACACTAAATCCTTTTCGATATTGTTGGCGCCGTTACGTTGGTTCACCCTCGTGAGCTCCTCAAGATTTTTGGTTTGGACACTGCAGAATCTCTTGTCTCTTTATGACACTGTATTATAATTTGATATATTTGCTTAATGCGTTGACTGTCGAGGTGTAATCCTAAAAAATTCTATAACAAGTTTACATACACAGAGAACCTCGATAATAATTAGCACGTAATTTTATCTATATTCCAAACTTCAGCTAGACTTTGAACACATTATGTCACTTTATACACTGTTGATTTTTACCTCAATTGATAGCTGGAATCATAAGCTATACGAAACGCTGAAGAGCATTTTTGACAAATTATGAGATCCATTGTATTTTTTATTAAGTATTATTGTAGTTAACGTGAAGACAAATTCAATGACCTACTTTACTATGAATTTAAATTTTAAAGTAATGCTGAATTGTATTGACCCACTAGATTAACATTCTCGCTCACTGTGAGACACTCGAGCCTTGGGAAAATAGCCGAAAAATGGCCAGGCATAGTTGTCCGAGCCAAGCAACTCAAAACTAAGCGATTCCCAACAAACAGAACTATATCGGACTGATCAGAGTTTCCTTTCCGTAGCGTGGTATTGTTACAAAATGGTGGTCAACAGTCCGGTTTCGGCCCGGCAATTACCTTGGTTGGGCAAGGACGATGATTCACGCGGACCGTTTTCGAAATCCTGCTTCATGAAACTCACGGTTTACAATCGCGTCTGCACCGACGTTCGTCGAACGCTTTAAACAACGGCAAAGATACGTGCGCGAAGTAGTCGTAAACCATCGTGAAATTCCCGGAGAAAATTTTCAGATCGATGCAAAAAAATATTATCTTCCCTGGTGGACCCTCGCGCGACTGTGCTCTATTCGCTGCGAATTGCCGCGATGACGAGTGCCGTTTGACGAATCACATTTTTTCGGATATTTATGCGAGCGTGCCGCCGCGCGCCGAGCCTTTTTATAGAGCGACGGGACTCAAAGGAGAATTTATTTTATCAGGGCCGCGCGCCGACAGATATCAGGCATCGAATCGTTATTTTCCATTCGTTCACGGGGTCCCTTCGTGCCACCTTTGCTCCCTCTCGTCCCGCGCGGGAAATTGATATTGACGATCTCAATTTGCGATTCTCTTTCGGCCCGAGCCGCTACCATTTCCCTCTCGCCGTCTCCCTCTCTCCTCCCGTCTGTTCCTTTTTGTTTCTCTTTTCGCCTCGTTTCCATACGGGATGCGGCCGCCATAATGGCGGATACAGATTCTCTGTAGCTCTCGTATTCGTTTCCTACGGCCGCCCCCTGGTTGTCGAACCCCATACGTAATTTCGGGGAGACCAGGCCCTTTTTTATCTGGTAGCGCGTTATTCTGATAGGAATATTCAGCTCATAAGCGAAGCACAGGACGAACCGAGAAAACTACCGTCGTCTCCACGTGTCGCGCGATTTGTCGATCACTTCTGAACAAGCTGCTTCAGAATCTTCGTGTGGACACAGATTTTGTATGCACGTACTGTGTATACCCGCGTCATACACAGTTTGGTCTTGTATTTTGTAGCAGATGTTTCCGCGAATTTACATTTTTATAGACAATTCTCTTCCTCGTCAGGAAGTGATGACAATTTATTTGTGTTGTAACACAACTGCGGATTTTCTACGTTTGTAACGATGTGGAGTACGAGAAATTTAAATTATGAGAGGACTTAAAGAATTTGGCAATATACTATTTTCTATCTATTAAAATTGTTAAAGAAATAACAAATCATCTTTTTCGTATGATAGCGTGTAGGTATTGAATGTATCGATTGAAACACTTGCAAGAAATAGGGTTGGAAGACATATTATATAATTTAATTGGATCATTTCATATCGCGAGATTTGCACTATACTGACCATTATTTTTACAAAAGATCAATTATCCAGCATTGAAATATATTTCATCCCGCTTTGGTGCTTTATACCTTCAACAACTTCGGTATACTTTAAGAAACCGTTCGGACCGTCTTTTCTCAGACCAACATAAACGACCTCGCATTTTTAATGTGCCTCGCCTGGTAAAATTGCAGCAGAATATTCATATTCATCCGGATCTTGAAAGAATTTCGTGTGCACTACACCGACGATGTTCTCAAATACACTTATACGAAATCTGACTGAAAACACTGTCTCGGTTGAAGAATAAGACGAGGGTCAGACTGTTTTTCAGAAGACCCGTGAGCCTGTATGCATGACGAAGTCCGTGTTAGAAACGAGCGCGTAGAATCTTTTTCAGGGTGCACAAATAAATACCGCACGCAAAAATAGAAATTGTTTCTGATCTCTGTCAAGGCTGATCCTCGGATCTATGTGAACACGATGTTTTCCTACGGTCAGCTTCTCTTTGTTGACTGTACCGTAGGGTGGACATTACTCTTCAACTATGAAATTTTCAACGCGCCGCCCACTAACATGTTTTAGCCCTCCATGTAACTCTTTAAAAATTAAATAGCGTTCTTTTAAACTAATTTTTACAAACGCTTTTTCAGTATTGCAAGATGTATTTCTTAAACTAACTAACTTGGCCGTATTTTGTTTGATCTCACAACTTTTTCCGGCCATAGGAACTTGGCTCCTGTTTACAGGATGTTTTCGTTGGGTAGAAATAACTGCACGTTAAATGTGGAGAGTACACGGAAAATTCAAGTTAAACATATTGTATCTCTAAAAATATAATTCCTTATATGCATCCAAGCACAAGTTTAAATTGTACGAATTAAAATTATTTCATATTAATTGGTCTGCTTATGTTTGCTCTAGACCCCAGCACTGTGATCTCTCTTTGCTAGTGTTAAAACGATTAAGAGAATATATACCTTACTTTTCATAATTGCAGAAGATAATTTTGATCTTGCATCAAGATCTGAGCCTTGAAAAATGAATGGATTTTTCCCTCGTCCCTAGATCCCTTGTCGACCGAATGCACTGCCAGCTCGTGCCGCGTGCTCCACAATGTCAGCAGTGGCACAAGCAGCAGTTTCAAGGTTCGGAAATGAAAGCTCGCCGGTCCACCGCGAATGTTACACCGGGTCTAGCACGGTCACGGTTTAAAAGTTGCAGCATCGCCGCGAAAATAAACGCGCCGCGAATAAAGCGAGAGATCCGGCTCAAAGGGACCTCTTTTGAGTTACGCCCGTGCCAGAGGCGACAAGGTTGAACGTGATAAAACACGCGCTATAACCGTCGTCATGTCGTATGATGGTTGTCCCGCGAGATCCAGCCGCGAGACTCTGGCCCGGAACGTTTCCGCTCTTCGAGGTTCCCGCGATCATAAACTCGTGTTTTCGTTGGCTTCGGGGATGCTTCTGGTTAGACGTAACCGTAGCCGGAAGTCGTGGCGAAAATTACCGACCTCGCTCACTAACATTGTTGTTGTTCCAACGTCAACAGAACTGCCTACATTACTCTCGATCGCTTGTCCGAAGTTCAAACGAAGAAAAACATCAAATCTTCTGCAAAAACTGCTTTCATATGTAAGGAAAAGCCAAGCCGTCGTACGGAAAAGGCGTATTTAATTGTAAAAGGACGCGAGCATAATCAATCGTTGACAGACGTGTTCGTCGCGGCGGTTGCTCGTTTATATCTGATCTTCTTTTGCGATTCGTTGGCGATCGTATTTCTACAACTCTTCTTACTTACTTTTTATTTATTTAACGTTGCTTCAACATCTAAGGTCATTAGCAACACGGTACATTTTCTTACAATATTTTATACATATTAGTATCTTTGATATACTGGGCAAGACCGGTGATATACTCAGAGCCTAACAGAATGGGTAAGGATCTAGGCAACTTAGCGCTTTTTCTTTTATTCTCATATGTTAATTACGATTCTTTGTTATTACATCTTCGGTCATACATAGAACAGCCTATTAACACGCACACATACAATACACACAAACATTATCCGTACTTTAACTCTGTATATAAAAGATAGAAGCGTGCAATATGAAACTTCACATATGCTTTTATATAAATTTAATCTGTTCGATTTGTTCATAAATACAGCTTTTATGTACGGTAGACTAGGACGTTGCGTGTAATTTCTTTATCCAAGTAATATCTGCATTTTTAACGTTAAAAAACAACATCCATGGAACCAAATGGCCTGATTTTAGATCAGATAATTATAGAATTCTTTCTTAAGATATAGTTAAAATTTCAGGCCGGTTGATGATCGTTCCATTACTTTCTTCTTAATAATGCAAAACCCGCGACAACGCAGTCTCCACGGAAGCGACCCGACATTATGCGCTTCTCTAGTCAATAACTTTGACGATATTATGAATTCTAACTTAAACTTATACAGTGACGTTGTTAAAGAGTTAGGCTGCAAGATCCTGCATAATATATTCGCTAAATCGCTCGTGTTCCCCGTTGTTTTTCCAATACTTTCCTATTTCTCGTTCGATTCGCGGAGACAGTCGGGTCCCATCGATTTCTGATAATCCACGAAAGTTGATTCGATATAAATATCGGAAACTTCGCGCATCGTGTACCCCGTATACACACGCTGCTTCAGATCCCAGACATGCAACGATAACACACGTACACAACCTTTCCATGTACTGTTTTTCGCCGGCTCGTGAAGAATGCCTGTTTTATAGCGTCGTCTAGACAAAACGCTCACCATTAAATAAATATCCGTCGCATTATATTGAGAGTAACAAGCGATCGTAGGCTATATATTGTCGACTGTCAGCGCCGTTTTTCCAGCGATCATTTTTTCCTTTTCCACTGTTATTAATGCCGTCGATATTTCCATTCTCGGCAGACGCTAACAATCCATATCCACCCTTCTGTCTCGTTACGTCAATTAACTCGTCGGTGGATCCACGAGCCTTCCTTCCCGAGCGGATAGAGTGGCATTAATTTGAAGTATCGAATAAAAATACAAGCGAGTGTCTGCCGCGAATGATCTTCCTTCGCCTGCCATTGGTCGTTGCACCTCGATGACGATCCTATTTCTTCTTTTCCTATCACGGCCGTCGCAATCGGCTTTCTTCTCGTATATCTTCCGCAGAGCAACTTGAAACTCGAAGATCCCGAGATCGAATGAGGCGACACGTTGCTGTTTAATTCAATAATGCACACACAGTTTTTTTTTTTTTTTTTTATTAGAAAATCTCATATGAGATTTATTTCAACATAATATAGGAAACATAATACATTGTTGCAGAAAAAGAAACTAAATATACATAGTGATATGATAAAACATGAAAACAATAGTACATATGAGATAAACCGCTTAAACCTTAAGGCCACAGCTTTTAAGAAATGAAAGCACACACAGTTGTAAGTTTCCAATTTTGTACAGTTCCTGAATCTACCGCAGCGAAAAGCATCTGAAATTAAATCTTAAATAGAGCAAGTTTTTAGAAAAAATGTGTGTGTCAACACGAGCGAATGAAATTTCCATTCGTGCAATGAACTGTTGAGAAAGTTAACGGTTCAATTTTTATTCTTGTCACGTGGATGCTTCTCGAACCTCGAGCCGAGTCTTCCGTTCTCCGAACTAGTATCTAATTAATTCCTCTTGTATATTGTTGCATCGTCGAATGTTTCAAATGTTTCGATCGGTTTTGTCCAGGTACGGGCCGCGCTCGCGCTCGGTCCGATGAATTTTTCAGGGGTTCCGGGCCGATGAAACTTTCATTCGAATAATAACCGGTCCACTGCGGGATTATTCGCTCGTATAAAAACCGGATCAATAATAAAACAGGCGGCGTGGTCTGCGGTTTAATCGCCGGGCAATATTTCCATTAGTTCACCGGGATACGGGGTCCGGGGCCGGCGTTGTTTGATTTTCGATTTTACACGGTCGTTCTGCAACGGCATAATATCGTCGTACATGCATATATCCGCCACGGAACGACACACGTGTTCGACCGTGAGTAATAGAATCGGACCGGAGCGCGATTTTGTCCGAGCATGGGCCGCCGTTCGCGAACCAGTTTTGGTTAAAAGATGGTTTACACCGGATCATGTAAAATCGAAACCCGCGAACACACGCATTGAACCCAAGCGAGCGATTCCGCGAGCGGAATAACAAGCAACCGTTGCACACAACACAACAATCCCTGCATCCGGTTGAAAATCCATCCCGTGTCGCGTTTCGAAGCTCCATTGTGCCGCCGGTCGATCGCCAGACGCGTAATAGCCCGGTCAAACTTTACGCGCCCGTACGTCCGCCTCGCTGATTTGACTTTCATAATCCGAGAACCCACCCGTCCGCCCCCGTCCAGATACGATATATTTAGGGACCCCGAATCACTTTCGAACTTGTACGCGAATCGTGATCACGACCCTATCGAATGTACCACAGACCTTGCCGAGGAACAATTCCGAGACTTGGTAGAATCTACTTGCAATAGAACCATCTTCTGCCTCATTTCATTAACAAATTGGGAAATCTTTGAATTTTCGTCTCGCTATTTATTTGCATTTTATCATCTGTCTGATATTTATAGAATAAATGTACCTACTACTGCGGGACTACGTTTTACTGCGGTATTTTTTCCAATGAGATTAAAATACGTAAAAATAAATATTTTGCCATGCATACATTCATACAATTCAATGAGAATATATTTTCGTTGGCGAGGCAAACTAAATTCATAATAATTTTAAAATACGGAACAATTATCGTCACGATAAAAAGCGACTCTAGTAAATTACGGATGACTGTTATCTTTTCGTAAGTTGGAAAGTAAATGATCGAAATTGTTCATTTCTTAAACAAACGCGACGGACAAGGAGACCATACCTAGCTAAGAAACAGATTACTAACCAGTGTTCTCATGGTCATTGTACTCGTCAAAATCATCTACGAAACAAATAGAACGATAAAAAAGACAGTTGTTTATTCACTTACTAGTTGTTGGGACGATGAGAAGCTGTCTATTGTCATGTCAAAAGATTTTATTTTAAATGATACTTATTTATTCAAATGTGTTAGGCTGTATAATTTTTCATTACTACTTTGAATGGAAATGTTCAATAATAAAGATTAATTGTGAAGATATCTCGCTACTTACATTCGTTCTCCCCTGAAGAAAACACGACGCGTTGCCTTCGATCTCGGTAAGCAGCGTCGAAATATATTATCTTCTTAGTGCTCTGTAACAGAACGAATAAATTAATTTAATTTAAATCGATCGACCGTCGGAAACTAAATAATTTGATTAAAATTCTTCTTTCAAAACGGCCTGGAAATTTGTCGAAATAAACTCGCGAGTATAAAGCCACTGGAGTATTGGATAAACAAACGAATTATTGTAATATCATAAATGGACAATTGCCGTGGAAATAGATATCTATACCCGTCTCCCCTTTGCGGTACTTTTGAATATTTCATCCAGAATATTACGATTCTCGGAATGGCGCTTTCAAGAGAACTTTTCCAACTCCTAAAATATTTACGATTGCGGTTTCTGTCATTGATTGACAGTTTTCTATTCGGGAGGGGAATAATTACGGGATCTCCAGACGTCCAGCTCATCGTGTGAAAAGTTTCTGTAGTTCGAAAGCATAATAGAGTGAACGGTAAAGACTTGTAAAAGGTTCGAGGAAAAGAAGCGTTGCTTCTGCGAGGGGTTGGTAATGAGCAACTGTCAGGAGGACGTGGAAACTGTTATGGGAGGTAACCAGAACGGGGGTGCGGTGTAACCTTCATAACGCCATAATTTCCCGACACACGACACCGTAACGGGTCGCGAATGTTCTGCCGGAACGTATTAATAATGCTTTGACTTCGACCACAATGCGATGCATACATTACGCGCGCGCGGCACAACGTGTCATGCCGAACAAACGGATACGTTTGCCGGGTCTGATTTATGCCCGTCGTAATTGAACGCTGTGCTAATTGAATCGAGCGCCGGTTTTTCGAGCCGGAAATTCGTTGGCTTTGCTCACGCTACTCGATAATGCGCGAATCAAACTGGAACAGGTGCGCTTTTCATTAGCCAAAATAATGCGAGGACAGTCGGCGGCCGCTTGTTACCGCGACCGGACAATGAAAAATTCATGTAGGAGACCGCTTGCTCGAATCTTGGCGGCGTTTCTGCGAGTACTTAGCGACCGATTGACGATCATATCCAACGATGTCTTCATCTGCGTACCGTTCGTACAGAATAAGCTATGGCTATACTAACGCGCATCGAACTCGAAAGAGGCTGTTTTTCGTCACTTTACTAGACAGACCTTTTGTCTAGTTTAACAACATCCTAGACATGAAACGAAATACATAGTTTTTTTTTTATTATGCTATGAAACCCCACTTGGGATTATTAGCAACATGTACATACTTGTACATACTAACATTACAATGACAACTTATAAACTGGGATGAGTAACATAATTAACAATTCCAATACAACACTACAGATACAAACAGTGAGATTTGAGAAAACTGTGAATAAGAAATAAAGAACAAAGAGAAGGTCCACACAAAAAAGCATCTATTGTGAAAGTTGAATAGTAACCTTTGCTGCATAGTTTGTGAATCAGCGCCTCTCTATTGTTATCATAGATCGGGCACTGCCATATTATATGATTATGATCCTGTATCAAACAACCACATGGACAATTTGTGTCATCTGCAAGTTTAATTTTAAAAAGGGAGGCCTTCAGTTGGTAGTGTCCAGGTCGAAGTCTGTTAATCCAGCAGATGAAATCTCTAGGGAGTCTTAGGTGAGAAAACCAAGGTTTAGACCCAGAGTGACAAAAGGAACTGAAAAATTTTTTGCCCTTAAACCCTGCTTCTTCAAGAATACAATTGTATGTTAACATTCTAGCTTGTTTTTTAAAAATGTGTGAATGGTCAGAGTAGGGAACTAGGATGTTGGGAGAAATACATAATGAAGATGCTTCTTTAGCTAATGCGTCAACTTTTTCATTATGCGCGATTCCAATGTGCGAAGGGATCCAAAAAAGAAATAGTTTCTTGGATTCTGTAAAGTAGGAGTTTATCAACTTATGAAATACATAGTTATAAGTGTTTTATTGTTCGTAATAGCGATTATATCATTAACAGTGATCATTTCTTTGGTTCCAGAGCGGCGTTAGGACGCGTCTGCATGAAGCTAGTAGTGGTGATGGGCGTTACCTGGGTGGCGGACGTGGTGTCGTGGGTAGCCGGCGGGCCGCAGTACATCTGGTACTTCACGGATCTGATAAACGCCTTCCAGGGCGTGTTGATCTTCGTGGTTGTTGGTTGCCAGCCGCAAGTGCGTGCTGCCTTGAAGAGGCTGTGCAACAGGAATCCGCGAACGAACGCCGGAAGGCAGGGTAACGGTCTGAGCACGACCAGCCACGGGATGCCCAGCATGGGGGACAGCGTCACCCAGAATCCGAGCACGAAGACAGCCCCGTTGGAGACCATCTGCTAAAGAAAGATAGAGGATAGAGTGAGAAAGAGAGAGGGAGAGAGAGACAGAGAGACTGGCTTTTCCCGCCACGGTGATGTAGCGGGAATCTTCTGATCGCTTGCAGGAAGCTCTATGTCTCCCGTGGATCGGGTCTGCGGCCTATCATCAATAAACAGCCGATCGACAGGATCCAGAGGACGGGGCGCAGACCTCGTCCACGAAGAGATAGACGTCCAAAGCCAGACGCGGAAGTTAGCCGCGGTTGATCAAGCTAGGAGACCGGAAGAGAACACAGTATACGAAGCGATACGAGCGTTCCCACCGGAACGTAGAGGCGCGTAGACGTGTAGGGGTCGCGACGATAGGTCGAGGAAGGCAGGGTTTTCAGTTTACAACCCGGCCGTTATCGGATCCTCCCAGAACAATACCGATCGACACCGATCGGCAACGCTTATACTGGATGCTCGATACCCAACCACCGAGCCGGGTCGACGACCTCGAAGACCGTGAACCTTGGTTCCGGACGTCTTTTCAAGCGATCGAGAGAGACTCTCCGAGGCAGCTGTACTCGGATGTAGGCCTCGAGTCCGGAGGCTCCTAGCGCCCGAGGTCGTCGACCTTGACGACAGAAGTCCCCGCGAAGAATGCGTCGACTGTCGCAGACGACTGTCCCCGTGGACCCGGCCGCGGGGAATGCAACACGCCGAGAGCCCGTCACGTTGAATAGTTCATTGTCACGGTAGAACACAATGGGAGAGCGGAGAAAACAACGCGATGCTACAAATATTCATAGAGACCAGGTTCAACCTTCTCCGGAGACCAGGTCTCTCTTGTTCCTCGGGTTCGAACCGTAATTCGTGCATCGCCGACTTCGTCGCCCGCAATTGAAATTGTGCGTGAACTTGGGCCGGCTTGAGTTTTCGAAAATTTTGCGATTCTCAAATGTGTCGAAATTCTTATCATTTTGGATCCCGAAACTTCAGAACCCGCCCTGGTCCCGGAAAAATGTCCCGTCCCGGCCGGATATTTTCAGGTCCTCGCACACTTCTACCCGCAATTCAACTATGATGATCAAGTATTTGTAAACGGGGGGACTAATGAGACGACCCGTGCCCGATACGAAACGCTACTTTGTTGAAATGTTATTAATAAACGGCGCCAGTCGAGGTCGGTCCTGATTCGGGGTGAGCATTTCTCTTTCAACAGTGGTAACGATGATCGATGACCGTCGAGAGCAACGAACCAGCTTTCTTTCTCATTTGTTTTTACGCAATGACTCGACCCGTCCAGGCCGTGGTCAGAATTCGCATTCGACGAACGATTGCTACGTTCGAGGAAATCGAGTTTTAATCGCGACGGTCGGGATCTTGGAAGAAATTGAGATTAAACGAAGTTCTTTATTAGGTGGAAGTCACTTTTTACGAACGTTGTAGACCGGAGAAATAATTTATTCAGTTGTCAATGTTGAACCGGCGCCTGAATTGTTGATTATTTTAAGATGAAAGCATTTGCAGCGTTGGCGGCGATATTAAACTTTCGTGGATAATGTTCCCACACTATATTGATGCTGTTTCAAAATTCAACATATGAAGTCAGATTAGTGGAGAAACAATAACAAGTCAAAATTGTGGAGAAATTTTAGAAGAAACTGGCAATCGTAAGGGCAGATCGTCGTTTTCGAGGTGTTAATTAATCGTTCCTCTGAAAACTTCCATCGATTATTCGTACTGCAAGTAAAGTGCCAATTTTGAAGAATGAAATAGCCAGACCAGCAGATCGGTTTACTTTCTTTTTTATATTTCGTAACTAATTTGCATTGAGCTGCTCACCTCTCAGTCCTATCAGGATGAAATTTCCAAGGGAATAAAGCAGATCGACCTTGACCCCCGTTTCACACTAAGCTCCGTAGAAAGTCGTGCTATCCCATGGTGTCTACTTTCGACCTTGTGCTTCATTATTCATCGGGCGCGCTCGAAGCCGCGAGCGATCGCGCTTCAATTTTCTTTAGCATAAATTTGCATCGACACAGTCGCGTTCGAAGGGGAATCCTCTGGCATTGGCATGCGCGACGTCCGGGGTTTTACACCGGCAAACCTCGTCATCGATCGGGCTTATCGATTACTCGTTAAATAACCCGATTCCGCGTACTTTCCTGCCGGGCTTATCGGGCGTAATCCATTCATGGTTTCATCCCGGCGTGCACGATTTCTTGCGCGATCACGTTTTTTACGACCGCTCTCCACAGCCGTCCCGTTCCGGGAGAATATCCGCTCACTGCCAACCATCGATTTCGATAACAAGACTTGAAAACAATTAGCAACCAGCTTTCGCAATAGACGAGGTACTCGGCGATCGCGTCAAGAATTCTGTACTCGAGACACACCGAATCGAGCTTGTTTCTTCGATATTGCTTTATGCAGACCTTCTTGATACTCTTTCTTTATTTTACGAGAACGATAGAAAGCCCTTTACGTTGTTTTATTAAGGAAGATTGCACGGTATGTGCTGGTTCTATCTCTTCTAGCTTTTTACGAATAGACGGATATGATTTTAGTTTTCGCTTATTGTTAGTACTCGAAGCAAAGGGGGCTCAGAATAATGGTTATCGGACTGCTGAACTTTATGCGTAAGTTATTAAGTAAATTATAATAACGAAGAGTGATCAAAAGTAAGTATTGTTCTGTTTGTTTTAACCATTCGCGAAGGAAGTCAATTTTTATTTCTTTTACGTTTCTTTGAGATTGCATATAGTTTCACAGTCTAGTCAAGCAATAGCACACATGCGCGCTTGTAGCCTTGAATTATTTTTCTGTTCCGTGAACAATTGATAGAAGGTGTACTCGAATCGGTCGACTTGAGTACAGAGAATCCACCGGAAGCACAACGAAGCGACATCGTATACGATTTGCGAACCATGTTTTTGTACTTTTCATACCGCAGATTTTCGAGATTTTACTCAGAGGACACCGTGATCCGACGAAAACCGCGAACAGCTCGTCGTTCGCGATCTGTCAACGGGCGAGTCCTTTTTCGTTCCTCTTTTCCCCGTTGAACGACATACACGTTTGTTTCCTTCAACTGTTAACGTGAGTCACGCATTCGCGGTGACGTTCTCGTGTAGGTAGGTCAGGGCATAATCGACTCGAACTCGTGACAATACACTCTAGGAATTCAATGCCTTCGGAAATGCCTTCCAAATGTGGTGTTCAACGTGCCGAATTGTATACAATGGGGAACCAGACGAGACCAGGTGAAATCTCCTCTCGGTTCTCGCGTTCAGCGCGTGCGGCCGCGCGAGATTACCATTTCTCTTTCAAGCCGCGATATCCGGCCTGCAACTTCCGTTTATATTCGCCAGAGATCTTATCCGTCGTATGCATAGTTAACCTTTCGAACAAACACTACCCTTGGTACACTCTTTATCCTCTATTTTCCCTTCGACTCGCTCCCTGTCGTGGGTACCATTTTCAGTGCACCTTGAACTCAAGGATTGACGACGTAAACATCGGGAAACAATGCACAATAAAATCATTTGCCTCACTGCCAATTTTAGACGAGCGTACTTCACTTTTCATATCGTATTTTATACTTTTTACAATGTTAGTGATAACACGATGATCCTCGTTTGTCTCGTGTTTTTCTTCTTTACTGAACTTGTCTTGTTCCTCCGTGACCAATGGATCTAATGGTAAATCATTTGGGCAAATTATACAAGGGTTAGATGAGGGTTACCAATTAGAATTGATTACAAAAACGACTCAGAAAGAATGTCCTTACACCAGTGGGTATAATTTCAGTTGGAATCTCTCATATAAGGGTTAGGTGAGTGTTACAAACTAATTGTCCTATTGGAATCGACTACAAAAATGGTGCCACAACGATGTTAATGCCAGTGATACCAGAGACAGACGAGGGTTGTCAATAAATTTTTATAAGCGAGCTTTACAGTTTAAATTGAATGCAAAAATGGTCCGACAGAGAACGTCTTTATACGGAATGGCAAGTATCTCAGGAGAAAGCAATTTTTGACGGCATTTCATACCCGTCTATCCCGCGAAGTTACGATATAAGTAAGTTCGTAGTTTAACGAGCTCTCGTGGGGTTAATTAATCACGGTAGCTCGTCGATGAGGTCACGTTCGAAATCCCGACCTCCGTCGAGATCGCGAAGTTTGAAAACCGCGTGGAGTAATAGCTCGCCGCGCCCCACCAGCGAGAAAGACAGGTATAAGAAATAAGCGTTGGTATCGATTTCCGTATCGAATTCGCGGCGAACGTGATCGGAAGTGGCCAGCGATCGCACGCACCGCATAAAACCTCTATGTAGAGTTAATAACGCCGCGCTCGAGTTTTGCTATTCGTCAAGCAACACGTGCGTGGCCGTTTGACGAGCGGCACGAACCAGCCGCAAAGAGTAAAATCGTCGTCCTATGTTTCTTCAGGTGCACCCAAGAAACTGAGCCGCGCGCACCCATCGCTCATGGTAGTCAAAACTTTCCATTTCCATTCGAGGATCCTCCGAAATTGCGAACGAAGCCTAAAAAACCATTGAAAAAATCGAAAAAAGGCTTATACAAAGCACACGATCCTCGAGCAGGAGCGGATCGTTTCACGAGCCTCCTTAGTTCCTTTTCTTCTTCGGTGTGAATGTCAGAGCGGACGGGGGCGTCGTTCGCGTTTAATGACGATGACAGGGGAACCAGGAAATTTTCCAGCTCGGAGAATCGAAAGAGAAAAACGTCGACGACGTCCCCGTCCTCGCATTGCGTGCGTCTAGTGCGTGCCAGGTTGTAGCCGTTGCGAGTTAATCGCGTGACAATGCGAGCGTGCGAACGGCACCGTGTAATTAGTGTATTAACGAGCTGTAACTTCGTTACAAATCCCCTTTCGCTGTGTATAATCGCGGCGAACAATGCGCGACATCGCACAGCGACGGTAGCCGCGTGGCACTTAATCATCGAGGGACTTTCTCGTCTTCTGGATCAAGGATCAATTAAACGTCTCCCACGATCCATCTGTCCAAGATGGACGCCCGGACGCGAACCCGTCGCAGCGCGTTTCGTCCTCCATTGATCGCCGCTCGCCATCGCATCCTTGTAGATAGTATTCACTCGTCATTGTATTACGTGTATAATTACTGCGGACGTTGGATCGCGATAATTGGACGATAACGCTACTCTAACGGCCCACTAAATCTGTAAGTTATTATTAGGCGTCCGACAACACCGGCAGGTCCCATAGACCGCAGGGCTACGCGCCATTTTGCGGACAATCGGCTGCCAACATGGACAATGGCACGTCGAATACAAGCTGGTAATGTGTGTGAAGTTCATTAGCTGCACCGATATCAAATCCAGTTGCTTGATCTCTTATCTGCCGCTACGATTCTCAAATATTAAAATGGTAGACTGGTACTAATCATTACTAGTTACTTGACAACGAAGTTTGTACTTCTACACTGTAGCTTTAGTTCATTTCAGAACGAATAAATTACTATTCAGTGCCACAAATTTTATAACAATCGTTTTTCAGCACATTACTGGCGACCACGGTGGTACAAATGCATAATGTATAATTAATTAAAATCGACGTTTTTAGCTTTTACCTGCAACGTGTTACTGTCATTTCTGAAAACAAAAATGGCAGGAAGGTGTATGCATGTAAATATGAAGTTTATACATCATTTAGAGACACCTTATACAATATTAAAAAGTACGATTTATTATTCAATAGTGCAAGACTGCTGTACGTCGTCGTTTAAAGTCGTTCAGTCGTGGCATGTCGTGACAGTTTTCTTTTTAATCCATTGATGGGTGCACCTAATAAACTTCATTTCTTAACAAATAATAAGTAATAATGATCTAAAAACGAGGCTTACAGCAATAAGAATAGTAACTTTGCGATGATCGCTCGAGTCTGTAGGATCTGCTGGTCGATCGGACCCCAGTGTACATTAACGTAACGTCCGTCGTAGTCGGCGGATAGTTAGTCAGGTAGTTAAGATAACCTAAGCCAAGGGACACCCGTAGCCTTAAACTAATTTATTCGGAGTAGACGTTGTTGGCGTACGAACAATAAGATGAACGGTAATGTATTAGGCGTAGCGCTGTTGATATTGCCAAGATAGCCGCGTTATCCTGCGAGATGTACGCGAGCGTCTCTGGTAAGTACACGATTTGAATCGATAGCTCTAGGGTAGCTGGTATACACGCGCATTTGTGCGTACACTATCGCTCAGAAATAGTTGGTCAGTCACGACAGTCAGTTTCTAGGAATACAGAGAGTAAGATTCAAAATTTCTTTCCGTTCATACGAACTGTTCACTGTTTAGTGAAATTGAGCAAGTGAAACGAAAACAGACTGCAAGAATTGATATTTTATACAGCTTATTAAAATTATTAACGAAAGACTGAAATTTATTTTCAGCTCCAGTTTCTTACAATTGATGTGGAACGTTTACATGTTGCAATAATGAACCACAAAGTCTAGTTATGATATAAAGTCTAGTTATGATGAAAAGTTGAGTGAAATGGAGACACATCTTGAGCGCCAAAGAAAAATCGAATATAGCATCTGCAGTGTCGTTATCGATTTTATAATCGAAGAATCCTGAAATTCATTGGATTGTCGTCTGATCAAATGGTTTTGAGCGGTAGTGTACCCGGTAGCTTGCCAGTATAGAGGCGTAGGGTTAAGGTGAAGCCTGAGAATCGCGCGAATCATGCGGACAGCACCTGAGAGACCGAACGTGTGTTCTCCAGCGAGGAAGAAGGAGAGACAACAGACGACTATGGTCGTTCCTGGAGAAAATCCGCAGTCGTTCGAGCAATGGCTCGACCGATTATCGAGTGCCGCGTGCCATCGCGTAATTTACGTGTGTGCACGCGGTCCCGCAGCGGAAAATCCAATGTTGAATTTAACATCGCGACGGTCGCGGATGGAACGCGCGTCGGTATGTCGCGCCAAGATCTTTGGAATAGCATGAGAGTGCTTCTTCTTCCGAGCTTAGATCACTCGAAACTCCAGGTAGTTTTTGCTGGCTTCGCGAAAATCGTTCACGTTTTGTACATTTTTTACACTCGCGTCCGCGCACGACTTGCGTTCGATGCTGCAGGCAATTTTTGTTCGATGTTGTGCAGATTGTTGAAAAGAAACGTGTGCGGATTTCTTCGGAGAGAATACGGAGGCTATATGCATACAGATTGAGAGAGAAAGAGAGCGTGTGCGTGTGACAAAGAGAGAGAGAGATACAGAGAAAGAGAGAGACAATAGTATTAACCTGTCGAGCCCAACCTGAACTAGCCTTGCGGCGGGACTCGTCTCGGCTCGATTCACCATGTAGAGGACTGTCGATTCACTTATGGTAGAGAGTTTACGATTACAACGACCCTGTACTACGACCGAGCGTACACCATTCCTGTACAATGTATCGTAACAGTATTTACTATCGCACTAATGGTAATAAACGATAACTGTTAGTACGTTCGCTGGGAGCCTTCATTCGCCACCCCCTAAACTATCCTGAACCTTAGTGTCCTACAGACTGTGTTTCTATATACAAGTTCCATCTCCAAAGAGAAACTAAAGGCACAAGATTCCCAATGTTTAAATTTTAAGTAGATTGTATACAGTAATTCATTAAGAACGTTGCTATTCTTCTTATAACAATAGGGTATGTATAACAACGAAATTTTCGAACACAATCCCCTAATTCTTCGATGTACTTAATTGAGTCTGTGCGTTTGAGAGTCATTTCACGACGGAAAACATTTTCTTTTGAGGGTACAGAAAAACCGAGACAGAACCAAAAACAGGATCAAGTCGCAGAAAATCAGGACGCCCGGTCATCCCACTGAAATAAAATGATCATCCGCGACTTGACGTATTCCAAAATTCGCCGAGGTACCTTCGAACCTGTCTTTTGCGAAACGAATGTCTGTTCGATCGCAACGTCGGTCAAGTGGCTCATAAAAATCTCTTATGTTCCGATAAACATCCGCAGTCTAATTCGAAACGACCTCGAGCACCGTTCGCCGAGTTCTCCGATTTACAACGACGCGACGGCGCCAGTGCACGCGCCCATAGAATCTAAATTGATTAGCCCAATAATCGTGTAACGACGTTTGCTCCGGGCATGCATCATCGATTCGGTAGCGAGAAGTTTGGAGCCGGACAGACCCTTTCTAATTCAATCAGGCAACTTCCCTGTCACGGACTCGGGCATTAGCCGAGCGAAACCGGAAACTTCGACCGCATTGTTAGTCGGAGACAATTACGCCCGGGCTCTTATTAAACGAACAAATTTTACAGTCGGTTAATTAGATTTGTGTCTCCAGCGTTGCGTTAAATTCAGAGTTTGGAGAGAGAGAGAGAGAGAGAGAGAGAGAGAGAGAGAGAGAGAGAGAGAGAGAGAGAGAGAGAGAGAGAAAGGTACAACATCGACGAGAGTGTCGTCATTAATTCTAAACGTTTCGAAACGGGGGCAAACATCGATGCCCGATAATTCTTGTCGAATAGGCGAGCCTTTATTTAAGGAAGATCGATGGTAGCAGGCATGTTGCATCCGGTGGCCGAACCGACGGGTGCAACGACCCTTTGTTTACTCAGTTCGTAGGTCGAATGTTTACACGCTGATAGTTGAGTGACATCTCCAGAATTTGGGTCGACGTTTGGTAAATGATTCTATACGATATTCTCGGCGTGTGACTTGGCCTGTTGGATCCGCGTTGTGAGAGCGTGCATGATAATACATAAATCTGGAACGGCCGCGGTCAGGCTTCAAGGTGAAATTGTTTATTTGAACTATATCGACATTATACAGTACATGGATTCGATTTTATGTAATATATCAGTCGCAGAATCGTCGAAGGAGTTACGCCTGAGATTCGACTGGCTGCCGCTATCTGTGATCATGCAAATGAACCATCAATGGTGTTGAAATAGAAATATCGGTCAGGGTATTTACTATTTAATGGACAAGATGATTCACCTAATTCAGTCATCTTAAATTGCTCAGTAACTGTTATTAAAATTCCCGTCAAGGTGAAACTTAATGTCAACGAAAAGGTCGTCGATAAAGTAAAATAACAAAAAATTAATTATTACATAGCAGACCTGCTTGGATAGCATATAATTTTTGTTTGGGAACATTTTTTCATTTAATAAACAGTTTACGAGTAATTTAAGGTGTTAGAATTAGGTATCACAGCCCGTTACTTACCGTATACGGCTGTAGCTTCGACAATTTCTCCTTTTCCTCCATAGATAAGCACAATCTTTGTCTAAAACAATACACAAAGCAGTTACAATCGCTTACAATAATATTTTGTGTTACAATAGTAATGTATAATACAAATTGTAGTCGATGTCCGGAGGTATGATCATCTGCTCGTTCTTGCGGATTTCATTGACCTCGTGCTGTTGTTCCGCGATCCCATGCGCGTAAAGCCCCTCTATCTAGAAGATCAATTGAGCGGTCATAATAATCAACGATGAGCATATACTGATTTACCGGCATTAGTTGTAATGAAACACGCGGCAACTCTGATGTGCGTTCGATAGCACCGAAGAAGACGCAACCGCGCTGCATAAAATGATGTTCAATACCATCAATCTCCGTGCGACTATTGGATCGTCGCTTAAATGTTGAAATCGATCCGGAAGTATTTTAACTAACGCTTCGATTGATACATGTTCCTCGTATATGCTCAACACCTCAAAGGCAGACTTGCGTTGAACACTTCTGCTTGGTGGGAAGTTCAGCAATCTTCGCCATTCCGTGCCCGACCGGATTTCACTTTTCAACAACTCTATACTATCTTGTAATTTTGATAAAACCCTTTCCGTCCTCGACATTCTCTCTTCCGATACACAACCCGTTTCGTAGCCTTTCCTGGTGAGCCTTTGGTCGGCGTTATCGGGTCGTAGGCTTAGCCTAAACTCCGCGCGGCTGGTGAACATTCTGTAAGGTTCGTTTGTCCCTTGAGTGGTGAGATCATCGATAAGGACGCCTATGTAGCCCTCTGTCCGACTTATTATCAACGATTTCTTCTTGAGAACCTGGTAAATTAATCCTGAATGTTATTTTCACCATATACCCGGGGCAGAGATTGGTACAGTTAATTAACTGTACCAATATTAACATACCATACTGTAATAACAAACCTTAGCTGCAGCATTGGCGCCTGCTATTATACCTTGTGCAGCAGCCTCTTCGTAACCAGTGGTGCCATTTATCTGTCCAGCAAGAAACAATCCTGGTATCCTTTTCGTTTCCAATTTAACATTCAACTCTGTAGGATCTATGTAATCATACTCTACGCCATAGCCAGGTTTCACTACAAAAATATAGTAGAAGTTTAACCACACGATGCAAAATAAAAATTGTTTGCAAGCTACATAACCATTTATCTTTTTGCTTAATCGTTTTAAAATGTCGAAAATAATACAAGGGTATTTTTAAATTCTTTAAATATTTACATTGTTTCCTATTTAGTTTATCTATTTTTGCTATAAATACATATGATCTGCAGTTATATCGAAAGAGAGGAAACTTACACATTTTGGCATTTTCTAATCCCGGTATGCACTGAATCAGCTCCTGCTGCTTTTCTGGTGGAAGGGTGCATGATAATCCCGAGGGATATATCACAGGCGAGTCTAATCCTTCCGGTTCCAACCAAATTTGGTGCTCGTTTGCGGGAAATTTTAAGATTTTACTCTCTATACTTGGGCAGTATCGCGGGCCATTTATCTCCTCCGTTATGTGCAAATTGCAATGCAAATTCTCTTTTACTACCTTCGACACGCCTTCCGATGTAAATGTTAGATGACATTTTAATTGCTTCTCTACAGGCAACCAGACTGAGTCGTTCATGAATGAGAAAGGTGTTGATACTTCGTCCGGAAAATGCACACTACATTTGGAAAAATCTATGGTAGATTTTTCTAATCGTGGTGGGGTACCTAAAGAGCACAATGGTTTCGTGAATGTAATACTAGAAGGTAACAAAGGTAGTTAAAGTGGTAGATACCAGTTTTCAATCTTCCCATCCTGAATCCAACTCGTTCTAATGTATCAGCTAAACCTATGCTTGGTTCATCGCCAAGTCTTCCAGCAGGTCTTTTCTCTAAACCAATATTAATTTGACCCTTCAGGAAGGTACCAGTTGTAATAACAACTGCCCCACTGTATATTTTTGTACCATCCCCTACAATAAGTACATTCTTAATTTTTTGATAAACAGATTTAGCATAGTCAAAATATGAGCATACTTAGAATTATTCCTTGACACCTTGGAGAATCTCCTTGAATAATTAAATCTTCTACAGAGGATTCGCATATTTGTAAACCAGGAGTGTTGAACAGTTCATTCTGCAAGTGTTTCTTGTATAAATCGCGGTCAATTTGTGCTCTGTAACCCCATACAGCTGGACCTTTGCATTTATTTAATACGGTATAATGAATCCCAGACAGATCACATATACGACAACAAACTCCATCCAAAGCATCTACTTCTCTCATGAGATTCCCTTTGCCGATTCCACCAAAAGATGGATTGCACGACATTTCTCCTATTCAGTCAAAACATTGTTCTGAACTATGATTCCATAAAGCTTTACTTCACTGTATCAATAAGAAGTGTGCAAAAATCCACAAATGTTAACTAACCAGGATTTTTCGGAAATCCCGATATATTTGAGAATCCTGAAATTTTAAAAAACTTGTCACAATCCTCAATAGAATTCTCGATCTGTCGACCCAACATTTTCAGATTTTTGCACATCTCTAATAAGTAGGATTCATACCTACTGTGCTTTTCTTGTGAGTGACCAATAAAGTTTTAGCATTCATTCTGGCAGCTGCTGCACAGGCTTCTGTTCCAGCATGACCACCCCCAATTACAATGACATCAAATTTGTGTTCATTAATTGTGGTTGATGCATTTCGTATGCACTGGTAAAACCTTTGTCTATAACACAGCCTCAAAGAGGACTGTCGAATTGTTCTCAGGCTCATGTTACCTAGGATAAGAAAATAAAACGCTCTTTATATTTTCATAAATAAATTATTGTTTAATTCATTATAATAAAATATATACAAATATAAAATTCACAAAAAATAAGTAAACTATAAAAATATAAAAAAGAAAACAGTGTTTATGATATAAAAAAGTCATGATTTTCAAGTTTTTTAAATATGCAATTGTATTTCATTGCATCTTGAATCTTTGATAAAACAAAATCAATGCAGAAATCTGCTTTATTCTCAAATTTGATGTTCATGTATTGCAAATTATTTAGGAACTCCATAACAAAGTCAAAGCAATTCATTGCTGTTTCATCATAATTTTGAGACTTCCACTTTGCAGAGTCTAACATATTTTTTAGAGTTGCATCCCAATGGTAATCCCAAGAGTTCGGAGTTATTTTGAATGCAATACAACTTGTCCACTTTGATCGGTCATTCAAGATGATGCCTTGTTTATCATATTCATAAATAACTCCATTTGAATCTGTTATTCCCATGTGCAAATCTTTGAACACATCATAATCATTTATGAATGTGCCTTGAGATGGTCTAACAATTACAGTGGCTGGATGATGCATTGCATTTGTGTATGGGTATGGTACTAAAAAAGGCTGTATAGCATAATCCAAAATATGTGATTGACAAATGGGACACACTTCTAGAACTCTTCTACAAAAAATGCTTTTTGAGGTACAATGACGGAAACATATAATTCCAGGATCAACAGCCATGGTGTTTCTGTGCTTTCTTTAATAGTCTCAAAGGAGTAACGTGTTCATAGAAACAAATGCAACAGATATAACCATCAAAAGCTATAAAAATAATTAATTTCTTTCATTATTAACTTGTTCATGCTCAGAATATAAAACAAGACATACTAAAAATATTTACCTTTACCAATGGAACGTTATGACCCGTATTAAATGTTGGAACATTATCATATAATATAAATCTAACTAAAGTTTATACATTTTCATATATATTTGCAAGAACATAACGAGTATTTTCCATACTTGTACATAACCTCAATTTGTGTCACTTGCACTGTACAAATCAGGGCGAGAATCATTCGATTCATGAAATTAGTCTCTAACTAGAGAGTAAATGAGAATGCTCACGCCCTGGTTTTGACCATGCCCATTATAGTGCTGCCCCTAGTCTAGTGCTTAGCCTCAGAGAGGAACTGAGAGTGCTCACGCCTTTGTCTGAAATTGCCTCCACTTTCTGGCACGCTCACGCTTAGCACGGAACAGCTCCTATACTGGCGGTAGAGCCCACTTTTACCCGGTAATAGAGAGCACACCAGTTTTAGCATGAAACAGAACCTTTACTAGCCTATGGCATAAATCAGAACTAACTTCAACAGGTAATTCGTGCGATATAACCATGCATCGGAAATTGCTAAAATTCGATGCAGTAAATTACTGCCGGCACCGACGAGACACTGTTAGTATCTCGTCGGTGACCTGGGCGTGAGGCGTGAGCACTCTCTGTTCCTCTCTGTTAGCCTGGATCAGCTCCTACAACAACTTTTCTAGTCCGGATCAGCTCCTACATCGACTTTTCTGGTCCGGACAAGAACCTACATCGACTATCTGGTTCTGACAAGAACCTACAGCGACTCTCACACTGGACAGTATAATCTATTTAAATCTACTAAAAAAACAACACAGATTATTTATATGTTTGTTTAAATAATGTTATATGCCCAGAAAATTCGGTGTATAAATAATGGTTATTCAAAAATTGTTTATGAATAATTATACTTTATTTAAACAATTTAATTTATCTAGAAAATTCTGTTTATGAAAGGATCTTTATACAAAAAATATTGTTTGAGCAAAAATACACTTTGATTACAAAATTGTATTTCTTTAAACAATCTTACTATCTTGCAAGATTCTGTTTACAAGAATATGTTCACTAATAAAAAAATATTTGTTTTAAAACGATTGTTACAAACTTTCACATATTTAAGAACTGTATTTGTTTAAACAGATTATATAGTTAGGAAAAATTGTATTTTTAAAATATTTGATTATCTAGCTAATACATTCGAATGAAAAATATGTTTGATTGAATTGTAAATGATCAATTAAACATACATTAGCGAATCGCGATCATTTCCATTGTTGGGTTAGCTTCTCTTGACTACTCCGTCCAGCAAAACGCGAGTGTGTTCAATGGCGGCTTGCAGCAAAATGCGAGAACTCATTCGAGTGCTACGTTGCCAGGATTGTTCGGAGACCAGGAAACGTGGTATTCAATTAGTTACTTGTTTTATAGAATATTGAAGTGCAAACAATATAAAGAGTTTAGTTTATAAATATAGATATTTACTGATATTTATCCACCCAGATAGCCAAGCGAATCTCGGGCAGAAATCGAGCACGGCGTGCCGAGGTCAGGTATCGGGATTTTTACGGGTCGAACGTCGCTTGGACGTGCCGAGGGCAGCTCGTGCCTCGATTCTGCCCAGGGCACCTATGTCCGTGAGGGCTCGTAACGTTCCCTCGGCAGAAACGCGGTACGAGCTGCCCTCGGCACGTCGGTCTTTGTGCAATCATCATTTCTGGCATGGCAGAAACGAGGACCAACGGGCCGAGGGCAGCTTGTTGCGGGTTTGGGCCGGGTTTGGGCGGAGGGCAGCTTGTACCACGTTTCTGCCGAGGGAACGTTACGAGCCCTCACGGACATAGGTGTCCTGGGCAGAATCGAGGAATTTGGCTATCTGGGCATATAAGTCCCTAGCACGCGTCTGCCGAGGGACATTTATGCGCCAGAGACAGTATTCTCTGAGTTTTGCCGAAGAGAAGGACAGCCGAGCTCAAGAGGCCTCGGTCGCCGAGAAATGTAAACATATATAACTTCATTATTGAAGTTAAACTTCTTTGTTGAGGGTAACAATTTTCTGACGGAACGGATATGACATTTCGATAGAACGGAAGTGTAATGATAGACTGCGCCGTCTTACGGGCGAGTTGAAAATCACACTGTTGGGATCTATATCGTTCTCTCTCACTCTTTGTAACGCATGCTGTTATTGTGGGCTTCAGCGCTTCGTACGGGCCGCGCAGTTTTTTTTATTTTATTTATTTTATTGAAGTGTATGTCAAAAACTACCGTGTGTGCAACAGAATAAATATATGTATAAGTAAAAGAAGAGGTATGTATATAAATTACAAAATTACATTTAAAAAAGATTAGAATTACATGGTTATGTTACGACAGCACAGGCAACTACGTTTGCATTAATTAAAATAATAATATAATTAAATCTATTACAGAGATATATTGGAGATATACGTCCTTCCAAACCTACCGTGTGTGGAAGAGAATAAATAAAATAAAAATATGTCAGTAAAAGAAGCGGTATATACATAAATTACAAACTACATTTAAAAATCTAAAATCAAAAAATCAAAATGAAAACATAAAGAGGGATGTGCAAACGTAACTCTAATGAAAACGTGTTTCTTACTAAATAAATCAAGTTACAACAGATGTTTGAATTGCGATCCATTTGTCTACGATACAGAGCTCCGCTCTTTGTATTAGATTTCTCGTTGTTGTCATAATTAGAGCATCTCCTTTTATGCTATTACATGTATTTGTTATGTGATTCCAAAGTTCTTGAACATTATTGTGTGTTGTATCATGTATAACGGATTGAACAGATCTCCAAAGATAAAAATCCAATGGAGACAGATCCGGAGAACACAGTGGGCAATGAATTGGACCATACGTTACTGAACGTATGATTCTGATGTCTACGTGATAAATACAAACATAATATGGGAAGCGACGGTATCGCAGAAAATGGATCAAGGTTCTAACATGCGATGCAACCCAATTTATATTGTCAGCAATCATTTTTATTATTTAAAAAAAATTAGGTGCACAGAAGGAGCTCAGTTTAGTGTTTACAAAGTATTATTATACTTTCATCTGTTGTAACTTGATTTATTTTGAAAGAAATAAGTTTCCATTAGAGTTACGTTATATACATACCTCTTCTTTTACTGATATATTTTTATTTTATTTATTCTCTTCCACACACAGTAAGTTTGGAAAGATGTATATCTCCAATATATCTCTGTAACAGATTTAATTATATTATTATTTTAATTAATGCAAACGTAGTTGCACATGCTGTCGTAACATAACCATGTAATTCTAATCTCTTTTAAATATAATTTTGTAATTTATATACATACCTCTTTTTTTACTGATATATTTTTATTTTATTTATTCTCTTCCGCACACGGTAGTTTTTGACATACACTTCAATAAAATAAAAATAAATCGTGTGCGTGGAAACCACGCGCGGCAGAAGTGAAACTTATTGCTTATTAGGTATAATAATTTATCTGTATCTATACCTAATAAGCAATAAGTTTCACTTTTGCCGCGCGTGGTTTCCATGCACACGATTTTTTTGGGGGGGAAGTGTTTATTCAGCTGGTTTGGGAAGTGTTTATTTAGCTGGAGATAGTCATTAAACAACATGGACACAAAAACTTCCCTTCTGCGAGCGCGTGAGTGGAGGATGCGGAGAAAGTCATTATTGAATGCAGCCAATGCGAGTGCCGCAATAGCGACTTATGACATACGGACTGTAGCGTCACTACAAGAAGTAGTCTCCACCTCTGCTACGGAAATATCGGCGCCAAAAAGTAACACTCAACGGGTGCGTGAGTGGAGGGCGCGGAGAAAGGCATTACTGAATGTAGCCAATGCAAGTACCGCAAGAGAGACTTATAACATATCGATTGTCGCGTCACCACGAGAAGTAGTCCCCATCTCTGCTACGAAAATATCGGCGGCAAAAAATAGCACTCAACGGACGCGTGAGGCTAGGGCGCGGAAACAGGCATTACTTGATGCAACCAATGCAAGTGCCGCAAGAGAGACTTATAACATATCGACTGTCGCGTCACTACAAGAAGTAGTCCCCATCTCTGATACGAAAATATCGGTGGCAAAAAATAGCACTCAACGGACGCGTGAGTGTAGGGCGCGGAGAAAGGCATTATTGAATGCAGCCAATGCGAGGACCTCGACAGAGATTTGTAACATTCTGACTGTCGCGTCACCGCAAGAACAAACAATTTTGCCTTACAGGGATTTTGACACCCACGCAAACGTATGGAAAAAATTTCGCAAAAAAATCGTGTGCATGGAAACCACGCGCGGCAGAATTGAAACTTATTGCTTATTTGGTATAATAATTTATCTGTATCTATACTTAATATGTAATAAGTTTCAGTTCCACCGCGCGTGGTTTCCACGCACACGATTTTTTCTTATTTTCTACTATACAAAGTGTTAGAGTTATAGTGTATTATTCAGTATAATTATAGATTACAGTTTTTGTATAAATGATAATTTTTAATTTGTTTTTATTGATTTTAGTTCTTTTTAATTAGTGTGTATTAAATAATTTTTGTCATAGTTTTCATTTTTATTACTTTTTACTGGAGTTTATTAAATTTCATATTACAAGAATGCCATGGAACCTCGTAAACAAGGGCAGACTATTCGTAGTGATGCCAGGAATATTGTGCGTCAATTAATTATAAGATGTGATGAAGAAGCTAGAACTGGACAACTTCGTAACAATATAAAACAAGCCAATTTTCGGATATCTGACTATTGTGGACTATCGATATCATCGATCAGCAAGCTGCGGAAAGAACATATAGAATCTGAAGAAGAAGAAAAGTTAAGCTCTCCAGGAAAGGAATGGCCCAGGAAGTCAATAAAGGACTGCTCTGATGATACAAAAATTACTGTAAGGAACGTTATATACAGTTTTTATACTGAGAAAAAAATTGTACCGAGTGGGCCCATGCTACTGGCAGCTATCAAGGAAAAAATATATTTTCCATGGGAATTGCATAGCCTTTATAGATTACTGCGGAATATGGGCTTTAAGTGGAGGAAAAGCAATAACAGAAAAGTTTTAATAGAAAGATCAAACATTGTTGCATGGAGAGGAAAATATTTGAAGACCATAAGCTATCATAGGCAACAGAACAGAAATGTTGTATATATCGGCGAAACGTGGGTCGACAATACCCTATGTTATGGGAAATTCTGGCAAAACAAGGAAATGTTAGGAATTTTAAAAGATCCAAGTTCTTCGCATGGGTACATAATTGTTCACGCTGGAGGAGAAAACGGCTTCATAAACGGAGCCAAGCAAATGTTCAAAGCGAACAGTACAACTAGAGATTACCATAGTCAAATGGATTCTGAAAACTTCGAGAATTGGTTACAGCAAAAATTAATTCCAAATTTATTACCAAACTCTGTAATTGTAATAGATAATGCACCATGTCATACGATTCAGTTAAATAAAGCACCAACAAAATATGCTTCAAGAAAAAACATGATCGAATGGCTTTTTAATAATAATATTCCATATTCAGAGAATATGCGAAAATTTGAATTATATGATTTGATAAGTAGAAATAAAATACATGACAAAACACATAAAGCAGACGAGATATTAAAATTAAATGGACATTACGTATTAAGATTGCCTCCATGTATGTGCGAACTTAATCCAATTGAATTGGCATGGGCTGAAATGATGTGGGAAATAAGGGCTAACAATGATATAAAACCAAATGAAATTTTAACCAATGATGAATTAGAAACAATATTAATTGATGGGATAAATTCTGTGACAAAAGAAAAATGGAATAATTTTTGTAAGCGTGTTGAAAAAATCGAAAAGGAATATTGGGAAAAGGATGGCTTAGTTGAAGAAATATTGGAAACAATAGAAGGACAAAGCATGGAATACAATAGTGATACTGAGGAAGATACCAGTGACAAAGATTCAGAGTAAGAGAATGTTAATTTTTTAATTTATTTTGATGTAGAATTTATCTTGAGAAAAACAAGAGAAATAAGTAATAATATTTTTTCAGTTAGCTAACTCTTGGATTATGCCGACTACGCAGACTACGCCAATGGATTGCCGTTCACCGCATTGGAAGAAAGAACTTTAGCTAACAAGTTCAAGCAAATTAAAACATTACAATAATCATTGTAATTAATTACATTAATAAATTAGATTAAATAATTACATTAAATATATGTATTGTATTTTCAATATGTGGAGTTGTAGCTTGAGCAACGTTGGATATGAGATATCAAATTTACATATTTGGATTTGATGGGAGAACAATAAAAGCTAACTCAAATTCAACATTGCTCCAGCCACCAATTCATATATTGTTCTTACTATACTTTTTTAAAATAAAGTAAGTTGTGAGAAAATAAATACAAATTTCATATTATCAACTTCTACATTAAAATTGAACTTTTTTCAAATTATAATCGACAAAATGAGTTAGCCATGTTTAAAATAATAAAAGTTTACTTAATCTACTTTAGTAAAAATGAACTAGTAATAAAATACATGTGTGTATATTACACACAGTTACAGTTTCCATAAATATTTATACAGAATGAGATATGAAGACGATTCCCTTTTCCCTCTATCACTTTAGCTTCGTGGTAAAGTCTGGCCAGGTGTGACCACTTACCCCGTTCCCGTACCGCTAGTTTTCTCTCGTGCTCAGACAAGACGGGGTAATCCCCACTTTTGACCGCTGAGTGCGGTTGTGCAGGTTGTGCGCTGCACACGGGCGCTTCATCGAAGGAGCGCCGCAACATGAACGGGCAAGGGCACTCAGCCCTGGCTACCGTAAACAGATTTGCTAAAAACCAAAATCGTGTGCGTGGAAACCACGCGCGGCAGAAGTGAAACTTATAGCTTATTAGGTATAATAATTTATCTGTATCTATACCTAATAAGCAATAAGTTTCACTTCTGCCGCGCGTGGTTTTCACGCACACGACTTTTTATATATATATTATATTTTTCCTAACTATATAATCTATTTAAACAAATACAGTTTTTAAATATGTGAAAGTTTGTAACAAAGTATAATTATCATAAACAATTTTTGAATAACCATCTATTTATAAACCGAATTTTCTGGGCATATCAAATTATTTAAACAAACATATAAATAATCTGTGTTGTTTTTTAGTAGATTTAAATAGATTATACTTAAGTAAAGTAAAAAAAATCTTCAAAGTGAATAATAAAATGCATTTTCCTATTTGCAGAGTCATCGCTGTCATCGCTGTCATGCCTGCCAAAAGGTCAATATTTCACCGGCATTCGCCTAGTTAATTGGTAATTGCATTCCTATCAATAGTTACTATGTATTATAATAATTATTTATTTATTTGTTTTATAATATTTTAATTGTATTTGTCTCTGTATTATAAATTTGTTTTAATGTGTGTGAAATAAATGATTTTTTTATTTTAGAGTAATTGTTTTGTGTCGCTTTTCTTTTATTTCCCATTCCATAGTCAAATTCTGACTTTCAAACTGAACATAGTTTTTGAAGGTACTAAGGAATTGTAAATAGTACATTATACATTTTCTAATTTTTTTGGAAGTAGATCTAAAATCTTTGATCTTTTTTGTTTAAATAAAATTATTTATTCCGTATAACGTGTCTACTTCTGTAATTGTTCCTTTTATTTGACCTGATTGAATAATTATTTTTTGCAGATAACTGCATAAAGAATTTAATACAGAATATTTCCTTCATTTCATGAAAGAGAGAGAGAGACGAAAATTGGAAAAAAATATTTAAGTAAAAATTGTTTGATAGAAAGGGGATATAATACGGGTGCTGCGAATCAAACAATATAAACTAAACGTTCTGATCATGGCCAAAGATGATGTAGGATCTTGTCCGGTGTGAGAGTCGCTGTAGGCTCTTGCCAAAACCAGACGGGCGATGTAGGTTCTTGTCCGGACTAGAAAAGTCGATGTAGGAGCTGATCCGGACTAGAAAAGTCATTGTAGGAGCTAATCCAGGCCAGAGAGAAACTCCTGTTCCTCTCTGCTCTCATTTACTCTCTGTTCCAGCTAAAATATATCCTAGAGGGCGTAAGAAAACACCGAATTATTCGAGTAACACGATCTCCCATGAGGCTGGCAGTCTTAACAGTATCTCGTCGGTGGCACAGACGAGTGGTATAGAATGGTACTATGGCATTTTCTGCAGAGTCGGTAATTCAGAACCGTAGACAGAAAAATATATTGTATGCAATGTCTGTGCTGATTTTGTCCGTGTTAGATTCGTGTCGTAGATGTGTTCGTGTACATACGTATACATTGGAGAGGGTGTTCACCAGTGCCAGTGTTCGCTTTTACTTGCTTTTCTGACAGTAGCATTCAGAAAGAAACGAACCGCTAGCAAACGTTACTTTCGGGTTTATTAACACGCTGCTGACCCAAGCTTCGTCATGGACGATTTACAGAATTATAAACTGCAGCTCCAGCAGGTGAGAGTTTTGTTTTTTGCTTAACCTCATCGAAATGGTGGAATGGCGAGTCCATTTTTGGTGATCCCGTCGTTGTTTACGAGCTTTTAGGCAGAAATGAATTTTTGGTTTTCTCGATTTAGGTGGAGGCAGCGCTTACCACGGATCCAACAAATGAAGAACTCCTGAAATTGAAAATTGATCTCGAGGAAGTAATAGAGCTGACACATGATTTAATTAAATCACAACAACAGGAAAAAAGGCAAGCCAATGGCATGGATGCTAAAGATCCTATTTTACTTGCAGTTCTGGCCAATAAATGGAAGGTTGGTGATCAGTGCATGGCACCCTGGAGCGAGGATGGCAAGTAAGTAGTTCTTAATGCCACTTAAGGATATGTTATTATCCTTTTCGGAGTCTCATAATACATGGAGTCGCTTGATAAAAACAATATTTTGTGATTATTGTTTCATATCTTAATCTTAGAATTAAAACAATATTAGCTCAACACCAGTGTTACTAACATCAAGATTTAGTTATCTTTCATTTAAGTAATATGTAAACATAAAATCCTTATGGCTTAATACTTTGACTGAAAGCTACTATCGTTTCATTCATGATATTCTCATGGCAACATTGAATATCTGTCCACAAACAACATATCTTTTATGGTTGATATATAACTTTTTTAGGTACTATGAAGCAACTATAGATGCAATAAGCGAGGATGGAGTTGTGAATGTAACTTTCAATGAATATAAGAATACAGACGTCACAATGCTAAGTCAGCTAAAATCGGTAGCCAAAAGGCCAGCATCGGATTGGGCAGATCAGAAATCAAAGTAAGCAATTGGTTATGGTTCTTTATTTCTCTCATTAATGACGTACAATTAATATAAACCTTCCTAAGTTTGAGTACATGCCAGATTTTAAAGTACATTGTGCGTTGTTTTATAAGGAACAATGTTAATTATTAATTTTTCTCCTGACCCCTCTATTCCTAATTGGCCATGATAATCACTCCGCTGTTCGGTGTGCCTTGATCTGAAATTCCAATATTGTTGATTTGTCCCTTGGTGATGCGCTATCTATGTACATCGCCGGAAACCAGGAAAAGGTAACAGGAAATATTAGATTTTATTGAAATATTATTTTTATTGTACATACCATGTATGGTTTTAGTGTTTATTCTAATGAATGAAACTGAGAATTGAGTGATTGAAGATGATTGAGACTAACAATTAAGTAAACCCTAAGTTGTTATTACCATTTATAAATGCTGAGTATATATCCACCTATTATAAAATAAATTCAAATAGTTCTTATTATTCAAGTTATATGAATTCCATAATATTTTATGTTATATTTTTAGATTTAGCAGAAAATGTATTGTACATGGATCAGTATATTGTTCTGATGCAGGTCTTCATTTAATTGCTTTAATTGAATTACTCCTATGAGTGATAGATTCATTAATTTACAGAAAAATGCAAGCTGCTGCAGTTGCAGGTTCGGATCCTAATAAACAGAGGGAATACCTAAAGAAAAAGAAACAGAGGAAACTTCAACGATTTAAAGAACTCGAGGAAGAACGTGAAATGGAGAAAAACAAATGGCTAGCATTTACAAACAAGGTAACACCAACAATCTGATTTGTTTATAGATCCAATCAATCATTTATAATGTTTTGTTTTTTTTTATGTTATGTAAGCAGTCGTCGAAGAAGGGTGTAATTAAAAAGAGTATATTTGCCACACCAGAAAATGTAAATGGTCGAGTAGGAATTGGTACCTGTGGCGTGAGTGGCCGAGAAATGACAAAATTCAGTAACGGTGAAAAGTGGAGGAGGGGAGCATGAATGTTATTGTAAATACAGGAATTCATATTTCGCGGAATAGAATTATCAATTATTGTTATATTACATTGAACTTGGTTCTTGAGGAACTGACGAAAAAAGAAAACGTATGTTTTTTGTTATGAGACATGAATGAGGAGAGTGTAGTTGTATCTTGAGACTGTGTGTAGACATTATGTTGCAAACGAACAATGACCTCAATAAATCCTGAAATTATCTGGATTTTCTACCTTCATGGAATGAATGCGTCGTCACGGATGAATGTATTTCTAGATTGATACAATTATGTGGGTATGATTTGTTTACAATCTATAAATAATACGAATAAATGTATATTTTAAAGTCAGATTATGTTTATTAAATGCCTTCGTGCAATTCAGGTAACATTAGGACTACCGACAATTGAAATAATTTAATTTTAATTATACAAATTGCAAGAATACATTTTACGACATATAATCAATGAATTTGTTTCCTAATTTTTTGAAATAAAAAATCTGAAATATCCATTTATTTCCTATTTACCACGTCTGGTGTGAGGCAAGATCTTACGGAACACTAGCCAATGAAAGCAAAGACATTCGGAGTAAAGTAAGTATATACATATATACTGCATGCTCGCCCTAAACACTCAACCTACACCAACCTACACCTGTATAGTGCCGTCAGAAAGATAAAAAATGGTCGTTCTATTGTGGAACAACACGTCACCACTAGGTGATATATTTCAAGCGATAAGATTGATATAAAAAATTGATAAACTGCAAAAAATATGAAACTAAGTTTTCATGACACAGTGGTGGCAGGCGATAACCACTGATTCATGTATATGCAGAACACGCATTCTAACCTATCCTAATTAAGATTGACAACAGGCATATTAAGTATATTGAACGCTTTCTCCTTACTGCAATAACAAAATAATTTTATATTTATTTTATTAAAAACGTAAAAAAGCAGCTACAATATTTGCTTGAACAGTGCTTCATGTACTACTATACTGAAATGATGTATTACTACATTACTAGATATGAGGCATATTAGACAGGGCTTTTGTATTTGTTTATCAATATATTCTATACTACTTTTACAAAGCCGGAATTGAAAGAATAAGACTGATATTGTTACCCCAGAGTAGCTAATTACTGTACACAGTATCTCAATGAATAGAAAAATGGAATCCAATGACAGAAATCAAATGTCGAACGGAGATGCTGCAAGCAATAAAGACATTGATTGGTCAAGGTATGGCTTGCATAATGTAGAAACTCAAAGAAACAATGAAACAAGAAGGAATAATGGAGAGTATGAAGAACTTGGACCTGAAATGTATCAAACTGGAGCAAATGAGCTGTTTGCCCAAGAATATGTAAGTAATTACACTAAGCAAAGTAATGCTTGTATTTATATATTTTCATATATTTTCAGAGCTCAGATCCTTGGTGGAAATCAAACTTTTTCATTTCTCAACCTGTATTGTTTGGAACTTGGGACGGTGTGTTTACATCTTGTCTTATAAATATTTTTGGAGTAATTGTTTTCTTGAGATCTGGTTGGATTGTGGGACAAGCTGGTGTTCTCAATGCAGTACTAATCATATTATCTACAGGTAATTTCATATAGTTGCTTAACACATTAAATGCCATGCAAGTCATTAGGAATCAGTCGTAGACTTAAATTCATGGAAAAATTCATACTTAAGAGATTCCTGTTTGTTTTCAGTGTGCACTGTACTAGTAACTGTACTATCTGCAGTGGGAATATGTGAAAGGTGTCGAGTAGAAAGTGGAGGAGTTTATTTTTTGTTGTCACATGTGTTAGGGTCAAGATTTGGTGGATCAATTGGGCTATTATACTGCTTTGGACAGGTGAGGCAGCATAGCAACTGGTAGCAATAATGGAAAATTACTTGATACTCTTGTTGTAGGCGGTGGGTTGTGCATTGAATGTGTTAGGTTTTGGAGAATCTATGGCTGGCTTGGTACACTTAGAGTCTGCTTGGGCAGAGCGTGGTTTTGCATGTGCAGCTGTTATCTTGTTATCTGTTATCAATGTTGCTGGTGTCAAATGGGTCATAAAACTTCAATTCCTTCTCCTGCTAATTTTACTTCTTGCTGGAGTAGACTTTGTGGTGGGAAGTTTTACTCACGTGAATATCGGTAAGATTCTATGTAGTTTCTAACAAATAATTCATTTAATACCTGTATAATTTTGTGAATATTGTAGAGGCGGGCTTCGAAGGCTGGTTTTCAGGAAATTTGAGAAATAACACTTTCCCTAACTATCAGAATGGATATAGTTGGTTCACAGTGTTTGGTGTATTCTTTCCTACTGTAACTGGTGTTTTAGCTGGTATCAATATGAGTGGGGATTTACGACATCCGTCCACTGATATCCCGAATGGTACTCTAGCAGCAGTTGGAACTGGGTAATTACCACAACCGGACACTTACATAAATTTACATGTTAGAGTTGTGCGAGAACTCGAAAATGTTGAGTTGGGACGAAATTTCCGGATTCTCGAATAATATCGGGATTCTCAACAATTTTCGAGATGTCTGACAATATTCGCGATCATTGGGGGTTATTAGAATGCTAAATTCTGTAATATTTAGGAATTCCTACATTTTTGGGTTCTCACACACCTGTACTAAATATATCTAACAGATACTTTATATTGGACTTTCTATTTGCAGGACTTTCTTGTATCTATGTTTCATTCTATTTCTTGCGTCCACATGTACTCGTAATGCACTCCTGACCAACTTCATGATTGCATCAAAGGTGTCAGCTATCTCGGTATTGTTGTTGGCGGGTTTGTATGTGTCTTCGTTCAGTAGTTGTTTGGGTGCTATGTATGGCACACCCCGAGTTCTTCAGTCCATTGCTAGTCAAAATGTTATACCAGGGATGAGTTGTCTACAAAGAGGGGTGAGTCAAAGTGATAAGAAGTTCAGTTCAATTCATTAAGCTTACTATAAGGAAATTAAACTTATTCTTTAGAGGGGACCAAACAAAGTGCCTGTGTACGCAATGTTGGTAGTTGCCGTTGTTACATTGACCTTTATCATTACTGGACAAATTAATACGCTCGCGCCAATTGTCACGATGCCTTTCCTCTTGACTTACGCATGCTTAGACTACGCGTATTTTGCTCTTGCGCAAACGTTTGATATACAGTTGACTCGAGAGCAAAGATTTCGAACGCAATCTCCAACGTTTGACCGCAATTATGGAGCAGCGAGTAGGGATAACTCGATACCGGACATGGATAATGATTTGGATAATCTCTTTCCTGAAAGAATCAGGCATAAAAATCTTGTGGTAAGTATGCGTTATGTTGGATCACTATGTTGTGATAATAAGACATTATTTTGAAATTACTTATAGAGAAATCCTAGTCTCTCTGAGAATAACGTTTATATAGACTCCTCGCCGAGTGTTGATGAAGGCACTAGTCCCGCGGATAATACCGAACGAAAGATTCACATCCATAATAAATTGGGAAACTGGTACAGTCCTTTGTGTAACAGATGGCTTTCACTATTAGGTGTAAGTTTTTATATGTTTTACATTTATAAACTGTACAAGTATGGTTTTGACGGGAGTATGATTTACAGTGCCTTATTAAGTTGCTGATAATGTTTCTCGTTCATTGGGGTTATGCCATCGCCAACATAGTCGTTGTTTTCCTTGTGTGGAGCTACGTTGGTCATGCTAATCCCGCCGTGAAACCAGGAGTATCATCAGAATTTAAATTCTTTAGTTGGCTGAAGATAGCGCTATTGAAGCTCATGGGGTAATTATTCAAAGCCTTACGATAATTTACTATTTATAATATGGTGAATAATTGTTCGATTTTTTCAATTTTAGAAGGAAAGTTTATGACTATGAGCAAATTGTTGTTACTCCGGTCCATCCAGGAGTTGAAACGTGTTCAGCTCAATTGAACGAAGAGAACGAGGATTTCGCTGGTAGAAGAAGATATCATCAAACAGCCACGGTTACAGGCCAATATGTGAACATTGACTAGAAATGAAAGACTGTAAACTATTTACAAAACTCTGATTGAAGAGATATACATATACAACTAGGCAGGAGGAATTGCAAAGGAATCGCATTAATTTTATATCCTAGTATATAGATCAAAGAAAGCGTTGCGAACTTTTTAACGCTATTAACCGCACAAAACTAGTCTTAACCAGAGTACATTTCATATCTTAGGGACATGGAATTTTTTATACAGTGCAGCATAATAGCCTTAACGATACTAACAATCTCCATCAAAGATCAGCTGTTATAACTTTTTCGAACGACTTACTCTACATGCAGCAAGCGCAGTTGAAGTAATATACTGCCAGAAACATTTCTAAAATGAAGGGTCCATTGATTCTTAATTGACATTGTTTTAATAACCATAGCTTGTAATGCGAGATTATTTATTTTTTAGCGGTACTACTAATTTGTAATTAGAATCAAATCATAGTATCATAATATGATTGTATGGCAGCGTCAACATATTTATATAATAAATATTCTGTAAATATTTAGTGATAATATATTTACCGAACATTTTTATAAACGTCTTTGTGGCGACGCGATAATAAAATATAGATTAGTACACAGAAATCTTATATCCTTTTTATTTGTTGAAGATACTGAAAATTATAACGTGTCACCAGAAAAGAGGTGAGTATATTTAAAAATGATATTTTCAAATATTTACTAATTCTGGAGCCATATGCGTTAAATTCTAAATTATTAATTCTAAACATGGCAACGAAACATTCGGTAGGATAAATTGTGTTTTTTTCCTACGCAATCTAAATCGAAGTATTTTTCATTTTCCCGCCGCCTTAGTTCCAATTGAACAATATGTACTACAAAATCAAGGTAGTATGCATTAGTTATTTCATATTTTCGCGCTCTCTTCAATTTTACAATTTACATAACAAGTTAAAATAACAAGATTTGGAATACAGGGAAATAGTTTTAAAATCTACGGATAAGATAAACACCTTCAACATTGAAATAATTTTTGAAACAATAGCAACATGGTGCTCTTTTGGTAGGACATTCTGGTGAGTATAATTATCCTTCTGTTTCCATCATTCTCTTACTTTGTTGAGCTAAATACTGTTCGATGTGGAAGCAATAAACTCCAGCAGTATTATTATATTTGCACATGTTAACAAAACATACAAAAATCTGTGAAATATTGATATTTCGGTATAATCTAAGCAAAATTAAATCGAACTGTGTGGGTTCAAATGGATTGGAGTAAACTGGAGTGAACCAGATTATGTCCAAGCACTCTGCAACGGGTATAAGCGGGTATAAGAGGATTTGAGCGGATGGAAGTGTATTAGGGCAAATTTGAATGAGTTAGAAAAGATTGGGTTTGGTTGGTATGAATTAGAATTTACCGGAATGAATCGGACAGCTTGGAACGGAATGAGCCGGACCAAGCTGAACCAAACCAGGATGAACTGGAGAGAATAAGAGAGAAATAAAATAAATCGTATTAGGATGAACCGGACTAGGATGGATCGGAACCGGATGAAGAGAACCAGCATGAAGTAGACCAAGCTGAACCAGGATCGGTATGAATCGAACCAAGCTGAACTGGACCGAGCCGAACCAGATCAAGATGAACCAGATCCGGATAAATTGGAGCGGGTAAGAGAGCACTAAAATGTTTAAGTCGATTTAAACCAGAAAAAAATGAACCGTTACGTATTACAGCGAAACGGAATAAATCAGAAGCGCAGAGGGCAAGAGAGGACCGGAATGAATTGGAGCAGGTTGAACCGAAACAAAATGAACTAGAACGTATTAGAGCGGAATGGAATGAACCGCAACGGGTAAGAGAGCATCAGACTGAGTTGGAGTTGAAGTCAGAGTGAAACGAAGTGGATCGGAGTAGCTCGAACCTGTTTAATTACGATAATGAAATAGTAATGATTATAACGCATACATACAGGGTGAGTCACCAAACGTTACCACCTCAAATATCTTTGTTGTTTCTAAAGATACGTAAAATATGGTAAGGACAAAGTAGAATGGTACAATGGGGCTGACACGATGTAAAAAAAAAATTTGTTTTTATGTCATTTTTTTGTAGATATCAAGGTCACCTTGACTTTTTTAAATGGAACCACCCTTTTTTAAACACCTACAATGATAGTCCCTTTCATTAGGAATTCAGTGACTACAATTATTCCAAGGTCATTCAAGGTCAAGGACAGAAAAAACGTATCTGACAACCGTATGACGACAGTCATGTTGGTACCATATATCATAGTGATACTACATATATGTAGTACCAACATGACTGTTGTGATACGGTTATCAGATACGTTTTTTCTGACCTTGACCTTGAATGACCTTGGACTAATGATAGTCACTGAATTCCTATTGAAAGGGATTATCATTGTAGGTGTTTAAAAAAGGGTGATTCCATTTAAAAAAGTCAAGGTGACCTTGATATCTACAAAAAAATGACATAAAAACAAATTTTTTTTTTTTGCATCGTGTCAGCCCCATTGTACCATTCAACTTTGTCCTTACCATATTTTACGTATCTTTAGAAACAACAAAGATATTTGAGGTGGTAACGTTTGGTGACTCACCCTGTATATGTAGTAATTAGAAATAGATTAAAAATTACGTTTATAGTACACTAATTACATAGTAAATATCTATATGATTAAACTACGAAACGGAAAGTTATTAAAAGTTGTGAGCAACGTGCGAATATAATTTATTCACGTTTAGTTGTTGTTGCGTTTGCTTAGCACTTTGGCCATGAAAATGTTCTAATCGCGTTTTCATAGTCTTGTTATTAATCGCTTCGGATTTAGTAAGTGCTGCAAGCTGCTGGAACCTACGCGGTGAGCTTTGGAAGCTTCGAGGTCCGCGGTGATCTCGTGGTTAGCCGTGATGGTTAACCTTCCCCTGCGCACCAGCCTCTTACGTGGTTGCGTTAAAATCATTCCCGGCGCCAGAATGCGAGATAATTAGTTCTGGAGAATCAACATCGTATTTCTGAAAACGTTCTCCGATATTTAACGCTATGCCTAACATCGATCATCGGAGCTTTCCAAGCAAGAAGTCCAAACATACTGATATCATATTGAATTGATTCTTGCAAACCAATTGTTCACTGGCATACAAGAAAGTTGCATCAGTGAATAACAAGTTTGATACATTCCTTCACTTTCATTTTACTCCACAATTTCCTAAATATATTGCAAAAGTTAACTTATAGTTTACGGCCAGTTATATACCGGTGATGATTGAGTTCAAAATATTAAATACTCGTATTTGAACTTTTTAATTTGTATTAGCGCACGATTTAATTCTTCATTACGTAATTTTCTGTTGTCATCTAATCAAATTGTGTCTAGGCTGCAACGGCATTCACAAATACTCCGAAAATTTGATCATATTGCTCCGGACGCGTATGGAGAGGACACTGCTAGATCATCATTTTTCTCCGACGAGCTTCATCCTGGTTAATCTACACTGAAAATGCGCGAGAGAGTGCGTTTGTTATTATTAATAATATGGAAATTAATAAATTCCTGAAGTATCCGGTCCTACGCGCGCTAACACTGTTTTAATCGAAATTCACTTTGACAGGGCACTGCCTACAAGCCTGGACACCCAGACTGCTCAAGGGTATGTATGCATGCATCCCGTTGTATGAGGTATTATAAATAGACTGCGGAAGTTTATGCAAATACATGTTTCCATTTAGAAAGGAATTGGCGCGAAATCAAATTCAATTTTCTGCGTGAACGGTTCACGCAAATTAAAATCGAAGTGGGACTGTATTGAATATTATCGAAACTCATATTTTATTATCATTTCGAAAGCCTTTGTACGCTATGCAAAAATTTCCGCCATCTAGTTATAAATTTTGAATGCCGAGTCTTCGTTATTAACGCTTTCCGGTTCGTCAATAACTTTGGGTATGCAGAATTTAAAGTCATTTTTATTAATTATGTAGCCACCGTAAAAAAGTTAATTAAATATACGGTGCGATAAATTTTTTAATCGAGTTTGCAAACATTTAAGCGAGAAGTATAGTCATATTTACAAAATCGTGAAGACTTCTGACCAAGCTTGTGAATTATATTTTAGGATTGTACCAATTTGTCAATTCAAGAATATAAGAATTGAAAATTCATTTTATGTAACCATTTTTATCGTATATTATCCAACGAAAATATTAGTACAATTCCCTAGAATATGAGAGAAATTGTTCGAAAAGTTTGAAAAAGAACCGTTCCATAGTTTGACAAGCTGCCTTTTAAATACTACTCGACAAATATTGGTTGTAACAGAAGATATTCATTCGATCTGCTCATCCCCGGATATCTAGTCTTCTTATCTACCTTGTAGTATACCACGCTCCATGTTGTTCGAGATTATACTGGAGCCGTTCGATCGAAAAGTCCGCATATTGGATTCTTGGATAAGCAGAACTCAAACTAATCGAATAAAAACATTTCGGTAGCCCGGAAAAATAAAGCCCCACGAAAGTCTTTGATAAATGGTCAATCCTGTACAACGAAGTTGCGAATGGTATTTTCAGAGTTCTATATTACGGGTCTTCATAGTTCGTGACTGAAGAACTTTGGTAAATAGCTTCCTGAGCTTCTTAATTTCGCATTGAAGCTTGGATAGGGCTGTAACTTATAAATAGTCACCTGGGAACGCTGTAATTTGGCCCTGTTGAGTACACGTGTTTCTTGATTTTAATAATTAATAAAGCTGGAGCACCTCGCATCTGTATTGTAGGATGAATTATACATGGCATTTGAGATGTATGGATTTCGGTTCTAGTTAAGACGTAGGCTCACGCGTTAAATCGAAGAAGCATAAAATTGATGGGAAAACTTCTGAACTGGGAACTCTTCTGTATCTGTAGATATACAAATCTTAAAGCAGAAATTGAGTAGCTGTTAGTATCATCAATGGTTATTTTCTAGCGACAGAGCGTTTCAAAAGATAATGTTTTCACAGAAGCGAAATATCTAGCATAAACTATTTACTTGGGAAACTCAAGTTATTCTCTGTACATTGGGAAAGATAAGACTCGCTCAAATAGGGTAGCGACATTAACATAAATCATTACCGCTACGAGCTAAACTTCTGCAGGGATTATATCCTCACGTATCAAGTAACTAAATTCAGTCATCTTTTCTCGCAATTCAGCTGCTGTTTCTCAACTTCTCCAACTTCAAGAGCTATTTTCATGGTATTCGTACATCCTTTACCGCGTGGACTGCTATGCGAATTTTGTTTCAGTTTATATCATTTTAATTTTGGAAGGACATCGAAAAATGTAAGCAATACAGTAAATGGGTACCTGGTTGCCTACTAAGGGTTGAAGGAGGGTACGGAAACATTTATGACTGACTGTTTTTTCAAAACACAATCGCTCAAGAGAGCTGGTATCAAATTCGTTAATTTTTGGGAGAATCTATTACCAACAGACTCTCACGTATCAGACTGTAGCTTCCTTAAGACCAATCGTGGGGGTGGCGAATTCTCGTCTCGGCTGATCAGGCGGGTGAACCTGCCCCCGCCCGGCTCGAGATAAGAAGAAACTACTTCATCAGAGCCAGGGTTCTCGTAGCACCTAGGCTAGGTGTCGGTCGAAACGAGGGTTGTCTGTGCGTGGGGGTGTACGATGACGGAGTTGGGTGACAGTTTTCGAGTGTTGGGCAGGCGGGAGGGTTAAAATGGGGGTTGTTCGTCGATGCCGGGTTGGCGAGGACGGTTGGTGGGGCGAGGGCGGGTGGCCACGTTCAAGGGAGGGAGGGTACAGCGGGTAGGGGGAAGGTCGGTGGCCGTCGGTGTGGGATCCTAGTCGAATGCCGGATCCGCGGTGGTAACTTCAGTGCGCGATCAACCACCGACGTGTGTTTACGGTCGGAGCTCCAGCGGAAGCTGCGAGGCCTGGCTGCTGCGGGGTGAGAATTTCTCTCTTTGCTTTGCTGATCTATATGGATCATTTGGCTACCGTCGCCACCACTGTGACCGACCACTCGATAAGTGGGATTTTCTCGCGACCATCGATCTAATCGTCGATTTTGATCCCCCAAACCCCGTGCTATAAGTGAATCTCCATGGTCCGAGAGGGTGAGATCGTGACTAGAGGCTGAAACTGATGGACTATCTTGTAAACGGGACGTCGAGAATTGTCCACGTGTTCTCGACGCCGCTGTCCCGGACCAGGACTCTAACGAGCTGCCACACTCGTTACAAGTCTGATTGGAATTTTGGCGGCGACCTTTCTCTGGGAGAGTAGAGTCCGAGGAGCATGATCCAGTGACGAGTGACGACGGGGAGGTTTCGTTGATGAATGGTGAACGGGTTGGGCACGAGTAGCTTGATTGTAAGGGTTAATTTGGGTTCAGTAATTTTTGATACAGCGACTGGTGTTAGAACTTGTTTCGTTGTTGTGTGCCAGGCTTCGTGCGAGATTCTTCCGAGAGATCTTGAGGATCATAGTCTCCACGCGGTTTATTTGAAACCACGATTATGGGGGTTGGGAGTTTACTGATCTTGTGAGAATAGTTTATTCGAGAATCTGTTAAGATCGAATAGTAAAAATACTTTGTGTGTGTATGAGGTAAAAGTGGTGTGAAAGTTGAGGTCATAGTGAAAAATTGATGTATTAATGATTATGAGGATCGGCGTGTTCTTGCATTAATTTTTTGAGGGTGCAATACCGAGAATAATTATAGTTCGTATAGACCGATTTATTGTTTATAAAATTTTCATATGGTTGTCGATCAATTTCAAGTAATTTGATGTGAATCATACCACACCAAGAAAACTAACTCTAATCAAAAACGGCTAAGATCATTCAAATATAATTAATAATCTAGTACAAGTAACTAATGATAAGTGTACGTATCAATGTGTGAGAATTTAAATTTTCATCTAATTAAAAAATATAGTATGTTATTCCTAGTATTGTCTTTACTGCAGAAGGATTTCAAGTAGTATGCTTGTAATTCGAGCACGTGGTTGTAACACGTGGCTTTCATCCACCACAGCACACCGATTATTCCCAAGTGAAAATAACCCGTGAATTTCGCAGTCGAAAACTTTCGCATAATCGAGACTCATCCCTCCACCCAAGTTAGAATTTTTCAAAGCAAACAGACCGTTTTTTACATGTCAATGCATCGCCTCGAGATCGCGTTTGCTTATTCCGGCTACTTTTTATCGTTATGAAGAAAGTTTCGGAGTTGTTAGGAAGTTATGAACCTCGGTGGCTTTTCAGGGTCAAGGTGTCGATATCGAGCACTCGCTTCGCTTTAGAACGCCGCGGTCTATTCAGAGGAAACTTTCGACCGTATTATCTACCGAATAAAATAGTTTCTCGCGATGAAATTGTTCAACACGTTGCTTGTAAATTGTCCGCAAAATTGTGGACAATTTAACTCGTTCAACTCCCGGCAAATTCCATTCGAAACTGTTCCCGAATTACGTAAATGTGTATTTTAGTTCCTCTTCGGACACTAACGTCTCATTTTCAGATACTAATTCATGAGTGTGCTTGACCATTTTTGTGCAATTACATGTATGTACAATATTGAAACGGATTATTCTAATTTCGTAATCATTAACAGAATGCCGCTTAATATTAAAACGTAAATTATATTAACATTGATTTTCATTTAGTCCGAGGTAAAAATATAAAATTACTTATTCCGATGCAAGCTTCAAACTGACATTATTCACTACAATCGATAAAAATGCATTACTGAATGATGCAGTTAACAGAACACAAATTTGAATTCCACTGAACTTACTGGAACGTTAATATATTCTCGAAGTACATTTTTAAAGCGTGTATGCGTTTCTGCTTGAGCGCAGAAGCGTTCCACCATTCCTCGCGTCCGATATAATTTGGATCGAGGTTCGGTTCGATTTTTTTTGTATTCGGAACGGGGAACGTTTGATTGCGATATGTCATTCGGAACGAGTGAAGAAAATAGGTCAGCCGAACTGTTTTCAAGGGTCTGTCTGCCGTGTGAAAATTCGCGGTACGTAGTAATCGTTTGATGCCGCTTTCAAAAAAAGTTCTGGGTGCAGGGTTGAGACACTTTTCAAACGGTATCGAAGTGGGAAGAAGATAGAGGATCGACCGAATGATTTTCTCTCTTGGCCGAATGTTGAACGTGTTCGTCGGGTATTCCGGATAATTGTGTCGATAAACCGGGATGTGTTCCAAAACGAACTGAAAGATGAAACGTGTCGTTACAACATGTTACAGGAATATTTCAGTCGATAGAATTCCGATTTGATATCCCTCCCCCTCCCCTCGTCGCGAGGGGCCGATTAAAAACAAAATCAGGCTGGAGAAAACCAAATTGTGAAGCCAATATCGGATCGCCATGATTTATTTAATTTCATGAATGAAAATTATTGGAAACTGCATCGACTTGTTTGCCATGAATTGCTTTTCTTCCTTGGAGAAAATTGATCAAACATATTTTAAAACGAGAGAATGTGTGCGGTAACTCGGTTTGATTATTATCCAATTTTTCTATCGTTTTGCGTTCTAACAGTAATTGTTCTAATAAATCTTATTGCTATTTAGCATTGGAAGAATGATTTTAAAGGAGGTAGATTAAGCAGTGGATTATATTTAGAATGAAGTACATCAAGTATATATAATAGAAGCAGAAAATACATTGCTTGGCAATTTCGTAGCTGAGTATAACGGTGTTTTAAAATAGTTAGATCACTTTGCGGGTTAATATGTTCTGATTGAAGATCAATACGACGTCAAGTAGCTGTGAGGTGTCATCTTGAATCTGTGGCGGGTTCGACGACCGAAAGTTCCATTAGCTTCAAAAATCTGAAGTGTTTGGTCCGAGGAATTCGGGGAAATTCAATAATTCCTTTCATTATCCAGAACTATTCTAATTTAGAACGATGGGATGGATCGATAAGCGTTGTCCGGTATAATTATTCCGTAATAAAATTTTGATAGCGGCCCGAGGAGGATTTAATGAGCAATAATGGAATCTAAAGAATCCCGAAACGGAGAAGTTATAATGATTTTTCCGCGCCTTGGTCTGGTGGGGGGCGAAGGGGGATTAAAAGACGAATACATTTCCATTTTATGGACTATTTTAGGCGATCTCCTTCGCGATGGATATGGCCGATCAATAATTCAGAGATTCCCGCGCTTGTTCGTGTTCCGCGGGGAAGAATAGTTTTTCGGAATTCCTCGTAAAACAGTACACTGCCCGACTGTTTTTATTCGGAGTAGTAACAACTTTATTCGCGGCCGAGCATCTATAAAATGATCGTAAAACATCCTGTACAGGCATATAAAAAAGGAAGAGTGGAGGAGGAAAGGTTGAGAAAATGTATCGAATTTTCGTTTTTGGATTATTCTGTTTGCACTGGTCTTTAAAGCTTTATGAGCCAGTCGAGAAATTGTTTCTCGAGTGCGACGAAATTATGATGAGTTTTGGGTTCAATGTTTTGCTGGAAATGTCTACTCATGAGCATTCATGCTCTATGAAAAATTGATGTACTAATGTCTATGAGAACAGACGTTTCCTTTAATAATTAATATAATTAATTTTTCATTAATTCGATAATATAGCAAACAAATGCATTAATTTTCCTTAGGCTTTGGTATACGTTGGAGCATGTTGAAGTCTTCCAATGCTTTCACAGTTTCATTTTTCGTCCATTCATCCCTATCGCAAACGCATAAAATCCGACAGAATCGCGAAGGCGTTAAACCACGCGATGCTCAAACAAGGGTTTATCTGTTGGATGATTCAACCCTCTGATTTCATCAGCGAGAGTCCCAGAAGCTCGGCCAATTAATTTCTTGGAGTAGCGGGGGCGTCGCTGGGCGATTTTCAGTGTCAAGGTGGCCGATGGAGAACACGGATCGAAAGGGGGTCGGGGTCGTGTTGCAGGAGTATTCGAAACTCCTCCGGTAAGAACGCCAGGAACGCGGTACTACGGGGGTGGTTGCAGTATCGCAGTGGCGGTTAGGGTGGTGGTGGTGCCGGTTTGCGGTGGAACACGTAACCCACACTCTGCCTTGGCTCCGGCGCGCTAGAGTGCCTTAAAAGTGGTGGTGGTGGCGGTGGCGTGGCCGTGTCGTAGTACCAGGCGGTAGTAGTAGCGCCCGGGTGGTAGTAGTAGTAATAGTAGTACGATAGTGGGTACAACGCTATGTCTGGCCGAGTTCATGAATGAACGACCACTTCGCTTTCGCGCGAGCGCTAATGGGCTTCCTTTCTCGTGGATCGAACCGCCCCCGCATTTTTGTAACGGCTCTGGCCGGCCCGCACCTGTTACCGGGATCGCCAATCGCTGCGATTGGTAATGATTTACTGGCACTGGACCTCGAACAAAATAAAATACCCCTAGTTTGAGGAAATTCTTTATTAGACGGCCATTCATTCCAGTGCACTTATCCACGAGTTAATTTACGATATTTTCCATTGTTGAAACAATTGCAAGCACGGGGCAACTAAATGTAAGAGTTAAATGAAGGGAAGAATGTTGTACTTAACGAAGGTATCATTTAAGACAGTTTGTTACCGGAATAGATTGCACGAAATAAAAACGTCGAAGTTAAATCGAAGTACGATTGAAAGGTGATCGATTCTGAAATAGCGAGAAGTTATTTCCGCAACGACTGCACGGGGTGAGATTGTTATCGATCGTGTCAGAAGCCTGCCTTTTTCAGTAAAATCGATTATACGAATAAGAATTAAGATCCAGAATCTAGGAGGTCCCTGTATCGCTCTTTAACAGGCGTAATAGCTGCCCGGCGGAATTCTGAAATAATGAATGCTGCGTTTAAGCAAAATGGAATAATTGAAACGTTAATTCGTCCGCATTGTGCCAGTCGAATGAAAATACGGCTTCATGAATTCTTGGCGATTATTTGATTTTAAAGAGTTCGCTTCTTATTGCAGCGCAGGGACTTCTTCTTTGGTAAGAATCGTCGGAATACGACTGAAAAGATTTAATTTCGTTCTGGAATTGTAAATTTACTTAGACGACGACTTGGATTCGACCTCGTTTTGGTATCAAACTCTGTTCTGTGTTAATCGGCGGCCGTTTGTGCCGAACTTCCTGAGTAAGATCGAATGTGAAATACAAATCACGTGGTAAAATCAATGTTTCGTTAAACTTGTTTGCACATGTTCGAAAATGGAATTTAAATAGGATTTGAATCAAATTTTGATCAGTCATGATCTACATATTCATCTACATTGAATCGACCAAATGTGAATCCAACCAAGTTTGACTTAAAACTGGATTTCATACTTACAAATCAAACTTTGGATCAATTTATACCAAATTTGAATTAAGCATTAATCAACTTGGAATCAAAGTTCGCAACACCAAATGTGCATTGATATCATCGAAGTTTCTCATTGTCAAAAATAAAATTCTAATTGGATTTCTCGACTTCTGCGGAAGATTCCAATTACCGCAACAGAATTCTAAAATACCCTGACCTATCTTCAGCTCGTTATCACCGCGTAATTTCCGTTCGCATACTCGAAGCCGGAAATTGCTTCTATTTGTTTCTCTATTTGTTTCGCATTCTCTTTCTTTTTGCAGCAGCCGATAATTGGTCGTTTCGGCGGTCGATTCCGCGGCGACTCGTTTCTCCTGGCGATAACGCGTAATCAAACTATGAATATTTGCTCAGTCATCGGTTCGGTAAGCAAGCCTATATTTTTTTATAATTATCCCTGTCGACTCGGTATTTGAAGTGCGCGTGACCTGATTTCCGGCGCGTTACTTCGGCGCCGCGTTGATCGAAAGACACGAACATCGGCGGGAGGCTCTGTAGCATGTTTGGACGGCGACAGTAAAATCCTGATAGAATTTGTATGCGATTTCGGTTAGGCGTGACTCGGGGTCGTTGGACGAACTCGTAAACCCGTTCGATGCGTCTCCTATCCGGTGGCTCGTGTCTCTCAACCCTTGCACGCCGGCTTTTAGTTCCATCTATTTTTTTTACGACGTGTTTGTATCATGTTTCCGCTCCAGCGTGTTCGTGTATTCCGTTCGATCTTCCATGCAACGAGGAAGACTTCATAGAATTAAAAATTTCAACTGCTTGTTTTTCGACGAGCGTACAGCACAACCTTACAGTTGCGAAAACTGAATTAAATTGAACTACATTGAATTCAATTGAAGCTGAAGAATGAAGTGTACGTTTACTAGGGTTGCTCTTATTTACTTTTCTTTCTCTAATATCTTCTAAATTATTTACGCATCGAAAAATATGTTAGCTGAAACCTGTAGATCTGAACAGGCTATGTCTTTTATGTCGTACTATTTTATTTTGTAAAAGAAACGGTTTTCGAATACATAAAAAAAATGAATAAGAGCGACTCTAATGTGTTTCAACATCGAGATATTAATGAAATCCAAAATACAAACAAAGAATCAACCTTTTTGAGTAAAATCGATTAGTTCAGATTTGTTAGTAAACACCATTAAAATGGAGAGAACTCATCGCCAGGAAAGCGAAATCGATTACCCATTTTTGACACCGGAAAACGTCGAGAGACTGTAGTTTATGGATTATTCTAGCAAATAAAACGGCGCCGAAGGTAAAATCGAACGTTCGCGATAAAATTTCATTCTCGATCCGCGCGTCCTTATTAATTACTAGTTAATTTTGCTGAAACGAGACCCGAAGGGCACGCATTGCCACGCGATTATGCAGCGCAAATATTTATCGCGATTGCATTACGATATCTGTGCGCGACTTTGCATCGGATTATGAATAAAGTAGCGACCGGAAACGCGGGAAGAATTCGCAACACAGGATCTATACTTTGAATATTCAATCTGTGTTGTAGCATTCGAAACGGTATGATCGCGAATTTTATTGGATACGTATCGATCAAGTACGACGATAATCGTTGTTTTAATTATGTCGGCCGACGCGTTTCATCTACTTTAATTCGATTCGCGTTATCGCGTAATTTCCCTGGAACAATGACTTTCCGATACGTCGCAAGAAAACGGTCTTTGAACACCGTTCGATACCTTTTCTGCGTCCGTCATTTCAATCACGACAGGGTCGTTAAAATGCATTAAAATCAACGTGTTGGCGCGATCGTAGTCTCATGGAGAAATATTTCACGTTGTCGCCGAACACTTTTTTCCCGGGGAACCGACAACGAATGGCGTCGCGACGCTCGATACGGCTGTCCGGTTTTCGCGTAGAATGAAATTGATGGTACAACGGCCGACATTATCGGTTATTATGTCACGAAAGACACGTACCGCGAATGCGCAGCACAGTCGGCCGCGTTTGATGCGTGCATTAAGCCGGGCCCGGTTGAAATATTAAACACGATATTGACTCGTCCGCAAATAATCACGCCGTTATCGATCACCGTTAATGATTAATTTACGCGGGACTATGTCGTGCTTGTTTCTGCGCCTCGGGTTTCATACCGGGCTTCTTTCGACTCAGGATCATTCTCCGGTTCTGCTCGTGTGAACGAATTTAGATGAAAGTTTCTATCGTTGAAATGATTTTCAGAGTATTCAAGTTCATCGTCTTCATAAGCTTTTCCATGTATATTTAACGAGCATCCACTTCAACTCACTCCCTCTGCTCAAACTTCACGTTCAAGCGCTGCAAATGATTTCCAGTCTATTTGAATTTAATTCCTTCTGCCACGTATTTCTACTTTAAAACCAGGCTCAACCCCATTCAACAGTGTCCACTTAATCACTATAGTAGAGGGAACTTTTCTTCGATCATACGTCGTTGTTTCACGGTCCCAGGGATCGCGTATCACCGATAAATCGATAAGTTACGTCGTCGGGGGAAGAACACAATTCCAGTGGACATTTATAACTTGACTGGAGTAATTAATTTCCCGGTGTAGTTACGAATTAACGCGGCGGCGCTGTACCATTAATCACGGGTAGCAAACCTAGAAGCGGGCCGCGTTAATCAGTAATTCATACTTTCACGTTAATTCAATCGGCCCGCCATTGCATTGAGAAATAATGTGAGATTTATTTAATCGATGGAATGGCGAGAGCAAAAGAGAGTGAGCTGAACATTTGGAATATTTAACGCTTTACTAGAAACTCGTTTCACATCGACGGTGATATCCGTCGTTCTCGTACTCGGAAAATCTGAGATATCTATTAATTAAGACACCGAGCGTCACCGTTACATCTGCAATTAACATGCTTCGTCTACTTAGCTTCTCGACATAACTGAATTGAAGTGAACGCGAAATTTGACGCCATCGCTTCATCAAAATTTCCCCGATTCGTGCACTCGCGGGATCAGAAAACCATGTAATTCTGCCTCGATCAAAAGACTTTTAAGGTCGGAAACCGGAATTGGTATTCCCTTCGAGGGAAGTGTAAATGACTCGGCTGCAGCTTTCGTCCTTTGGCAACATCGTTGCTCTAAAGTGCCGCTGCAACAGGGCTCGCAATTAATGGGGAAAAGTAACTTGTGAAAAACCAACTCATTAGATACTTTTCGACGGATTTCGAATACGCGCAGCTACAAGAAAACAGCCAGCAACGCGAAAGAAATTAACATTCGTAAACGGCATAAATTTTTCATCGACTGTTCAACATAATCATTTTTATGTTTATCTAATAGTGAAATTAATTTTCAAATTGTATGAACTGTAAGAAACGTCTGTTAAACGTGAAACTTCTTTAGTTAACTCTCCGACAGCGGAGCATGGGTCTATTTTGACCCGGGGTATATCGAAAGCGTTGTTCAATTACTCAGTTTTTGACGAATCAATTAAATATACAGCTGCTGCATTAGCAACGATAAAAAGATTACGCGTCTACACGAAGTGCCTTTATGTCTTAAAAAATTGATAAGTAAAGCAGTCTGTGGACTTAAACGTCATCGATAATATAATTAAATTTTTCCTCTAACTTAACCGTTTACTGAAACACCACTTTATTATAAATCGTCTGTTTTGCAGACCGTTTTCATTCGTTATCTCTTAAAACGGGGGCAGCTTTAGCGTAAACACTGCAAATTCTTTATTTGTTCACGCATGACTTTTTATGTCGAAAGTGGAGTTTTATCGTTAATTCCGCGTGCGAATTCGCGGCCGGCGTGTTCGTTTCACCTATTTATTAACGCAATAACAGAGGAATCGCGACACCGATAGTCGTATCACGGGGCGAATGAAATTCGTAGTTAAATCTATATCCGGGGCTGGCGAAACTGTCGGGAAACAGGGAGCACGGGGGCGTTCATTAGCACGGTCGGCGTTGGAGCGCGGCGTGAGTTAAAGCAGAGATTAATGAGTATCACAATCGTCAATTGTTCCCGCACGTCGGGGTATCACACGCGACGACCGGGAACGCCACCGATTGACACTGCACCAGCCCCTGGATGGTTAGAGGGTTTGTGCCGGGGGTTGGAGAAACGGGGAGGGGTGGAGGCAGGGTGTGCAAAACAAAAGTTTTTCCTGCTCTCGGCCGAGACAATGGGCTTCCACTTGCCTTTTCGGAAATACTTTCAGCCACTCCGGCTCTCTTCCCCTTTTCATGCTACTCTCTCTCTTCCCAGGTCCAGGGGAAGGGAAAGTAGAAATTCTCGGAAGTTCCTCTTTCTTTCCTCCACCCTCTGCCACCCCTGCCCTAGCGTCCGTTCTTCTTCCGTCAACCCTTCCAAAGGGAATTCAACGCCGATGGAATGCGCTCGAGTGCCACTCGGCTGGGTATCGACTCGACGGCTGCCAGCACGGGATTGATACGAAAGATCATCGTGCTAGCGATGGTATCGAGTGCGCCGGCGATCGATCGAAGTGTCTTTGCATAGCGGGATAACGATTTTATCGGGAACATGGAAACCCACAGGTCCGAGGCGTGTCCGCGGTATTTTTTGCTTTACCAGGACCCGGATGATAGCTGGTGGAATCCTCTTTATGATAGATCGATTGGGATTTTTCAATCGTTGAAATCTTTCGCTGGAAATCAAAGAATATTGATCGAATGCATTGAAGGATACTGCGCACTGAATAGTGTGAAATCGTTTTTTTAGTTTATTTAGAGTGAACGTTTTATAAAGATATAACAGAACATTTATCTCCGTACGTTTACAAATTATTTATGAAGTTGATTTTGGGTGCTAACAATGACTTTATTCGTCGAAGAACTCGATCCATATTATACAAGGTGTTTATTTTATCTTGAACACCTAAATTATTTCCGTGACTATTAAAAGTAAGAAAAAATAACTAAATAGGATATATTGGATATATTAATAGTATAAGAAGTGCCATTCAGTCATTCACTTATCGTATACAGATGTGTCTTGCTGCGGACGGCCAGCATTTTCAACATCTAATAAGATAAGGTGATATTACCCTTTTTGTTTTATTACTTTTGTATTTTTCAAACTGAAACTGATTTTTTCGTTTTCAAGGTCACGGTGCGTAGTTCGTTGAACTCATCTTGACGCAGACTACAACATTGCATTATGAAAAATACATGTTAACATGCAAAAAAATAAGGTGACCTTGTAAAAACTATTAAAATGACATCCGAAGGATTTTTTATTACCATCCGATGCGCGTCTTAAAACCATGTACATCCTAGTTAGTTATTTTTTCTTACCGTCAATAGTCGCGGAAATAATTTAGGTGTTCAAGATAAAATAAATACCCTGTATGCTTGTGACTGTAGATTTGGAATTGGATACGTACTTAGTTGGATATCTCCTTCGGAAGAGTGGGACTTAAGTCTCGAAACGGGAATTCCGGAGTGGGAATCAGAACTAGCTGTTTGTCTGTATAACGTCGAACGAGTTCGCCGGGATTGGCACTCTGGAGAGCGCCAATATGACGATCTAATAACGCCCTAAGACCCGTCGAGCTTCATTAAATTTAGCATAAAACTAACGGGGATGGCATTAACGTAACTGTTTTAAAAGGGAAGGGAAAAATAATGATCTCTCTCCCGGGGCGCTCGGCCGTAGTCGAGTCGTTCCCGCGAGCTTATTAGAATTTTTCGTTTGAGATATCCACTTAATTGACTCCGTGTGAAGGGATGAGAATAAGGGATGTTAAGGTAGGTGGACAGGGAAAGAAAAAGCGGGTAAAGGGGTACGAGAATAAGTGGTGGAGAGAAAGAGAGCCAGCCCGGGATCTGGTGGACCTGGGGATGGGGGCTCCATTATCGTAATTAATACCATTACAATTAACGCGCCAGAGACGTCGGTACGTTCGTTGGCCAGGCTGGGGCTTGGATTCCTTTTACTGCACTTTTATCGCGACCAAGCTTTTCCGGCTCCGTAACGAGCGGAAACTCGGCTCAAGATTATTCTTGGATTTCTGTGCACGCGTTTTCGGACGTCCTTTTCTCTTTCTCCTAAGCGACATTTCGCGAATGTCTTTGTCATTGGTTCGTCGACGCGGCGACTTGTTTGCACACACACTTTTGATCACTGACACAGTGCCAACAATTACTGTTCAACTTTTATTATAAATAGGTAAATACAGGGTCGCTGTCTATGGTATACATGAAAATAGTGTCGTTACAAAAAAGAATTCAAACTTACGATCTCAATGTTCGTGTTAGGTTCAAGGATTATCTTCTAACGACTTTCACCACTAGTTTTCAAGTTAACGATGATAAGCTATGTCCTTGTTAAGAAATTGTTTGCTCGTTGCTGAAGTAAATTGTTATAACGTTGAGCATGCATTGTAGTACAAGTATGTGTAAACGAATCGTTTGCTCGTGAAACGGAGGTATAAAATCTTCGCTGTTGTGTGTTGGGGTCTGAATTCCTCTGGAAACAGCGAATTCATCCTTGGTCGGAATTAATCGTATGAACCGTTCCGTCAGTTTTTCATCGTTCACTGAATGTTCAATTTAGCTGGCCGTGTGCGGCTCCATTACCATAATCAACGGGGCCTCCGGTAACGCGTGCCGGAAGCCTGAATTCCTTTCAAGGCAAGTTTATCACTGGGAAAGGGTTGTTCTGCCGCGCGAAACCCTCGTTTCGAAAAGTCTTGGATTTCCGGGGCGAGTCTTGAATGCGGCCCGTTTCATTCCATCTCGTTTTACGCTAGTCATCCTCCCGTTTTTATTGCCTGGCGCATTGTTGTTCCGCGTGCACAAGCTTTGCACTCCTCTCTCTCTCTTATACTCTCACTTCCTCCGCGTTCTCCTGTGTCTCTCATCCATTCTCTCGAACATTTCTCCTTTCTTCGCCAGTCAGCGAACACATGTTTTACGGCGATTAACGTTCCGCCGAGTGTAAGCTCGACACATAACTCTCATTCATTAATTCGTTTGATAAATTAATCCGCGACATTCTGAAGGCTGATTAATCTTCCGCGTCGAGCGCGGCGCCGCGATCGATAGATCGGAAACGTTAGGAGAACCGGATCGGTGTGGCGGTTCTCTCGTTAATCGCGGGGAACAATGGGCCGCGTGCCTGTTTCAAGATAATCCTTCTTGTTGAGCGATCGGCCAAACTTATATCGAATGCTCGAACAATTGAGTTTTCTCGCGGAATGGATCGTTTCGAAGAAACGCTGACAAATTTTCGCCCTCGAAAGTGGCCGCGTACTCCTTTACACTCACTCCGCCATTTATGAGCAGAGAATTGCTTAATGCTTCGTACTCATTACTCGGCAAGAAAATTACATCGGTTATTAACACCACAATCTTTTGGCGGAACTGTTTTTATACGATGTAACAATATTTCTCGATGATAGTTCCGACTTTTATAAACGATGTTATAGAACCTAGACTGGTTAGACAATTTCGTTCACCCAGTAAATGCGTACGCAACAGATGATTGATTATAGTGTAGAATCTTAATTCGCTGTTTATTCGTTAATGATCGAAGATTAAGATTCTCGTAAATTAATGGAGTACAGCGTGATTGATTAAATACGATTCCATTTTAACAGTTGTTAATTTCGTTCATTTTTTGATCGAATATTTCAATAATCTCGCATTGGAATATTCGTGTAATTTCGCTCTCTTTTACAGAACATCAAGGCGTAGGTCTCAATTAAATTAATTATCCCCGGGGATCAGAAATCTGTGAGAGATTACAATGTTTTCCTTTGATGCTGAAAGAGCGCTCCTATTTGCAATGCGCGTACGATTTTCCAGGGGGAATCGAATTAAAAGCTAACGAACTATGGTTGGTTTATTGGACGGGTGTGCGGTCGAGCGAATTGACGGCTAAAAAATTTAAGTCACTGGTCGCGGTCCATCGTGGGCGTTTTTCGTTAATAATCGTTTCGCGTTGTTGTCGGTGGGCGAACGTTTTCGCGTTTTCGCTGACGGGGCGCTCGCCGCCGCCGCACCGCCCACCCTGCTGACTTGGTGTTATTATTCTCCGTGAAAATTCTGATTTATTTGTCGATCTGGATTTTAATAGCCCTTTTATAACAATCAACTATTCCGGCTCGGTGGCTCGCGGCCTGAATTGAATTATTCCCGTCGCTTTTTTACCGTTTTCTGTTTTTTCCACTCTTTTTCCTACCTAATAACTAGTTCCCCGTGTGTCATCAATTTTTTACGAGTTGTTTTAGTGTCCGTGATCATTCAGCTCTCGAATTTCATAATTGTTATTGCTGCACTCTCGAGCGCGTTTTTTATGCATTTTCACTCGCTATAAATTGCAATGAAATTCAATCGAATTATTCGATTGTTGTTTATGCGATGAAATTGGTCGTCCGGGAATTTAATTCTCTTAACTTCCGAGAAAGTTGTCTAGGAAAACAGGAATCTGCATGGACCTCTTCACTAATTACTAGACTGCGAATGTATATGCAAATTGACATTTCCAGGGGTTAAAACGGAAGGAGAGTCGAAACCTCTTTACTTCTCCAAAAGATTTCTGCTGTAAAAGTTGAAATAGTGATACTGCTACATTTTACAGTATTCGCAATTTTGTTAGCTCTCATGACGTTTTTTATTCTGTTACTACAGACTGTTCATTGTAACTTCACTGTTTAACTTATTGACAGATCAGTTTCTCGGATCAAATAATGATCCTAACTCCGCCTGCTTTCATTCAAAGTTTCTTTCTTCTTTTATCATGTGCGTGTTTGTTCCTCAGTTCATATTGTACTATTTTCATGTGAATCTTTATTCTTGTTTGCTAGGTACGGACACATTGTCTCTTTCCTATACGAATCCATTAGCTTTTCCACGCAGGATCACGTACGCTGTTCGATAGAGAATCACTATACCTCGCGGACTCGCGAATATGTTTCTCGCAACACCGATGCGCCACGGCAGAACAACCGGTCTCACCAGGCTCTCGCATAATCGTCCGCAGCATCGTTTTTCCCCGTTCGCACTAACATTTTATTCGTTTCATTTTTTTCGGTTTCTCCTGTCGATGCAAATGGCGGTTCTCACTGAACACGGTCCGCGATCCACGTAAATATTAGCCGGTAATCCGGGATCGAGCTTGACATTAAAAATTCATGGCGATGGCGGCGCGGCATGGCCGCGTGTATTTCATGGGCCATCGACGGGAATATTTTTCGCGGATACGCGGTCTCGCGAGAATATGCGAAAAAACACGAAAAAATCGACCGAACGATTCTGGTCGGGAGTTTATCCCAAAAGCCTAGAATAAATTGAGCGACAGGGGCTGGCTGACTTTATTCTTGGAGAACAACAGTCTTTCAGAGATCTTGAATCATTTTTGAAGTTTATGGTTGCGCGTCGGTTCCGTCGCTTGTGCGTAACTTTCTAATCTCGTTGGAACAGTATAAAGTCTACAAGTAGTTCCAAGCCACTGAAGTTCAAAAACATTTTTAACTCTTACAAGATGTATACTTTCGACGATTTCATACCAGTCATGACTAGATCCATTCGATTCTTCCGCATTTTCGAACCTACTTCTCTGAAATCAATGTTGCCCTTCTTGTGGAACCCAATAAAAATTAACAATTATAATTTCGAGAGAGCATTTGCTGCAATTCTGGCTTAAATTGATTCGGAGTTCTGCTACACGGGGTGCTAAACAACGACGCATACACTTCGCGAGTATTTTAAATGCAATTTGCTTGGAAAGATTGGAACCTTCTTCCTTTTTACGAGTGATTTATCGGATTCTTTTAAAAAATTGATACACACAAACGCACGGCAATGCGCACACGCGTATTGCATGTATTTGAGCAGCGTATAAAAAGTTTACGATCTGTTAAAACGCGATATTCGCTGCCTCGGCACCGAGTAATCTGCAGTGTAAAAATTTACGACCGTTCACGCCCCCCGAATTTCTCTCCAGTCGTTCGTTCGAAAGGGTAGCTGGGCTTGCGCGACTGAGAAACATGGAATACCAGAATGGTCTTTCGATTTCCCATGCACCTGCACTGAATTTCGAAGCGTTTCACTTCAATTTGGACACTTGATCAGACGGAAGCACTTCGAATAACCTCTGCATAATTATTATTTCTGATCGGACTTCGAACGCTGACGGTAGACAAATCTCCGAAAAATTAATTATTTTATTTTTATATTCTTGAAGTATTTGAATTATTCTTGTATTAGGTTGTAACAACTAGAGAATTACGATTATAAAATCCTTGACATTACAAACCAATAGATCCAGATCAATCCAGTCCTTAATAATTCATTAAAATACGGCTGCATTACTGTATTCAGCGATAACAAAAATAAAAATTAGAAGTTTCCGTCCATAGAAAGAACTAACACACATTGAATAGACTCTTGGTTAAATTTTTAATTTACTCTGAATAATTCAAAGAGAATTATGTTTTCTTTTCATAACGTTTGCAAAGAAGTCCAGTCAAGTGAGACTTCATTGTCCTTCCGTCAAGTGAATTAAGCTTCAATTCAGTGGTAAGTGATTAAAGGAACGAGATTTGAAGTTTTTGTCCGCGTCCGTCGGGCAACAATGCTCGTTAAAATTGCTCAAGAGTCCGGTGACGATAATTCCGCGGGTTTGAAGAGTGTTCACATGGAAAGCTGTTTTCCGCGGAGCGGTGGCTGACCACGACAATGGTCCCCCGTTCATTTTGCACGTGCATACGTCATGGAAATGTCATTTGCAGCGTTCGCGTAGTACGTGCGTCGGCCGGTGTATTATGTAATTCAGTGCTCGCAACCGGGTCACATGAGTTACTGTTCCATGAGTATCTGGTTGGTGTGGCCAAACCGGCCGCGCTAATTACAACACAAACCGGCGCATAATCAAACAGGTAACAAGCACACCGAGTGGTCCGTTGACATATTATTAAACACTTAAGATCACTTCCGGTCATTGTGAATGGGACCGTGAACCTGACCCCGCTGCTTGTTAACAAAGATTGGTTCCGGTTCGATAAGTTCTTGGTCACGTCGATTTGAATCGTGCAACGGTGGCCAATCAGTTTCATATTAGTACCTCGATTTATTAATAAAATAGTAATCACGCATAGACTACAGGGTGTATAAAAAGTAACATTTTGATTCGACCGTATCTATCCCATTCATCTGATACCGACGCTGTCTTCCACTTGTCTGGCCAAAAACCGAGCTATACTACTCGGATAGTATTCTCATGTATAACAATGAATATAAGGTTTTCTTTCATATTTTACAACATCAAATTGATGATCTGCATGGACAGGGAGTATTTTTCGCAAAAACTTTAACAGCTTATATCTCAATAACTATTTGTTAGCGACATGTGGTTCCATTCAAACTTTTTTTCTCCTTGATGTGTAGAAGGTGTTGGTGTATAAACAAATTTGAAACGACAATTTTCTTTGGTATAAATAACTTTTCGGCAAATTTGTTTTACAATTGTCCACCAATCCAATGGTGTAGATTCACATCTAGGACGGATGACACTCTATTAACCTCTATTTTAACTCTGGTGTAGTCTGTGGTTGAACTATATGTTTGAGGAAATGTTAAGAATGCAGGATCATGATACGCAAACTCATGTTTTTTAAGTGTGGACCCGGTTTAGCTACAAAATATTACATAACCGTGACAGTGTTAAAGAAACTGAACGGGGGTCAGTGAAGTAGAATAGAGACATTTCCAGATCAAAGAAGTGGAGTAGAGATATCCACAGGTCGGTCGAGTAGTATAGCTTGGTTTCTGGCCAGACAAGTGGAATACACTGTCGGTATCAGACGAATAGGATAGATACGGTCTACGTCGACGTTTATATTCAGCAAAAATGTATCGTCTCCTTTAATAGAATTCTCAGACTATAATGCATTTCGTGGTATCAACAGAATCGATCTCGCAGAGATTTAAGTGAAATATTTCCACACTCGCGTTCGAATTTAAGTGTCCCATTTCACAGCAGTTATCGAAGACTGAAAGCGAGAGAGTGCATGCAGTTCCAGATACTCCCGACGTCAATCGAACTGCCGTGAAACGGTCTCAGCGTATCACAATATCTTAAAATTTCCACGCGGACCGTAAGGACAGAATAAACTACGACATCCATACCAAGAAACATAAATTTTCCACGGTACACGGCCGGGGCAACTTCGAACTTTCCTCGCACGTAGTTTTGCCGCGTCTACGACGAAACTTTTCAAGCTCCCCAAAAGACGTATCGCGTGCATGCTCGCATGGAAAGCTTTCATTTTTTTCTAAACGTATTTTCTCTCTCTCTCTCTCTCTCTCTCTCGCTCTCTCTCTGTCTGTTCTCTCGCACAGCTAGTCGAAAGATAACGTTGTGGCGAAGAAATTTAAATGTGAACAATGCTCCGGGAATTAGCATAAGCGCATCGATCTTACCGCGTCGGCCGCGCGCGTTCTCGCAAGAAAGTTTCGCGAAAAAGGTCCGCTGCAGTCTTCCTATGCCCGCGGAACAGTCTCCCTTTGCGGTCCCGGCTCTCAGTATGTAAATCTATGGGAATTAAATTTAAGCATGACGAGCGGTATTTCAGAGGCAATTTGGAATCGCGGTGTCTTTTGCGCTAGCGCAAACGCTCTATCGATGATTACGGGTTTAAATCAGCTTTACGTGTTTACGTCGACTCTTCGGAACAAATTATGGAAGTTAGGTGTGTGTGTGGCGTCATTGAAATTGCATTTTCAATTTCATCGATCCCTCCAAAACCTTTTACCGTTTTGGAGGAAAACTGTTTCCGTCATTTCATCAGAAGCGAAAGCTTATGTCCTAAAATTTGATATAAAATGCCTATCGAAAAACAATTCTACAACCCTTATCACACGAGTAGTGACTCAGAATCACCACTGAAAATTGCTGCACCATTATTTACAATATAGTTTACATTATTGAATGTTTGTTATCTAATCGATTACTACACATTTAAGTATTGTTTGAGGTACTATTTCAATTTAGTATACATAACATGAAAAAAAATCATATACAATGGAATTATTCTAGGTCGAAAGGAATGCTTAATTTTCGAGTTAAAATAGCTCCGACCAAGGGTAAACTGGTCAGAAATGAGCAAAAGACTACAAGAGGTTTAAGTTAGATGAGACACACTTTGAAGCAAGTAGTAGAGCACAGAAATTGATCGGGCGACCGAAATGGGATTACATACTTGTTGGAACTATTCGTGCGAGCGGAATAAGGACTCGGCTTCTCACGTTGTCCAAGGACAGTTTAGCGGCCGTCAAGTTCATTTATCCCCGTACTGTTATCGCCGTGGTGTATACATACTCGTATACCTCACGAGCGGTAGTACACAAGGCGACGAAGTTTCTGCGGCTCCGAGCTCGAGCCGCGGTTACGCGAAGTAGTTGGCAGTCGAACTCGGCCGGCTTTAAGGTAGCCGGCAGGTTACACCGCGCGAAATAAACCCGAGACGTCAGCGCTCTGAAGCGGCCATTACAGGATCACGTTAATTACACCAGCACTTAACGCGCCGCCATGGAAATTAACGGGGGCTTTCCGTGATACGTTCTTTTCGTCGGGGAGACGTTCTTGTTTGCGCGAAAGCATCGATCCTGTTCGCTCGGAATTTCCGCGTTTTTGTTCGTTTTCTTGCCTCGAACGGCAAGCAGCAGCAGCAGCAGCAGCAGCAGTGGTAGCAACGACTAATGCAGTTCTACGTTTCCCGAACGAGAACTAACTGTTGATCCCAGGATGATATTCGTACAGCGCGTAGACGTTCTCAACGATACGCGTTCTGTTTTATACTGTTGCTCGTTCGATATTCAACGATGCTTCCTCGGCGAGCATTTACGACGAACAAAACGGAATTATGTATCTTTCAGAACATTTTATAACGCGACCGGTGCGCGTTTACGATCGTCCACCTTGTTTCGCAATCTTTCACCCGCTGTACGCTTCTTCGCGAAGCGGATTCGACGAAGTTGCACCTCTAAACTGTCTTAAAAGAGGGTGCGCGGATGGACGAAGGAAAGATCAGTTTACGAGGGAAGTTAGCACACGCCCCTTCTCTCATCCCGGGGAAGAAGCGCAGATTTTACGATCGTCCGAGTGTGTATTAATTAAACGGTAATCGAGTTGCTAAACTGTAACTAAGTTGCCGGTGCTTCGTGCACGTTGGGCGTGAAAAAAAGATTTCATGACACGAGCTGCCACGGAATAAGTAATATGCTTACTAACTTCCGAAAATTATCAGCGGCCATATTTTCGCGCTTTAATCTGTTAACTTGGCGATATTTTAATTTTAAACAAGATTTACGCGAATACGCCAGGTGGGTGCTACGGCACTTAAATGAGAAAGTACTTGGGAGGAAAATAAAACGTTTTTAAAAGCTGATGAAAAATATATATCACCCACATTCATTCGAACTATAGTGAATTTTAAGTTGCGAATACAAGTGAATTATATGTTGAATACTAGCTAAACCCGCGACTTTGTCCACGCGCAATATCAAATCCTGGTTAATTATTAATGTAATTAAATTTCTGATTGTCAATGGGGCCTCAGATTTTTCCTAAAACTCCAAAAAGTTCAAGACAAACGCATACTTTTTGTGTTATAACTCCTGAACTATGCAACCTACAGAATCGACTTAGTGGCCATTTGAAAGAACTCGGTGAGTTGAATTCAATGACTACCTCAAATAGAATGTAGGTACTACCAGTCAATAGTTATAAGCAAAAACGTGCCCAAAAGAGGGAGAAAAAGTCGTCTTTGGTCACTAATAACGTTACAGCTTTTGATCGAATGGACTTTTTCGAATGCGGTTTACTATAAAACCTTCTCGACGTACCACTGCGTCCAATGGATCAAACCCCAGCTTTCTATGTTTTGCCGTTCTCAATTGATGTCGTCACAAGCAGACAGACAGACACACAAACACGATTTTATTATATATAGAGATAGAGATAGAGATTTAAGCAACTGGAATAACGATTATTCCGTTCTAAATAGGTTAATAGAATGTGTCCCATGTTGTGCTAGACAAGTAGAATAGGATGTAATAAATCAAACTTGCAGTTCGCGTTTATACATAACCAATCTAATAGAACAGGGTCAAATAAACCAGAATCATACTTATCTGATCAAAATATTGTCCATTATGAAATATTATCCATTATAAAATAATGGTTTTACAAGCGACTTAAGTCTACATTTAACCAATCTAGTAAAATAGTGTTGTATAAAATAGAATGATACTATAACTTCATTATATCTACGAGAGAACAATTTCTGCGATAATAAGTTGACCAAGTCTGTCAATGATCAGACAAGATTTGTCTTGACTCACTCATAGTTTCTTAAACTTAAGTGAAAACTAACTTTTCTTGTACCCTCAATTATTTGTACGTTAAATGTGAAAGTGGATTTTCTGTCCTACGTTGTACTAACAAGTAGAATAATCCGTAACAAATCAAACAAGTGGTGTATAAGTAGAACAAGTCTATGAATTATTAAGCAAACGGGATTCAATCTTGGAAACACTATTGGTCAGAAAATATTTATATTTTTTAATAAATATGATTTCGGAAGAATTATGAAATATTCCTGCGCGACTTTCCCGTTCGTGTTCAAAGTTGCTATGGTTTACGGCTGGAGCTTTTCAAACAGTTTCAAAGTCGCGTGGTCCGCATTCACCGTCGAATTGAAAGCCACGGTTTGATTACTGGACTGAAAAATTTGTCGGCCGGTGTCGTCGTTGTCGCGTGTCCATCATTGAATGGACCGGTGTCCACGTGAATGCGTGTCCACGCAGCTGTACGTCACGCATCGATGTAGTAAACGTCACGCACTCTTCGTGCACCGCCGCGGTGGATACGCGGGGTTTTAATCAACCGCCACGTGCAACAGGGACACACCGTTCGCCGGATAGAGATGATTTTGATCAGACCTGCCGTAATGAAGAGCGCCGGGCGTCTTGATCACACTAATTGGAATGCGCGGCCAGCCTCACGTGGAATTTCATCGGGATAATTAACGCGCGAACGCAAAAACTTCGACGATAAATAGGACTATAATCGGGTGCGGGAGTTTTCATTGGTCCGGAGCGTTATGGTCGATTGACATCAAACGGATCGGCACAGTCAAGGCAGATCTCGAAAGACAGAACCGTGAATAAATTAAAATTAATTAAGCCGACCAACGTTCAAAAGTGTAACGTAATATTCGCTAATTAACTCCCAACGCGTGACCTGTCGATTAGTACCCAGAGGTTTTTAAAACTCTGACTCATAGTCTTCATTCATAGTCGATGATTTATTAATTTTATCGCGTATCCTTTGACACAAAAACAGTCACTGTGAATACTATTAACCCTTTGTACTCGCAGTAAATTAAACTCGAAAATCAAACGTTTCTTCTGATCTAGAATATTTCCATTCTCTATGATTTTTTAAATTTGGTAGATACGAAATTGATATAATACAATACTTACATGTTTAGTAATTGGTTAGATACCGACATATCTAATAATGTAAACAATATTTTAAATAATAATACAGCAATTTTTAGTGAAGCCTCAGAGGCGTTAGTTGGGTGATAAGGGTTAATATTATGCAGGGTGAGGCACCCAGGACTCCCATAAAAAATATCTTGTTGTTTTTAGTAATACGAAAAAATCTTTCAGGAAGGTTAAAAGGGAACTAGGAATATAACTAGGAACGGAATCCTAAAAAAATTTCTCCGTCACAATAATTTACCCTCCCCCTACTGAACCAAACATTTTTTCGTATTACTAAAAACAGTATTACTGACCCTGCATGGGCGTCACAAGTGATAAAACATTTTTTTGTGACATTGGAATAATCACTAGAGATACTATTATCATAAAACGTATTTGCTTTTTTGCATTCTTTGCTATGAAAGTAAGAGAACGATGCCCTTCTGGAAATACGAGGATCAAAGGAGCCTGGTTTTAATAACGTTTCCGGCCGGTTTCCTTGTCCGAAGATAATCTGTTCGTGTCCGACATGTCTACAAGAATCCTCTTTTCTTCGCTGAACAGTTTCTATCGATGAATCCGCAACGTAAGCACTTCTCGAGCGCTCTTCCCTCAGTCGGAAAGAAGCAACTAAGTAAATAGGACCGTAATAAATCCGATTGTTCCTATCGTCCGAGGCACAATGACCAAGTCAGTTCAGATTTAATGCGGGTGACTCGAGAGGACGATGTCGATGCCCGAGCCTGCGGTACGCTCCTTAAAAATATCCTATTATTTACAGTTTCTACTTTACCTCGAAGCTATCGCAGCGGAAAGCGACGTAATGCGATTACCATTGGGACTAATTCGATTAGCGTTGGGGTTCGAAAGGAAACTCGGAGAGAACGAAAGGAAGCCGAGGCATCGAATCTGCATCTTGTAAGATGAATTCGAATTACTCTAGACTGATCGGTTAGTCTGAATCATTGACATACAGTGAAAGGAAGTAAATCAACAATAATTGATTTTATTTCATTAAATTTAGGATAAGAAGTTTTTAAACACGTATTGGAGTGTTTAAGGGGTATATTTTGCAAATTCCCTCTCGTTTACCGGTAGCCAATTTCATCGCACATACTAGTACTATTACCAGCCAGTACCTTCCCAAAGAGAGAACTGAAATAAGCGGGTCAATTAATTACATCTAATTTGCACGAGACCAATGAAACAAAATCAATTTGGAAGAGACTCTAACGAGATCCAATTCCTTTTAAGCGTCGAGCCAGGATCTAATTTCTCGAGCTCGATGTAGGAATGATACTTCTTGCCTGTTGAAGAGGATAAGAATTCGAAATCCAGCTCAATCGTCGAAGTTTCGTTGTAAGAAACGGGACTCAAAAAAATCTTTCACTCACCGCCACACCGGCGGGTCTGACAGCGTTCCCATCGTTAAACACGATTACGCGAGTGGGTAAGACGGAGGTCGGAGGCGAAAAAGGAAAAACCAGAGGAAGACGGATGGACGAAGATCGCGGCACGATTATCCGTAAGGGATAAGGGTGACCGCGACGTGAACTGATCCTCGTCGGCGCAGTGGGAAGAAGGAACGGAGCTAGATCCCGTGCCATGGATCTCTGTAACGTATCGTGGCGGCATCGAGCGATTTAGAGAGAGAAACGAGCGCACCGGTTAAAAATGTTTCCACCGCGAAGCAGTTCGTTTCCGGAGCTCGTTCCGCGAGTGGTGTGCGAGAGTATATTCGTGGAAAAGGCCAAGCAGCAGCACCGTGAGCTACTCCAGCGGATCCGGCAGCGAGCAGGGCAGAGCATTTTTACGGTTCCCTGGAATTTCTTGGACGTTGCCTAATTCTTGCCGCCTCGGCAATTGGCGAACGCTCCTCGGAACTCGGTGACCGATGTTGCGCTTTGGAAAACGTTTAGGGGCTGAGATAATTAAAGCAGGTATTCTCCGCAATCAGACTGTACTAAATTCTCCGTCAGAGTTCGAGGAAATCTTGTTTTTATTTATAATATGAGTTAGTACTACGTTTTGACCTTGGAATTGTACTGGAGTACGAGATAAAAATGGAAAACGTCTTTAGTACTTAGGTAATATTTAGTTAGGTCAGACAAGTAGAAAATGCCAATGGACAGACTAGTAGAATGATGGACTATGATGTTAATTCGAGTGGTCATGCTAGTGGTAAAACCCTGTTTGTGGTCAGGCAAGTTTGAAGTACCACACATGTTCAAACCAAGAGAAAATACAGTCAGTGGTCAGACCGGCTGAAAGATTGTACGTGACGAGATAGATAGAGTAAATGCCATAAATGATCAAACACGTGGAATAACGATCCCTTTTATGGGAAGTAGAATGGGATTAGTTTATGTAGAGACATGTGTGTGTATTGGATTTTACAATGTTCCCCTCGACATAAACATGAATGTCGGGCGTATCTTAAGAGTAAAGATGTTTGATTCAGATGCAGTGAAATTATTTTTGTTACGGTCGAAAGGGTGAATGAATTTTTGGTCGTTAATTTTGTCGAAGGTAGAATGAGCTTTCGTGAAGAACCAGTAGCGAAACTACGCCGCTGGGGATAGATATATGTAGAGCTGCAGGGGGATTTGGCGTCTCTATTCGAAGCGTAAAATCGTCCAGCGGTGCATTTTTATGCCGACCCTGTAATTTCTCGTCCTTCTACCGACACTTTCCTCCCACTTTCTTATTGTTGTACTTGGTGCGGCCCGATGTTTCTCTAACGTTGCCTCGAGTTACCGGTAACCATCGTTCCGGTCGCTGCTTTATGAGAGGTATAAGGCGTTCCCGGTTATATGGTGGACGTTTCACCATTCGGCCGAGTTTATTTGTCCCTTTTAGAACCGAACGCAACAAATACCACCGCGGTTGCCAAAGTAATTTCCCATTTTATCGGACGGCGAACCAGATCGTCTTTCAAATTTCGATCGGGGGCGACTAAAAAATGTAATATGATACTCCACCTTTTTTATTGCCGTGACGCACAGTGGGCCAGAACGAAGAATTAGCTGTTCACGCCAATTGTAGCATTATTTCAATACTTAAAAACCACATTGTTATAATATTATTGAACAAAAAATATATAACGATGAATAAATAATTAAGGTGACTTCGATTTTTTTAATTCAAAATTGTATAATTATTACTTTCAAATATTCTATACTGAGATTTGTAGAAGATGAGTACTGATTATTTTTGGTAGGAAATATTTTTTTGTTACACTGTTGTTTTAAGAAAATGTTTTATTGTACACTGAATGTTTTATTATTGTTTTCGGATATACGAAACATAATACATTCGTTAAAAATCGGTAAGAGGACTTTGAGCTTTTAGCTCGTGAATAGCTAGCACGTCGATCTGGTTCACTGGGCGATGCGACGTGACGTATTGAAATCATTCTAAGTCAAAGTCGAATTGAGAAAAATAAGCAAAAAGTAAAAATGTCTGTCAGATAGACGATTTCGCGGATTTCCTGACGAAAGCGCCCCGTATCTTTCTGTTGAACAGATTTCTACGAATTTCAAGTGTGAAATACGCTTTAAAAGGTCAGCCCTTAGGACAGCTGCCGACACAATTCGCCAGGCGACCCTTTAAGAATGACATTTCCCTTCGTAACAGGGTCACACGGACATTAATATGCCACGGAATGTTATCCAACCGACGCGCCAAGAGCGACGCCTCGCCGCAATTACATTCCCATGAAAGACGCAAACGCTTGTTAATGTTAATGGGACGAAACCTTGACGCTTTCGTCGACAATTTCTTGGCTATTCTGCCGCCTTGGAAACTTTATACTCTGTTTCGCACACAATTATGCCCCGTAAAACGCGTTACGAGCGTCTCCTCGACGTCAATTAATTCGTTATGTTGTACTCGTAAAAGCCGCCATAATTAATAAGCTATCCGTACAATCCCCAAAACGACCTCCGTGAACACGGGTTTAATGGGAAACATGAAACAAGCTCTCTTATCGATCTTTTCACGAAAACATACGCCAACGCGAGCAGAACAACTCAAAACCCCCTAATGCAGAAATGCTTGTCATTCAACGTGAGCTTAAATTATTAACGTTTCTCGTGTTGTTCCATTTTTTACCTTCGCTAAAACAATTCGATAACTATGTTTCATTCGACGATATCGTTTCAGTTTACCATTGTGTTAATTTGAGAGTAGAGAACAAAATTAAATTAGTAGACGAAACTTAACTAATCATTTTATGAAACGTAATGGAACCAGACACGTTTATTTCGCCGAGCATGTTTTGCGTACACAGAAAAGAGTGTACGTTCAGCATACATTTATTACAAAATATAACTTTAAAGGATGTGCGGATTTCCAGCTCCACTTTTAACTTTATATTTTACCTTCTCGCAAAGCACATACACGATACTCGAATTAATCTGAAAGCTAATACTGTCAACTGTGAGTCTACATTTGCCGTACATCTTGCATGTGAACATTTTTAAAAAATTACAAAGTCACGGTGGCGGTGGTATCGTTTGTCGCCGCTGTCGATGGTTTGAAGGGACCCATTGGATTTCCTGGACTGTCAAAATAAACACGGTGTTGAAGAGCCACTCTATTTCCTTTGAAAGGTCTCGTTGGCCCACATCGTGGCTTCGATGACATCATTATCGCGGGAAAATGGATCGCGCTTTCACTGTTCGTTGCTAAATTGCGCGAGCGTTTTTGCGAGCGTCGTGACGTCCCACGCCGCGTGCGCGCGAATCTCTCTCGGCGACGGAGCAGGAGTTACTCGACGAGGGGGTGAAAAAAAACCGAGGAGAGAGAGAGAGGTTAGATAGAACAAGCAATAGAGAGGGGGGAGAGAAAGAAAGAGGGGAGAGGAAAAAAGGGACGCTTCACTCTTTTGGCGCGCGGAATCTCGCGCAACTCGAAAATGAATGGCACTTCAATCCTTGGGGGCAGGACGAGGGGTCAGGGGCGGGAAATCTCCGCCGCCTGTGCCTGGGCTCCATTGTAAAATGATACAAAGAAGAAGGACAAAGCGAAAGAACGGAGCAGAGATTCTGCCGTGTCGAAACGGACAGAGAAGGAAAAGTGGAAAGACAGGTCGGATAGTAATAGTGTGCCGGTGAGAGGGAAGAACACGGCCAGAGCAAGAAAGAGCGGAGAGAGAAACAGAGAATAGGGAGAGAGCAAGAGTGTCGCGTGTCTGTTCAAACACGCTCGTCCCCTCTCGCCTCGTCTTTTCGTACTCTTTGCGTGGCGCGCGAGTACGAGGGACCAAGTCGAGGAGAGCACTCCAGCTTCATTGCATAATACATACACGGGACACCGAGTTATACTGGGATTGTGTGCGTCCCAAGCGTTCCCTCTACACGCTGACATGTCGAGAAGGATCGCTACACCGACCGGGAACGAGACCTACGGTGTTTGGCAGCGGTAGTTTCGCGGGATCCGGCCGATGCGATGCGATGCGATGATTCGTTGGAAATTCAGTTGGCGTTCGTGGTTCGATGAACCGGCGAATTGATTTCGTTCGCGGTTACATCCGAAGCTGAATATGCTGGCATATTGGCGGGGATGACGACTCGTTCCAGTGAACCTTCCCTTTCTCTTGAAACCGTAACGAAGGGAATTATGTCTGTCCATTTTTGTGACGGGAAACGATGCGGATTTGCTATTCTCGACAAACAAATCTCGCAGAAACTTGTAACTATTTCTGACTGGAACAGTGACATATTCCTGCAACTGAGCAAGTATAATAAAACACGATTTAAAAATTACACGGTCAAGTAAGTAGTATAGGATGGTTTTTTTAAATAAGACAGATGGTGTAGAAATACCTATGTATATTCAGTTAAGAAGTATACAAACCTCATTGATCAAACAAGTGATTCATAACTCTTGGTCAGGTAAGTGGTATAGGACGGGCTTTATTCAGACAACCAGTAGAAGGACGTCTATGATCAGATAAATAGTACAGAATGGAAACTATGTAAAATCAAACGAGCCACGAAAGTGTTGCTCGGGGACAGTGATTACCATTTGCAAATGTCTGGCAAGACAGCCAGAAGAATATTAGTACGTGATCAGAGAGAAGCGGATTAACAATTGCAACTGAACCAAGAAAAATGCGTACATATATCGAGTAAAAATAATCGATGCAAGTTTGAGGATTTGTAAATTATTTGTACCGTGTACATGAATTAGTGAGGACGCGTAAAAACGTTGTAGAATACTGAAGTCTCAGAAAAAGTGAATCCAGGGGAAGGTAAATGAGAGAGATGCAAATATTTCGCCTTCATTGGTATCGTACATCGACGGTTTGGTCGATTCGTTCTGCTGGCAAACTCGATTCTTCAGGACGTAGTTCCAGCGGCCCGGTAATTTGATTATGTCCCATTCGCCGGAAGTGAAGCCCGGGCGACTTCCTTTCGTCGCCGCTCATTCCTAATTCAGTTCTCTTTTTCGCCTTTTCCATCTTCGTTCGGTGTATCGATCGGTCATCTTGTTTCGGTCACCACCACCTTAGGGAAATGTTCTTCCCGCGACGTTCATCGTCGGTGCTTTCGCGTTATAATCCACCGGCGATCTATTTCGCGGGCCATCGATGCGACGCGTCTTTGCGAGTATTTCCCCATGTTTTCCACGCTAAATCGGTTACTTCTGTGAATGAAAATTTAAGCGAGGTTGCGGAAGGAGGGAAAAAACCGTTTGCCTAGACCGGACAATAGGCGGCAGGGAAAAAAGAAACGCGCGGGTGGACATTGTTCTCCTAATGACTCGGTTTTTGTGGTTCGTACCGCGGCCGACGTTGTCCCGCGGTTGTCTCATCTTTCTGTTTTGCGCCAGCGGGATTTTTCTCCCGCATTCTTTTGGCCTCCGAACAGGAAAATGTTGTTGCACAAACAGCGCCGGGTATCAGATGAATTTACAAGCGAATCTAATACGGGCGCCGCGACTCCGTGTAAACTGAAACGTTAAAAATAGGAATCCGATTCCAGTTAGTGAATTTGCGATGCACTCCGTTACTGGATAAAAATTCCTCTTTTATTTTAAGGTTTGAACTTTTCTTTTATTCATTTATATTTTTTGTTTAAAACAGACTGGAGTGCACACGAGTCTTTCGCCATTTCCCGTTACACCTCTTTCTATTATTTTTGCATTTTGTGCATAGATGCAGATCTGTATAGATGTAGATCTGCATACCGTTTTAACCATATATGAATTTCTTACATATCTAATTTATTTCATCGTTTTCTATTTATGAACAGATTCTGCAATAGTTTACTTTGAACAGAGCAGGGAAGTATATAGGATGATGATACACTACTATTTATTCTTATTTGCATATAGACGCATTTTCGTTGTGTCTGAATTTTTTTGAGACCACTTTTCTTATACTACTTCTTTCACATGCATTTTTCTAATTCTAATCACGTACAAGCTTCTAATCTACGGTAGATTCAGTCTCGAAAAACATGTTTTAACATTTCCAGAAATTGTTTACACCGTAACATGTTCGGGAGAGAATATCTTCAGTTTTCCACACGCTATACAAGGTGAGGCATCAAGACTCCCACCGAAAATATTACTGAAACAAACATTTTTTCGTCCTACTAAAAACAACGGAGATATTTTCACTGGAGTCTTAGATGCCTCACCCTGTATAGTCGCATAAGGTAGTATGGGACAAATCTTGGTAAGGCAAACAGTAAGGTTCTACCTGTTGAAGTAAATATACTTGTTCATGTACTTAAAGAGTACACAGTAAAATCGATTCATCTCCTAAGGCACACAGCTGCGTAAAATCCCATCCTGTAAGGGATGATAAAAATCGCTCACCCGTGTCATGAACCTTCATCTTGACACGAAATGTCGCCTCAGCTCCGCCTCGACACAAACAGCCGAAATGCAAATCTACGGAGTGAATCGTTTTAAAACAGCGCGGCGAATGGAGTCACCGGAGATTGCGAAGGATTAAAAACCGAAGCGGAAAGGGAGCAGAGTAGGGGATTGGATCCGTGGTAAGACGATTCTCGTCGGTCCCGTTCTCATCGTCGTTTATCCGCTTTTTAAAGCCGAGGCCAGCGTTGATATCCGATTCGTGTATCATTGGGGAGGGATTCGAAAATCAGCCATTAGGATTACGGCACAACCAGGGAGCGTGTCCGATTCTTGGAAGTCCAAGAAACATCCGGCCTGCTTGCTACCGCTGTACCGAGCCGCGCCGGTCCCTTAAGCTTCGCCCGGCTCCGGAAGCCACGGCAAGACATTCGAGCCACGAAGCGATGTACGGGTAAACACGGATTACAATGGCCGTTAGCTTATCCCACCCTTGTGTGCAATAGAAAAGTAGGAAGAAAACCTTAAGGGTACCTCGTTCCCTTCGTTCACTCGGCGAACTTTAATGGCTCCCTGGTCTGAAACTTCTTAATGCGTCTATTTTGCGAAGAACTCTGGCCACCGGAGAGCGACGAAGTCCTATATCGGGCCATCGAGGGTATTGCTCGATCGAATCATTGTGGCCGCCACAATCACCGTTGGGAACAACTTTTCGATCGATACCCGAGCTTGATTCGTTCCCTGACTAAAACAAGTCAATCTTGCTCTTGATGTTTATCGTCTACGGAATGTCCTTAACGCGTGATTTATAAAATTTTACGGTCGCAACAGAAAGTTGTAGTAAGCGAGCCCGAAAGAAGGAACAGGAAGACACGAAGGAAACCACACAGTAATAAAAGGACCTGTTTAACTCGCTTTGTAATACAGTTCTTCAAAAGGTGTCCAAGAACGAACCACAGATTATGCAGTGACTAGTTTCATTATCAACCATGGTTCGAGAGCAACTGTGAGATCAATTACTTTTAAACTTAGCAGGAAGTAGAAGAATCTTGACAAGGACTATAGGTCCACCTACATGTCAGACAATACAAGTCACGAGAAAAGGATCGCCTGCACTTTAAGATCGCACATAAAAAATGTAAAGGTACAAGAACATGGAGAAGTAGAATTGCTTTTTGCCATGAAAGCTGGACGAGTCCTGAAGCATGCTAATCACAGTTCCCTCATTATCCCTGGTACAATTGGCGAAAGTAGTCGATTCTGTGTTCGACCGAGCTGTCTGGCGTGCAGCATCGATTGCTCTCGAGGCGCACAACAGGGAGGCTGGTCACGCTCTCGCGGGCCACGTGATCGAAGAAAATCCTGCGTGACTGGGCGAGAGGATTTAACGACCCCCGTTTATATCGCGCCACCGTTAGCCCCGGCTCGGGGCACACAATCCAATTTTTCCGTTCCCCCGACCTCGTCATTCCCCTTACCACCAAGGGCCGCGGTAATGCGTTCCGTCGCCCTTTTCATCCCCGCCTCTTGCCACCTTGATCCTCCGCCGGAGGCAATTATCTATGCAAAGAGGCGAAAAAGTAACGACCGACTAGACGCATCGACGCGACCCAGACCAGCACCTGGAACGCGTGTCGGAACGACGCCGTTTTCCCCGGAGCCGATCGACGGTTTAAGCTCGTTGTCTTCCGTCCACCCTCCTCCCTCCTCCCTCCTTTCGTTCCCCTCCTCATTCTCGCTCTTTACACCATCGAGCGGCTCGAAAAAAAGAAACGAGAAAAATATCGACCGACCCCGGACACCCCGTCCGCGATAAGCTTTCACGTTAATGCTGGTAATCCAGGACTTCTTGGAGGGATCCGGTCTTCGCCGAGTTTTAAAGGGATTTCGTTCGGAAATGAATTATTCCGCCAACTTCGGCCGATGCGAACCAAACCCTTTTTCTTCTATTTTCGGTTCTGCAAAGGCTCGACAAGGCTGCCGGTTTTTAGCCGAGCCGCCGGGACGTATGGGCATGCGCGTGCGGCCACTGTGATGGTAATGCTGGGTTTATATCAAGAGATTTGGAATTTTGTTAATCCGTTGCAGTCCCGAAGGCTGTGCTTTAAATTTGAAAGCTTTGCGTTTCGGTTACGTGATGCCTTTCACGGTAGAATGGCCTTTCAGCAAATATTTTCAGAAGTGTATAAAAGCAGAGCGGCATCAGATTGTAAATATTCCGAATTATTTCCGTTGTTGACGTTAAACTATTCCGTTTTCCAAGTGAATCGGGATCGTCTTTCGACAAACAATTAGACCTTCGTTCAATTCAAATGACTGCGGATTCCGGATCGCACGGGCTTACTCTGATTCGATTGGCGTAGGAGATTACTGTAAGAGACGTTTATGTAATTCACGGTCTCGTGTTCGTTCCTTAAAGGAACAAGATTGTACCTGGAGCTTCTCTGGAACGAGGTGGAATTAAACCAATGGAATGTTCGGTGGCGTTCTACAGCCATACCCGTGAATGGAACGATCGTTGAAGACGATGTAATTTCTTGATTAGAAACCAAAAGGAGTCTATTGCTTATCGAGTTACTCCTGCAACATATCAGGGAACCCTCCCAACTTTTATTCGAATTTATTCTGAAGTTTGCGACTGTCGTTTGTCTAGTGTCAAAGAAATTTTGAGAAAACTTTTTGACAAGAGTAAATAAAAGCCACTTTAATGTAACATATGTAAAAGTAAGTCGAAAGCTATGCTTTCTATAAAAGCCTAGTTGATGCACGTACTACAAGAAAATACCAGATTGAACCAATATCGTAAAAGTTTATCAGACTTAGATAAGAATATCAGACAAAGCAGTACAAGTCAGTACATGAACCTATACCAGGATCTACTACTGGTTAATCAAAGAAGGAGAACAGAGACTATTCGAGTAAATACGATTCTCGCCGAGCAAGGTATGGTTTATGGGAGTGCAGGTGTAAAATCGGCTAAACGGAAGACATGCTGAAAAATTGAACTGCATACAATGGTCTAGTGCCTGTGTCTTATCCGTCCGATGGGTCAACTGTACGTTACAGTACTGAACACCAAACGCCACAACGAGAAACTCGTTTTCCGCGCATCAAGCAACGCCGAGTGCAGCAAACAGAACAGGGTCAGCCAATAAACAGGTCCATCCACTGTACACGCGGCTTCCACTGACGGGGCAACATTAATTAATTGCGGTCAGTCAGCGGAAACGACGTCGCGGTCCTATCACCCAGTAAATTACTCGACAGCTTTGACCCTTCGCCGAGGGGCCGGCCGATGCCTTGAAGTAATTGAAATTTAAGACGCGAAACGAGCGCATCGACGACCACTCTGCCCAAATCCCGTCGTCGCCTCGACCCGATTCGATCCAATTAGGCGTCGCCTCGAGGGATCGGGTGTCTACTCACTACCTCCCTCCCTTCCTCTCTCCTTCTCCCTCTCTCTCTCTCTGCCTATCTTCTTCAGACACTATCTAGACGTAGGGCCCCGACCAGATTCGATTCCGTTTCCGCGTTTCTTTCGAACTGCCTGAGCGCTCCTCTCTCCTCGTCCTCCGTGTTTCACCCTCTTCCGTCATCCCCTTAAGGAACGAACAAACAGGGACCACGGTGACGTGAACTACTTTCGAAGAAATTCCAATTCCGTGGTCGACTGAATGTCAGGATCGAGAGGTTTTCAGGGAGAAACGAGTATCGGATGTTCGTTCGGCTTTATGGATTCCCGGGGATCTATTATTTAACTTGCGTGTGGCGAGTGTTACAGTAGGCCTCGATGAGACCTCTTTATGCTTTGTTATTTAACTGGCGAAATGAACCCTTCAGGGTCTGTATTACGAAACGTGAAATTTGGTGAAAATTTTCACGTCTTGAAAAATACTCACTTGAGACGTGTTTAGCGTGTGACCGACTCGAAGTTCAATTTCGGTCTCGCTGCGTTCGATTATAAATGATTCTATTGTTGAGAGGCCTTTCCGTATATCTTTGATGAGTCTAAGACTCGGGTACGGCTAGAAAGTGTCAGTTGACACTCTTGAGAAAGTCGACCTGGGCGTACCGTCGTCAGTGGTATTTGACGCAGCGTGTGCCTAAACATAGCGCCAAGGGTCCGTGTCCTTACGATTAATTTATGAGCTCCAAAGAGTGAGAGGAACTAAATGTTCATATCTCTTTCTTTCAATATTTGGTGGAGGAAATATTCCACTCTACGAGATTTCCTTATTCGTTGAGTACTGACAAGACCCAACACTCGCTTTTTGAGCAATTTTTGAGAAACTGTTCCATAACGGACAGATTAAAAATCGATTGGACAGGAGGTTGGTGTGATATCGGTTGCAGAAATTTTCGGAAGTGTCAGGATCGACTTCGGACTGGTCACATTATGCATACGCGGATTATTCGTTCTGCGTATTAGGCGTGAGACCGGGGCAACTGATGTGCACGTCGGTCGCGGCGGGGCTTCGAAATTAACGGACAGTGAGCGTAATTATTTCAATGGTCGCGTCGGCGGCCGGTCGGCTCGCTGTTCGACCTACATACCGGCAAAGCAACCGAGCCACCAGCTACCAATCGCGTTGAATTAGCGATCCGGCCTACTTAACAGAACGGCACGCCGAGCTGGTGAACAGCCGGTTTGCGACTGTTCGCGATACAGCCACGTTCGACGTCGGGAATTCGACCTATATCGATTAACGCCGGTGAAAGGATTACAACATTCGAACACGATGGCTCTGCTGGTAAATGAATCCTCGATTTCTATGCGATTGTTCACCTCCGTTCTCCCTGCTTCCTCCTCTGGGAGCAGAAACCGTCTGCGCGATCGCTAATTCAAAGGATATGAAAATCTCAAGGGAATTAAATAAAAATTTCAATAAACCAGCCTTTTATCTTGTTTTTAAACCGGGAACGGCGAGAGCAGATTGCAGACTTTTTCCGACGGCGTAATACGCGTCGAAGTACGGATTAGCACAAGAATTAACTATGTTTTACGTTATTTGCGACCCGTGCCTTCTTAATTGGCTAATTAAACGCCCCACAGAATTGTAACTTCTATAAAATAGTTTTCAGCAAGCATTACCTGAACTATTATGCGACTTTCAATGGAGTATAATCAGTTGACTACATGAATAGTTGAAATTAATCTAATAAGTCTAATAAGCGATTTATTGTACAGCGAAACGAAAATGCTGTTAATCTTGGTTTGTTCGACCGTGGAATTTCGTGCGCTAGTGAACATTTTTGCACAGTTATCGAACACCGAATAGTAAATTAGCAATTTTTTTCAACTCTTGTTCATGCATGAACGATAGCTTATAATATTTCTTAAATACTTCATACCAGGATGCACGTATAACGTATATAAAAACTAAAAATATTACAAAAAGAAATATAAATAACATATTAACAAAAATTAACATAGTATGAACAGCAGAGTGTATCCATACTTCATTTGCATAAGTAAAGGTATACGCAAAAGAAAGAAATAATAATATTACAATACGCCAATATGTACAAGCTAAAAAATATCATAAAACGGAACCCAATACAAAAATAAATAAATAAAAATACAGACAAAATAATCTAGAGTTGTCTATCGACGTCTAAACCGTAGAAAGTCGCATGACGCTACACTGGCGTCAGTGGCCATTTGGGAGAAAAATAAACGGCATAAGTGCGTTATCGGAACTGCTGATAAAACTGTCGGTGCAGATAACGTTTCATTTCTGGCCTTAATTAAAACTCGTGGAAGTATCTGCGGCGCCGTGAGACGGTTCGCACCTGTCGACATTTAAATAACTGTTCCGTAACCGCGAAGATAAAAAATCGGGATCGTGCCGTTCATCAGAGAAAACCACTTTACCGTACACATGCGCTGATAAGAAGCTCGCCATGGATACTTCCGCGTTGGAGAGATTCGAACAGAGAAGGAAAACGCATTGAAAGTGACACTGACACGCGTGGACGAAGTGTGTTGCGAGAGGGACCGTTGAAAGGAGAAGGCAGAAACATAGTAAAAAGCATAGAGGAACGCGTTCTTTATGGTTCCTTTGCTACCGCTCATCAGGCTCACTCCTTTCAACCGATATCAGGTATTTCCTGATTCAAATTTTTCACGCGATGCCGTTCCCTCTAACGACTTCGATCTGGGTCAGCTTTTATTAAAGCTTCTGGTTTCCCCCCACTTCGTGATCATCCTCCTTTTTTCGAATCGTTACTACGCCACCGTACGTTTTGATTTCGGAGATTACACCTGTTGGCCGACTGCCGCATTAGCGCTCTGTTCAGCGAGCATCGTTGCTATTCAAAAGTATAAAAATTAAGTTTCGACGTTATTCCTGTCGTTCAGCAACGATCAAGCAAAACATTCCTAAAACACTTTAGTTTTTCAAATACTTTACTATCGAAATAGTTCTTCTATAAAAGTTACCTGAAAGCTAGTTCAAACAAAAATAAATAAAGAAGCTGTTACTTAAGTGTACAGATAAATTACCGTGATGGAAATTGTCAATATCTTCTCGTTCCATTTATTACGAATATCACAGACTTATAAATAAAATGGATTTTTTGATCATCCTTCTGTGTATATTCGATGTAATGTTTGGTCTGCAGCAACCGGATTAGTTACAGTAACACATGCGAGAGTGGCTAATAGAGAAAGGAACGTGCAATTCTGGACTCCAGAGTAAGGTTGGAATGTCATGAATGTGATTTCGAAGTTTTGGAAGTGAGCTGGGAGATGGAGGGTAGCTTAAAACTACAGTAATGGTTGGTTACCTGTTGGGAATTTTCGCTTTTGAGATTCTTCGAACGAGAAACACCGTACAAAAACAGTAAATATCAGGTTGAAACATCACTCGGAATTAGTTTTAAGTGTTGGGTCAACATGAAAGTACAGTGATGCTTCACTACGAATTTACAGTTCTTTGAATAATGCAACTTTCGTAAGGTAGTTACACATACAAGTGCGTAAACTTTGTTCCATCAATCTACTTATTTCAAGCAACTAGGTACTGCTACTTACAATACATTCTCTGGATTCTGTTATCTTCAATGTCACAATGAATATCACACGCCAAAAGTAATTTTTGAAGGAGTACTAGATTTATGAAAAAATTCGGGATTGTGATTAGTTTTTCGTTTTTGATTGAGAATCGATTGACACGTTTCATACTCGACGATCTACGTTGTAGAACGAGGTCATTAGGGATACAGAGCAAGCATTGCCGCTCTCGACGAGCAGGATCATCTTCATAGAACAGCAAAGCCACATTGTGGGCCAAGTGGGCTGGAGGCATTCGGTTGTCCACACTCAAAGGCAATGGAGACCTGAATATGGCAGGCCAGGTACTCGTACCCCGAAATCCATTGATGGAACGCCCGCAAACAGACAGCATACAACAAGCAATAATCTATACTGGTCGCTTCGACATGGTCAGAAATGACACTTGCCATCGGCCCCATACATTTGACAATTGACATGTCGAATCACTTTTAGCAGCTGCGGAACACTGTGTAAACCATACCCCAATCAATAGATTTTAGAAACTTATTGCACTGTTATTTAATCCATTATACTTTTCAATAAATATCGAGCAAAACATATTTTCCAGTTTAGGCTCTTGTTTTACCACCTCCTAACAATTTTCAACGAAAAAAAGTATGCTGAAACTTTTTTTTCTAATCCTTCGATGCAGGAATACGAAAAGGCGATCACGGTGCACTTTCGATCGTAGGGAACAGGTCATAGCGTTGCTATTCACCAATTCTGCGGGAGCATTGTGCTAATGGTGCATCCCCGCTGCACCGGGCCGCATCGGTCCGATGCGTCTCGGCGGACAGTATGCACTGGGCTCCCGGGTCATCCGTCGACCTACTCCTTCGGCACAGCTGTCACTTGAGGGACCAGGGTCGCACCGGTATGATATCGTAATATTCTCGAAATTATTAATTCGCTCGCGGCACTAGGATCCAGGTCGTCGCACGTTCCGCCATCGCTGAGGCCGCCTTCGCAGCAACCCTTCGTCCCGGTGCATTTCGTGGTAGCACAAGCGGACAAGCCCCGCGAGAGCCGCGGCGCAATTAACGGATGAATACCAGCGAGATAACAACCTCAACTTTTTTAATAATAACGCCAGTTTTTAGCGTTGCCGGTCCGCGCCGAAAGAAATCGCCCCCCTCGCACGCGCTGTCAGTCCGCCGTTTTTCCCTCGAGTTTGATTCCTCTGCGATTACGGGGAGGATAGAACTGTGTACCTCTTTTTCCGTAGCCGGCCTCTTCCTTCTTCCTTTTTTTGCTATTTTCGCGAACGTGCGAGTCGCTCCCCCGGTTTTTTTTCGTTTCCCTTTGTTGGTCGGCGACCATTGTCTCCTGCTCTCGCGGAAACTCGTTGAGGACGGCTTCCGAACGGCCACCATGATGGAACTTCGTTGAGGACTACCGCGATACATCAGCCATTGTCTCAGACTTATAATCGCGATGGAATTCGAGTAGCGAACGATTGTGAAATGCCCGCCGATCGGGGATGCAGTTGCACTTCGATTTTGTAATTGTTTAGTTACCCGACGAGTTCTCGGCGCATTTAGCTCCAACGCGCAGCCTCTTGTTTGCTAGAAGTTCGTAACGAACGTGTATGGGGTGCCATGGGTTTTTCGTATGGAATATGACCTCCGCTTTTTTTTCGAATTTGTTTGTCACTTTTGTTCAAGCATTGTACTTGTTTTCGTACACTGTGTTTGTTTTCCGGATGAAATATTCGTGTTTTATGTACTGGGTTCCTGTGAATTCACGACGCCGTCTGTGTTTGTGATTCCAACTGGAACGACTAGAATTTGTTAATAATTTTAACGGACGCATGTGTTAGGTGGAATTCTTGTCTGCGATTCTTTGAACTTGTTTTCAGATTTTACATTATCGTTTTTCTGTTTGTACATTGTTAAGAGATTGCATGCGAGTCCATTCGATCTAAAAATATCTAGTGTAGCATATAGTCTGACCATATACAATTTATACTATTTACGATCGATAATTTTATTTATTACGATCGTAATAAGAAACGAAAATGATTCACAATATTGTTTTATCTTTCTCAAAATCCTCAATCTTCACTCTGCTGAAAGTTCAGAATTTAAATCAACGCAGTACAACAAACAAACCCCGCTAAAATCTAAACTCTTCGGTGAATATCGACAAACCAATCGACTCAGGCGGCTCAAAGCACGCGTGATCAAACTTGCCAGAGGTCTGCGAAATCGCTGTGGAAAACGGAGGAAGCATCACCGTGACGCGGCCGCTGCGCCGGAATTAAATTGCAAAATAGTTTCGTGGTAAATAACGAGCAGAAAGTTTATCCGGAGTAGGTGGCGGGCGGAAAGGCGTCTTCTTCGTTTGTTGGGAGCCGCCGGTATATAATGTACAAGGTACATAGGATGAAGTCGGTGCTTGTCTCCGTCGCGAGCCGTCGCAACGGAATCCTGAGAGGGCCGAATCGAATCTAATTACCGATGTGTAGATATTTACTTCGTGCGCCCGCGACCGCAAGCGCCCGACGTCGAGGTAGAAGGAGGAGCAGGCGTCGGCGACGAGCTCGTTAAAAATTTAATTTTCCACGAGGTCGGGTTGGGCCAAAGCCTTTCCTTCTCTGCCAAAGGTCATCCAAGACGTGTACCGGCCGGATGGAATTTATTTAACGCCGGTGCCGATTTGCGACCCTTCCATCGATCGAAAACTTCTTCCACATTTTCTTCTTTTGCTCTTTTCTATCCTCATACACGTTCTTGCAAACTCGAGTTACCAGTAAATTTTTACTTTTTAATTGGTCCGTCCTACTCGCCACTTATGCAGTATTATGTTTACTCGAGTTTTTAGAAATTTAGATGACTAATATGTTCCAGTTTCTGAAATTGGGTGCTTTAAATGTGGAAGATACGCTGGTTAGGGTGACTTTTTTAAAATTGCAAATTACTTTGCAGGAAATTGTATAAATTTTTTTGTTAAAAGTAGTATACATTTTTTGGCTCCACTTTATGAAGGGACAAGGTTTTATAAAGAGATCTGCGTTTCGAAAAATCCTCTAAAATTAACCATTAAATAAACATGAGCTAATCCGTGGGACTATGATTGTCCTTTTATCCGATCAAGTTAAAACTTTTCATAGATTTTTTTAATTATTTGGAACAACCCTGGGGATGCCGTAAAAGAAATTAAAAAGTTGAAAATAAGAGTCACCCTAATGCTGGTGTTGTATAAAATGATCAATCAACAGAAAGATAAATCAACAGAAAGGAGGATAAGATCACAAGTAGCTCATGTTAGGGAGAGTAATATTGCTCCATTACGAGACTTTTTAGCGTTGTTAAGGTATACGTTTAATACATTGCTCACTGAAGCCTCGGTTCCATTTTATTTCCCGAGTTTCCGCGCAGCGAGCACGCGTGCAAACTTTTAGCAAACAACGTTCAGTGCCGCTTCTCAGATCGACATTATCGTGGGCCGGAAGTTAGGGGTTAAACTCGTACCTAAGAATGTAATATTGCATTTTTCGATCGCAGTTTCTCCCTGTTCATATAGTTCCGCGAACTTTCGAACTGCTGACTTCGATCGCTTTTTCGAAACTTTTCTCTCGGTAACGTTGACCTCTCTCGATCCCCTACTATTTTAGGTAATCTTATAATTTTCCTCTGAAGGGTGGAATAGTGCTGACGATCTGAGCAGGGGTCGGTTGCGCTCACGAGTCTTCTAACTTTTTGGAGATTGCCGGTCCTCCCCAGCAATCCTGTTTTACGATACGTCAAATTTCAAAATCGCGTACATTCCGCTTTTTATTGGTTAGGTAGTTGGACGAGTAATCAGTGTGTTCAAAAAATTAAACAGAAAAATATTCATTATTAGTCAAACTGTCTACAGATAAATTATAAACAATTTAATTCAGTATTTGGCGAATTTTTATTCTATCAGAGTGAGACATTTTATGTCCTGTTGATATATTAATCCTCATTTCATTGCAGTCGTTGGTTTATACCATTTTTATTGGAAAGAGGATTTAACTTGTTACTCAACGATGATAAAAACGTATTGATCAATGCATTTTCATATTTCCTCAAGGTCCGTCACAAACGATTACGACTTCCACAAGTTCGTTCTCGAGCAAAATTGTATTGTGCCCACTCAAATCATATATCCCGTCAGCTTTTTCTTGTATCACTTGAAACAGAAAAAAGTCAGGAAGTAACACATAATAAAAGGAAAACGACAAGAAAGAACAATGTAACAAAAGAAAGCGAAAGAAAGCAACGAAGTCGGCTTGTAGGAAAGTTTCAAGACAAGAATAATAAACGTTCTTCTGAAAGTGCAACACTTAAATTAATCGTAACAAAAGCTTCCAGCGATCGCCAACGAAGAAGCAGGAATTGACACATTGGCAGTTGAAGCATCGTATCGTTCGTCACTGGGATGGTTTTGGAGCATCGTTCCTCGACGGCTGCCGTTAATTTCATTAGGTGGTAACCAGGGGGTAACGAGTGCTTATAAGTAACGAGACGCCATCGAGCTTCGCGGGCAGCAAGCCGGATTTACATTCCCGGCCTGTTACGATTTCATTTGCATTCGGTCGCGCTCCTATTACCGATTTCGTAACGACCGAAAAACGAGGAGCACGATACCGGTGTCCTTTTTCCCCCCAGCCCCGACCACCGCCTCTTCATCGAGCCAGACCGTAATCACAATTATCCGGGCACCGTCGCGCCCGTAGAACCGGAAAAATCGAAGGGTTTACCCTCGTCTTTACTCGTTACCCTCCCCCTGCTAAGCACAGGGTTGGATTAGTCTGCTAGAAACCCCGAGAGAGCTTGAAGAACGGTACTGTGATGTTTTATCTTGCTCTTGATAAATATTGGACGTGGCTTTATCATTATTTTATGTCTACCTTAGTTTGTTCGATGGAGCATTGCGAGTGTCTGATCGTTTGCTGACTTGTGTTACTTGCTGAATTATTTATGTCTTTGCTATTAACGGAGGTTTGCGTTGTGTTAGATAGGTTAGACATATTGAGGAAATTTGGTTGAGTTTGCTGTGTCTGATCAGTGCGGTATTATACTACTTAACTATTTAGGCAGATTAATGCTGGGCTCAATACCTGTGCTACGTTTGAAATAAGCCGAATAATTTTCTTTTTAATTGTAATCTCTGAAGAAAATTACTCTTTGGAAGATTATATTATAGTTGATTGAAATAATTGATGAATTGTTACTTCTATTGAACGGTTCTTCGAGAAATTCTGAATAAATTGTCCTTTTCGAATTTCTTCTCTACGACTACTTGCACTGAAAAGAATAGGAGCTTATTTATAGAGTCATTGATGCAGAATTATTTGTATTAGGTAAACGTTCAGGATACCACGCTGATTTCCCGAATACTTACACTTGCATTTACATTGCGAGTAAGTAATTCCTGTCTGACAGCATGTAATTTTGTATCACTCGAGAACCAATTTCCAGAGACAAACAGACATCCGTTTCCACTTGTCCAAGCAAATGCAGGTTCATACTACTTGCGTCTTGCCTAAGTGCTTCTGTCTGACGATATATAATTTTGTATCGCCGGAGAACCTATTTCTACGGACAAATAGACTTACTCTGCTATTGTAACTATCTCTGTACGATCTTCTACAATTATTGTCAGTAGAACTCTACACTGAATGCAGATGTCTTCATCTACCTTCAGCATATTTGTAGCTTTCGAACCATTCTTCACTCTCCGTTGAAAAGTTCTTATCATTTAAGTTGAATTCTATTCCTCATTCTTTATGGAAATTAAAGATTCACGTGCTTCTCGGTTAAAAAATTTATCTTTCTTTCTGTAAACGATTGTATATGTAAGTTGATGGCAGGGAAACGATTGTTGTGTCAATTCCAATTATCTTCCTCTGTGTCGCTATAATAGTCCACAATAGGAAGTTCAACCTGGTGCAACGATGAAAATAGAAGCTTTCAAGCAAGCTAGAACAATTATCCGAATTGCAGTGTGCAACAGAACACCAAAAGGATCTTTTGCGTCAACTATGTCTGAGCATCATCAGCCAACTAGAACAAGAAAAAAGCTTTTCGTACGAGAACGCAGTCGCGGCTCTATCGTGCATTGCCCGATAGCTCCTAGGCAGTCGTAAATTCCGTATCGATCTTCGTTAAGTTGAAGTTTGCATAGAAAAGTTGCGGGACTTGGTTCCATTCTCCTTAATGCCCGATGATTTTGTACACGGGCAGGGGGTAACTGTTAGCCGGAGGATGGAGTCCCTGGCGGGCCAGCTCGCCGATGGATCGCTTTCGAATCAATTACATCAAGATTTCCCAGAGCCTCGGCGCAAACAAGGCGCCGCCATGAAAACTTGAAAAGTATTTCACCTCGTGGAACTCGACCGCCAAGGCGGGTAATGAAGTACCGCCGAACCCCGCGGGAGTCAACAAAGTTTCATTAAAACGGAAGCAGCTCAACCTGCTACCGTCCCTCATAAATGAGTATCTTCATGTATGTAACTTAAATCGATTCCCGTCGAGTCGCCGCGACTCCACACTCGGCGAAGTTTAATTCCCTTCGCCCTCCAATTATACCGGATGCACCGCTACTTTTGTTGAACTTCGCGTAATCCGGCATGCGAGGCGACACTTTCACAATTTCCAATTCGAAAAATGCGCTGCACTCACTATTTTACTAATTCACAAGTTCGTAGAATGATGCAGGATACCAATACAAACGATCGATGAAGAAAGAATCTGGGCAAGACGAAACAGTAATTGGAGGTCTGAATTCATTAGCAATGTTTATTCCATGCATTAGAATCTTCCACAGGAATGAATTTTTCCACGAAACCCGGTTTCCTCGTTTACAGAAATGATTAAACAAGAAACGAAGAAGACGAAAGACTGTGAGACCCTTTTCGGAAAGGATTTTTCTGCGTTTTCATTTCCGAGGAGACTTAAGCCTCATCCTGGCAATTTTCCGTCGAAAATGAGACGTTTGAATTATATCTCTCGTACATTTTCGTCCCCGAACCAGGTCTTGTTCATTGTTCGACGGGTTTGCACACGGATTTATTGGCGACGCATAATTACTTGGTTGAAACGCGTGTTGCAACGCATTGAAAAACGCGTTAATTCAAAAGGATCCGTGTCCTCGGTAATAGATTTAATTTCAACGCCACACGTTCGTCCGGATAATAATGTTCCCAACGATAATCAGAGGATAATGAATCGCCATTATACACGGCTCCGGAAATTGAAAAGATATCTTACGAATCTCGGCTTTTCCAACTAAAACGAAATTAGTTGGTTTCTGTTAAAAATAATTCTGTTACAATCGAAATTCAAGAATGCTCGTTAGCAGTCGCTCTCAACGTCATTCAAATCTCAAATTAATTTCGTGCTTGTTTATTGTGTAGAAGAGAAAAATGGCTCCTATTCGTTCAAATTTTTGTCATATTTCACTTTTACAAAGGACTTCTATAAACATTTCTTCGCGTCAACAGGAAAATGTTGAACAAAATAATCATGTACGAAGCTGAATGCGCTTAATTGTGTCTCAAGTGATATAATTATTAGAAAAATCTTTATAATAATAGTATTCCCTACGTTTCCAGAAATTCTAGAAAAATCATGCATATAAAGATAAGAGGAATCCATACCTTCAAAGAGAATTCCAGGGTTCGTTCACAAAGCAGAGGACATTTTATGAGAACAGAGGGACCGACGTGATACTGTAACGTAGATACCATGGCATAATACCGAAACTTTCGGACACCGACGACGGTTTCATTCTGCCGTATTCTATTCTTTCAGAACGGATCGAGAAACCGGCGATTATCCTACGGACAAACGTTTGTCGTCGTTGACGCGACGTCTGGTTACGAAAGTTCACGGAACCTGCACGGTCCCTTGTCGAGAGAGAGGATCTTGCAGACGTAATTGACGCGTGTTATGGTGACGTCCCTATAACGGCGGCGAGAGCATGCTCGTGCGAGCGCAAAATCGAATCGTTTCCAGGGGACTGCTTCACAGTTTATTGCTGGATCCCGCATATCGACGTTGCATTCTGGGGATCTGTCTACTCGGAAATAATCTGCCCGTCTGCTAATCCTTCGGCCTATTGTTGGTCCAGCTAGTATGACCTTTCCTCAAAATTCATGAACACAAACTCTCAAAAACCAATTTAGCCGAGCTCCTTTGTCTGAACGCTGCAATCTTCTGAATGACTATTTTATCGAAAATTTATTGTGGCTCATCAATCAGTACTCTGAATTCTTGTGCGTCTGTCGTAGAGATCTTCCAAAAATGATACATTGTTTCACATAAAATTATTACAACATCGGCTATTGCGCAGCAATTAAACAGCTACACATTTCCATTAAGAGTACTGGAATATTAATTTTTTAAACCATATCATATAAATGGTTTGTCGGAGTGCTTTTTAATTGGGAACACCTTGTATAAGCCCACCTAAATTCGCAATTTCAATTTCCGGGAGACAGAATCACGATCGATCGGATTTATCATAATTACCGTGAAATTATGCTCCCGTACTCAGCACCGATCGTCCGGTGAACGCCCAGACGAATTCCAGAATCTGAATGAACGAGCGAGCCGAGCATAATCGTCGCGTGCTATTCCATAAAGTTGCACGCGGAGCTGCGATTGATTGATTCGGAAATGTTGTGGCTGATACGGATGACAGCTGGATGATAAGCCTGTTAGTGGGCGACACAGCGGTGATAATAGCGTATTATTTTTTCCTGCTGTGAGTACTTAGTTATTTGACACCGCTAAATAGATAGACGACGTCAATTTTCTAAAGTATGCAGTGAGCTCGAGTGCTCGTTGGTCCAGGTGAATTTGAGATTGCCCCTCGGGGCAGATGAGATTAGAGGAACAGTGACCTTCTAGCGAGTTCAGCTTTCAACATCACAGAAGATAGGTTTTCGTATTGATATATCGAGCTTAGTGCTCCATAGGGCAATCTGTGCTCACGTTTGCTCTAGGGAGACACTTCTAGACAAACAAGTTGTGTGGAGTTACGTGAGTGGGCGTGGTTTGGTTGCTCTCAATTTTAGTGGAGCAGGGGTAATGCCTTATGGAGTAATTTATGACCACGTGTACTCTAAAATGATGCCTTAGGAGCAAATAGAAGACCCAGAAGCAGATAAAAGACTGTAGCGTGCTATCTATGTAAAGTGCTCTAAGTGGGCGTGGTTCAGTTACTCCAAGATTGTAATAGAGCCTGTCATGGCGTGAGCGGTTCGCGTGTCGGGTTGCCGAACGAATCTGACCGATTGACTCTGCAGAGGCGCTGATCTTAACTGTTCGAGTGCCAAACAAAATCTGTCTGCCAGTCTTGGGTCATCGAGGGTCTTGCCTCGTATTTTCCCCACTTCGCAGAGTCACTCCATCCACGTGCACGCATTGCAAAGGAGCCGATTTCGACTGTCGCAGCCGATCAAACGTTTCGGCTGCACGTAAGAGAAACCGATCCTGACTGTCGCGATCGATCAAACGTCTCGGCCGCGCTACAATATAAAATGCACGTGCGACCATTTGGCAGCCGACTCCGCAAACGCTCTTAATCTACGACAAGCCAATATAGTACCTCCCAAGACAATCTGTGGCCACGTTTGCTCCAGAACGCCATTTCAAGTCGATTATACTACAAATAATGTGGAAAATTTTTCACGCTACTCGCTCTGCATAAAATATTTTATGTGGGCGTGGCTTATTTTCTCCGAGCTTTGGATAGAGCCAAAGGCAGAGCCCTTACCTACTCCAGGGAATCGAACGATCGAGGATTCAGTGATGCGACGTTTCCGCGAACAAAAATTGAAAAATCGCAAAGAGAGGGATACATTTTCTTTTTTGTAAATTGCTGAACGTCGCGCTTTGATGTACGCGGATAGCAGTAGACGCGAGCGTGGGTGGAAGAAGAGCTTTTCATCCGTCACGCAGCAAAACTCTATTTAGTTGAGCTCGTGTGGCTCGCACGCATTCACCGAGACACGTATCCCCGGTTTTCTATATTTCGAGACATTTAAGCGATGAAAAAAATTCCTGTTTATACGGCTCTGTCAGCGAACAATGGTCCACCGAGGTGTCTCGCATTCGTGTTCTCTGTACATGGAATCGGTGAATAGGGGATGGTAGACATTAGTGGGATTACAGAATACCGGGGGAAGTTGAATGGAATTTCATTGGCCAGAACGTAAATTCGATTTGAACGATTCGCTGTTTATCCGCGGGGCTTGTTTGTCGTGAGAGAAATTACTTTTCAAGAGATCTTTGAGACGCTACGCGGAAGATGTAATGAAGGCGGAAGTTAAAAGAAATGTAATGAGTATTACGAATGAAACGATTGTGCCGAGTTTTTTGTTTGGCTGTCCACCGGGAATTGCAGTGGTATGGAAGATGAATGGAAAGAGACGTTCATTGCTAATAAAAGTTAATACGTTTTATTAGGAAAGGTTGCAGTGGGATTTACAGTTGAAACGATTGGGTATTTCGATCAACTGTTCCTTCCGACTGCAGTGATGGAAGAAATGAATCAGGAATGTTTGATTGCTAGAAAGAGTTTTCTTTTCAAGTATTTTATTAATGTGGAAGGCGAAAGAGTGTAAAACAACTCACGCGTGTCAAAGAGTACGTTTAAAAGTTATGTTTGCCTCTGTATTCGAGTTATATGTTCAAACTTTCAATCTCAATTGAAAACGCGTCGATACACAGTGGTCCGAGCGGCCGATTCTAGCGGCATCATACAAGGAAAAGTGTACTCAAAAGATATTCCATGTCAAAGGGAAACAACTTCGACAACTTTCATTAGTCCAGAATTATTTATTTAATAAATGACGAACTGTAATTCTTTTATGCGTGTTTAAGGTAAAAGAATGCTTTTCATTAAAAAAATTTTTTTCAAAAATCTTAAATAGGTTCGGCAGAGTTCACAGAAGAGAATTAATACTTTTTTGATTGAGAATCTATTAATAATTTGTATTAAATTTCATTAATATCGACAATTTCGGGAGTGCTAAACATCAAGAAAGAAATGTGGAATCATTAAATATCGATATGAGACAACCGACTAAATGAACTGCTAGGTCGGCCACACGGCCCACTGTGTGATAGGGTGAAAATTGCGAATGTGATGGGGTGGGAGAAAGAGGGGTTGATCAAGGCATAAAAAAGATTAGAAAGTCGCAGGGGGAAAGTTTCCGAGATGAGGCGAAGGGCCGGTCGCGGGGGTGGTTTCGTATTTAGTTGAAAAGCCAACGGGCGAGTATCCGTGGGATAAAGTTCGCGGGAAAACCGGAAAAACCGGATCGCAGGGTGGTCGCGGAGAAACGCGAGGGCGCGGGAAGAATACGTGAATCGCGATGCAGTTAAAAACTTCGGATGTCGCTTTCGCCGAGGGTAAACTGCTTTCACGTCGCTCTCCCCGTTTAATTAATCTTTCCGCGCGAAACTTCCGGCCGCGGCGGTCGCAAAAAGTCCACCGCGTTTCTTCGCTGTCGTGGAAGCAGTGGGAAAACTGGGTCCTACCAATTCTCGATGTCCCCGACGTTGCTTCCCAATGGTGGTGACAAATAATCTGCAAATTTTGTCCGTCTAAAAATGTGACTGGCTCAGAATATGTGCGAGACATCTTTGAATATTGAACGAAGCTTCCAGCGTCTCTATTCTTACGGAAAGTGCCTCGCGTGACACGTAGACACTGAAAACAAAGCGTCAGGAATTTTTTTAGAAAAACTTATTCCACGTCTCATGAAGTGGGACAAGACTTTAAATGCATACTAGATGCAAGAATGATTGGAAAAGCGATTTGCAGGGAAGAATGGGCACTCAACAACTTGATATAATTTAATCTGGAATGCAAAAATAAAGAGAAGTACCATTTTATAATTGGAAAAATATAAACGTATGCAGCGTCATTGAGAATGCAAGATGACGATGCAATGTTAACGGAACATACGTCCGTCCGCGGAACGAGCGCTTCTGCGTTAAATTCGAGATTAAATTCCGTTTTTTAAAAGAATTAATAATGGACATCAACGTTGTTCTAATTTCTTACGAAATTAAAATCTCCCATTTAATTCAGAGGAACGTGTATCTCGTTTTAAAACTGCACAACGAAACACGGCTGCGAACGATAAACGACCGTGCAAGTGAATTATAAACGGTAGCGCTATTTTTACACCTTTTTATTTTTCTAAATAAAGCACAATCTCGAAGCGGGTAACGAAAGAAAATACGACGCGATAAGCACTGCTTCCGCAGTGAATTTTAATTTCGCCTTTTATCCCGCTCCTACCTCGTGTTCTCTTCCTCTTTCTCGCTCTCGAGTTAATTTTGATCAGCCTTAGTCAGGATTTTTTTTCGCGGCGCAATCTTTTTGACAATAATTACTTCGCGATTCGCAACTAAACGTTCATTTGACCGTGAAGTTGAAAATGATCGTGGGTTTTTAAGTTAAATTCGAAGTGTTGCAGAAATTGTATTTTTCAGTGTTGTGTTTTTACTGTTTCCTTGTTTAAGATGTGAGGACAGCAAAAATAACGAAGCCACAGAAAACACAATAAGATAGGAACTAACAAGCGACATTATCCACTGCAAAACGTCGAAATTAATGAAATTTATACAAGATTTGGTTTGTTGGAAAATGGTTGACACGCGTATTCTTTTTAACTACTGACGTTCATGTTAAGGGGATGAAAACATCCTTCAAATTTGAGGGTGAACATTCTATTTTTCAGGGTCTAGGACGATTTTTTTAAAATTTGTGTTTTCGATCGTGGAATGTAGTCGTATGAAAAGATTTCAGAAAGAATGATTTATTTAATCAATATTTAAAAGATTGATATTATATATTTAATAATTAACGTTAAGTGACAAAACCAAAGAAACTCGAAGAAAAAGTTTCTCCTATTTTAGTGCATAGTCAAATCCTGGTACCAAATATTTTTTGATAAACCATATCGTGTATAAATTTCATAAAAATCGGCAAGTTACACTTGGGTAGTGTCCCTTAGAGTGCAGTCAAAATTGTGTTAATGGTACGATTGTACGAATCGACGATGGACAAGACGACTGCATTGCAACGATACGGTTTGCCGTGGACGAGGATATCTCCGCTGTTGTGTAACAAACGGATTGAAATGGTAACCGGACACTATTCCCATAAACGCATCAACGTCACTAAAAGAGGATCCTAGTTGTCGAAACTTCGACGCCGATACAATGGCCGATCACGGTCCACCTGTTTACTGATTCACTTCTTCAACACCGAATTCAGTGTGCACTGAATAATAAATTTCATAAACAATGTCATCGCGCACTGGACAAGATAAACAGCTCGGGAGCGTATTATGATGATTGCCGTAGACGGCTGCGCCGAAACGCACAATGAAACTCAATATTTAAACTCGGCTCTCCCAAAGTCCGCCTTTTTCATCCATCTTCTATCCGGAATTGTTTTTGTTGATTCGATTGAGAATGCATATTTGAAACGAAGTTGAAAAGAAAAGGTTTATGCATTGTTAAAATCAAAAAGTAAATTGAAAGTGAAAATTGTCTATCACTGGAAAGATACAAGAGCTAAAATTGTAAATTTTCCAGGAAGAAAAAATTAGAAGTATCTTACATATTGTAGGTACAATAAATTGGTAATGAAATAATGTTCCAGTCTTTTTCTCTTATCTCAATTTACTCAGCAACGTATCTTCATGGAAAAGCTTCTGAAAATTAACAATTTTATTTCGATAAAAAAGAATTATAAACATCGTTACGTCCTCGATTTTTAATGAAAATTTAACAAGCTCCACTTCATCGAACCGAAACTGGCTTAATTACGTCCCGACTTTCGACCACGAGGCAACGAATGCAATTTTTCCGAAGCCATGGTCCCTCAGAAAATAGAATTTCTGCATTTCAAGACGAGTTGCTCGTAATGCGAAATATTTTATTGTTCCTTGTAAATCTACGAGAAAAAGGAATGGAAGGGACGGTCGTGATTCGTCGAAGCGCATTACAGCTGTATGTTCGTCGACAGGCTCCTTTCGTATCATCCTTATCGGCGAAGCGCGGTCGATTCCTGAATATTTCCGCGCCGCCGTGCGAAGATGACGAGCAGACAGATTTCCAGGTGTTCGCAAGCTTGTTCCGGCGAATGAAGCGAACGTCACCGGCCGACTATTGCTTTTCGTCGGCCGTGAAAACACGGTCTTGTTCCCCGGAGACTTTTCCCCATCTTTTACTCTTCTTCTTCATCTTTCTCCGTTGCTAGCAGGGATCGAAGATTTTCCATCTGTCTGGAAGAGATCGTCGCAGTCTATACGCGCCTCCCTCGTCCCTCGATTCCTCAGGAAAATTCGGTTTCGGCAGGTTCTATTGATATTGCGCGAAATATACTCTGTCTGATCCAGCAATTGTTCTATGTATATGTATACACGAGGCGAAATCAAATTCGTGTAATATCGTGCAGCAAAGGAGTCTCGTGTTTCTAAATCGTGACTCTGATAATTGTTATATTGATTTTTTGCGAGTTACACACCCATTTTTGTTACAAGTTTCACAAAATATGCAGTCTTTTATACAAGACGTTATAAATAGGTCACTTGAATAACTCGCTTGTCGGTGTTATCGTTCATAGTGACCCATGAACGAATCTTAAATGATTTTTCGACATCTTAAAAGAGTTGTTGATTTTACAGACAAAGAGAACGTAGCACGAAGAACATTGTTTTACGTTCAAAAAATATTTAATATGGTAACATAGTACTAAACATAAAATGAGTGCTAGTAGACTATTTCTTCCGAATTGAAATAAAAATTGCACTCTTCTGCCATGACTATTCAAAGTGTCTGTATCAGTACAATAAATGTGAATTTCCTTTTTTCGTGTATTGATCGAACTCGGGGGAATTTTGTCTGGTCTTTTTTCCTCTGTATTTCTGGACCACCGTGCCATTTGATGGAAACACACAGGTGAAGCCCGGTCTTGTTTCACTTTATACGAAAATCGAAGAGCGAGTCTCACTCGGCGAATGTACGGCTTTCCCCGGATCTAATATTCACTAAGGACGAAAGAAATGGCTGGCTCGATTCCGGAACGACTTTATTCGACACGCTCGGTCGCGATCTCTTGAAATATTGCGGGTCCTTATTCGTTTATTGATGTCTCGAGAATGTACTGCGGAAAGTTTCGACCGTGGTCACGAAATTTTTTGCGAGTCGATCAGCAATACAAATTTAGAAGTACCATTCAAAATTTTTCTTGTTAGTCAAAGTTTGTCATATCATTAAAAACAACGGAGACACTTACTATTCAAATAGTAGGTGACTTTACCGTGTGCATTGTTTTATAGTAACAACAAAATTGTATGTATTCAGACTTCGTACAATTTTTCTAATAATACACGGTCGAATAAAACAGTTTAATCAAACATTTTCAAGACCGGAATTTTCACCTACTATCAACCCTTCATATTTCTTTATTAATTTCAACTGAATATTTTAATTACATTAAAACGAAGTTGTAAATTTTGGTTTGATATCGCAAGCCAGAACCAACTGATATTGTGAGATACTGTTTAGAATCTCTAAAAGAAAGAAGAATTACTACCTATTTACTTGCTAAAAATTTCAATGGGAAATTGACAGTACGAGCGCGGCGAATACGAAACGAATGAAATTTTCACGGGCTGTAATAAAAAACGTGGAAAGATATTCCATCCGGCATCCGGTAATTTGTATTTGATTCTGCAGGGGCAACGTTTGCACGGTTTTCGATAACGAAATCGATGAGTGGCTCGCGTTTAATCGTTACGAGTTCAACGAGGGAAACTGATCAATGATGACTGAAAGAGAAATATAATCTGTTTGGTCCTGTTTGTCGAAAACGGTAACCTGTTTGCACAGTTGCCGAATAATGTCCTGTTAGTTCTGCTCGACAAACCGTGAGCTCTGCGATTAGTTTCCGCGGCGCTTCAAATTATTCAAGGTATGCGTGTCGCGGTTGTTTCGACCGGAATCAACCGTTAGGAAATAAAACCGCATCCGGACACGTGTCCCATGGAAACAGCAACATTATTCCGCCAAGATAATTAACTGTTCGTGAAAATATGTCGCAGAATTTCTTTTGCAGACGTTTTATTTTTATTTAAAATCGAACACGCGTGTTGCGGCGTGAATTGCAATCGCAAGAAATCAATACGCTTCAAAATCCAATGCAACAATATCGACGTGCTACTCACCGGTTAAAAATTCAATATCACCTCAATCAGTGAGTTCTACACTGACTTGTTTTATTTATCTTAATTTGGTAACGTGTTTTATCGTACTTGTCTAGGTTTATTAACGGATTATAAAGATTTGTTAGTCTTTCCGTTCTTCGTAAGTATACTAAAATTTGGATTAAATTCGTGCTATACAAAAAATGCAATAAACATTAAGGACACTATGTTGTTTTTGTACAACACATTTAAAGTAAATTCGAGATAATTGAATTCAATGAAAATTTTTTTTGTGAAATTTCAGAAAGCGTTTTTACCATTTTTGTAGTCTGAACACTGCATCAATAGTGAAATATTCAAACGGAAAACGCAATAGCTTAATAAATATCTTGGGAGCAAATAGACGACGGTAGTTAGCCGCTTTAATTATCGAGGAATTATGTTCGACCGGGTAATTACGAACGTGGAACGATCACACGTTAATCGTCGATGTTTGCAATGAAATATACTCGGCCGACACTGAAACGCCCGATCTCCAGAGAATTTAAGAACCGATAGTGCTGCATTGTCATTGCATTTCGGCCTGTGTTGCGCTGAAAGATTCGCACGAGCGTAATGTAATCTGAATTCCGGCCACGTCTGCGAAAGTAGACGGGGATAGGCGAGAGGAGGCACAGGCACACGAGGGCAGGGACCACCGGTGAAACTTTGAAATATTTCAACGGGAAAAGTGCAAGTGCTAAACAAGATCCGCAGAGATTCCGGCGGTGCATCAAAAAGTCGGATTCACTTTAAAAAATGCATTTTCTCTGTACACCAGCCCGTGACTTCCCTACGAGCGCACGTCTCGTCCCGTGTCTCCAAATTCGCCGATGCAACGTGTGCAACACTACTACTACTACACGCGAAATGCTCTTCTTTTTATTCAGTTGTATTGCGGCGCAAAGATCAACAAATTGGTTATGTGGGTCTATTCGTGATAGGCAATGCTAAGGGACGTTTTCTCGCGAAACAGCTTTAAATTCCAAAAATTTTTGCATATGGCACACACGTAACGATTAGAGATTGTGGTTTTAAACGTGCATTCTCAAACACATACTTTGGTGCGTGGCATTTTAAGTACACGTATACCCGAGTACTTAAAATGACACTAACTGAAGTACATGTACACGTATGATGATGAAGTACATGTATACACGTAAAATAGAAATCTGAAAAATTTTGAAATCGCTGTTTTGGGCCAAATACACCACTGTGCTGTGGTCAGACGTCAACAGGAAATCGGAAAGAGGGCAATCGTCCGAGGGAAACGGTTCCCAAACTGTCGAACATAGTCAGCGTAACGAGGCCAGCTCGCGATCGTAATTCGTTGATTACAAATTATTAAGTAAACCATGCCGGAAATCCGGACGCGGCATTACCGGGCTGAACAGCAAACAGATGAGTAGGCGGCGACAATTATTGACGATAAATTTGACCCCGGATAGTCGAACGTCGCTCCGTTTGTTATCAGCCCGCGTAGCCGGATAACAGATTTCGCACACCGCCGCGATACACCGGGAGGCTTGCGCAAAACACCGGGCGTGACACCGGGTAATTGTCCTTAACTGTTTATAATACCGGTAATTTTCGACGAGCGTCCTTCGTCGACGCGTCACGGAAGATATCCGAGCTCGACGTCCGGACGAATTGAACGTTTATCGACGTCACTCCAGTGACGATTAAAATATTTTAATTTGGTTCTCCGATGCACGATCCGTATGAATTGGCGCATTCATGGAGTCGCAAGTGAATTGCGGAGTTTTAGCGTTCATTGCGATTTTGGGCTTTTCGCACTTCGTGATGGAAAATTATTGAAGATGCTGACGGAAACACGTTTCCTAAATGTAACACTTTATAAAATCTGTACGATTACAACTTGTACACTTCATAGACTACAAGCCAATAGTATAAAAATTCTTAAACACAAAATTCTAGAAAAACTCCGATTCAAGTTCGAGTTCCTCTGGTCTCTCGCTTCTGAACGAAATTGGCAAAATTGAAGGAAGCCAGATGCACAACGTGTGCTAATATGTTCCACGCGGAACAGGGAAGACTACGTAATAACCACTGAATCCTAGGAACGCTTTGTAGCAATGCTCCACGTCTGAAAGCCGCTTTGAGGCTTCCTTCGACAGGAACAGAAGAACTTTCGCGCTGGGAAAAAAGTCCGGTCCGCGAAAAAATATCGCAATATTGGAAAATTTAGCACGAGGTGGTCGATCGACGTCAGAGTATTCTGAAACCGACGTCTACCCCGATGAATTTGAGGTGTCGAGACGCGGTCGACGAGCGTCTACTATCGAGTTTCGCTTGCGGAAGAATGGAAATTCTCTTTATTCGCATCAAACCCAGTCCGGCGGCCGCGTTCTCGCATAATAAAGCCGGCTTGGGAAACGTTCCGTGACATTCGAGAGTCTCGCGTTTCCACGCGTTATTTGCGCGTTTTCAACGCACAGAACACGTCTCGCTCCCTATCGAGTCTTGTATTCCATAAAGCACTTTTCCACTGTCTATGTTCTCTCTACCATCAGCTTGCCTGTGTACGTGTGTGATCGCAAATGCGTGCGCGGCCTTTTGTAATTTTCGCCGCACAGTAACGCGTTCGAGGTTATTGCATATTCGATGCGTTTCGCAAACCGAAGCTTCTTAACGCCGGTATACTCTAGGTATACTCTAGAACATTTTCTGTTCCTCGAATGCATTAATACAGCAAGAAAATAGTTTACAATCACAATTTTATCGAGTTAGGTAAATTGAGGATGGAAATTCGGGTGATTTTCTATTAGGGAGTTCGTCAGATTCGTTTCTTATGAAATTTGTCTGATTGTGAGTTTAGGAAATTAAGGTTTTATTGGAATTAAATGACTAAAGGCACCTGTATGCAAGGATGATGTACGACGTTTTTTGGGACATGAGATTAACGCAAAGTTTGGCGGCGCCGAAAGGAACGTCGAAGAATCGGCCCAGGTTTTCCCTGAAGACTTTCGCACGTCATGTCTATCGGGGAAATATGAGACAAATTTCATTGAAAGTTAGGGGATGCGTGGATGGAGAAGGGGATCCGGCAGAAGTCGCCGGAATCCCAAGAAAGTATTCCCGGTCCCGCATCCGGGGCCGTGTTTCAATTCGAACCATCCGATGCAGCTCGTTCCTGCGGAACTTTTTCTCGCGGAGGTGTCCCACCCTCTTCCCCCCGTCCGGAAGTTTTGAAATTCAAATACGGCGAAGTTTTGCCGAAGAATAACGTTGTCCCGGTTGTATCGTAGACGGAAACTCCCCCCTCCCCCGGCCAGGGGAGATTCTTGGTATTCTTACGCGACGCGTTCTCCATGCTCTTTCAACGCGACACGTCAGAATTTTTGAACAATAAACAAGTCGCGAATCGTACAACGTGTCTCCATCGTTCGCGTTACGATCTTCGATCGCATTCGATTTTGAATGGAAAATGAATGGGAAAGGCGTACAAGTCTGTAAAATCTTGTCCGTGGAGCATCGTTTGATTGTTCGTTGTTTGTACCTTTTGTTCGTTCGTTTCTGTCTCTAGATTTATACCGAGGGTCCGTGCAGACAGATTCCTTTTATTTCCTCTAAACGATTCAGCTGCGATATGAAGAAGCTTGTATCCAAGAGTAAACATCTTGGCAACGTTTCTTTCTCTTTGGACGAGTAGTATTTGAATTTGTACTGTGTGAAGATTACAGAAAGAAAATTTGCTGCTTGATATCCTTTCGTGCTTTCAGAGGCTTCTGAAACCTGTTTTTTGTGTGCATAAATGTTTGTTAATATGGGTTTTTTTCGATGCAAATCTATTTCAATGGGGACACTTTAAGATTCAGCTGATAACGGAAAAGTACTAATTTGTGCTAGTATACAGTTGTCTGATTCTCCTTTCAAGAAGTACAGGAACTTTGTCTGGCAAATTTTCAGAAATGGCGCCAGAAGAATAAGAAAACACGCTGAAGAAAGTTTAAGAGACTCTGTCTGCAGACTCTTCTGTCCCATGAGAATATAGATGAACATTTTATACGTGCTCGCAACTTTTAAAAATTTATTATAGGACCTAACTAGATGACGTAGGGCTACAAAACTTTCTCCAATGTATTCGTACATGACTCAATATGATCAATAAATATTTAAATATTAAATATTATAACAGACAATAATAACTTGTCTCATATTGGTATTTATTGCACATTGCTTTCCAAATGTTTAGCAATGTCCAAAATGTCGATACTCTGACATTTAATAGAACGTATATTCGAAACATGTATTTAAAAATGAATACGATTTTCGATCGAAAACATTGCTAATTTTCTTGAGTGAACTCTGCCGAACATATTTAATATTTTCATACAACCTCTTTTTCCTAATGAAAAGAATTCGTTTACCTTGAGAATGTTAGTCATTTATTAAATACGTAATTCTTATTGTACTAATGAAAGTTGTCCACCCTTGAACTTCCCATACATAGTGATAAAATTTTAATAAACTGCTACATAGAAACCCGCAGGCATTCTTCCAGAATCTTTATTTCGACAAGTCACGGGAATTTTCGAGTAATAACGGGCGACGTATCGGGTCGAGAGGCTTCACGTCGCAGGTTTTCGTTCCGTCTCGAGGTCTCTCATCGTGGTTTCCCGTCAAGCAGAGAACCGTTTTCCGCCCCCTTTTCGCTGTCTCCTTTTTTCCTCGCGTTCGCCCCTTGACGCAAATTGCCGCGTTTCAAACGCGCCGGTTAATTAGATATTTTCTTTTCCTCGAGCGCGTTTACTCCGGGCCCCGGCGCGGCGCACTGCAATGAGAAAGTTTTCCTGTCCATGTTATTTCCCCCTTTTCGGGAACGGGTTCTCCCTGTGGCCTGTGCACGCGCCGCGCACGACCGCTAACGATTTTAGCCCCTCCATTTCGCGACAATGGAAATTTTCAAAGCGGCCTCAAGCACCGCGTTTGTACTTGACAATTTCCCGGGTTTATTACGGTCGCCGGTGATGTTCGACGTGTCCGGCTCTGTCTCCCGCTTTCGGGACTTCCGACGGCAAACCGCGCGGAAATGCGTTCGTTTTACGCGTCAGTTCGGCCTAGCGATCCGTTGCGCATTTTCCACATCTGTCGAATTTAGAGGATTTGCTGTGCTCTAAACAAAGAAATACGCACCGATTGATCGTATCACCTCTTCCTTTTCGAAGCGGTTCAGAAATAGGCGCGGTCTTCACCGGTTTACCCTACATTACAAATACACGGGGTGATTATGTTGCTTGCTGAATTTGTTTCAGTATCTCCTAAAAGTTGGATCTAAAAGTTTCTAGATTTACCTACAAAGAACTGGACGTGATCATGATAATTGCAGAAAAGTGTTGACAACAAATTTGGTGCAACAAACTTAAAGCTCTCTCGGAACCACGTTATTTCAGCTAAAAACAATTCTGATCGAACCTCTAGTAGCATCATAATCTAAGCTGATCACGCTTCGTGGTCCACCCTGAATATCATTTTTTCATATTAATAACGGATATATTCAATGTTGACAAAATTATTACCACACCTTGTGCAATAGATCATGCTTAAAACCATCCACAACTGTACTCGTACATTATTGACCTACATCACTTAACTCTTAGCACTCGAGTGGCGCTCTTGCGGCCTACTGAAAATTGCTACAGTATTATTTAAAATATTGTTTACATTATTAGATGTGCCAGTATCTAACCAATTACTAAACATTTAAGTATTGTATGAGGTATTATATCAATTTCATATCTATCAAATTTAAAAAATTATAGACAATGGAAATATTCTAGGTCAGAAGAAACGTTTGATTTTCGAGTTAAAATAACTCCGAGTGCAAAGGGTTAATTGCGTTAGACTACCTGAAAAAATCGAAGAAAGTTTAAACTAGACCCTCACGGAATTATAAAGTATGAACATTCACAAGTCGTGTGGTCTCATTTGCTATTAACTTTCTGGAAAATTTCGTCGACAGTGTCTCCGTTGGCGATAAAAGTAGCCATGGGCTATCTGACAGTAACAGACCCGTTGTTTTTCTGTTTATAACCAACGGAAGAGTATCGGGGAGTAGGTGAAGAGTGGGTTGGCGCCGCGCCGCGCCGGTACCCGCCGCGAACGGGTAGAATTTTCGTCGGGTCCGTTAAGTCGGTAAGCGGCTTACGATTTCCGTTCTACGGTTCGCCGGCAGAGAAGCTCTCAAACGCGGAACGAGGCAGGGAGGTGGGAAAACTAGGAAGTTACCGGGCCATAGACCAGCAAATGTTGGACCAGGAGAGGATTTCTGTTGGTTTCTGAGAGGAATTAGGAAAAAGATCGACGTAGTCCCGCGATTTTGGCTACCCCGACGCGTAATTCCACTCTTCGTCGGTTTTCAAACGGGAATTTCATTGTTTATGGCCGCCTAATTCCGCCGATATCGTGCTGGAAAATATTATAAGTCGTTCCACGCGTTCGGAAATTTTCTGTGCGATTATTCTGGAGAAACATAAGACGTAACTTTTGTAAGAAAATATTTTTATAAGAAGAATTGAACATTAAAATATGAACTGATATTGTTGGCTATGTTATGTCGCATTTCACCAATAGTATGAATTCATATTCTATTATGCAGAATATAATAAAACTGTTTGGCCTTCGCTTACTCAGGACCGGCGGTCCATTATTTTCATATACTGTACACGTTGTTCTCGTCATTACATTATGGATATAATTGTATGAATAATATAACAGACCGTTTGATCTGCCAATTTAGTCTCGGGTTCGCTAGTCAATAGGATGCGTAAGTAACAAGTGTATTTGAGACACGCTTGTGACTTTCTTCCTTCCTTTTCGTTACGATTCACGAGACGTCTGAGTGCCTATAAATTGTATCGAATTACCTACTGTGCGTTTCTCTAAGATACCATATTTCGTGTTCGAACGCAGAACTGTCTGATCCTTCTATTACGTATAAACACTCACAAAATGATTATTGTGTATAATTTCGTTCAAACAAGACCAACAAGAATTGGCGTTCTCGCCGTATACAGGGTGTTCGCCATAATCTGTACCAGCGTATTTTCGTAAACGGTAAACGTTAGTTGCAATATGATAGCGTACCTCGACTTTGTTTATTTTTTATATTTTTCTGGATACAATATACCAGATAACAACATACTTGTAAATATAGTATTATGAAATATTACATTTATGTCTCTTATTTCTGCCCATGTACGACTCTGAAGATCATACTATTTCGTTTCAACAAAATGAGGATCACTTTTGATTCTACAAAAATATTAACAATCAAAAAAATTGAGGTACGCTATCACATAAAAATATATACGATACAATGAAAATATGTACAAAATGCAGATATACGAAAAATCATCGACACAATCATTCACGAAAGTGTTTCACACGCGTGTACGCATCATGTAACCTATTCACACGAGCGCGGGCGTTCCGATTCTTGTCCGATGTAATTAATTCCATTCCGCGGTTGCATTCTATTAAACGCAACACGCCTGGAATTATTATTCTAATTAATATACGACCCTCGATGCATACGCTATATTGCCGTACGACTGTTGTTCTATTAAGCGGAAGCGCCTTCAGCACCTTGACCGGGTCGAATTTAAATTTTAAATGGCGCCGCGGGTCCTTGCAAGATGGAGGCCTTTCCGTCGATACCGACGGGAAACCGTACTGGTCCGTAAATTTATCGGTGATGGCCAATTCCAAAGCAAATCGACCATTTTCCGACCGATAAAAGGATTCCCTTTTTTATTAGATTGAAATATTGCGGCCCGTGTGACGTATGAAATCGTCCTTAGGCTGCATCGAATTTTTCTGGGAAATATGGCCACGATTACCCTGTCAAATTTTTAAACAGATTGTTTTTCGGTAATGTGGCAATTTGAATAGCCTTTAATATTCTATTAGTTACCTTCCATTTTTAATTCCATTTGTACTTGTGAAATTTTTAATACACTACTTTCGTCGATTCAATTAAAAAATATGGGGATGGCTAAGCTGTTGTAAGCCTAAGAAAATACATTTTTGTAATTAATATTGCAACTTCAACGAGCTGCTGTAAAATTTTACGAGTTGGCTTTCAGTTTTATCTTTAACTGTAGCAAGCGATTTTTCTATTTTACTTTTAACTTGAGTGTCCGATTTTTCTGACGGGATAACAAATTGCTATTCCTATTTTTTTCAGCGTGGGAGCTGCAGTTTGGAGGTCCACCTGGAAGTCAGATTTGAATGGTCCAAGTATCCTGACGTGAGTATCATCAATCTTATCGTATCCTCACACCGCATACAACATTTCCATAAACACACTTAAAAGATCCAAACAGGAATCTACAAAAATTACCAGTCCATCACGAAAACAAAACAATTCCAAAGAAATATTCTCCACCAATTTTAGCAATTTCATCTAGTTAAAAATAGAAACCGAACTTCGTTAATTATCATTCTTACTTCCGCTGTATCTATTTCCCCGAAATGAGATTCACCTTATTAAAACCAAATAATAATTATTAATTAAATTTTTCCAGCCAGCATAAAGAGCTCTACTTAACAAAATTCAGTTTTAATCATTCGATTTCAACGCGTCATACTAGAGCAACGAAAATTGACCCAGCGTATTTATCGCCGGGAAATTGGAGAGTTGTAAATTATTGTGGTCTCGATTTTCGAGATATGGTACGATCGTGTCATCGGTTAACGGATCTATGTAATGGCCGGCCGGAAATTAGTTGCGTGTTTAAGGTTAATTCGTTACCGATACCGGACGACGCTCATGACGTCGGTGAACGCTTTTAAGTTATTACCAGTCAACAATTCATCAATTACACCCCGTTCGCCATTAAATTACTATGATTTCATAGGTAGACTGTGAGTTGGATATTAACCGCTTGGATGACGATGACTTTTTCACTTGCGATCTTATTATATTAAAAGCATCGCGCATCATTAATATACTTCATCCTTAATTATTATGCTGTGAAATTGATACGATCTTTTCGATCAATTATTTTACTTCTTGTACTACTTGTAATATTATATTAATACTAGGGGGCTACGCCCCCTACTCGCTTCGCTCGCCAACCCCCGCGGCGCCACGCTCTCTCCCTCTCTCCCTCCCTCCGTCTCTCACCGTGTCCCAATTTTCAGTTCCTCTACGGTAGGCAACCCGCTTGTCAATTTTCTGTACCCCTTCGAAAGGCCACCCGCTCGACAATTATAAATACCCCTTCGAAAGGCAACCCGCTCTGCGTTTTAGCGTGACAGAACTATTTTATATAATAGAAAGAAAGATTACAAGAATCAATTTGAACAGTGATGAGAAACGAAAGGATTTAGCAGGATCATCGGACATCGTGTGCAAAACAATGCTTTTAAGTTGAAAGATAATCCACCTAAATTTCAAGTCACTAACCCTTCATTTAAGGGGGCAGACTCGTTCCAGGATTGCAAGGGTGCGCCTTCTCATTTCTTGATCACGCAAAGGTGGGCTTTTTCAGTACTCAAAAGCGCTAGATAAGAGATCAATCTAGGCCACGATCATCCTCAACAGACCTATTTTTACGTTTACGGGACGTAATTCACATTATTCGGCATCATGTAGTCGTCGCAGTCTTATGAAAGCAACTATATATTAGCGACTTAAAATTTGGGGGATTATCTGTCGATCGAGAAGCATTGTCTTACACACGATATCATTAAAAATTGTCGTGGGGGCCGGTGAACTATAGTTATCCTGCGAGATTCTTTGTGAAAATCGATCGATCCCCAGAAAATGATGTTGTCCGGTCGGTTTCCCAAATTGCAGACTGATATTCGGACGTTTCCGAGTATTCTTATTCCGTGCATGGTGGCGTGCGGCATGAATGCGTAAAATCCTTCAGCGGGGTCATAAATTCTCGTCGACAGAATCACTTATCCCCGGGGCCGAAACGGTAAATTACACGGTTCCACTCGCCATGACTGACAATCGTGGCTGACTTTAGAAACGTCCGGCACAACGATGCGCGCGGTTGCACCGTTGCGACGTGGTGCATGTGGCTCGTGCATACACAGTCGATCTTTGTCCGTGTGAAAGGGGAGTCCCACGGTCGTGTATCGTACGGTGTATGGATGTCCAATGGTCAAATACACGCTAGGTCGAGCACGAACGCATCAGAAACTGTCGTGTCATTACTCTGTTGCGACTCGACGTTGAACGGAGAGCACGGGCCGAGGATCGTGGACGGCATCCGTCCGTCGTTATCGAAGGGCGTGGTGGTGTATCGTCATCGATTTTAATGCCATCCGGTCAATGGCAGACCGATACACGTGTTTTCGATAACGAACTTCCGGCGTGCCTGCCGCCCGTTATTAGAGACCCGCCCCCGTGCCGTTACCGTCGACGCTAATAAAATTTCCTTGATTCATCCTGCTCCATATTTATTCACGGCCGCATCGTTGTAATGGCGCATCGATCCGACAATCAACCCTCTGCACTATCAGTTACAATGACGAGTCGAAATTGCACCCCGAGTTTGATAAATTGATAATATTTCTCAGTACGAACTTGTATGTGTTGACGAAACATGTCTATCGTTTTATAAATTTTCCTGGAAGGGAACAGCGCCTTCTTCAAACAGTGTTCTTACGAAATAAAGATGTTCGAAATTGTGTATAATACCTCCTATCTGAGAATTCTGAAAATGAAATTCTGAAAATAGGTTCTTTTTTTACTAAAATGACGATTGTCAGAAGGATTTTTCCTGACTCGAAAAAAGTTTTTTATGATTTCAATGTCGCGCTCTACCTTAGCGACTTTCTACTTTATGTTCGTGCTGTGCACATGCGTCAGTATGATGCGACAGTTCGTCAGCTGTTTTTAGAGTCGTATAAGTCGTATAGTTTAATAATAAGTCATTTAAATTTGCTTTACATTGTTTATTTATTATTTATGCAATTAGAATGAGTTGTGGTTAGGTCTCTATTTTTTATTAATTATTTTATAGTAAAAATAGGAATTTATAAAATAGAAAACATACCTAAAACATCTTTCTTCTCCATTGACTCCATTACAATATCTTTTATAATAACATCAAAATATTTCTTGAAAGTCGAAAAATGTGTCTTTTTTCAAACTCAAATTTATCAAAAACTGTGTATCTAGGGAAAAAATTAAGGACAGATTCAGAATCTGCGCGAAAAACTCTATTAGAATCGCACAGTGAGAAGCAAAAAGTTTTTTGGTTGTTGGACCGTGTAATATGTATTCAACGAAATACATTCGTCGAACAATTATTAATTATTCATAATTAACGTATATATTTGCAATTTCCGGAATCAGTTCTTGTTAATATCAGCAGTGTCAATATTCATGTTGCAAAAGTGTTTATTCTATTCTGTCCGCAAGAAGCGAAAATTATATATCAATATTCCGACATTAATGTCCGCTGTGATTACTTTTCGAAAAACATTTCGCAAAAAGTTTTCCTACTCGTGTCGTTGACAAGTTACGAGCTCGGAATAATTAGAGTGACGCTCACGGCCATTACTATCACTGTAACACGTATCCTTCCAGAGAGCTGTGGCCATCACATATTATGAGCTTGTATTTCAGCGTTCGAGAGAGTGCAGGTGTGTTTTACATGACATTTTGCGCTCCTTTAACGCAGCATGGAGGGTTGTGCCCGTTGATACGCTGTTCCCAAAATCACGAGAGGGCACCGTGAACCGGCGACATATTAATTTCCAATTTGTCTTTGAATTTTTGCATAATTATTCCGGTGACATCGAGAGCACCGGGTCACACGGGACCGATAACGACGGGTCGTCGTATTCAGCAGATAGCGAGGTCGGAAGCCCGGGTAAAGGGCAACGGCACAAGGGTTCAACTCGCTCGACATTGTTAGGACAACCTTTGATCTACGCGACCCATCCACCTGTCGCTGCGTGCGTAATTAGCGGGGAAACAGTCGCCTCGCGATACCACCAAGAAAAATTCACCGCGTGAACCGGATCCCCTTGTCGCGCCGCAGAAATTACCGGTCGATGCCTGTCACGGTGCTCGTTCGATCGAGGAACTGTCGTCAATGTGGACGAGCTCGCCGTTGATAGTCGTTTTCGTCGAACGAAGCTGATAAGTTGCAGTTTATATGCAAAAATTACAGGATAATATTCCGAATTCGGAGGGTTCGGATCGTGTTTGGTTTCTCTTTAACGAGAAAAATGTTGGTAATATGTTGGCCAAAGTTTCATACAGAGATATTTAAAATTAAAAATTGTTGCCATTGCCTTCACGTATTTAAATTTTTGTATTTAGCACATAGAAAAGATCGTATTCGTAAAAATATCTGTTGTACATCACTGTAAGAATCCAACGAAGCAATAATTCAGGTGAAAAGGACATAATCGTCCACATCTCTCAGCAGGTGTACATTAATTTTAAATATTATACGGCAGAACAGCGGATAAAACGGAATTTTTCTGCCAAGATACACAGTGCACGGGAGAAGAATGTATTTCATAATTCGGTCGGCAAGAAGTTTGAGAACAGAAATAACTTAAGTGCGTTAACGAAAAATGGTCCGCCAAGAACTCTGCAAAGAATATGCGATGAATGTGTAATGGAAAAGGTTAAAAGCGCCTTTAAATATTTGTACGGTTTCGATGTACCTATTCCACGGTGTTGAAAAGACGAAGTTTCAATTTAAAAATTGACGATTAGCTTGAGACGCTTTAATCTGCTGCTTTAGATGCTTTATAGCGTACCGTCGATCGATCTGCAACTGAAAATCCGGGAGCGTTACGCCTCCGTTTTGTATTTAGGAGCTTCCTTATTACATTCATAAATGGTAGAAACACAGTCTACTAGACAATGAAGTAGAATGTTAACTTTGCATAGTGGATGAAAATTTTCGGAATTTCAAACTTCCATACTTCAGCTTTTGGAATTCGAAACTTTCAAATTTTCAAGCTTGCAGGCTCTCGACGCTTAAAATTTTTAATTTCCAGCTTCTCAACAGCAACAACTCTAGTTCAGCAAGTTTTCAAGTTGTGAGCGTTCTGGATTTTCAGATCTCCAAATCTCTGTCTTCAAGCTTTCACTTCTCTGGCTCTTCTATTCTTCACTGCAACCTTCATCTCTCCACGTTGTTCTCTATATCCCGACTTTCAATTCTCCTAATCTCATCAAGTTTCCCAACAGCGATATTTCCTTAGTTGCTCAAAGCTGCATCATCTTCACCTTAAAACCCCCCACCAACCCCTTCACTTATCAGAAACTAATGAGTGGTTCATCCTGTTCAACATTATCCCATCTTTTCGAGTCTACAAAATTCCCCAATCTTCCCCATAGCCACCCTGCTCTAAGATTCATGGCAAAGATCTTTCAAAGGGTGCAAACGACACACTCGGTTCTGATTTCCCCTATATTGCGTTCATACAATCACTATTACACTAGACTAGCAGGGCAAAGCAGAAAAGATACAGAGATTAAAACTAGATTCACGTTACGACTTGATTGGTAAATCCTGACCTTCCCGGTACCAAACCTCCTACAAATTTTCAAACGTGAAGGTTGAAGTTGAAGACTCTATCGTCTCCACCTTTGCAACCTCCATCAACCCTTTCGCTCGTCGGAAACTGCTGGACAGTTCATCTTGCTCAACAGTATCCAGCCCATGCTCTCGAGTCCCCAAAATTCTCTGTAACCACCGTACTCTAACAGTAAGTAGGATCAGTCAAAGGGAGCGAGCGCTACACTCGACAATCCTTCAACAAGGGAATCCCTGATTTCCCCTGTAGTGCGTGCGTGCAATCACTATAACACTAGACTGGCTGCGCGAATGAGAAAAGATAGAAAGGTGAGAAAAGAAGAGAGCGAAGAGACGGGTAGCAGGAAGCGCGCAATCGAGGATCCAGTGGATCCTCCCTCGAATTCTTCGACCGGTCGTATTTGCTATGGTGCGGGGGCGTAGGACGACCGTGGAGAGGTATTTGCCCTGATGAAAGGCCCTTTCAGCCTGAGACAAAAGCGCCGCCGGGCTTCCCGGCCGTGCGATCGATCCGCGCCTATGAAGGGACAGATGGAACCTGTGAGCGGACTAATTCGAGAAGCCGTTCCCGAATCGGCGCGTCACGAAGCGCTGAGAACATCGACGCGACGCTGATACCGTTGCTGGTGCGATCCAGCGCGATGCAACCTGGTGCAACTCGGTGCAACGAGATCCCAGCCGAGGCTGGCAAAGGATCACATTCGAGCCGAGTCGACCGGAAGATGAACGGAGGATCCAGGGGGTCCGTTTCTGTTGCTTCTGACTCCATCGCTCGTTCGGCTTCTGCGTCCTATTCGCGGTGTTCTATTAGGCACGTCGTGAATCGCCTCTTTTTAACTTTGGTGCAGCCTCTTCTGTGAATATACTGCTCCGTCGCGGATGGATTATCGCGCGAACAATAGCCCAATTTTTATGGAGTGGGCGATGGACCAACATTCCTAAAGATTTCGAGTTCTTTATGCCAGTAGTTATACATTGGATGCTCTAATTGTTAGAGCACTTGAAATGAATGTATGATATCAAGTGAATATAAAATCGCAAATGATTTGAAAAAGCAGCTGACAAGATAAGCGATAAAGCGAGCTACAAACATGATGCAATCTGATATCGCAAATTTTTCTATAGACGAATTTAGAGTTTTTATTAAAGGCTACCGTCCAATATTATTGAATTCTTTGAAGCGGTTTTTTATTGCGCGGCATAAAGTCTCGTTTAGAAGTCGTCGAACGCCCGCTATATGAAGTATTCGATAAAACGCTGGTGGAAAAGTGTAAACTATATTGTTTATTACAAAGTAATATATTAAAAAGTAGTAAGTAATTAAATTCGATCGAATTCGAATAAAAAACATTCTTCTTTGACTTTCTTTGAATGTTCTTAATTATGTACGATTTCTGGATAGAAGTGTACGCTACAGGTTTTTGTAGTTCAAATCATTCGGTACGTTCCATAGTGCGCTCTGCCATAGTCGTTGTTAAAATACGAGAGCGTCGGATCGTCGTTTTAATAGAAACTGTGTTCGATTAAATATTGCTCGGTCGGAACAGCGCGAAATAATGTGCCGGCCGTCGCGCAGTGTCCACCGCGACAATTTATTAGTGTTTCTCCCTCGTTATGCATTCAGAACGTTCACGGGGTTGGAGACGCGACGGTGCTTAGAGGAATCTTTTTTTTCCGTAGCGCGCCATTAAAATTCCCAGCGCGATGAAAATATTTCTTAAGCGCGGTTCGGCCCACTACCTCTTCTATTAAACTGAATTCTTTAAACGCGTCCCCTGCGGCCGCTCGAAACACGACGAAATTTCCCATTTGCGTTTCTTTATTTCCTGCTTGCATGCGATTTTGGTTAACCGCTGGCGAGAGACGAGACAAAGTTACCGGGAGATCCGAATTTCGCTCTGGAGAGCTGTTCTTAAGTGGATATGTGCCATAATGGTATTTGTTAATAGGTCATTTTGTTGTAGCTTATTTCATAGAATTCTATTGCCATAGCTACTGGACTCGAAACTGATACTTGTCGAACAATATTTATGAGGAAAAACATTCTTGAGAGCTGGCCTCGATAGTTGTTCCGCTGTGGTGACGTAGCTTAATGCTCTATATGAACGACAATCAACGTGATTTCACGTAAATATTTCTTCTAAGCTAGTTAGTACGATTCGCAACAATCCAGTCTCAAGTAAAAATGCATTTAACTTTGCCCTCGTACTTACTCTTTTATGGAGGCGCAGCTTAATGGTTCGTGTTTTCATTGTTGGAATAAATTCGCACAATCCACTCGAAAATAGCACTGGCTCACACGAACCACTTCCGGCAACAGTTTCCAATAAATATTCTAACCGAATTGTTCGAAACATTGAAAACGAATATGCAACAGCACTTCCATCGCTTTTTTCAAAATAGAACACAGTTAGCGATAAGAGAAATGAATTTCTCTCCGGAAATCATTTAACACGATTTTTTTATGAATTTCTGACGCCATCCGTGTGTTATTTTTTTGCCTGTTCCCGTTTTCCAAAACGATCTAACAACAATATATGTGTATATATATGTATGTACATATATGTAACTAAATAACGAACGAGAAACAGCCAGTCAATTTTATTTATTAATATAGGTCGACCGGAGCTGCGGATGCTTGCGGTACATTCAAAATTAGTATCGAGTAGTTATTGAAAACGTGAGATAAACAGAATTTATTTGATTGCAACGTTGCCTCCATTTAATTAACTGTAAAACGCACGGCCTCATTAAACGTTGACAATAGCTCGATCGAGATTCTGCAGCCGGGCTCTACTTCGCAAAACTGCGCTTTCATGGTTCAAGCATTGTTTCAGAAGCCAATTCAGACTCGGGACATCTATTAAAGATGGTCGGCCGGACCCTAACTTAATTAATTGTAAAGCAAAGAAATATTTTTAACCTTGGTAATGGCAATCGGGATTTTTTAACGGTTTGAGAACGTTGAGAACTGTATTTTTACATTAAATAACAGTTCCTACGTACATAATACATTTTCTTTCGTAACCATTCTTTTATCCACGGAGCATGAATCGATGTTTTTAAATACAATTTACTGACAAATATACAGATTTGAAGTATTCCATTTACTTCGGCCGTTGATAATGTAAAATGATCTCTAAACGAGATTGTTTTTGATGAATATATAACCTTCGCCATTCAGCTGATTTGGGATGAGTGAAATGGGGTTGTTGCTCCAATTGGAACTCATCATTTCCACCCGTATTACGCTTCGCGGAAACGGACTTGTTAGCGGTATGGTGGCGGATAGAAATTAGACAAGCCAATTCAAGTGAAATAATCTTGTGTAAGGAATTATGATATTTTTGGAGATATAAAATATTTAATTCAAATTTTTAGTGACCTCTTTTCATTTAGCGTGCAGGTATTTCTATTTCAAAACGTCGCATTCGATGTGCAACGTCTTCCAGTTAATTGTAGGATGCGGCGTGCTCAAAATTTCATCTGGGCTGCATTCAGTCGTTTCTCAATATTTTGCTACAATAAAATGACCGAGGTTCTATATACAAATGTATGATAAAATGAGGTACTCGTTTAAAAGATGGGTTCATGAATTTCCTCAGGAAAAATTCCGAAATGTTGTGATTTGTGTGGAGACCTGACGTGACTCTAAAGTCGATCGGAATCAGGAGACAGCTGTTCGAGGTGTTCTTTCGAACGGTAAGCGGTTTTTGATCGCGCGCAGATCCGTGAAATTCGCGTTCTCGGGCAATCCGCGCGACAATTACGGTGAAATCCGCGATTGCGACCCGGTAATGCCGTGACACAGTTCGGAACGGCAACGAGAAGACAATGGGGCGGTACTCTCATTTACGAAAAGCACCCTGAGAGGGAGCGGACGAGGTCGACGAGAGCCGGGCCACGTTCAGGCAAACCTTGAGCGGCCTTTTTTTCGGCATAGTTTCTTCAAAGTGGCCTTCGTCGCTTTTCAAGCGGATGCTCGTGTTTGAAAGACTCTTGGCGCGGTTTGTCGAGCTCCTTGCTTCATATTCCGAATACCGATGCTCGCAGCCTCCTCGTTTTCGTTTTCTTTGATTTTCTACTCTCCGGCCGCCATTATTCAAATAACTGGAAGTTGACAACATTTTTTAAAAGTATTTTTTAACTGTCCCCTATTCTTTCATTTTTCCCGCACCATTATTCAAACGAAAGGAAGCATTAATTGATCTCAAAATATTCTTTGTCAGACGTGTTTTAACACTACATCAGAATTTCTATTTGCAAAATAAAATAAAAACTAGGTTGATATTGTTCAAGCTGTGGATGGAATTATCAATATTTATAAATTAACTATGTATTTAACATAACGTATTACGTGTAACAGAAACAATGTGCACTCAACGACTGACAAATTTTCCAAAAAAACGCTCTCTCATGCACAGTAATTTCTTTATTCGTGCACACTAATTTATTTATATCGTTCAACTAAATTCACCTCATACATTTTGCCTCTTACTCATTATGTTTTTCTCTTATTTGCACCACACATATCCACACAAATTTAGTGTATATTGTACGCGTTGCATAAATGAGCCATTATTTTAAATTTTAGGCAATGAATTTCGTTGAAACGAAAAATTCAGCGTAAACTTTGAACAGAATTAGACACGTACATATTAAATGAACGGTCGAGAAGAATGAGCAGGTTGATTTACGACGACGAAAACTCGAGAATAAAACGCGACAAGCAGTTTTAAGTTTCGACCATAAATCCCAAGGATCCGGAGGACTTGAATTTTCGTCCACGTAATTAGGTTCGTCGAAAATAAAGCACCATTACGTGTAATTTATATTCATAGACAGGTGTGCGATGGTGTTCCGTTCGTAATCGTACAAACATACAATGGTAGTTTCTCGACTTAACAAACCGAAACATTTTATTTCGGACTCTCTGGACGGAACCGTGAAATTTCAACTCGTCATACCCGGTGCTACGCAATAGCGAGACGTGCGCGGCCGCGAATTGTGCCGTCGTAAAAATGTTCGGTTCGCTGGCCGTCGACTTTCGTAACGTCAACTCTGAATTGCTAATTAGTCGCATTCCGCAGTAATACACCGTATTATTTCTTAATTCCTTTGCACTTGGAATAATTGTTGCCTGCGTTCTCACTTTTCGGCTAGTGTCAAGAAAAAATTGTTCGTTACGAAATCTGAATAGACGGCTTATTAATTTCAGGAGATTAGAATAATTTTTGGTTGTGCTCTCGGTTAATAAAATACATGAAATTCTTTTCCAAGATTCTGTATCTAGGATCGAGTTAATTAGACAAATTTGATAAACTTCGTAATGAAATATGACCAATAGGCGACTTGTTAATTCGAGGAAACTGGAACAATTTTTACTCTGAAATTTTAAGGAACTTCAGCACACACCTTGTTTTCGCAAAATTTGTTAAATCCGTCCATTTTGTCTTGAAAAAATAAAGTATACACTTGAAACAATCATAAACATGCGTGGAAAGTCCTAATACAAAAAGTTCAATAGTAGTTTTGAAAAAATTCCTAAAAATTGGAGAAACATTGAGAACTAGAATACCCCCTTAATCGTCGCATTCGTTTGACCACGAATCTCGACGCAGCGGCCCTCGTCGCGTTTCAACCCTCCTAACCACGAGTCCCATAAATAGACCAGGGGTTTATCGTTTGCCGGGGTACGAAATCCCCTAAGGGCAATCATAAGGTGTTTATATTGCGTGACGCAACGCAACGCAACGCAACGCAACGCGGACCAACAACCCCCCGGCTACGGGGAGCTAATCGTCGTCGGCGCCATTGGGAGCTGGCCGATCGAGCATGCAGAGGACACTGGGTATTTAGATGGTTATCCACGATTAACCCCCGCGCTCACCCTTTCCGAACGGCTATTTATCCTCTGTAAATAGCAATTCTATGGATTAGGGTCCTTCGCGGGCCGCGGTATCAGAATATCTGAAAGCCGCCGACAATGGATACCTGTAATCGCGTGTTGCCGATTAACCATCCTGCGGGTACCCCGGTGCTCTCGCCTTTACTCAAGTTTCTGTTCGGACCATTAAACTGTCTTGTCCGTGGTCGTTCGACCCTCAGATCCTGCTGGGAGATTTGATTTCAAAAGACCACAAACATGGTTTCTATACAAAAGATGTAGCGAATCTGGAAGAGTGGGGCTAGAAGCTCCGATTTTTAAGAAACATGGAATGACGTAGAAATAGTACAGATACTCTCATCTTTACCGGGTGATTTATTGTTAAATTTATTATATTATAAATCCTAACCTTGACATTACAATATTGTAATCGATTTTTTATATATTTTCATTTATTTGTCGTTGGCGAAGCGGAACTCTTTCCCCCGTTCTGGGGCAAGTTGTTCTTACTTTGTGGCAAGTTGTTACTGAAGAATGAAATTTGCTAATAACTATACAACTTTAATGAAATATTGTATTTGTTAATGACATACAACTTAATTATGTAAATGACATACAAATTAATTATGTAAATAATTAAAGAAGTGCTGTATTTAACAGATCAAAACAATTTAACAATATATTAATTCAGTTTATTTTTCGAATAAAATTCTGACTATATATGGAATACTATAACTATATAATACCTTTTTAAAATTAAAACACAGAACAATATGCCTGAAATAAAATATGTATGAAATAACTAGTAGAAACTATTACAACGTGTTCTTAAATGTCATTTGATCGGTAAGGATAAAAGAATCAGTGACATCGATATTAAATAATCGAAATAGCACATTCATGTATATGTACTCATCTTCTTTACTTCGTTCAACCAAATTCATTTCATACATTTTGCCTCTCACTCATTATGATTCTTTCTTACATTGCTCCTACCATCTAAAACGTTTTACTACCGTTCCCACGCCTGAAATTGACAATTCTATCTACTGAAAAAGTTTGAATTGATTTCCATCGTTCTGAATACATTATAAAGCTAATTATACGAGTGACGTAGAAGTAATTTTGCGGCTACCAGTAGAATTGACGTACCTTGCAACTTAAGCGAGACAAAAGGGACTATTACTTTATTTTCAGCTGGTGTTCAATAGTTGAAATTAATTCTCCTCTGTGGGAGTGTTCGTAAGGCACACGGTTCCGTCGTCGACAAATATAATAAACTGGCACATAGCGAGGTTCGTTTCTCGCTCTCGATTGTCGATCTTTTATTTAACCTGTTCGCGCGACGTTCCCCTCGGCTGCCGCTGCAGGGAATTCACAGAGGAGATTTATATCTCGCAAGTAACTGCAACGCCGGTAACATCCCTTTTCCGGAAGATTGTATCTTTCAAAGGAACAATTTAAAACACTAGCGCGCCATTTGCATGGTAAGCACTTTTTTGCCGGAAGTTTCAATGTACCCGGGCTAGAGAATGTAATTTCCCTGGGCCCATGAGTCCTGATCATAAATACGAAACTAAGCTTCATAAATATAAATTATCCCAAAGGAAATGTGAGGCGGCCGGGAATCTTTAATCTCGCCGTCGAAAATTCGATTCTGATCGATTATCTCGACACGGAATTGCGCAGCGAGCATGAACTCTCTTCTTCCATTGCCTCGGGCTATTTTTTGCCGACTTGATTCAATGCGGAGAGCGTCAAATTGTCAATCTAACGTGAACCAGCGCCGTTCAGTTTTATTTTTGTCGTAAAAGACACGAAGAAATAATACACGTTACAGTGACGGTTCAAAAATTTGATTTCGCTGCGCTTATTTTTTCCCTACTTTTTGAATAATTAAAACAAGTTGGGTTGATGCTTTAGAAATGATTGCGATTCTGGCTCATCTTTCATTCAGGGAACCAAAAATTTTCAACTTTTCTGAATGTAATATTATACAATTCGACGAGAAAAATGATAAAACTTTACATTTTAGTATGAGGAATCCAAGTTTCTATGTGTGGAGTTCACTCATTTAAAAGTTATAGACAAGTATAGTTGCTCCATTTCGAACACGTTTGACAGATTAGAACGCTGCCATATTGGTTTCCAGTCATAGAAGATACTACATATGATGTAGTGAGCGGATTCGCTAGGTTTGGGTTAGGTCTCGGATTCCTTGCACTAGAATTTAAAGTTATATCATCTTTTCGTCGAATTCTATAATATTACATTCAGAAAAATTGGAAAGTTTTGGTCCCCTGTGTGAAAGTTTAACCGCCATTCAGCTTAACAAGGAAGACAACGTCGACGTTACCAACATCGTGACATTTTGCGTAATTGGAGGAAAGAAACAGGGATGGCTTTAGTCATGTATGAGACAATTATTTTTAATGCTACGTAAGCACTTGTTTCTCCGTGTAACGCGTGTCTCCCAACTCGAAATTCTACCCAAGTATCTCGGGAACCTGTCTACTTTTATTCTCAGACTGCTACTTCTACTTTTACGTTCTTGTGTGTTTCAAATTCCTCTGGGCAACTTCTATCGAGAGTCGATTACATTTTGTGATTAAAATTAAAAATGTTGATAGTAAGAGAACAAGTCCCTATAGAAATTTGTCCTTTAATAATAGTTTGCAAATATCCTGAATATTGATGTTCGTCACTAGTTAATTTGTTGTAGATTACTATGAAACTAATTAGTTATGTTGATCATACACGCAGCTTAAGTGGAAATTTTAACAGTAAATTTGCGTATCCGTAATAATTTGGCAGGGATCACAATACATTTTGGATGACATTTCCTACATATATGTAACATGAAATAACAATTCAAGAGCAGTAACACAGGACGCTCGACAGAATTAAATACTATTTGATTATAAAATTTATTAATGCAAAAAATAAAATTCTGTCGAACTCTATTTCTTTAGAAAACATTCGTAATAGTAATATTTATCTTTAGTTTGAAGCCGTTTTAAATTAAGAACATTGTAAAGTTCACATTTCATAATTACATTTAAATACAATGTAAACTTCTTCGTCTTTCCCAATTCTTCTACCTTTCCATTTGGAAAAATGGCTGTTTGGGAAAAATTACCGCAGTAATAGCCATTCACAGCAAAAGCAAGTGAAGCTGCCACTGTACTGTTAAAAATCTGCAATTAATAACTCGCTGTTTTTTTTAACAATTCTTTTATCTAAAGAAAATATGAGGATCAAAAGATATGAGTCGATTTCGCCTTGAGAGATCCCCGGCGACCGCAGCACTAAAATTTGACGATGAGCGAGATATTCTCCGACGCGCGGTGGATTTTTCACGACTCGAGGCTCGGAGTTCGACGGACAGTCGGGCGATTTAAATTCCGCACGAGTGCCGGACCGGTTCGCAAGAACTAGATGATCAGATCGGTCAGATATGCCCGATCCAGAGACCGTGGAAGTCTCGCCGGGCGATTTTCCGAGCGGGCCGGACAGGTCAATCGGAATTTTAAATCGACACGCAGCCTCGGATGTTTGCCCGAAAAGCTTTCAGCCCGTAAATTATTCATCATACGCTGCCTGCCACCGGCTCGGTGACGCATCGAAAAGAAGAGCCTGTTACCCCTCGTGTTGCTCCTAATGCTCGACATCCTGCTCGATCAAAGATCATTCCGATACCGAGCGAGAAAAAGATACAAAAGGGACACCGCGCCACGTCGCTTTCTACACCGTTGTTCCGCAAGCTTGTCGAGCACCGTTCGCTCCTCGAACTTATAATAGCCACCCTATAAACGATTTTATCGGACTCTGCTGCAGAGTATAAAACCTTTGTGGACCATTGTGTTGCTGTTGTGTTCGGCAAATGCGTTATTTAATCTGCGATTTTAGCGATGCAGCTTTCATCTGTGGAGTCTCCTTTCAGGGTAAATTGTTTGTGTTGCGATATTTGATTACCTTACAGTTAGTATATCTCCAAGTAATAACTGCAATAGATGAATGTAGACATTGCTTGAACAGATCTCCAAGTAATAAGTACAATAGATTGAAAGTAGACATTGGTTGGGCAGATACGTTTTTTTGGAGACGTAAGAAAATAGACGTAAAAAGGCGAATGATAGAACAGTTTACTAAATGGTAGAAAGAAAAATTAGTTCTGGAAAATTGGTGATCTAGTGAACTGGCTTTATTAGTTGAGGAAGTTGGCAAAGAGGTTTAGCGCAAGAATTTATTTATTTTTATTTGGGTCACCGTGGAATCGACGTTCTCGACGTATCACTGTATTCGATCGTCCAATCGCATCCTCCGCTCGTAAGATACAACTAGCGGCGTCTGGGAAACGTCAGCTTTGACAAGATTGCCGTCGGTAAACCGCGTAATTGTCCCCTTCGAGGGGACACCGTCGAGGTTCGTTACGATTTAACGAGTTCACTTTTTCTTCCCCGGAACATTGAGCGCGGGGTGAAGTTCGAACGTATTTCCCTGGTCGATTGAACGGACATGCTCTTTATCTGCTGGTCGATCGATTTGTCTTTGCCTCTAATGAGCCGGAACCATTCGGCCATCGATGTTCGATAAATTATCGATGATATTTTCGTGATTCTTGAAACAGCTAGATTGGGAGCTCGTGAGTGGATAGACTGTCTCGACCGATAAATTGATTTTCGAGCGTTACGCAAATAATGTTTATACTGAAAGCTACGAGCTTCTGCCGAGCAAAGTTTCAACAGCTTTACTTAGATTCATTATATTCATTTCATTAGAAGTATAATCCTTTTTCTCTACTTGCTATTGAAGCCACTTAAACCTACCTGGAGGAGCATAATTGTGTACTTATTAGTTACTTATATATACTTATACAAGGTGGGGAGTTATAAACAAATCACCTGAACAACCCGCCTGCTTTCGAAGATAGAAGGAAATGCATTAGACCAAACTTATTCGGTATCGAGGTGGTCATAATCTGATGTTACTAATTTGTTTATAGGTGGGCACGTCACGGAGGTATGGAGATCACTCTGTTTTTTTTAAGGGAACGGTATGATTTTTTAAATTGTGAGTATGGTTTAGTCTGATGCATTTTCTTCTATCTTCGGAAGCAAGCAAGTTATTCAGGTGGGCTGTTTATAACGGCCCGCCTTGTATTTTTCTGTGATCAGATGCGGTATAATAAAAAATTTCTTCCGTGCCCTGCACAACCACAAAGTTCTGTCACAAGGGCAGGACACAGAGTTCCGACAGATATCATGTGCATCAACACGCACGAGGACGGCGCAGCGCGACGAGCGGATATAGAGATAGCGGCTTCAGGCCGGTTCTCTCGGCAGAAGGACGTTGGATTTATGTCCTATTCATTACGTAGCGACACAGGGACGCGGTGTCAGAGGCCGCAAATGCACGGGGCAGAGGCGGAGAGACCGGTGCAGCAGAGTGCACCGCGCTCTGCACCGTTCCGCACCGCGCTGCATCGTCCCGCGTGCCATCGATCCCGCGTCTGCTGGTACCGGTGTGTTTACCGTGCAACGAACTGCTGTTTGTTCGCTGGGACGGCACGCAGCCACTGTTCACCGTTACGTGGCGATACATTAATGACAGCCGGACGTCGCGTTGGTACTGCGCGCGGATAACGACTGCGTCGGATGTCACCAGGGGTACGTAAGCGCGCGCAACCGCTATCTGCGCGTCCCTTGTTTTCTTAACCCTTTGCCTGCTGACGCCGTACACAGGGTCGTCGAACAATCTCTTGGCTTGACGAGGACGCAAGTGCCAATGGATCCCGTGGGAGATCGATTCGAGCTGTGAGAGCTGGCTCGAACCAGCAGTTCGGCGATTGAGTTTCCTCAGGGCACGGATCAATAGTGATCTATATAGTGGGTCAACCCTCAAGGTTAACGCGAGGTGATTGTTTTCGATATTTCGTCGCAACCACGGCTAAAATAAGTACAAAATTTACTATAATCCTCTTATAATTCTGTCTCGAAAAAATTTTACCCGATCCTTTATGCTTCGTTCGGGAAAGTATTTTTTTCCATGAAATTTTTCTGGAAAGAATCTCTTCGCTGAAAAGTTTCACCAAAACAATGTAATTAGAACGTTGATTAAAAAAGGTCCTGCAAGGCATATAAGTATAATCAACAAACATAACAGTGTTTTTCAAGGGATTTACGATTCCGAGCCAGTGTGAGCTGTTACTCTGCGTATGTTCCGCACTCCCTCCGGTAAATGAACGCGAGGTAGCATGAGAGCGGGAGCAAGAGCGGTGTGGACGTCAACGGTACCGCGGCCGTCCGCACGACTATTTAACCGGGTATCCGGTGCATGGCGTGGCAGCCGCACCGCGGTGAACGCGTTTGATACGACTGCACACACTTTTCACCGGCGCTATCGACTGTGGCGACACTTTGTTCGAAAATCGTGACGTACGAACACGTCCATTGTACGGGCTGCACGGTCGGGCCGGCCGCAAACCAGACCATTGTCTCGCCGACGGCCGATTCCCCGCTCAATGGTAATCGAGAGTCGATTAGAAAATTCGCAACGTTTCGACCGTGCCAATCGACGTCATTACACCGGTGGTACCTGGCAAGCTTACTTAGATCACGGAAGCTGCTCGAACAAGATCTGGTTATATGCAAATCTCGATCAGCTGATAAATCATGAAATGCTCCACAGGTTCTAAACATAAGGCAACAATACCGCTTTTATAAAATTCCAAATATAGCGCACGTTCACATGAAAATATCCCACTATTTTCGTGTACACTCCTCAATCGTCCCTCACATGAAAGAAGGACTCTGTCCAGTCGAAACGCAGGTCATCCAAAAATTCTGTCCTGTTTTTGCGATGCCGGTTCCCGTGTATGCCGGGTCATCACACGCACGGCGCACAATGGCGCCGCAGCGCGCGCTGCTACGCCCACAAAGAGGATTGCCCGCAGAGGCAGTTGCATGCACCCGTACGCCAACGAGAAATCGCCGGAGCGGAATACTCGGCGACCAGCTTGATGCACGCTCCTGTCGTAATTCAGCGGGAATGGTCGGACCATCAAACGCGACGATACCGTACCAGCCCTGGTGGCTGAACCAACAGATCCCTGGGCACGTTGCTCCCCTCCCCGAAAACGACTGCGTCTGTGAAGTGGTCCTCTCTATCTTGACCTAGCTCGATTCCCGAAAAATCTCAGCTCTCTAGATTCATCTTGTGGTCAGGCTGTTACCCGCGCACTACTCTCTCCCACGACGATTGCTGCCAAGGTTATTGTCTTCGTTGCGTGCTGGGGATTCCTGCGGAATAGAGCTACTCCGAGGAAACCCTTCCCAGGGGATTGAGTCCTGTGGGCGAGAATGCCAGTGCGATTTCGGGCACTCCACGCGTAAAATTGTCAACACTCTGCGACCTCGTGGATAGAAAGGGTCTGATAGGATAAGCACACTCCGGCGGCCCTCACGACAATTTTTATCAATATCATGTCCAAAACAATGCTTTTAGGTTGAACGATAATCCTCCAAAAGTTTAAGTCGTAAAACTCCGTAACAAAGCCACGGAGAACATTTTCACAATCGAAAAAGTTACTCCACATAACCTCAGGAATCATCCATTTCGAGGAAGAATAATATTTTGTGGGACACCCTGTATAATATAAAATAAACTGAATTATAAGCTCAATTCGTACATCAAGTTTTCTGTGTTGTTGCGAAGAGGAAGCTCCAATCTTGCAATGTTTTTTAGAGACACTTCAATTTGATAAGAGTGCAGTGGATGAGGAAAGGTTGGAAACACTGTTCTAGATCGTCGAATTGGACAGATGACGGTATGTTCACGGCATACTGGCTATCAAGAAGTTCTGAATCATGACACAGTGACTTCATTTGTTTATTTATTCACCGGTGAGTAAACGCTTCCGTGTACACGTGGTAATAGGCAGCCCGAGAGGGTGGTTGCATAGCGACGGTAAACATAATATTATAGACGCTGCGTCGAAATGAAGCCTGAGAGCTGAACAAGTCTCTTAGCATGCTAGAATTGCTTGTATCAATAATGTAGTTGAATTCGCCTTACATAATTCGACGTCTAATTCCATAGAAAGTACATATCCTACCAACGCTAATCACGTTTACCTAAATTGGAGCACAGAAGAATCCTTGAAGGAGTTAATCCTCGTATGATCCTCACAAATGCTTGCCTAGAAAATCCTCGGATAATGCTTCATCCATTTTTGCTGTACACTTTATATCAACAACTTAGTACTTAATTATAACAATCTTCGTTAACACTCTTGGGGTTTCCACTGTTTTGCGTTTCACCGACTCAACCTTTTCAAAATTCCATAAAATCCGCATTAATTTGTTGATGCGATTGACAAAGAATATTTAAAAATATTTGTACCCACTAGGGACACCTGTAGATTGCCTTAAAGAAGCCTCAACAAGTTGAGAAGAAGTGTAATGCTTTTTTTCTTAATAAAACGTGGAACATGTTTACAGCTTTTGTACTAAGTACCAGTTTCGATGAGCAACATCGACGATCCGCGTTTTCAGCACCGAATATCAGAGCCACAAATTGGTAAATTAGTGTCTGCAGTCGAATACAAGCCATAAAACGGATTTTCCCCTCGGATGAACATCCTGAGCGAACGATTCCCGCGTCCCACCCCCGCTGTTCGTCACTTCCGGCGAGGTAACCGGCTCCTGAAGAACTTTTATCGCGCGTCAGAAAATTCACCCTCCTTCCACGACGAACGACAGGAGCCGGGCGTGTGTTATCGGGATATCGGATCACTCGATAGCGAGAAATCGATAGCATTGTCCTCCTTCTCTTCTCCCTACGCCCCCGCGCGCCCAGGTTTTCGGAGAACCGCATTACCGACTTCTCTCGCCCTTCGAGGGAAAGAAGCCCTTCGAGCGAGGTTTATTAAGATTTTCGTGCCCATCCTCACTCGTGAATATACTAGCAGCGATTCGTGTCAAATAGTTAACACTTTAATGGAGCGATTTAACATTCTGACAACTAGATCTGTGTTAATTAGATTTCCGGTTGATCGAGACTCCTTAGAGGGTTGAAAAGTATGTAAAAAACATAAATTACATTCTGCTACACTTTAAATAAAATTAAAAGGAAACAACATGAACTGTTCGACAAAGTAAATTGTCATATCAAGACGCTTTTATGTCTACTATTTTCTTTTGAAATTCGAATAAATTATGGAGATCTGAGTAAAATTCTACGTAATTCATTGAAAAAGAACTTTGAAAAATAGCTCATGGGTTCACAGGGTTTACATAAAAAAATTGGTAATTTTTCGATCGAAACTTATATTCACAAAATGTTTTTCTTTAAATGCTTGTTCCAATTATCATTTTTATTAAATTTCATTAATATCGACATTTTCGTAAACATTTACAAACTAAGATAGATACGTTAAATATCGATATGAGATGAGCCATTTTTTACCAAATGAACTGCTATAAAATTTCAATTGGTAGAGAATTTTTTGCGGAACATAGAGTGCATGCGAGTGATTGTGTTGCAGTACCCGGTGTTCACGTGAACCTGGTCACATTACCAGCGCCGGTGAGCACCTAACAAACTGTAGTGGAGGGACTCTACACCGTGAGATGCTTCAAACTGATCGTAATTTTTTATTTCTAGTTGAAAAGTCTCGTTTGCCTGACGTGCGATAGGAGACGCCCTGCTGTGTTAACGACGCTAGATGGAACACGCGCCTCTCACCCCACTGCTACCATGTACCCCGCATAAAAAGATATAAAATATCGCGTGGTTTTTCTCGTTTCTGATAAAACGGGTTACTGCTGTGCACATAAATTTTACTACACCGACCAGATGAAATGTGCGATCCACCGTGTCCCCGACCTTCTCCCCCGTTCTCCGCCTTCTCCCGCTCCTTGTTTCACCCCCCTCGTCGTCGTTCCCGTCTACAATTCTGTTGGGATTTCGGGCATTTCTTTTTTCTCCCGTCGAACATCGATACCCGCTCAAAACTGGTAATGGAAACATGAATTTTAGATAGTTCGGAAGATTCTGATAATGGTCATCCCGTGCATCTGGGCTTCCGTGGCCGCGTTCCACCACCCCTGCGTTCGAGAGCGCTGGGGGTTGCAACTACGAATGGAAAAAGCTCTGTCCTCCTTGACAACAGCGGAAAATGCAAAAAAATAATGCACCCGGCTAGAAGGGACGGGAAATTTCATCCCCGAGATGTACACACGGCTTGCTAGCGGCTGGCTCATCCAAAATCTAAATAGAATTTGTTTGCAATAATCTGATTCTTGCACGAGAGTCCAACTTGAGGATGTGTGATGGTTTGCACATGATTTTGTTCTTATGAAGGAGACTCGTTACGAGAGAAAATGTTTATATTGTTACCAGGAATATGAATTTTGATGTTTTACTCGACGACTTTTACCCTTTGTTTTATAATTATGCTTTGGGGTTTTGTGTGAAGCAGGAAACCTCTGTGGTAATTATTCTGGTACGTTGAAAATAATGTGAAAGCATTTTCAAGTGTTTCTTGTCATGTAGACAAGTCATAACATGTCGTAGTTAATATAATGATGTTCATGAACCAGTTTTGTTATAAATCTATCAAGTCTACAAAGATTTGATTAGAGTGGATCGTGTAGTGGATGTAGAGACGGATGGAATTTTATTTTGTCACACTTAGTATGAAATATTTGGACAATTTATGTTCACAGGTAGAAACAAGCTGTATCATACACATCCTGATCGATTCCGAGTGTTCATTGTTCCAAAGTCCATCGTCGGTTACATTGAAACAAAAGGGCTTAATTAATTCCATTGAACTTTCGACTAATTTCATTGTTCCAATAAATGGCGCGTCGTCATCAATAGACTCCGCACTTCGATGTTGTTGCTCTTTAGAAATGAGTGCGTGAATGCCGAACCTTCCACATAATAACCTGTCTCGCTTAAATCAAAATGCTACATTAACCGAACCGTTTGTAAATTCCAAAAGCAATTTGTAACATGATCCAAAATTATCTTGAAAAGCAATTTAAAAAACAATTGAATTTCTACGGAATTTTGTAATCAAGCTTTTTGGTGGAAACAACTGGTATATGAACCAAAATGCGATGTCAATGAAAAGTAATGGAATTAAATCACTGCTTTTTTATTGGTCACCGTAACAACAATTTATATGAATGAAAATCAGTTTGCAAATAATGTGAAGCACTATTGAACAGTTATAAATATTTGTAATTCATGTTTCTAATAATAAACTAATAATAAACGTTCATTACAACTACGACCCTCTACACCCCGGGAGATGCTTATGCTAGTGGCTCACGTCTAGACGGAGTTCTGACGAAGTATGACGAATGGAGTATAAAAGTTGATGGCACCTTGAAAGCTCAATTTATAAAACTAAATTAGCGAGCGAGAATGCCGAAACAACAAAATTATTAAACGGTCTACCACTCTCACTTTTTCAAAGCATAAAACGTATATTTGACAGAGCATTTTGAATTTTTTGTACATTTCCGGAAGAAGAGTGCGAATATACGTTAGTGTCACGTTTCGCAGTGCACTATATACGTATCAGCGAGTCGGGAGTCGCGATTTATCGAATGCGAAAAAAAAGAATTCGCGACGAGCATTACACCTTCACGGAACCGGAAGAACGTGAATTCTGCGCTCTCCACCCCCGTCAACCCCCGACGTTTCCTCCGCCGTTAACGGAAAAATGTCGCCGGGAATTTATGCAGCGGAATGTCTTGAAAAAAAAGGAGTGTTGATCTCATTATTAGCGAAACGGGAGCGCGAAACCGCTTTGTGCAACTCGCTTGTAAAAAGAAGCGAAGCCCGATCGACGAGGATTTTCGGTTCCGCAAAAACAACAATTGTCCCCGGGGCTTCCTGTGCTTTTTTAAGGGACCGGACGTGCGCTCGCGATTGTTCAACGCTGTCGGAAGCCGGCAATAATTTCATATTGTTTTTATTCGACTCTGTGGATTTTGCGCATTTATTACTTCGACAATTGTTGGCAACGAAGTGATATTAAAAGTATAGGTTTTGTTTTGTTATCCTCTCTCTCGCTGCTGTTAATTGAATAAACATCATTCGCCGCGTTGCGCATCGTATGTTTCCGTTGCTTCTGTTTCTTTTTGGTCCGTCCTAGAGCAGCGCGAATCGTTGCGCGCGCACACGTCCGGTTATTAACGAGTAATTAAACAAAGTTTTTCAATCGAAGCAGCATTCTAGGCTGTTTTCGAAGAGAACGTCGGGTCGGTATTGACTCGCGCCTCGTGGATCGATAATATCGTTAGCATAACACGAATTTAATAAAAAAACTGTTTGCGCGATACTGCTCGGTAACAATGCGCTGTCCAATTTAGAACCAGTCCAATTTAAACAACTTTTAATTAACGTTACAACGAATACGCAGATTGAATACCGTTGCGAGAAAAAGAAAACACAGTATTTGCAAATGATCTTTTTGTGATTTAATTACTCTTGCTTATAACGGGTCACTTATGCAGGTTCGTTCAAAATTTATATTGGCGCTTTTAGTAACATTATGAACACCTCATTTCTATTGAAGCTGTGAGATCTTCTGCATTGTAAAAAAAGAGAAAAAAGTAAAACTCAAAGATACTTTAGGGTATATGTACCTATTATTTATATTTTTCCCATTGACATTAGAATACGTAAAAATAAATACTTTACCCTGAATAAATTTGTAGAATTCAATGAGGCTGTGAATTATCATATTGTTATAGTGTCTGAATTCGAAAAAAACATTCTTCATATAAGGTAAAAACAGGATCATTCTTCTTCTATCCCGATCACCAAAGGATTGCTGTTTCCATGATTGTACATTCTTTATATTGTTTTAAATTGCATAGGGGGATAGTTTTATTAACATTTAGATACCTGCTTCGATGTGCACAGTACCCTAATACATACCAGCACGAAGATTCCTAATGTAATCAACCGACGTCGATACAGAGTACCATAGAGGCTCCTGTAACAGTTAGAGAAAATCAAATTTTTCCCTGTCCCATACGCGTAAAAATTCCCAGCATACTCTTTCCGACCGATCCAGCTTTCCGCTTTTAGGATTACAGTCGTTTCAACTCGGATTCGGCCGAATGGCAGTCTGATCAAAGGGAGTATCGTAATCAACGGTGGCCGTCCAAAAATGTTTTCGATTTTCGAGATCGTCTCCCCTCTCTCTACCTTCCGCTACTAGTTTCGATGAGAACGACAGCGTTCCGCATCACGATTTTTCATTTGCGTGGGACCGGCCCGCCGTTTCTTAATTCCATAATTTTTAACCAGAAGGGTGGTGAGACCGGGAACAAAGGCGATCCTAATCATTGATTTTCACGGACCTGCGACACCGGAAAATCGTTTGCGGCGAATCACATCTAAACACAACAATGGGGTATATGATCAACAATAGACGTATTGTTTCCTCCGTCATCATCCATTCCGTAGCTTGCGATTCCATCATCGGAACCCTGGAAACCAAAACAACAAAGGCCATTTCCAATCACCGATACGCTGTTCGCATCTTTCGCCCCCTTCTACCCCCTGTTACCACTCCCCTCCCACCCTTCTTTCACGTGATAGCTATAGCGAATCCTGCGATAGTGAATCCTCTTTTCTCCGGCGGGCTTTTTTTTCCGCGTTCTCAGCTAATACGAACGCGTAGCCTCGTACAATGCCTCGATAATCTCCGCGGTTGTGGAGGGTGAAAGTTCTCCTGTCAATTATTGGCCGGATAATGGTGGAACCCGCGGATCGATTTCGTTTGCTCGTGTCTCATCCCCTCGTGACATGTGTCTGCACGTATTCCGCGGTAAACTTATTTGAACCTGCGATTTACTCTTTGTTTGTTTCTGTTTTATTGTCTCGCGCTCGGGGAGCCGCCAGCTATATCTGCTCTTATTTTAAGAGACTGCTTCTAATCGATTTTAATGTGCTTTCCAGAGGGAATTTATAGAGTTCCGTGGGCTCGAATCGAAGCTGGAAGATCGTGCTTCGTGCGATCATGGAAGAACTGTTGCTCGCGTTGGAAAATCGCGAATTCCAATAGATAAACCCGGAGTAACGTGCTAGGATTTCAGGGGTTGTTTTAAATCGATTTTAAAATGCATAGGAAATTCAGGTTCAATTGAAAGCTGACAGATTGAACTTTGTGATAAAATTCATTAAGTTTGTAGGAGAATTCGAAATCATAATAAAAAAGTCTGAGAACTCTCTAGGTTTCTATAACATAACTCTAAATATTGGATTGCCATAATTACAGTTCTACAGTACATTTTCACTGAAAGGAAAGCGGATCATTTAACGATTTCACAACAAATCGCTAGCTTCGTGACCTATCGTTTCACTCCCTAGTATCGAGCTGGTTCGAGATCGGGAAGAGGGAAAAACAAAGTTCCTCGACAGTTGTTCCCATTATTGCCGCGTCCGGGGTTAATGGGCGAATCAGTCTGAAAGATTGTCGACCGATCCCGGAGGACAGAATGCGAACGACCCGCAAACTTGGCGAAGATGAGCTCCAGAACGGAGAGAGGCAGACAAAGAGCAAGCTCCAGAGACAGAGAGAAAGAGGGTTAGAGAAAATGAGGGAGAGAGAGACAGCAGCTCGAACGTTCAGTCGATCCAACCGAGAACTTTCTGTTTAAGTACGGAATAAACTTGTCTTAATTGTAACGTTCAAATACGTTGAATCGGGGGGATGTAACGCGAGTTACGTTTAGTGCCTTATCTTATCAGGGGACTGGCTGTGTCGAGCATATTCGTAATCGTTGATGCTCCTCGGAGCCCGCTAATAAAACCGACGACGAAACCTCGATTATCGGAGGATATCTCGGGCAAGGTAATTGAATTTCTTGGCTAATGGAACGATCCCGGATCCTTGGCTGGCTTCGACGATCCTGAAATATGCCGGCCGAGACCGCGAAGTCTCCTAACCAAGAGATGTGTGTCTCGCATTTCGAGTAGAAAATCACTCTGGTGAAAGTTATCAGAACTTCCAGGCGCATCCAGCATAACGCGGAATTGCCTCCGCGAAATGCTACTGCCCGCGGGTCCGTTGCCACAGACAGACAACAGGACCGAATGTGAGATGTTTCATCGAACACCGACATCCACCAATTACTAGAGCTGTGACTTATGAGACACCCGGGAAAACAAAACCTTCCCGGGTACCCGGGTACTCGGGTATCCAGGTATTCGGGTAAACAAAAATTAAATTAAATTTCAATTTTTCTACTCAGATATGAATTAACTTAATAATCAAATGAAGTACAGTGCGCGGTGGTTCAGGTAATAATGGCTCTCGTAACCAGTTATGAGACCTCATGAGATACTAGGGTATCCGGGTACACGGCTATCTCATGGGTACTCGGATACCCGGGTGTCTCATATACCTGGGTAAGAGTTGAAGCTCTACCGGTTACTTTTGTTGGAGTGACATAGAGTCACGCATACTTCATGCGTTTGTTTGCGTATGAATTGCGTTCTCTCTGATGCTTGCGCAACAGATGCGGGTCGCTAACGCGCGAGTTCCGATAATATTTTATTTCATGCGATCTTATTCTATCTTTCCTTTCTTCTGATTTTCCACTCGCCTTTTGTCCGTGCTGTGTACAATACGACAATTATTAAACTATTCATTTTTACGTATGTCCTCTTATGGAGTAACCCCAGTCGTCAACAAATTTCACTACTTCTTTTTTATCTAGATTTTATTATGCTATGCACTTCATAAATAATCACTTCGTTTGAAGACTTTGTGACACTGTTTGCAGTCAACGTTTCATGTGACACTGAGGTTGTCTCTTCCGCGTGTGGCATGTTTGATACATTTCGTTAGTTCTTATCAGGTTTAAGAAGAGTAAAAGACAAGTATTTTTCTGAAAATAGTGTACAACTTGGGTATGTCTATTGATAAACTGTACCCTCGAAATCACGATTGGAATACTTGAGATAAAAGACTTTTGTTCAGCTAGATTGAGCATTTTCCCGCTGTGTGTGGTAGCAGTAGAAGTTCTTTGGCTTCGATCCAATAAATGCAAAAAATTTTGTTAAATCAAATGGGTCCATGTAGGACAACTAATCTATTAATCACAGTTCCTTCACCTTCAGAGTTCAAGGTCAAGTGAAAATTTGAATGAAAGCCCATCCCGAGATCACTAGAAATGCAAAGGTGTTCGAACGGAATGATTTCAATGCCGATTCCCTTCTCCCAGAAACAGTGCGGGAGTGTGAATTTGAATACTTCGTTTCTTCGGTTCCCAGTGTGTTTCGCGAGCTCTCACTGACGAGTTCAAGCCCTGGAAACAATTTTCTTCAACCCCAGTAAAAGGTGAATTCACGCGATCTCTGTCGTTCCTCGCAAAAACACGGTCCGCGTTCTCCGCAAACGTTTCTGTCGCGACACAAAGGTGAGTCGAACTCGAAGGAAAAGCTTGGGACTCAAAAGATTAACGCGCGATAATTACCCGAGACAAAGGAGGCCGTGCCTCGTGCATCGACGCTGTTCGACGCACGCCGAATGTGTTTTCACAGTTTCCCGGCGTGGTATCAAAGCAAGTAACGCGCGAAATCCTCGCCCATTCATCAGCGAACAATATGATTTCTGTATAATTAAGAGCCGCGTAATAGAGAGACGAGACGCCCCGGTTATAATTGTGGAATCTTTGCCTGCTTGCCGCGAACAATACCAAGGAGACCGGTGGAAATGCGACAACACGATGAAGGGGTGATTTTAAAAGCAAAGCACGGAGATCGCGAATTCCAGAGCTGTCCTCAAGGGTTTTCTTTGTTTCTAATTTTATAGAATTTCTACAGTTCTACATAACAGTAGTAGTCTTTTAATAATTCTTGTATTAATTATTGTAATACAAGCTTTAAATTCACAGTCAATTCGTCAATTTCGATAATCAATTTTAATAATCCGTGCAACGATGAAATTCAGATGGTAATTTTTAATAAAGAGGACAATGTAGTATAAAACTTTACGTGTCTATGATTAGATGCATTCATAGAAAGACAGTTCTTTTAATAATTCTTGGAGCGTCTTCACAGACTATTCTTCATTTATTAATTTTTGTCGTAATCAATTTTAACAATCCATATTTCGATGAAATTCAAAAAGTAATTTTTAACAAAACGGACAATTACCAAAAGCATTACCAAACTTGAAGTATTTATTAGATGTATCGACACGAGTAGGGTTCTTGTGTGATTTATTTTGTTGCTAGTCACAGGAGCGTGTTCTTTCACATTTTTTGGAAACGTTTAAACCCGGAACGAAAACGTTCGTCACCAGTGATGGACCAATGCCTCAGGTGTTTTAATTCGTTCTTTCCTCTCTTCTGAAATTAGACCGATCCATTTTTTCGCCGCGAGTTCCTCGAATTTTGACGTATCGCGTTTTTTTTGCGTGTCTCGGCTGATTTTTTTCTTGATTTACGAGCCGCCGTTGGTGAACTGGTCGTTTCCACGGCTAGCTTCCCGGTTTGTAAAATTCACGCGGGCCACTTTTACGCGGAGTTCCGTTGACATTGTTTATTGTTCAGCGGCGTGCTCTCGCAAACACGGCGCGATTAATTTTTGTTACTGCGGCCGGCCATAAATTCACCCCTGGATTTATTTTGTTTAGCTTGCGACCACGGCTTGCTGAAAAGAATATATTCTCTGGCACTAGTCTATCCTACAGTTTGTAATTAATTAAACCGGATTCGACTGACAGTGAATACTTTTATTGTTGCGAGTTTTCCTGAAATTCCTGCTGTTTCATCAAAAGTTCCGTCCATGGGACCGATAAAATTGAGTTGACAACTTCTCTATGATGTACCACTATTTCCTATGTTCGTTGTATACTTTTGATGTGTTCGATAGGTGGAATATAGTTCCATTTTCAAGTATATAAAATATTATCAAATTGCGAAATTATGAAACTTCTCTTTGAATTTATCTTCGTAAACCAAAATAATTTAATATCATAGTGGTTTGATTTGGCAGACAGATATCTGATTTCACGTGTATGTATTTTTAGCAGGGAGCAGTATATGCATCACAGGACAACTATTATCGACAATCCAGCAAACCCGTCAACGTCTCTCTTCTTATCAATAATACCTCGCCGCAATTCGCACAGAATGAAATATTAAATTATTATGCCGTCAAACTCGAAATCTACGTAATCCGCTGTCGGATTACTAGACAGCGAACTAATTCGTATACCGATTAAATAGTTCTAATCGTAGTAGTAGCATTCGACAGAGAAATCTAAAAATTGTCCGTGCCACTGAAGGAAATGATCATCGATTCAAATAAATGCTGGAAAATCCGAATAAGTTCAATCGCCTCATCTTCAGAAGACAGAAATGCCAGTCACTCTTATTGGTCGGTAGAGAGTGTTAAAAATGAACTCCAACCGTCATCGAAATGTAACCTTAATTAGTATTTCACTGGCAGCTCGGGGACACATAATTTCGATCCATGATGCCTGTTTAAACTCCGTTCGCACTCGTCGATCGTTGCTCTTTGATTGTCGACGCGCGATAGGACCGCCCTCGCCCCGAACAACCATAGTTTCGCTCCTAATGATTTCGCTCGAATCGACGGTGAATTGTGGATAGGCAAACATTATACCGTCCTCGACAGTGTTATATATCTCGTGGTGGTATTCCAGTGTGTGCGATACAAGTTGATTGCATTTCGACCGCATAAAAGATTCCATTCGCGAGAGAGGAGAGCGAAAGCGTGATGGAGGGGGAGGGGGTGCAAGAGGAAGGTAAAAGAGGTGTACGGTTTACTCTTCCACCCGCTTGGAGTCACTCCCCCATCGTCTACCACCTTCCTTACGATCCAACGGGCTTCTCTACGGTTGAAAATTTATCCAACCGGAAATTAAACCGTGCTAGTCCGGCGACCTGTCTATCTCCTAGCAAATCGCGTTCCGTTTTTCAGTTTGATTCGCTCTGATCTCTCTGGTTTCTCATCTTCGACGATAAAACCGGCTGACGATTTGCACGATCACGAAGTCGCCGTGTCGCGTCTTGTCGCGTCGTTCCCACTCTTCAACCAGGATTTATATTCTCACGACTGTGAACTCGACACGATTCGAATTCGATTCTTTCCTGCTCGCCGGTCGGTTCTCTCGGCGACCTGAGATATTTAGTCGCGCTCCGCAGAACGTGGTATCGATTCAACTCGAATGTGAATATTAATAAGCACCGAGTGCACTGTCTGATCGCGGACGCTGCATCGGGTTCTGGATAAAATTATTTTGCGCGACGAACGCGAACTCTCGCGAATTGAAACTCGGTTTTTACTAGGTCTGTCGTTACGTAGAAATAAATGACATTATTCGAAGCATTTTAAACGTAGATATCGATTCTCGATTATTTCTCTGTATGTTGCTTCGATTGATAGAATCTGTATAAGACTCTCTGCAATGAATTGGTTGTATCAGAAAGAGGCTTAAACATCATCTTTAAAATAATGTATCCCGATGAAATCATTACCATTTGCTGGTTCATGACTAAAGTTATAACGTGACTATAGATCGTTATGCGAATTAAAAACTGCCTGCATCGATTACAATTCCTGGAACCAGATAAAAATGTATTTCTTTCTTTAATCATTTGAATAAGTTGATAATAAGCATATCACAACTGTTACATACCTCTATCGTTCTATTCTTATATGTTTTATGTTTATCCTCCCTCTATTTCATCTCTTCAGCTTATACCGTTGTCTCGGTGAGATTATAGATGCGCTCGACTTCCTGAAGAGTGCACTAGGAATGACTCCCGTCCTCCAAGAGTTGAACATCCGTTAAAAATACGTGAAATCAATTTTCTAACAGCGTTCCAATGTCGCCTATTCAAATTACGAATATCGTTCGTGCATCATGACGATAGTGGAAGCGAAGGAATTGCCAACTGAAAAAGATGATGCCCGGGTGTCGCGAGCGACGTAGATCAATCGTGGTAGTACGTGCAGTATTGAAAAGAGAAGAACAACGAAAACGAGGTTGGCTCGATCGTCGGGCGAATTGATTGCCGGTATTGCGTTCTCGTTTTCCAATCGACGACTGGACGGAACGGGACGGTACGGGATAGAGGGTGGTAGCAAACAGTGTGAAGATGTTTATGCTTCGAGCCCTTCGGCCAAGTGAAAATTAACGATCCGGTGTTTCTGTGAAACAGCGCGTCGCACAAAAGCCTCCTCAGACTGCGCATTGTTTATGCGCTCGCATCGATAACGAAATGAAAAAGGAGAGACGGACGGACGGGCCGGGGGAACAAGAAAACAAGCAGGACTCGGGGACAAAGAGTCTCTGGAAGGATTCCTTTGATCTATCGATGGCTCTCCGGCTCCGGTGCATTGTAATAAATGTTTTTATATGATCCGCCCCCGCTACGACGACGGAGCCTTTGTCGACGGGGTTGGTGCTGTCGGCGCTCGCGCCGTCCAAGAATTTCCCATTATTATAAATGTGAATTGTTCGCAGAGGAAAGTTGGTGAACTGCGTGCGAGTCGAAAGTTTTCGGCAAGCTTGTATCCACATTTTCCGTTCCAATGGTCGACGTCGCTCTAGATGGGGGAACCGTCTTTCGACAGAGCACGCGGCCCGAGTTGCCGCAGACTAATGTTTCGATTCATACAATTTTTAAATACAATTTTCGCCCAACTGTGGCTACACTGACTCGTAGAAATGTACAAACACGTGGCAGTACACTTCTCGTCCATAGGTCAATGAGTAGTTCAAAAAGATAACACTATACAATTTTCCTGTGCCAATCATTCGTAAAACTTCAGTCAGGAACTACTGTCGATCGCACTTTCGATCTAATTGGATTCCCGAAGGGGTTGATCTCGGATAATTCCTGGCAAGATCGAATCTGATAGGTCCCTGGGAAGGTTGTTCGTTAACCGATTGCCTAATTCTCGGGCATCCTACGCAGCCTTATTCCTCGCACGCTTAACCCTTCACCGATCGATCGGGCACCGGTTGCAGAGAACGGCTAAAAATGAGATAAAAGGGGAAGCGAGGGGGTGGAACAGGAACCAGAGGGGTTAGAGGGGAGTTAAGGGATAGGCGGACGGGGGGTAAGAAATGACGGAGGTTCTCGAAGAAGGACTTCGAACGGGTTGCGGGGACGAGGGACGAAGGAAAGAAGGAGGATGTGCTGTCGTTCTGAAAGGATAGATTGTTAAGCTACGGCTGAATGGGAACGTCTCCTTTTTACCTCTCGTTCGGCTCTTTTCTTTCGCTCGTCTCGCAGCCGACTTTTCGATTTTCTACGTCGTCGCGAAGAAAGGATATTGTTCAGCTCCGGTAGGAGCAACCGAGAGACAGACGGCGACGTGTCGAAAGAACGAGACGACGCACAGCGCCGCGCCGCCGAGGATTTTTCATCAGCGTTTGCTCAGCCGAAGTGCTGATTAGTGGCGCCGATGAGATTGTTTCCGGCTCCGAGATCCTTCAGGAATCTTGGATACCATGGTAGAGTCCTCCTTGGCGGCGAAACACGCTGAAGGACTCCTTCTTGAAAATCTTTTGCTGTTACAGTTGCATGCAGAAGTTCCAGGCTTCTTCGACCGTTCAAGCACAATAATTCTCCATCTTCTCCCAGGAATCTTCGTTCTTCATACTCGTTTGTTTGCTGTGACTATGTCTAAGTAATCAACTTTACTGTCGACTGGTAATGTATCTAACAAGCTCCAAGTGCAGTATACATTACTTATACATGCACAAGCTACTTATACCCCCATGGCTAATGGTGAGCCAGACTTGAAGTTTAATTCTGTGGTCTGTAAGTCTGAAATGGCGGAGTAGAAAGCGTCGCGACCATTTTTTTTCGTGCAATCCGCCCCGATAATTCACCGGATCAGAGAATTACCTTCAAGGAGTTTTCTGCGTTTCATAGGCCGCAATAGAATACTTCCACTGTAGTATACGTAGATTTCTTTGTACATAAATGGCAACGGTCGCGTAATACCAACATACGAGCTTCTTAAAGTGAAAAGTGAAAAGAGCCAGATAAAACTGAGTTTCATGGGCTCCATACTTATCAGAAGAAGAAATTCAGTAGCTGACAACGCATTCAGTGAAGTGACCTATAATATTTCTTGTGTAGTACAATCGGAATTCGAATTCAGCACACGTTCCAGCGATTTTTGCGCATACATGGTCGAGTGTTTTCTTTTTGTTGAAAATCTCTTAGAATTTGATGCTTAAGAAGAATGAATAATTAATCTCGTATACTACAGTGGATCGTGTTTAAAGTTCGACCTATAAAATATTTTCATCAGAAGAATGATTAATTTCTCGCTGAAGGTGAAAACAATCATGGACACGTGCGATGACTTTTTCCTATAATAATGCTTCTGGATAGTTTTCTTCGATGGGACCGTGTATCGAAGTATCTATAAGGAGGTCAAACAAGAATATAAACACTTTCATCGCGAACTTAGCAATCTGAGTTCTCCAATTCCCAGTCAGGAAACCTGGTGCGCTATCAAAGGAACTTTCTTTCGAGAACTTCACTGAGACATTTCTCCCAGGATGAATAGTATGTAACATCCGTTACTTGTATAAGAATAGAAAAATGCTTCGAATAACGCATATCGTACGACAAAAGGGAGAACTAAGATCAGCCTTTGTTCTTTCACAGCGAAAGCTTTGTGTACGTGTATACTGTATCAAGGTACAGAGGTATTTGTCAACATCATTTTGCCACGTCTCCTGTTACAAACATCATGCAATACACTCACAAAATATTCATGTGTCGTTCCATTTTATAATTATTCTGATAAAAATATTTCAATTTTATAATTTCTCACATTTTGCAGGGAAATTGCTAGGAGATTGAAATGTGAATAGGTGGTTTCTAAATTAATTTTCTTTTAGGATAGTACAGGGGAAAATTGGTAGCCAGAGATTGGCAACTTCGTCGCGTGAGGCTGTCGAATGAGAGTGGTGTCCCTTTGGAAATATTATCCCAAAGTTTTGCTAACATCCTAGTTTCATGAAGGGTCACATAGTATCAGTGTGTCATTCGATCCCAAAATTAACACGGCAGCTTGCTCCAGATTGAGATTAAATATCACAATGACACTCTGTCCATCTTCCTAATGAAGTAATATAATATATCTGATATATAATACAACGTTGAATAAACGTCTAAAAGTATCGAAGCCTTTGGAATTCCTTAACGAGCCGTAAAGAGTTTCTGAAAGAGAGTACAACTACGAGGATCAAAGACTTCATTGAAAATTTTTTATACACAGTCTTCTAGAAACCATAATCAACCGACACCTGCCTTAATCCGCTAAAAACATTATTAATCCGGAACTGCCAGAGTCTCGCACTCCCTACGGAACTTTAAAAAGAATGATAATCTAGCTATATTTACCACAAACAAGATTATACTCGCGTTACTTATTCCATTATAGTTAGTACGTTAGCTTGGACGTTTTAGCTCGCAGGGAACGTCGATCTATGAATCAAGAAGTTAAATTATATTACAACTATAGCATTGATGTGTTTAATCATTTGCGGAGACTTCAATTTTCGTTATTCTTATATTTAAAAAATTATAAATAATCGAAAAGTGACGAAAAAAAGGGAAGATGCACGAAGACAGTGCAGCACTATCAATGTGTTTCAATTACAATTTCATCGATCTTGTTCGGTATTATACTTTGTGTTTCATACATTTAAAAATTTACGATCATTACTAAAACAACTTTGATAAAAATGCAAGTGAAAGGTTCCGCAGTTTCGCAGTAAAAAAGAAGTGGGCAAGTTATCCTAGAAGCCATCATGCTCGAGACTAGAATAGCCCATTACCGATTTCCAATCGTTTTCCGCCAAAGGCGGTGTCTTAGATCTCTGTGTCGTTTACAGACTGGAACGAGGGTGATGGGGAATGGGCAAAATCAGTCGGATCCAGGCTCCCGTTCCCGTCAATCGATCGCAAATATTCGAAGCAATCGACACGGCACAGACAGAAGCGAAACAAGCACCGCTCGAGTGCCATCGGCGTCCGGATAGGATCGGCCTTCGTCGCTCTCGAGAGCACTTTTATATTACGTACAAAGTTGTATTCGAATTACAAGCTCCCGCGTCGATCCGACGTCGTCGTTGTTTGCCAGAGGATCGATAACGTTCTGCAGCATTTGGGAACGAGGGATCGAGAGAATCGACAGAAAAAGCGTTCGATCGACGCGCGACGAGGTCGCGCTTTTAATTCCTCCGACGCAGCGCCGTTCGTTGCTGACTCCGTCCTGACGACAGGGGACCGACGTCGATTATTCCCAGTCGGTCAGACATTTCCCTGGTACCCGGTAATCGGCAACCGAGCGGACGTTTGTTCGAGAGTTACCGAATTTTCAATCGTGCCTCGACAATCGAAGCGAAAAATTCTCGATAAGCGAGCATCCTCCGCGGTATTCCCTCTGCCTCTGGAAATCAGCTAGACGATCGATTGATCCTGATCGAAAGATATTCTCACTGTTTCTGTGGCTCTTGGAATCCGTTGATTATTTTATAATTTTTGAAAACACACGGCATGGCTTAGAATTTTATAATAGACTCTCCAACAGTAACTAAAACCTATAAACCAGCGACATTGTGTTGTTGCAAGTGCAGATATAAATATTATTTAATAAATTTTGGGAGCCTAAACAGGGAGTTTATCTTGTGGCGAGGGTAGGAAGTTAGCTGCCACAAAATAAAGCGTAATTGTTTCCGTTGTAAAATACTTGTAACAACATACAGTTCTGACACAAACTGTCAAATATCTTGTAAAGTATTGACATATCGGTGATCTGGAGTTTGTACTTTTATACATGGGATAATAAAAAGGATCGATCGATTTAACAAAAAATTGGGTTGCATTAAAATTGCAACTGGCGGGTGCATTGGTGCATCTACATAAAAAATGAGGTCATAAAAAGTTGTGGCGTATTATGACATATCATTTTTTCCTCTATCATTTATTTTCTATTTTTAATTAAAAAAGAGCAGTAACTTGTCCAAGTTCTTAGAATAACTCTGTAAATTAGATTTTTCTATAGATTGAGTGTGTCGTTCATACTATAGTAAATGAAGGAGGCTCGCGAGTTGCGAGGAATCGATCGTTGGCTTTCGGTCCCCTGGAAATCTCGGCGTCGAGTAACTCGCGGTGGAAGTTGAATAGCCGTGCCGCAGGGACAAGACAAGGACGGGCAAGAGTTATGCATTATGATCCGGCGTTCGCAAACCCCCGGGTTTCACCCTCCGCCGCCAACCTAATAACATCACTTGTTGCACAGGCCGAGCCCCGTGACCCCGCCGCCACCCCTCGGCCCCGACGCGACCCTTTCACCGGGGGTGCTCCAATCCCCCGACCTTGCGCAAAACTATTGCCCCGATCTCCACCCCTGAAGACGGGGAAAGTCCCGTCTCGAGGATACCCGCCCCCGTCGTCTTATGAATTTCATTTATCTCGACCGGAGCATCTCGCACGCGACGCCGCGTCGCCACACCGTCTCGACGCCTCCGGAATGCCGACACCGAATGAAACCGCAATCTTCGACGGATTCGAGATGCTCGTCGATCGGCAGCTATTTATCTCAGTTCTCTTCAATGAGTCGATCATCTTTCTGCATAGGTGCAGAATTTTTCAGGCGAAATTGCAAATGTTTCGGTACGTCCGACAAACTTTTTTATATTGAAGATGAATCTAATAATTTGACAAATTTCCAAACTCGAAATGAAGATAAGTAAAACTTTCTACCAAAAATGAACATTTTATATTATTTATTTGCACCGCATACCTAACAATACAAATCCATTTTTTCTATGTGATTAAGAACAATTTGCAAAATTTTAATGATCCGCAAGAAGTGCAAGCAGCAGAATAGTGGACGAGGTCTAACAATAGAATCCTCTTCCATTGAACAGCAAATAATCGATTCTTCCCTGCGATTTTTAATTATATCTTTCTCAATCCTTCTGCGCCACAGTTTCCCAACCCCAGGCCGATGCACATTGACAAAAGCCCGTGTTTTCAAGCGATTAAGAATACAAATCAGTTCCGCTTATTTTCCCAACGATTCCCCAGTAAACAATACGGAAAAGAAAATTAAATCGACCGATTGTGTTGCTCTCTGCGTATGTTGTTTCAGTTTTCCAATCAGGCATTGTTGTCTCCGTTTCTGTTCGAAACACACGCCTCCCGTGGCGTTATGCTAGCATGAAAAGAATACGAAACGCGGGGATTCAAGTCTCTTTTGACATCGGCTCTAAATCGTTGGCAAACAATCGCGAAAAGTGTAACACTTTTATTTAGAGTTTTTCAAGACGATTTCGTTACGCGATTATTTGATGTATAAAAAAAAGTCTTGAGAATTTGTGACAAACAATGGCCGCAATATTGTGGAATAGAGGATGGAATTACAATCCACACATTTTTCGAGTTCCTTTCAATTTCAGATTTTTTCTTTTAAATTCGTGAAGTCGTAGAAATATTTGGTAATTATAGAGGAAAGGGTGCACCTCACCAATTTTGATGACTTTGAAATTTGTTATCAAGGTCATTCCTACACATATTATCGCTGCTCGACCTCAGTCTTTTAGATATTCGCAAGAAAGGACGGACACCCACGACAGCGAAGTCTAGCCTTTTTAATTGGCCGAACAGGTGTTTTCGGGTGAAGCCCGTCCCCTGCACCTCTACCCCAACAAACCTCACCCAAACCTATTTAAAATTCGTTTAAAATGACGAAATTGGCTGTAGTGGATGTAACAATTTCTTTAACAATTATCTCGGTCGACAATTATAAGGTTGAGCGAAGGAAACATGAATACAGAAAAGTTGTTTAGAATCACACCCCAAATAATAAATTCAGAGCTCAGTAAAGACGGTAGGGAACCGCGTTTCTAGATTGTTATCCCACGGAGGGTTAGGTTTATACATACAGCTTTTGAATGAATTTTGGATCGGTTTGGGTTAGGTCTGGTTGCGATTTCCTCTGGGAGAGAAATACATTGTTTAAATGTATATTACTGATGGTGTACTGTTAATATAACCGTAAAAGAGAAGATCAGAATATGTTAGCGGGCTCAGTTGGTCGTTGACATTATAGTGACGTTGTCCCTTCGTTGCTGAAACCAAGGCTTCACAAAGTACCAACCATAAATTAATAATGCAGGATCAAAGTCAGACTTTCAGCTCGAGAAGGTTTCCCAGTAAACAGAGGTCTGTCAGCCCCATCAGTATTCCTCGATCTCAATTAACTCGGTCGTAGGAGTGACTGGCATCCGGTAGGAAGAAGAGATCCTAACAGAAGTTCTGTGGTAGATGCGATTTTTCCAGCGGTCCGGGAAAGTTTCCCAAGTCCCTGGTCGCCGCGCACCGGTGAGGAACATTTACACCGTAGCTCGGGTTTTCTCATTAAGGCGGGGTTCGTCCCAGAGTGTCCTCGAGACCGGTATGATAATCGGCTGAGTCGAAGATGAGTCGCCGAGGAAAATAAATTCTTCTTTCGACTCGGCCAGCCCCGGAGCCGGAGAGCTTGGAGAACGGTGGAAATTGAGAACGAAGGGAGCCGGAGATTGTCGGCAATGCCAGCTCTTCCTGAATCCGGGATAGTCGGCGACCTTATATCCGCAGACCGTAATTTATTACGCCTTACGGTCGCTGTTTTATCTCGCGGCGTCTTTACGAGGACAACCGACGATTTCCGCGTCGATTTGTAATAATGTAAGACCACGTTCCTGACCGTTGCGTTGCGTTGCGTTCCGTTACTTCCAACCGCCTCGGAAGTTAAGATTTTCGCGCGGCTGGCTGCGCTGCAAGCGAATGAAAATACTCTTGACGTGAATTGAGATGAACGACTCTCCGTGGATTTAGGTACCGACGTCTTACGCTGTTCTATATCGGTTTTGTCTCGTCTAGAATTATATTTGCTCGTTACTAACTGATATCTTTTTCAATATACATTCAGATAGTTTTAGACATAAGATGTTAGACATGACATATATTTTTCACCTACAGTCTCAACTTGGAAATGGAATCTGTTCTTAAAATAAAGAGTCCTCTTCATTAAGCTACATCCACTCGTATTGAACCATACTTCTTGGATACTATTTTATATTACTTCATTTCCAACTGATTTACTCGTCATTCTAAGAAAATGTTCTCTTTTTTAATAATTAGCGCAAAAGTGGATGAGATTAATTGTAACCATGTTCAAGACAAGATACAAGACTAATTGACACACCATTGAATTTTCTTTTCCTGAACACTTTAGGACACATTCATTCAAATACACCACACTTACTTCTCCTTCTATCGTAACTCAACGTAGGGGAAGAGGAAAAACTTTTGACCAGCTTACCGTACACAGCTTCTTTTCCCACGGAATTAATGATCGGGAATTCGTAGAAATATAATTTACGATCACCTGGCCTTCTTTTCCGTCTCCCGTCTGCCGTAAGTGTTTACGATGGCGCTCGATCGATAGACAGAGAGCCCCGCAGCACGCTAATTGAATACCTCCGATTTATCAGATGCTACGAGTGCCCTCGACGGGGGCAGATCAAGCTTTTTTCCTCGTCGCCCGTTTCCAATTTAGCGACCGGCGATTCCGTATATCGTGACAGGCGACAGAGCTGAAGAGAGCCCGGGGGGTTCGGGACAGAGTGTCGCTTCGACCACTTTAACGAGGTCCTCTTCATCCCTACCCACTCCTCTTCTTCATCATCCTCCTTCCTCCCCTTACAGAGGGTCTCTTCTTCTCGCTTTTATTCGTTTCGTCCTAACCCACTGTTATTTAATTCCACCACGGCCGCGGTACGTTCCACGGATATTAGAAACCGCGACGTGAATTGGATTCGCCGGTCCATAAATTGCCCTCATTGTCATTTAAACGAGCCGGTAATACACTGCTCGGGAATTATGTTAACGTTTGCATGGACAGAACGCCGTTTGATTATCGAATTACGTTTGCCAGCGGTAAACGAATTTCCGACATAGATGTTCACTTGGGTGATTCTTATTTTCGTCTTTTGAATTTTTTTAATATTTATTTGGACCATTCCTGAGGAGTGCCATAAAAGATACGTTGACTAAGTAAAAGCCACCCTAATGTTAACGTGTAACCTTGACCGCCGTTGTCTTTTTCGGGAGAAATGGAAATCTTATGGGTAGTGAATTCACTACTAGTTACGGGAACGGGCCTCTTCCATGTTCACAAAGCCTGATTGAGTAAACAAATGTAACGAGAAAGATGTTTGCATGTAATAAAGCAACGTTAAAAAAGTGGAACACGGAAAGTTACAGTATATGAGAAATAATGAGATTCTAAATGAAAACTGTGCAGGTTGTGTATCATCGCTAAAAACAGACCAACTAGAACGAGTTCGTTTCGCTGGAATTCAAACGGCACAGTTTCGCGGAGAAATATTTGGCACGTATTTTTTTATCGACTATCCAGGCTGAAGGGGCGAGTGCACCCCTCAAAGTCGAGGGTTGAAATACATTTTTCTAAATATCTCGGGAACCAGAGGGTGCGTGAAAAACATTTTTTTCAAAAAACTGTTCGAGCTTGAATCGCGAATCTTCTTGTATAAAAATACGAAAGATAGTGTTGTTTAATACTAGATTGATATAAAATATTGGATAAAAATTTGCATTGAATAAATATACAGAATCTGTCAAATTTAAAGCGGGAAGTAGGTTAATTAAAATTTTCCGATGGCTTGTTTATTCGATGAAAAAGTGACATAAATATATTTCATGTTGAAATTTTTATTTGGATGCAATGTGTAACTTCGGACAAAGTTTTTAAAAAATTGACAAGTTTACTTGAAAAATTCGTATTTCTTGTGAATATCTTTTCTGGATACAGTGACTTTCAAACGTAAAAATTTTTGGTCGTTTAATATTCTCATCGTACATCGACAGTGTTGGGCATTCTGTGCCAGTTTAATTGATTGAAATTTCAATTCGATAGATACTAAACCCACGAGAAATTTCTATGAATATAATTATCGAATTCATAAATGCCTATGCGTATCATTACCGTTTCCATAATTTGCAAAATTTTGATCTAAGCAATTATAATCGACATTCCGAAAATGTGCAAAATTGTTATACCCGTGAAGTTGTAAAAGGCTATTGTAAATAGACTTTTGTGTCCATCTGTTCAGGAATTGAATTTTTATGTATTTCGCAACTGGAACACAATTTTCGTTTATTCTTAGATGTACAGAAATCGCTTTCGAGCGTTTCAGTGGAGGTTTGAACTGAAATTTAGCAGAGACTGTATCCTCGTTTGATCTTCTTCCCATCCGAGGCTCTTTCCCGTTCGGTTGACCTGACTTCTCCGCAAATTTTCGCACGTACCTCGTGAAGTCCAACCTGCTTCAAAGTCGACGCCCTTCTCCCATTCGCCTAACCGGTAAAGAGGGCCGGAAATTTCTCCGGTGCTGGTTCGAGAGAACGGCTTCCGAAGAAAAAGCGACCGCGGACTGACAGCTGTAATCGTTTTCCTCGCCGATAAAGTGGGCGTGGAATCCAGATAAGGTTCCCTCTCTCGGCGCGTCGGGAGTTTACGTTCCTCTTAAAAATCGGTCCCTGTTTGTATCCTTCGGCAGAGTGTACACACATACACCTATATGTGAGTGTGTTCGCCTGTAAACTCGTGAAAAACGTTTCGAGCGTAAATTGCGTTCCGTAATTTCTGGTTGACGCCGAGCGGAGACACGTCGCGCGACCGGCGAGTTTAATCAATCAGAAACGACTTACCAAATTCCTCCTCGAGTCCTTAACATTCTACTCGGAGCGGAAAGTTTGATTTCTCTTCGTTGGTACTGCAAATTGCAAAACGGTGATACTGTGCACATGGACAATCTGCAAATCCGTATAATCATACGTTTATAGGAGGTACAAAAATCATTTGAGTCGGAATGGATTTAGTTATTTATGTGGTATTACACTGTGATGTTAAAATTGACAAAAGGTTATAATTGAATCAATAACAATGCCTAGATACGTAGTTCACGTAATCCGCAGTAATTAGCACATGACTCTTTTCCGTTCACAGTAATTCGTACAAAATGCTATCAATTTTATTTTTTAATATTTTTCGTGTGGTATTATGTCTTGAGGGCCATCAATTGGTTTTGTATTCAGGACACATAATTCTTTCACAAAATGCTTACACGTATGATTATTTCACGATAAATTAGAAATAATATTGTAATAAATTACGATCAAAGAACGATACTGCAGTAATCGGTACAGTTACCCTACAGTTTAAATACTGTTTGAGACAGGTAACGGCGTCATCATCCAGTGCAATTGGGTTCGAAGAAACAGGTAGAAACTATTGTGGGTCACGGTAGGCAAACTTGTTTGGATGCAAACAGAATAAGCTGTCGGCGCAGCGTGCGGAAATCTGCCGTCGCGTAACACCCGCGTAAACAACCTGTAACGCCGCCGCCGGGTCGAGCTATGTATTATGAAATCCAATAACGCAACTTAAGACGTCGTTACACGGCCCCGCGTAAACCGTGTACAGAACGGTTTACATACTCACCGTTTCGAAGGTCAATGAAAAAGTAAATGAATCCAATGATCGTCTTCTGAACGTCCTGGAAAGAATATCTAGGAAATCCCAGGGCGTCTGTACGTCCAGAATTTCAGGGTACACCGAAAGATACAGAGGAGCTCTTGGTGGCATTTCGAAGAATTTCGGAGGTTTTTGAGACTTGTAAAGTTACGTGAGTGGCTTCTGATGATTCTCGAGGACTTACCAAGGATCCTTCTCCACCGAAATTCAGAGAAATTTGAGGAGCTGCGAAACTCAGGATTCTAAGCTACGTTAAAATCTTCTGAGATGCTTGCAGTCTACTCTCAAGTATTTCTGAGCTTACTGATCGATTACGTGGGGAGCATTGGGTTTCAAAGGTCTCGAGGAGATTTGCAAGGAATAGTGAGGTTTGCAAGCTTTGGGAGAACACAGGAGCTTTGAATGCGCACTGAATAGCATAAATTGCGTAGCTCAACAATAAGAATGGTAAAGTAAATATAATATAAAAGATAAAAATAGTGAACAGTTTCATAGTGCTATGCTATAAAACAGGTTGAAAAGCACACAATAATAAATATTTGTTTGATCAATTTTTAACAAAAATAAATATTTTTATGGCCACGATTATAAATGTACTTATGATCATTTCAGATGAAATTGAAGTTGTCGATGTACACAAATATTTGACCGATGAGTACCAGAAACAAGTGTTTTTAAGTGTTACAGAAACAGGCAAAATTTTCTGATGCATAATAAGGAATGTCACAATCACAGTAGTAAAGCATTGGACATTGGAAGACAATCGGTTCCCTGGAGAAATAAATATTTGTGCTACCAGTACGATTTGTTTCTGATGAAATTGAGATAATCGATTGTTGTTAAAAATGGAAAGAAAATTGCGGTGTGGATGAGGGTAGCTGGAAGGTATCAAGATGTGAGTAGGGGGGCGAAATGTTCAGGGGCACTCGATGGTGACCGGTTTGATCCATTATTCACGCGCAGCGAGCCGCGAGACCCTTTTTCATTATTTCAGCCCGGCCCTATCGCGGCCAGCCCCGGGGATCCACGGTGAAATTTTCTTTCGTATTCAACAGGTGAGCTCAGACACGGGCTCTCGGGATAAGCGATTTAGACGTATCCTTCGACGGACAAAAGGCGGAGCCAGAGGTTCCTGCCGATCGATCCTATAACCACTTGCCGGTAGAAGGGGACTTGTTAAAGTGCCAACGAATTCAATATCGTAATTTTCTGGCGAAGCAGATTTTCCACCGATTAACTCGCGTCCCATTCTGATATCTCCCCCTACTGTTCGCGGATCCTTTTGATACCCGCGGCAATAATGGGTTCGATTACTTCACTCGGAAACGTCCCTCGAAACACGCGAACGCACCAGAAGATTTGATTTCATGCTCGTGTCAACTCGGAGAACATTAACCCTCCCATGCTCACTACAAATAGTTGTGTCAAGGATTCGAGGATAACAGTTCGCCTCTTTTAATTTACACTTCAAGACACACGTTTCATTTGTAACATTTTAAAGAAATGTTTAATTCTTTTACATATTATTAAAAAAAAATGTGAACATATTAAAAATTCAGCAATACTTCACTGAATAGAAGAATAATTAAAAGAAACATTCGAACGAGAAATAGTGAACTCAATTGGGTTTATAACCCAAACAGAGCTTGTATATTAAAATCGACAGTCGCATTGCCAACTTCAGACAGCGTCCTCGTAGAATTGAAATACAGAAGCACATTTCCTCGACGTTCAACTCTTTTAACTCAAAACCACCCCTGTTAAACCACGCATCATATTTTCGAATAACCGCGGCCTAACGTCGCATAAGAAGCGAAGAGTAATTCACCCGGGATCAAACGTGCAGCGCGCACCCTCTTCGAAAATCCCACCCCTGTACTCTATCTTGCGTTTCGATAAAAAATCTTCCATCAAGCCGAGGCTAGACGGGAAGAATTATTAAAGGTCTCGGCGAAGGGGGTTGGAAAGAGGAACTATATGAATGCATTATTCGTCGCTTCGCGATGCGACGAACACGCGGCGAGTAACCATAGATGAACGGATTTCGTTCGATCATGGCGGCGTGTGTCCCTTTGCGCGATTCCACCCCCGCGAACCCCTTCAAACCCCTTCAAACACCGGTAAATCCCCGCAAAACCGCGCGCCACCCCCGGTTCGACGCTTTTACCCGCGTTATGGTCGCGACTTGACTGCTCTCAAAGCTTTTTGCGGAGGTTACCGTTGAAAAGAAGTCACCGACCGTCAGGAATCATGTCATGCCGCAATTCTCAGGGTTGGTTTTTACAGTTCGCGGCTCGAGGACCGGCTCCTACGCGTCTCTTCGCCAACACACACATTTGTTTACGCAAATATGAACCCGTGAATGGCTATACGTTCGTTACTCACCCTTTAGCACCGCGATGGAGAATCTGCGTGCGCGGGAGAAACATGAATTCCTCTACACTCGGAGTCGATTCTTATCGCGAATGCGAAGTAATGGAGTTTTTCCGACTTCTTTTTCGCTCTCGCCGTTGCGCAAGCATTTAGGTTCGAACATGGTGCTCGACGTGCTCGCTAGTTGCTTATGTTCGTCGGTTCGCGAGCTTGCAATGCGAGCTGCCTTCATTTTGATGCGTTCAATGTTGCTTAACGTCGTCGTTAGTCGCTACGAAGTACGAGTTCTTTATTGCAGTTTGCGTCGACAGTGATTTATACGAGCCGTTTAGTGCAAGAATGGTGCTCGTCAAAAAGGCAAATCATTGACTAATGGGATAATTAAGTGAAGATTGTATAAAATTCAATAATTATTACAACATCGATTATTTTATTCTATGAGGATTCAACTCTTGAATTTACATTGTGCACAATAATTGGAAGCGACACGAATTTTTGGAAACAACACGATGCAAAACACCTCAATCACCATTTCTACAACCTAATAACTCACGAGGTCCGACGAAGCAAATGGCGGTACAATCTCGTGACAATCACGCGCGCATCGAATCGATCCAATTGGATTATGGCTGCACGTTTTTCCTGGGTTGCCGGCAAACAAGGGTGGCAGGGGGTTGGACACGCAGTGGAGGGTGGGCCACCCCTAAAAACACATTCCGCTGGCCTGGCAGGGAAGCTTGGGGATGGCTCGCAGGGATGGCGGACGATGCCGGAGACCGGATGCGCGACGGCGGTCATTTTTCACGGCGCGGACCTCCGTTTCCGGTCCACGATCACCGCGAAATACAAACACGAATGGCGCTGGAAATATGTGAGGAAGGCTACCGTGTCTGGGGACAAAACAGAACCGGCGACGGGGCAGCAGAGCAAGGGGGAGGAAAAAAGGACAACGACCCTAGACGATGTCCTCTCAGTGGTTTGTCTTCTCTTCTTTGCCGAGGTATTGCACGAGAAGTTTAGGTGTGCATGGTAAATGAGAGAAAAATCGTTGCCGTCCGTCTGCTGAAAGATTGACGATACCTGGTATCTTCAGGCTGATCCAAAACTTTGGTGTCCCTAAGGATTCGCGAAAGGGTTTAAGAGAATAAGCATGGTCCAGTGGCACCCACGACAATTTTCATTGATGTCCTGTGCAAAACAATGCTTCTAGATTGGAAGATAATCCTTCAAAATTTAAATCGCTAACCCCGCACTTAAGGGTAATATGAGAGTAAAAACCCTAAACTTTATCTTTTTCCCGGTTGTTAATTACGATATTAAGATGAAAAAGAACGAAAATACTCGAAGTCAGCTCGTGTGGAGCATTATTGAGCATATGTTTCGCATTGTTTTGCACACGACATCATTAAAAATTATCATGGGGGCCGCTGGACCATGATCATATCATATTAGGCTCGCTAATAATCTGTATCGATGAGGATTTAATTTGTCGGGAATGCAGGTTCGTTAAAAGGTGGTGGTCCTGTCAATGAATAAATTGCCAACTCATAGAAACGCGTTAACGCACAGCTGAAATGAACAAATGATTTTTTGGGAAGTGTCGTTTCAAACGAGAGCTTACTAAATTCATTGTCAGGGTGTTGAATGTTTATGGATGCATAGTTCGCGACGGAAGTTGGAGAAAACGATAAACCAACGGCGCGGTGCTCGACGGGAATTCAGTGTGAATTCGCCGGTGGTCGCATACTTTACTATTGAATAAAAGAATAAGAAACGATCGCAGTAACGACCGTAACACGAATCGACGGCGTGGTGGTTCAGTGGCAAGGACCAAGTTCAGACAACCATAACCACTTTATACTTATTTTCCGAGAGGCGTCACCGTCCGCTCAATGACAAATATTGCACACTAACCTACCCCCTCTGCTCCCACGTGGTCTCTCCCAGGCCGATCGTATTTTGTTCCGGTTTATGGTGCGTGTACAAGGATTTACCGTCGGCACAGCATCTTATCCCCCAGCACACGGCCTGCCGAAGCATCGGGGGCCACGAACAAGAAACTAGCTTCGAAAGGATGATTTATGGGCTGACCACGTTCTCGCCTCGAATTTTTCCTCTCTTAGGAAAATCGGTTTATCGTCCGGAGAAACGCGATTGTAATGTATCGTCTGTCCCGGGACTGCGAAATACTCGCGAACGTTGAGCCGCGAGAAGAAATATTTCGAGGATCGTGATATTTTCCGGCTGCAATCGGCTTGTAAGATGACTATCAAAACTCTTTGGAATTGATAACAGTCGGTTTTGTTTTATAAACAAACTAGGTAAACCACAAGGACTACATTTAAATTAAATATACCGCGTCTGGGTTTATTTTAAACTATTAAAATCGAACTGAGTCTAACCTGGGTCTTAGATCTAGAAACCTAACTTTCGTCAATTTCAACCTTTCGCAAGACGGAGTTATTTTAATTGGAAAATTTAACATTTCTTCCGATTATGAAATTGATATAATACCTCATACAATACTTATTACAGTATGTAGTAATTGATTAGATACCAACATATTTAGTAATGTAAACAATATTTTGAATAATGGTACAGCAATTTTTAGTGGTGACTGAAATTAAGTGACTCTGAAATTAAATCTAAAATAACGTACTACTGAATTCCTGACAGTTGTATACTATATATAGACTAATAATAAACTTAACCCTTAGCACTCGAACGGTGACTCTGAGGCACCATTAAAAAGTACTGTACCATTATTCAAAATATTGTATACATTATTAAATACATGGGTATCTAATCAATTACTAAACAGTTAGGTATTGTATGAGGTATTATATCAATATCATATCCATACAATTTTTAAAATCATAGGGAATGGAAATATTCCAGGTCGGAAAAAATGTTTAATTTTTTAGTTAAAGTAGCTCAGAGTGCAAAGGGTTAATATAATAAAACCTAAATAATGGATAGACCCTAGTTTCGGTGAACACAACCTCAAGGTAAGAAATAGTCAACTAAGGTGTTATTTGGTCCGAATCAATACTGAATATTGGTCCAATGAGGGTCAGGCCTGCTGCAATCCTAGTTAGTCCGAGGTTAGGTCTGATTCAAATTTGATTGTCGCTACTTAAGCCTAAATCCTTAAGTTAATCCTAAATTAGATCTGCGTCGCATGCAGGCTAAGCTTTCATTAAATCTACATATACTATGCATGGCTAAAGGCAACCTAAGCCAGGACAAGGTGTTAGAGTTCTAGAATAGATTTGGAGACAATAATTTGCTTAAATATGTACTCTACGTTGGCTTTACTCTAAATACAAATAATTGATTTAATTTTCTTGTCGTTCGAAGAGCGTCTTGTTTCAACAGAACAGATAGAGATCTCTCGTTGCTTCGAACAGTCTTTGATGATATTAATACACCGTCTGTTTCTTTTTCTTTTTTTCGTTTCTGCCCACCCCCGACAGTATGAAATATTAAGATAAATGTATTATACGCTCGTCGAACGACGCTCTGAAAAATAGCACGTCACTCTTCAGAAATAAATGAATATCTTAGCCGCGGCACCATCAATCTTATTGCTTATCGACCGGCTGATACGTGTACCTACACCGAGGCTAATACGTTTCAATTCGATGGGCCGGGGAGTGTGCGGCTTCCATTTTTATTCTTCGGCGCACTCGAAAGTAAGCTCCCGGAACGACCAATGAAAATGCTGAATCGCTTTCCTCTAACGCAATTTCATTTCGTCGAAAGTACTCCACTTTGACTGTATAAACTTTTATATTATATACTGGCCGGTTAAGAACAGGTTCCAAGGGCCTCGGCTTAAGTCCATCTCGAAATTTGCTCATTCTGTTCAATTATTATCTTGTTAAATGATTCTTCTGTTTTCTACTGTACCACACACCTTGTTCCAATTATTTCTGAACCCGGATAAACGAGGGGAACGATGTAACGAAAATCTAAGGATGTTTGTCAATCTTCATGTAAACAGAGAAACATATTTTTGTGCCAAAACTTGATGTGTGATCAAATATATTTTGTATCTCGTGTAGTATTTGCAGAGCGACGTCAGATGTTAAAATAGCGTTACCAAAATTTTGAGCGTCTTTAATAGTTCAGGTTTAATGAACCGAAAGTGGAACAGTTTTGCGAGGGTACATGGTATCCAGCCACTCGGATTTCACCGACTCCGTGTGTTATTAATGTTATTAAACGTCAGTTTGGTCGTCGGTCCGCGGTTTTTCGGTCGCGATCGTTTAACGGGACCAATCGATCGAAATTTTCCACTGACGAAGAGAAATACAGAGGGCGTGAGAGAGCGAGGGGATAACTCGGTCGACACAGCGGTTATACATGGTGGCCCACGCACACGCGGAAACGTACTAATTGATTAATGGTCGGTAGATGTAGGGGCACCATGCTAATTTGCCCCGTGCCTGTTAACACTCCCGTAAAATCTGTTAAACGCGACACCGTAATAAGCGTCACGCTTCTCCTGGCCCATTCACTTGAATTTATTGAATTCGTCCGTGGTGGTCGTCTGTGAATTATTCCACCTTTGTCAATGGGACAGTTATGGCGGCGCCTCTTTGCGATCATTAACATGGTTGGATATTTATCTTCAGAAATTAGTTTTTACACTGTAACATAATTACGGAAATTCAATTTTACTTTATTTATTAGGACCTCTGTACAGTCTCTATACAGAAAATTGTTTTTACCTTTATTAATTTGAATTGACTTGAATGAATACATTGACGTTTTAGACGTGACGTACTTAAATTGTTTGAATCTTCCTGCTTCTGTTCGCCTAGTTAATTTAGTTATAAATGCATAAAGTTTCGAGACTAGTGACTAACTTTAACTTTGCTGTTGAGATTTTCTTTAATAAATTACCGTGATTTTACGGTACTTTTCGGAGCGGTGGTTCAGTAGTCAACATGTTAACGAATCGTCCGATCCGCTTTCCAACTTTTGCGGCAACAATTTTGTGCAGGGTGCTTTCGACGAGATCGGTGAATGGTGTGCTTATCATTAACTAAACGACCGAACCCTTTTCACAATATGGTCCGTAACAAAAATTCCGTGTTTTTTTGGTTTTCCAACAGTACAAAATTTCTATAGGAATAATATCGGAGTGCGAAAGTTTCGATGGGTTTTGCTGTAATGGAAGGAATTGTATTAGCTCGCGAAAAATAAATTTACATAGTAGTCGCTGTTATTTATAATTACTGTTATCAGAAATTAGACGAAGTCTGAGTGACAATTGAATGAAATTCACAATTCGGAAGTTCTCGTGGGAAAGAAATAGGCGCAAGCGAGGAATAATAAGGTGACCATACAAGCTTTGTGCCTCAATCGCTAAACATTTCGTTCTTTGTTGCAGGAATGCGCCGAGAATGCGTTGAATTGATTCCACTTCGACGAATTTTGGCTTCGGGAATGAATTCGACCGTGCTGCTCTTCCTTCTGACTGGTGAGTACTGAATCCCCTGAAATTTGTTAATAGCATTCACTCAAACGTCACTTGTAACACCAAAAAGGTTAAACAAATTCAACGATCCCAAAGTAAAATCAATTTACCACTATTTTTCTAAAAGAGGACTGAGGTTCTCCCAAAAAAGCAGGTCTCGTTTCTCTCGTCAGTCTTTCAATAAACCAATCACCGAGAAGCTCGACAACTTCGCTTATCGCGACCCTCGGTGGGTCTCGACGAGAAACAGAATCCAAATTACCCTCCGTTCAAGCCTCGAAAAAGATCGCAGATTGCTGGCAGTCCATTGTCTTAAGGAGGACCCATATAATAACAGCCCTATCTGTCCATTAATCTATACACAGTTGACCCCCCGCGAACACGCCCCCTGGGAACAGAAATCCCGAAAGGGGTGGAAACACCCCTCGTGTCGGCTATTATCAAGGTGAGACGGGGACAGGCGTGGCCGGGTCATATGGGGGCACGTGAATAGGGGTGGTTTCGACACAAAGTCATATTCACCTCGGATACTGCTACATCCGTTACTGAACTTGATCCCATTTGTTATTCCATTGGATGGGTACCCAAACTTCAGCAGACTTTTCAGTAGATCATCATTATTTCATAGAAAAAACAAGCAATTTTATTAAACATCTCTGTTAACGCTGATAATTTATCATACAAGATTATACAAAATTCTATAAAAAGTGTAACATATTTTAATCCAACATCAAAATATAATTTCCCTCCAACATTCAAAAACTTTGAATTTTTGAAACAATATTTTCAATGTGTTCAATGCATTAGTGAGAATCATTAAATTTCCGTGATGGTTAGTTTAGTACTAAACGGAATCGTTATTACCATCGTTATTATTAAAGTAGCGTCATGGCAGGTGGAAATAGGGGTGGCCAAGTCACGGGGGACGTTTCCAGAACACAGAGGTGTCTCGGACACAAGTCACACCCCAATTGCTGCCAATTCTCTATCGTCGTTGGCAGTCGTCCATTTCTACCCCTCGCAGCTGCCCGCCATCCCGTTCAACGTCCCTAATGTGCGAGAAGGGGTTGAAGAAATTCATTCGTTTCGGGAAAGTTGAATTTCCTCGACAGCCTGGACCTCTCTGGGGATTTTTGATTGCCGCGACGGATCTTGAAGGACGAGTCTTACGATTTTATGGTAATGGAAGGGTTGCCGAGGGCTGGAATTGACTTCTGAAGCGAAGGAATATTGGACGCTAATGAGGGTGGGACGCGGGACACGATTTAGAGAGGTTTAATAGCTGCACTGAATTGTCTGGACCACTGATGTTGTGTCAAGCAATGAGTATTTAATAGTGTAAATGCTGTACCTAATGAATACATTGATCGCAATATTATGTACAACATTTCTTGCGACTAAATGGAAAATGATTTGATTCAGTTTCCAGTGATGGAACATTGCTCTAATTATATTTATATATATATATATATATTTATTTATTTATTTATTTATTTGCAGTTTAGGACGTTCCTGATTTTATTTTCGTTTAGATTCGACTTGAGGTCATTTTCAATAAAAAATCTGGATCGATCCATTGAAAATCTGGGACTTTCGAGTAGTGTATGTTGGATACTGATAGTCACGCCACATGCGGTACAGTTCGAGGGTTTTGTTTGGCTATAAGGACGTCATGGGTACATCTTGAGAGTGTCTTGTTCGAATACGAGTAATTGCGACCTGTATGGGGGCGGCTGCACTGTATTTTTCCTGCTAGACCTCTTTAGCTACGAGCCAAGAGAATAGTGAACTTCAAAGGCTTCAGGAACTTCTCTCGAAAAACATGATGAACGCTAGTGAAATGGTCCCGGATCCTAAGAAAATGATTTAGAATAAAACAATGGGTGCTCCATTTCGCCATGCATTTTCGCGAAATCGAACGACTCCTTTCCATCACGGGGGAGGGGGGCCAAAAAGAGTCCGGAGTGCAAAGACGAAACGTGCATAGGGTGGTGACCAAGGTGGATAAAATCGATAGCCGGAACGAAGGAGCCCCTCGAAACGGAATCGACCCAGTAAAACGAAAGAGTGACCTAAGTTTGATTTGGCAGAGATCGACTGGTGGCTCGCAGCGTCCCCAACCTTCTCCTCTCGTCTCTTTCTCTCCCGTTTCTCTGGTTCGTTGCAATAGGCCGCGCTCTCCGACTCGCGCCTCTCACAAAGCCAGACACGGTGGAAAAAGGAGGATCGTCCTCTCTCGTACACGTCCATCGGTGGCTATCTACGTTGCAGAACCTACGGTCGATGCAACGAAAGAGAGAAACGAACGGACCGGATAGAGGAACCGAAGAGAAAGACCGATATAGACGGTGGAGGGAACGAGAGGATGAGAGGGCTGTGACAGGAGGGATAGGGGGTAGAAGGGAGCGGGAAAAAAGAGGAAGAAGTACGTTTGGTTTGGCAGCGAGCGGTGGGCGTCGAACTCGGGACATCGCGCGCGGATGACGAGTAATCGATCACGAGCACTGTGCCAACACTCCGTACCCCGAAGAGGGCCCAGTGATTCTCATTTTCTGGTTTATCGATGTTCCGGTTCGGAACGATCCCCGAAATCGCGATGATTTACTGCGAGAACGGCAGCGGGTCGGAGGACGACTACCAACCCCCTCCTTCCGCCACATGACTCGGAGAAGTTCGACTGGCGGTGAACTTTCAAAAAAGACCCGAGGACCCGACAGCTTGATCTATGATATTCGCGTATTTCCCTCAAGCAAGACTAGACCAAGCTTTATGTACGTACAACGGTTGTATTTCTTTCCTCGATCTTCTTGGGACCGGACGTGATTCTCGGTGTCTGTGCGCTTAACGTCTTCTGTTTTCGGGAGAATCGCACTTTTTCAATGTGGGTTTTTATCGGTTCGTGTACTGGGCAGATTGTTTCGGAAGAAATTGTTTGTTAGTTGCGCGAAAAAAAGGACCTGTTTCGAATAATAATAGTCGTCAAATGATCCTCTCTTCCAAAATAGCAACGAAACATTCGTTCGTTTATCATCAACGAAACATTTTCTCTACAATGTACATTATATTAAATCTTTGAATGATATTGTATTTTACTAGAACCAAGTTAATTGTAGGAACGAAGTTTTTCAGAACAAGTTCTCCAAAAAAACGACTTCATTAACCATTGAATAAAGTGTCCAATAATCGGGATAAAATTATTTATCGATCCCCAACAGAGTCGTCGCTGAAAATCATTGTCTTCCCGTCGAGCTACTCACCCCATTTCGTTTCACGCGTTCGCGTTTACGATAGTTGTCAATGATCGTAATACCTGTCTGTCGTTCGTACCCCGTCGCACCCACGTGTTGTTCGACGAGCGAATGATAAAATCGAGATCTACAAAGTGTACAGCACGGTCGACAGCCGCGACAGTGAACAGACGTAAAGTACGTTGACATGTGCACGGGTCCCGGGTATTCGTCCCGCTAGACAGTCCTATTGATTTCTGATTGAGGCAATCGGCGATGCCAACGACCATATCGGACAGGCTCGCTGAACGTTCCGAACTGCCTGCGGGTAGCCTGGATGCCCGAATCCATCTGTGGGCTACTCTGCTGGCCAATTTTGCCGATTATGCCCGAGTGGCCGAGTGCCCGAAACTATCCAAGCAACTGAGTTCGTCCGCTGACGCTTAAACTGTACGATTCTGCTCGATTCTGTCCGAATTTGTCCGAGCGCACGAATCTGGTTGCAGGAGCTCGAGATGTCCGAGTATCCGTCTTTGCCCGATTGGGCTCGAGCGACCGGTGCCTGAATGTACCCGCTGGCGCTCGAGGTACCCGATTCGCTCCGAGTCTGCTCGAGTACCTGAATCTGCCCATGAGTGTTAAAGACATCTACAACAGCCAAATGGAAATTTCTTTCTTTAATAATTTTAGTAAGTTAAGGACAGTACAATGATGCTTGTAATCTTCTAATCTTTTTACGCTTTTAAATCTCAAAGTCCTGTGCCAGTAGAATAAACAAACTTTAATAAAAATTTTTTAAAGATGGAACATAAATATTGTTATTTCAAGATACCGCAGAATCGCAATTTCTTTGTACCAACCTAATAAAAACTTTCACCAACGAATTCAAACTAAATACTGTTTTAGCCTTCCGTTTATAGATTACATGAAGTATTAACCGAATTGTAGTACGTAGTACTAATAGCAGCTATGCTTGAGGAATCCAGTGTTTGCTCTTACTCGTGCTCAATACTGAGAAGCATTATTTTCGTTCGTACGATTCATTGATGAGTCGTCGACGGCAAAGGGGTGGTTCGTCAGCTTGAGTATCATGGTCGAAGAAGGGGGGTGGCAGGGAGATGATAAGTTGCTCGATCCTCGATTCGAGCAGCTCTCGATGGTAGGAAGAATTTCGCTAAGCACTTCTTCAAATATTTAAGCAGATCTACCGGGAATGATGAGTTGCCTTTATCGTTAATTTCGATGAACGAAAGTCAGCGAATCATCGGTGCAGAAAACGCTGACGGGAAAGAGAGGAAGAGAGAGAGAGAGAGAGAGAATCAAGCCGTTCGCTAATTATGACGGTGTACAAGGTACCGGGACTTCGGGCTCGCGATTCGAAAACTTTTTTTATTTAGTTTTTCCAGCAGGCGAAATAAAAGTACGGTGGGGTAATTCGGCGGCCATTTATCCCGACGCGATGCAATCTCGAAACGATTATTATATCGTTGTTGGTTTAGACACGTTCGAACGCTTCTTTATCGTTTTGTCGACTGGTTGAGATTGTTTCGAAGTGGTTGCGTTCCGTTGTTCAGTGAAAGTTTGACTCGTTTAAGAATCAGAATTTCGAGGTTCGATTAATACCTGCTGCAACGCCCACGCTTCCCGCTAACTAGAACGCGGTTCGAACAAGTTTTCGCGGATTAACAACTTCGTAACGAGCACAATGAAGTATTAATTAATACCGCGTGGTTAATTAACGAGCGATTAAGCCGAATGACCTCGGAACGATAGCAATTAAGCGCTCCTCCGAGCAGAGTCAGCTAAATGCGAGCGCTGCTTTCTTCACCACGTCACGGAATACATAAAAATCTACTGAACAATAAATTAAGAAAACGACTCTTCGCTAACTCAATGTCATTCAATTATTTCAACATTTTTGCAGACATATGAATTTTTAAAATCTAAATCAGAAATTTTCTTCCAATTTTGTACAGTTTAAAATTAACAATATTAAGAAACATCTAGCTGGCCCATCGCAATTGTACAAATCTGATAAACATCGTAAATTCTGCAAACCGCGGGTCTTTTAATTTTGTGTTTGAGCCTCATTCCGCGGCAATTTATGTTTCATGCGACTAGTTCTCCCGGCTTACCGTACAAAGAGAATAACAACTTTGTCGCGCGTAATACTTCGCTGAATCAGCTTCACTTTGGTCGTATTTTTCAAACTAGATTTCGCCGGTAATTTCCCAAGGCGAAGAATGCAAATTAAAATTCAATTTGCCATTCCGCTTCGCGCTATTTTCGCTATAGAATTACCGAGTCAGTGATAACTAAAACAGATAATAGAAAGTTTTAATTTGCGCGGCAAATCCTAACTTCTTGATCTCGATTAAAACGTTAATTCGATTTATTTATTAACGTGACTTGTTTCACTGTCGCACGATGGACGCGCTTACGTGCACTCGAATCTCGCGCTTTCATTTTTCGGGGGTACAGTGATTCAAACATTCCATTGTGAAATCTTGATTCTTGATTTCACTGGTACCTCTCTTTTTTATCTCTTTTTCTGGCAGCGTACAATGCTCTTCTTTTAGAGACATACTCTTTTGACCTCGGTTTTTTCGAAGCGTGTTCCACCCACTGTCCACAAATAACCAGTTTTTAGAAGATTAAATCAAATTCCGTAAGTTCAATTTGAAGTCTCTTTTTGGAAGGTGTTTTAACCCTTTCGTTACAATTAACGAGATATCTCGCTTGGAGAGCTCTAGTATCTTTATTATTGATATGACGCGGTTCATGTAGAAATGTGACATACATAATCGATTTTCAAGAGATGTCATAGTTGGTATACGGTGCTTAAAAATTATGAATATAAAATACTTCATATTGTACACGGTCATAGTTCTTATTGTTTATTTTGTATGAAATGCGCAGCGATAATTGTAATCAACGTAGATTTAATATAAAAAAATACAACCCACTGAAAAAGATTTTTTTCAACGATAGAAAGTGCAGTTTGTAACAAATAAATGGCCGAAGTTAAATGATCTGTAAAAATTGTTCCGTTATGTCATAAACACCATACTTGCAGCACTGCATATAAAATAAACAGTAAAAACCTTAATTGCGCCAAATATATAGTATTTTATATTTATCATCTCTATGCATCTTCCACCAACTAAAAACTTCGTATCAATAATAGAGATACACGAGATATATCTCGTCTATAGCATTGTACGTCGAAATCGTCACGGCGAAATATCTCGTCCACGGTAGCAAATGGTTAATATATACTTCTACTGCCCATATACCTAGATGTCAAGTGGTCAGAATCTACTGACACAATCGTTCATATATTCCCTAATATGTCAGTGTAGATGTTCGAGATCTCCACAGGGAAGGGTTGTGTTACCGAGGAGATCTTGCGATGAAATGTCACAGGCACAGCTGAGAGCCACGTGTAACGCGAATATCCGTGTCCGTAATGCTTTCACGAAAAATACAGACAGCGAGGCAGCCACCCCCGTACCCGTGGCCATCCCCGGTATCGATTTCTGGCCGATGGAGTATCGCGATACTCGCTCCCGTCCCTCACCCCTCATGCTCTCGCAGTCGATCGCCATTCCTTGTGACGCTGGCTGCGCTGCCTCCTGTCTCCTCCACCTTTTTTCCTCCCCTCTGCCTACAGATACACGCGTGTACCCGCATCACCCGCCCCCGACGGTACCGGACACTAAGCGAAGGTACGTGTCCACTGGAAAATGGACGGTCTCACCCTCGGTGGTCCGACTCTGCTTCTTTCGAACGATTTCGAGCTGATTAGTGTTGTGACCGATTCGATGGAAGACCGTTGCAAGTCCTTTTTCACCCGTGCATCTTTGTTCATTTAACTTTTTGCGAGGCTCCAGGTCTTTCAAACCTATTAAATTTGAAGAATGTTTTTCTAGGCAATGTAATTTACCAACCATAATTCTTTATTTCAATAAAGAGGACTACTTTATTTTCAGCATTTTAAAATGGACTCATTGAGGAAATATGAGGATGGTGAAAGAATGATCGTTCTCTAACAGGTTGTAAGATATGAAATTACATTGCAGTAGATAATCTTAATTCATAATTACCTCTTGCTTTACAGTCATACTCATTGCTCAAAAGAATATCTACGTTTACGTACAAAGGTAAACGTTGTCGGAGAACATCCTCTGTAACATGCTTTTAAAACAGTTTTGTCCTTTATTACAAAGAGCAGCTTTAAAATGTTCATCGAATGCGATACTTTACAGAACATTGTCCTCGGTATTCTTTCGTATAATAGTACGATACAAACATAATTACTTATCTCCGTTTAATTAAATTCTTTCAAAATAATTGTTTCTCTTTTAATACTACATACCAGGGAAATTCCTTCTCTTGATTTATCAAGATGTGTAAAATATCGTGGGCGAAGTTTTTAACAGTTTTCGGTAGGATTTTCGATAGTTTTCGATCGGAGCACATAGTCTATCGGTTCGTTACAGAGATCTGCTGAATTCATCGGACATGTCTGTAGTTTACGTACTCGGAGCTCTTGGATATTTTACAAATCATTGAAATCTTTTCACCACTGTGCGGAATTGAAAGAGTAATAACAGCGGAGACAAGGGTGACCCGAATGTTCTGTATTCAATCCTCGGCAGAAATTACTTTCATTTTCGCCCGCGAAAATACCGGGGCGACGATGAATCGACGGTTCCCAGTCGTTCAGCTGAGAAATGCAACAATCAAACGACGATTAAAAAGAATGGAAAGCCGAAAAAGGGACAGCATGCCTTTTCCCGAGCTTGTCCGGGTGTCGTGCCTCATTAAAATCGTATTCTTCGCGAGACGCGATCAGCGATGAGATGAACGGGTTGAATAGACGCGGAAACCTCGCGGCGTGAAAAATAATCTACGTTTTTTCTAACTTTCATTTGTATAAAAAACATTCCACTGTTCCCCGTACAAAACTAGAATAAAACCGTGTGCATATAGAATGCTCAGCCAAGAATTTATTTGAAGTGAACACATTTTAAGTATTTAATGAGGGGATGAAGCAGCTTGTTCCACAGCGATGCAAAAAGTTCCGCTTCGCTTAACAGCAAATAAATGAAAAAATTTAAAAAACCTACTACAATATTTTAATTTTAAGGATAGAATTTTAAAATATAATTAATTTAACAACACATTCGTTAAAAACGAGAAGATATATACTATTTCTACGTCATTTCACATGTTTCTTTAAAATCGAAACGTATAGCCCCGGTCTTTCCTACGTTTGAAGTACCAGGAAATGTTCCACCTGCCAACGTGGAAAAATTTGGTTTTCCACAGCCATAAAAGAGATACATAGAGAGGAGTGCCGATTCGGGCATCGAATTCGCTTTATCTCCTGTTCATGTCGGTCGATAAGCGTTCTCGAGAGAGACAGAAAGAAACAAAGAGTGATAGAAAGAGAGGACAGGGGGCAATTTCCTGACGCGGATATTCTTTTCCACGAGAAGGGGGTTCCCGAAGACCGTGCAGACGACGACGGGGAGACGTTGTCGCAACTTCATTCGCTGACAATGCTTACGTTGCCATAACTCGAGGCCTCCGACCGCACCGTGGCCATTCTGAACTGCCGAAACGTGACCGTGTTCCCAGATCGAACCATTTAGTTTACGAGATAGCGCGCGGTATATCTGGTAACACGAGCCAATCTACGCCGGAACGGCGTGTGTAATCCCATTATCATTTTCGGTCGAGGAGCCGTCGATTAGTCGATTCGGATTACCCGCGCGAAATCGGTAACTCGGCCTGTTTACAGGTCCAGGAATCAATGGCCGATAACCGACTCCCAAGATGTTCAGTCGACCGGAGGAAACTTCGTAAATATCTCGTGGGAGACAGCGTTCGACGTTTTCTCAGTGGTTCAATCGCGTCCGAAACCGAGGGAAAAATAAACAGGAATGGAAACAAGAATAATTTTTGTATATCGTCTGCTCTGGAGGTGAAAAGAAACAGGGTTTTCGTATCCATTGCTTTAAAGCTGAAAACGAAAATATTTCTTGTACTCTTTACTCTGAGGTGCAAAATAAATATGTTTCTTCGATCGATTCCTTCGACGCGTTGCAAATCAAAATATTTAGTGCATTCTATATTGTTTCGAGATTACAAAGACACTTTCCGCCACCCTTTTATGCAGGGTTGAAAATAAAGTTTCTAAACATAGACATGGTATATTAAGTTCAAGAGTAGGGCTCGTAAAATTTAAGTGACTCAATATGATATTCAGCATCACAATCGTGCATTGTACGACCAATTCAGACAGTAGAGTTCAGAAGTAACGTACATACACAATCTCAAATAAAAACTGATCGATCCATCGAGGAAATGCCCAATCGCACTTCAGTCAATTCCGTCTGAAAAAAGGCTGCAATGGCAGGACAGTATTCAAGGACATTCCAAACAGAAGCAGTATGATTTTCCGTTCAACCGGAGGACAACGTTTGCAGACAAAACCGCGTTGAAACGAAACCAAGCATTCTCTCCGCGAAAGTGCAACGCAACGTTGGTAGCGCAGCGGTCGACAGTATACATTGTTCTTTCGGGATATGGAGGGAATCGAGAGGGGTTGTAGGGGGAGGGAACAAAAATGGTTTCCCGGTTGGCAATGCAAAAATCGTTCCCCGTCGGCGCCGTTTCTCGTTCCCGACACGCCGGGCCAGGCCAGTTGATTAAAGCGTATCAACGCGTACGGCCGCGCGATAGCATGTGCCGGTTGTCGCGCCCCGACCGGTCGTTCGATTTCTGTCAGGATCGATTTTATCCCACGGCATTATGGTCCCTCACCCCCACACACGCCGGATATGCGTCCACGGCGTTTTGCGTGACCGCAGAGGGCGTGTTGCCAGAGGCGCTAAAATGCGCGCTTAATATTTACTCCGGACCGCAAAGCGGAACGCATCGTTGCCAGGCATCGCGAATTTCATTAACAATATCGCCGATCAAATATCGCTTTCGCTCCATCCTCGACTAGCGATCGTTTTCGCTCCGATCACAGGCCATCCCTCGCTCGCATAAATCTATAAACCCTGTTTTTAAACGGGTCGCATCTCGTGAAACGCGATTTTCGTTCTGAAAATTGATACCGACGTGTATCACTAGTCCAGCTCCATTACAAGAGTCAGATGTCCAGTCAAAATGTTTTTCTCCAACCATTTACTTTATTTAGGTCGTTATAAAATTCGAAGTTTAATAAAACGTTTAATACTATTAGTTAAAATGTACAAACTAAATGTCGAAAGGGTTAAGAAATAGTATTAACGTATTTAATAATATGTAGAAATAGTATTAAATTTTATAAATAATGCAGTAAATGTAAGTCTACAGGGTGGTTCAAAACTGATGAACAAGCAACCACGACAACGCAATGGCGAAAACCCCCACTCTGCTTCGCTATCGATCGATTAATATTTATTCCATTAGAGCACAACACAGCGAAAACTAATTTCACGCGTCGCGTGATCCCACGCCGAATCCGATTTTGATCTGGCGTTATTATGTACTTTTCGCTTCTTCTCGATCCCTACTCACCGCTCTCTCTCTCTTTTTCCACTCCGTTCTCTGTATTGAATCGCGGGCCGCGCGCCACAGTTCCGAGGCATGCACTTTAAAGCGCCGGAAAAACGATGGATCGAGGTTGTTGGATTTTTTCCCATTTCGCCCAGAACCGACGCGACGAACGAATTTTCACGGATTATCTCCGGGAAAAGTGTGTGTTCAGGTATCGCGCGCACGCTCGCTACTCTTCCTCCTATCGCAATTTTTCCATGAAGATCAATTAGCTTCGTTATACGGGGAAAAAGTTTTCCCAAGTTTCTATTATCAGCAATTCTCGCAGGAAATTGACACGTTCCGTCTCGCGGGTCGTCCGATATTTCGTTTATTTCTATATGGAGTGCCTCTTTGATGCGTGTTGTATATTTCTGTGAAATGAACTGAACGTTGACACCATTTATGTTAGAGAGACATCAAATTGGCTTCTTTGTTTAGTCAAATGTAACCAAATATTAAATTATACCTTTGCAATTTTTATAACTAGATGCATGGACCTAATGTTGCCAACCTGGCTTTGTTGTAAATGTCATCAAGATCAGGAAACGCTTAATCATGTTCTATGGCAATGCAATTTATACAAAGCGCAAAGGAAACAGTTTATTCAAAATCTGAGCAGAATTGGTTTTCAATTGCCGTTGGACATAGGCTGTTGGATATCTAAACCGGATATTGGAGCGTGTGTGTATGTTAGCCTTTTGGAATGCTTGTGATCTGCGTGCCTAGGGGTCTTTTTTTCTCTCTTTGTTATATATAATGTTGCTACTGTGTAATACATTTTGTACTATTTTGTATAGTTTGCTTTATGCTCTAATAAATCTCACATGAGATTTAAAAAAAAACCTGGCTTTGTTTCTACAGGGTTATTTAACATAAAAATTGTGTGTACAATTTGGTAATCGAAAACATCACACCATTTCAGAGTGTTTAAGAAAGAATTACAGCTATTCCAAGTGTTTACGATGAATGACAGGATTTTGGAGTGTTTGAAAAATAGTTCCTCGAGACGACAATGATTTTGCCAGTAACCAGTGCTCGCGCTGCGGTTGAAAACGGCGAATCGCGGTACGGGAGAGAGAGTTCGCCAATTTCCCGACTCTAATATCTCGCCGATTACGAGGTTGTTGGGCTGGCGGCGCGCAAACCCGATTTGTTGTGTCAACCTGACAGCTGAGACGAACTTTAACACGCAATAACGAGCGTACGCGTCGACGAGGCGTCGCGATCCCTAACGCTGCGTCGCCGACGGCCCGTGATGGATTAGACGCGAAAACTACACATGACGGATACGAAATGAAAATCTGATTCGAAATCCACGTATCAATCGATCGATACCGCTCCAACCGGTCTCGAAATGCTCCCGCAAAATCGGTTTCGAAAGTTCACACTCGGCGATGCGAATTTCCCGCCGAATCGGTGCAATTCATCTGCTGTACGCTATGTAGAATATCGGCTGAATCTTTCCTCGAACAACCCTCCATCTTAACCTTTTTTCCTTTTATGAGAATACGTACTTTCTTATCGATCATTTATTTTTAACTGAAAAGATCTTTTTATGGAGTTTCGCAGCAAATGCTTAAAATGTTTTTACTGAATTACGTAGAATGCACTCGTTTTAGTCAGAACAGTATAAAATCCGCAGTCTAATTCTGTTATGTCCTGTCGGAGTTCAACTGCGATTAACGATTCGCTGGGAAACATGCCATGGAGAGGTAATGAAAGAAATAAGGGGATAATCGAATTTAAGGACCGGTATACACATAGATAGAGAGCCGTGTTAAAATTGACTTGATTGACTGAGACTCTAAGTTGCGACTGATTCGAAGGTCTATAAAGAAAGAAACTTGTGGGGAATTAAGTCCTTAACCGATAGCAGCGTATGAGGTTCCTGAATAAGGGCAACACCCATTGACGAAATTACAGAAACGCGAGATATAAACATTTTCATTTACATGTTCCTCGCACTCTTTGGAACCCATAAATTAGTGTTAGTGAAACAGGTTCTTGGTGCTATGTTTGAGCCCACGCAGCAGCAAGTATCGCCACACAAGTACGGGCAAGGCAGCTTTCCCAAGACTGCTAACCGACACTTTCCAGCAGTATTCGAGTCACAAACCAGTATAATCGTCAAAGAGATACGGAAAGGATTCTCTGGAATGGCATCATTTAAAATCGATCATAGCGTAGACCCAAATTGACACTCGAGTCGGCCACACAGAAAGTATGTCTCAGCGAATTGTAAAGGGATTATCAGAATTCCGAGGTGTACAAATATTGTGGTATACCAATTTTGAATATTGCAGTGCAGCCTTGAAAATTGTGGTTTATATAGACCGAAGCTGCACGACAGAGTCGGTAACCTCAGAAAGTCGGTCACCGAGGTTACGCAGAACTTTGACGACCATTCTCAACTAGCAGTCCCTGTCGTTTCAATCGGAGTAGAACGTGTCCCGAGTTTCGAAACGCATTTTCGTCAGGTGATATCCGCTACGTGTCGCTTTCGACTCCAATCCATCACGGTTACTCGATCTGCCCGAATATCGAGCTTACACACCGATACAAATGTTTGTGCTTGAAATTCAACTACTTCCGCTTTCCTTGTCCCATGATTTTAATGATCTCCTGCTTTTGAAAATTATCTGTCAAAATATTGAACTTTGTTATTTTGGTTCATTAACTAAAATTACCTAGCCCTTTCTACCTAAATGACCAGTAACATATTTCGTCATTCTTCATTTGGTTTATCAATCCCGATGATGTCCATTATTATTAATGAACATTTACTTTTCGAAATATTCGCAAAAAACTATTGTGTATACTGTATTGAATTTTCGGTATTTTTGCACGACGCGTCGTCTGTTTACTTTTGTTTTGTGAACACGTTGTGGGGATGAGAGAGAAAACAGGATCATTATTCACAACTCATTCTGATCGCACGATTTTTCCATTACTAGTTCAAATTCTAGATAACAGCTACAATGCAAAGATTATACGAATAAAATGAGTTATGGTTAGGTCGTGAAGGGGGCGGAGAGGACCACGCATTGTTACGTTGCCACGGAGCGTACAAGAATACGGAAAATTCAATACAGTATTAGCAACAGTTTTTTGCGAATATCTCGAAAACTAAAAGCGACCCTCCCATATTGAAAAAGGAAAAAGTTGTTCGGAATGTGTTGCTGCATAACATATTAAAATTTCATCAAAATCGGAGTATGCAGACCTTTTCTATATAATTACCAAAATTTTAATTAGAACAAACATTTAAAAACGAACATTTTGTAAACGTGAATTTCCAACAGAGCAACGATTCCAACGAAATTAAGAATACTCGATGAGCCAAATCCGTTCCGAAGTCAAACACGGTACAGTTCGATTCCAAGAACGGTTTGTGAAAGCAGCGATCACTAGGGAGTGTTAAATTATTCAGACAGTTCTTACCTCTTCCAGTGACCCTCCGGTTCTATTTTCCCGAGTATTCGGGGTCCTCAAAAATAGAATCGCGAAGGTAGCCAAGAGTATTTATCGATCGGCGAATATTAACGTTGCAGGATGCGGGATCGGTTCACATCGACGTGATCCAACAACGTCGAAAACCCTCGTGAACTTTCGAAAATCCCATTTTGGCAGCGGCGGGTTGGCAAATTCGTCGGATGCCTCGGTAACGCTGATCGCGGCCGAATTCGATTATTCACGAGCTCGGGTTATCTACATAATAATCGTCGGGATCCGATTAAATTGGTAAATCGTGTCAGTCATTGCTCGTATATACTGCATTGAGCACAATGATTGAACGTCTAATGTGCTTTGGTATTTCGTATAATTAAAAGAAGAATTATACGAAGAATTATCTAAATTACAATTCAGAAAAATAATGATGAAGTAAAATATGCGTTGTACGTTGCAGTGTTCTTATTTCAAGAATTCCAATTTCAACCCTTTGAACACGACTCTCCCTTGTGAGGGGTCATCCTAAATCCAGTTAATCTCAATTTAAATGTGCTCGCGAGATCTAAAATTATTATTTCATAAAATCTGATGTAATAAAATGTCATATTAAATCCAATTTAAATGAAGTATTTTCGCAAATACTAAATAAGTGGGTTCGGGTTGCTGGGGATTATCTTCGAGTGTAAGTGTTCCTTCAGATTTATAAAATGTGTAGGTTGAGAAAGATTCAAGAAGTTTTTGGAGAGAACTGACATTGGTCCGATTTCTGCCAGCTGCGAAAATTTCGCAAGTAAAAGCATGAATATACGTATAAGCGACGGTGGTTTACCGAAACGAAAGGTACTCGATTAGGATTTCGAGAGGGTGGATTCTTCGGGTTGCGGGTGAAAGAAGAGATCGCGGGGCGCGAACGAGGGGTGTGCATCAACGGGGGTGCCTTTTTTAGTCCACTTATCGGCGAACCACTCGACCACGATGGCTATATTTAATTCAGCGCTTAGGCGGCGAGAGAAAACCGGGCCACTTGACTCTCTTTTCGCTTGGTTCGATTGACTTCGGGGCTAATTCCAAAGTATCTGGAGCGTCTATGGTTGCATTGTGCTATTCTGATGATTGTCGGAGGCGGGAACTGAAACCAGCCTTCGAATCGATCGTGTTCTAACATCTACACTGCAATCTCCATGATTCTCGAACCTATCCGACAATGAGCATTCAAACAATTGTCTCAATATACGCTAAAACAATTTTTATATAATTTCTCTCAAACACAAAGAGCAGAGCAATTCATAAAACAAGGAAAGAATCTGACAGGTGTTCCAAAGGTAGCTGAAATTTTTAATGCAGGTCTTTCACTAATCCAGTTTCATTTTCGTGGAGGCGCTTCTTAAAAAATCCCACTAGAACATATTTCCAGGCTAAAAAACATTTTGAGTTCTGTAAAATGTTCACATACGATTACCTATACCAATAATCAAACTCAAGTTATTAAAGTACGAAGCAGATTGAAGTATTACCCTAGGATGTTCTGTGTAATGTTTAGAACAATGCTTTCACATCTAAGAAACGACAATACATCCACTACTTCCGGATTCCGGAGCATACCTTCCGACAATTCCAAGAACCGTGATTGCCCGCTGACAGGCAATCAAACAGCGACAAACAAGAAGCATTAGAGCTGGAGCCACCGGTAATTAAACAAATACAATTCCCGGCAAATTCGTCTGCTTCGTTCATACAGTCGTGGATATAAAAGTGAGTCGTCGCGGCACGGCACGGCGGCGGTAGGTAGCAGGGATCGATAATTCCAGCCATTATTGGTTATTAGTCGCTACGATCGATGCCGGTGCAATCTCCGGCCCCCGTCACGGCCACGACGTTAAGTAATCTCTGGCTGGCGCGTTTCGTCGAATTATCGTCGTGTCCCGGCGTTCCTCGAGAGTATTGTCTCCCAGGAAAATCGGCAGAGCAGAAGGAAACACCGTCCCTCGAGTGGCTGGTGCTCGGTTAGGAGCCGATTCCTCGTTAAAAAGCGAACCTTCGTTGGCGATACTCGACGCGTTCGCATAATGGAACCGCGGACGTGAAGTGTGCACACAGTAATATCTTTCCTAAAGAGCTGTAGGAGAGGGGGACGAGCAGATAGTCGGTTAACGGACAGAATAATGCAATAACGTTCTACTGTTATTAACGTTCATGAGTGCAGGAACAGCGAGAGCTAAAGGAGATCTCGAGAGCTACTCGACCATATTTCCCGCACCGAGGACCGGGACTTTTCCTGTTCACGTTTCCGCTTTTTTCCCTCCAGCCGAACGTCGTCGTCGTCATCGTTTGCCTCGATTTCGAGCTGTCGTAAAATTTCACGGGGATACGGCCGATTATATGGGAACGACCGATGGGGGTGGGAGACGATTCGTATTCTCGGACCTATCAAGAAATTGACAATCGATAGACTGGCGCGCAACGAACACGATTCGTTCAAGTGTTCCGGGAACGTTTTCGAGATACGTGGCGCGGAAGGTGACTATTACTGCGACGATTTTGTAGCATTAGCATTTGCTCGGGGAGAACTTATTGGCGATTGATCAGTCACAAATATTTTTATACGGGATTTTTGTTTCCTCTTCTCTTGTATGAATTCTTTTTTGGATTCGGTGAGAGATTTTGTTATTTGTCCAAAAGTACCATTTCATTGGTTTGACCCGACGACTGAGTAGGTTTCTCATCTACTGATGGAGCTGAAAAATTGACAAAAACAAAGGAGTTTACATTATAAATGCAATTGTAAAATATTGTAATTTCACAATGTTCGTAATCGAAAACAGTTTCCAAGTGCGTTCCCTCAAGGATACTTAACATTTTTATGTATTGATTTCTGCAAGAGGTGTCATCTTTTAATGGCAGGTTATCCGAATTGTATTTAGAAATTTAACTTTGCGACGAAAGTTAACGATTGTTAAACAATATTGCGCGGATCTTCCGATGTGCCATTGTGAAAAGCAACTTATCAACAAGTTATCAGATCAACAGAGCGTTCCATAATCTTTTTTTAACGGGAGGCGATGAATGACGATAGTCGCGTGTGATCTATTTTCCGAAACCAAATTGTAACGCATACAGAATCAATCTCCGTTCGTCGAGGAGCGTAGCCGCGTTACATCGTAGGACGCCGCGCGTGTTGCACTGTTCCCCGGATTTTTGGGCGAATTTGTTTTTCATTTGTCCGCGGTGATTGTACGCGAAGCCGATCGATATCGCAACACAGCAGGCCGGAGCCGCGTGCTCCATGTTCGACGCAAACAATTTATTTATTCAAACAGAGTCCGTAGTCCACGTCCGGTCCGATCATTTCCCGAGGTTCCTTCTCCTCGTTTCGGATTCCTCCATTGTTTGCGATTTGTTACCAGTGTTCGTCGATTAATTTTTGCCCGATGAAAAAAGTTTGAAATGCAATTTACATCGGGCGGGCGCGAGGAACAACGTAAACGTTGCTACCGGAATGACGTCAGCCCTCGTACAAACATCGTTGATCTGCGTGTTCCACATGTTTGTCGATCAGGTGTCCAACTACATTTAAATTTAATGCAATATATTTTCAATTTTCTGACTGCGTCTATCAAATCTAGATTATTTAGATTTTCTCACAAGGTACTCATGCCCGTATAACTACCCCTATATCAACTATACAATATCAACAATCCCTCAAATCCAAACTTTCCAAATCCGCCCTCTTAACCCCCTGTATCAAAAACACTAATTTCAAACCGTCGATACATCGATGACCACGACACTTCGCCACCCTGCTTACCCTCGTCAATATTACCAGCCAATATCGTCGGTACTAAAATAACATGCCGATCGAAACGTTCACAATTATAAACGGTAAATCCTTCTCGATCGAAAATTAGTAATATGAATATCGGCGATATCATTCAATTTATTATGTTCACAATTATGTTCGTTCTCCATGCCGATCGAGTCAAATCGCTTTCAGTGGAACAATAAGACTAGGGCTCGCGGTTCGTCGTCGAAGAGGGACGCTTTTCAGCATCGCGTCGTTGAAAAAAGGGGGTTGCGATTGAATTCAGCCCTCGCGAGTTGCGCGTCGCATTGCGGGAGGTCTCGGTTTATCCAAGGGTCTCCATTTCGTCGCTCATATTTGTACATTATCGGGTAGATGGGCGGGTGTGTGCGGGTATGGAGGGCGTCCGGGATCTCTGGGCGCGATGGGACGGATAGAAACGCTGAGCGGGCTTTTGACGCCGCGCCGGCGGGCAAAGCTTCGGGAAAGCGGCGGGAGCTTTGATATACGACCGGTTTCTCTCTATATTTATATATCTCGCTCTCTCTAGCAATCTCTCTGTACTCTTCCGCGCCCCGGTGACTACCAATAATCGAACGTTATTGCGTTACCGGATGCTGAGTCCGTCCAACGCCGTCCGACGTGGGGGTCGTAACACGTGCACACCGGAAACGGAGAACGGCTGTTGCACAGAGACGGAGCAAAAAGTCCGGAACGGTAACGCGAAATTTCGCATCACCAGGGACCCGGTTCGTGTCCACGATCCGCATGCCCTCTACGATCATTTAATTGTACCGCTGCGGTCTGGCGCCGCTGCGATGATAATTGGTCACGTGACGTTTGCCTTTCGGTCTTGCTTTGAGCCACGTGGTTTCCAGACTAATGAACGGGGCTTGGGATTTAATGCAGCGCTCCTGAATCGATCCCGTGGTTTTCGCGCTCGTTGCGGTCCACGAGCGATCATCTGCTTCTGTGCGACCTGGTTTTAGGTTTTAATGCGTCACGTGTGACGCGTTCGTGTTCGCATGATGGAAGTGTCTGGTTTGATATGGATGTTACTTTTGCGATGGGTGATCGAGGGAAATGCTTGCCATTGATGGATCATGAGGGAACTGACAGAGTGATTAGTGAGCGAAAATTTTAAATTTTCAGCTTTTGATTCACTGATAAAATTGCCTCTAGGTTTGTCCAATTTTTGTCAGTGTTCAGTTGATGGTCAATGTGCTAGTGTATTATCTGTTGTGCTTTTTGTATGGCGCGACAAGTGACAGGAAAATTCTCCCATTTTCTGTTCTAAATACTATTAGATTTGGTATTTCTTCACGATTGCATTGTAATTTGATGTAAATCCGAATGAAGCATTTTGGAGTTCGAGAAGCAAGATTGGAATATCCACTGATATTTTAATAAAAATGGATTTGTTTTATTGAGTACAAATTATGCGAGATTGGTCATATATTATCAGAGAGAATTCCGTTCGAGAGAAATTCGTGCATTAATTAAACATGAATAGTTTATGCATACTGCGAACTATTTTGTCTTCATCGTTTTATTAAATTTCGATTTCAGTCAGATTCAATTCGAAACGTATTCCTGGAACATTTGTGAGACGCGTTAATGCATTCCATTAGATACATGCCATAGTAATGGCCATTATTGAACTGAATATTTTATCTGGCGCGCTCGATATTACAGCGATATTACTCCTCAGTATCGTTTAACTTATAGAATTGCATATGTTACCTCCGCATCAAGATTATGTAACATTAACATGAATGTTCTCTTTACGGAATTAAATTTTGTTGCAATAGAGAGTTACATTCTGCTTCGAACTTCAGACTGTAAATGATTCTCCTTAAATATTAATTTGTTAGATATATTCAATGCGACTGGGAAATCAAAAAGGTGGTACGATAATTCATTATTTCTAATTTTTGTAATATCATTTATGATCATCCCCTCGTATTTTAATCTCGAGAAAAAAAGTTCGGCCTGGTTCGAAGAGGACTGTCTATCAAAATTGGCTGAGAGCTCTATCGTAACTCATCGGCAACAGTAGCTGTTAATGACGATGGAGCGACGCGATGGCGGAAGCGTATCGCGAATCATCGTTAACGGGGAAATTCTGCGCGAAATTTGCGGAAGATAAGCGGGATCGCGACGGTGTCGATTCCGCCGGGGAAGTTTCCCGGTAAACCGAAGTTCACTGCTAATTTCTCGTCCCGCCACACCTCAAAGTACACTTTAATTACGTTAAACGGGAAGTAAATTACATTAGAATGTCAACGCTCGAGGATGTAATCCTTGGCGCGGCGTCGCCAGTCCCTACCAGCAGCGGCCCACTCCATTTCACGGGGATCCTAATATAAGAAGAGATTTAATTAATTGTCTGGCCATTAATGAGATTCAGATCGAACTTTCATGCAATTAAGCGTCGACGACGACGTTTTCAAAAAATATGCCATGGTGCTCCTCCGATTCTCTCATTAATCCCTCGATATTAATCAATTTTTTATACAGGATGAGGCACCTAAGACTCCCACCGAAAATATCTCCGTTCGTTCTAGTAATACGAAAAAATGTTTCAGTGGGGCAATTATTCCCTATTATTTTCTAATTTTTCTCTAGGTTATATTTTCCGATACTTTAAGGTCATTGTCGTTTTTGTTTTTAATGGAATTCTATATTCATTAGTGTAACATTCTGGCTAATGAAAAGACAAATTCAACCATATATAATATGTTGACTTTTATACTTGTATTTCTAAAAACAACGGAGATATGATCGGTAGTGCCTTGCCATGTATACTACCACCAATTGTTAATTCTTATATCATTTAATTTTAGATCGGATTAATCTGAATTGTTTGAGAGGTTAGTAGGACCCTTCTGTGGACAAAGTTGTCTCAAAAACGAAAACCGTGCCCTGCCGTTGTATAAAGCATGATTCTATGCAATTTACAAGACGATGCAACGTCAAGTGAATAGTTGCGTACAAAGAGTGCACCGTTATTATGCCACCATTACGAAAACTTCAATTTTTGAGCTGACAACTGTTCGAAATAGCGTTTCCCAGGGGCTTATCCGAACTCTTTGTTTCCGGAATATATCAGGAATTATGCACTGGATCACGTTCCCGCTGGAATATCCAGCGACTTGATTTTAAATTTCTTCCTCCTGTTGCGCGCACACGCGCATTTAAAACTGAACGACGTAATCCCCGGTCTCGCGATCATGCGATCCTCTTGCTGAAGTCTTAAATCGGATCTGCCGCTAAATTAGCGAGATCAGTGGATCGTGAATCCAACGAGCGAAAACTTTGATCGGCTAGAAGTTTTCCATCCTGTTCATTTCACGAGAAAATAATTTTTCAAACGACCTACCGTCAGCTTTCTTGCAATTCGACGACTTTATTGCGAGTGTAGAAAGATTTGTTAGAGACTCGGTCCGTTTTATGCAGGAAAAGTTGTGTGGTTCGTTGTTACAATATCTGACAATGGTAACGGTGTCCTGGGATCTTCCTTGTAACATTTTGTGTACGTTGGTTTTTTGTATCAGTGTTGTAACATCATTGTAAGTATGTTCGTCTGACTTGTTTGGACATTTGGATTGTACAGCCCCAGACCGTGCAATTAAAAGTATTTTGGTAAAGTTTTACTTATAAAGGTTTAAGAGTATCGCGGCACATGTATTTTACTTTGATGCCACTTTCTGTAAAATATACCTAAGATATTCGACAAAACCCTCACAGAATATTTAGATACCATACAATCTTTAATTTCTTGCTGTACAGGGTGTAAAGAAATGTTTGGTCCTGGCTGCCATAGGCGTATTCGATAGGTGAGTTCAATTTTGACTCATTGGTTCCCTTGACACTTTGTGTCCCCATGATGCGTACAATACAATGCAATAACACAAAAATTTGCCCTTGAAATTCAAGGTCAAGGACAATTTTGCGGCAACTTTTTTTCACAGATCTTCACCGATCCGAAGATGTAGAATACGGCTATGGCAGCCAGGACCAAACATTTCTTTACACCCTATACGTGCTGCAGAAAATAAACTTTCCTAAACCGTGAAGTTACGTGAAAAGCAAGGTACAATCTACTACTTAAAAGTATGTACAATTAAGAGTATCGTGCTAGTATTTCTTGTACAACGATTTTAGAGGTTTAATTCAACCCTGTCGACAACAATAAAGGGGAGGATTGAAATGACTCTCGAGGAAACGTGTTTCTTCTCTTGAAAAATGCATGCGAGTTCGACTCGCCCTCGAAGATCGGGCAACTTTCCTTTCGTTTAACAGTCCAAAGCAGCTGCGACCCCCGTCACGGAATTAGGGGTGTTCATTGAATCGTTTCTGACCCATTTTCCGCCCCGTGTACACCAATAACCGCTATCTTAGAGAAGGGGAGAACCTCGGCTGCTGTTCGACCCAAAACGCATTAAGCGTTAACTAGCGCCGTTTCTCCCTTCGCACATGCCCGTCGCCATATTTGTTAGCGCCACGTGTGTGCAACGGTACATAGCCCAATTACCGACTATTATCGCGAACTTTTATTTGCAGACATACAGCGTTAATGAGCTTAGTCGGAGTGCGATGGGCGGGGGCCGAGGATTAAACTTAAACGCTTCTGCTCTCAGTTTTCCTCCTTCGTGAAAAATCTTGCGAAGCTGCGCCGTTGGAGTTTTTCAAACTCGACGAATCCAAGCTACACTAACTATTTGCTCATGTTATATAAGTAAACGAATTAGTTATTACATATTTATTATTTCAGCAATTTTATTACAAAACGCCGGAAGGAATTTCGCGAATTGAATACTCGTGCAGATCGAATCAAAATACTGCAGAGCCTCCATCATTGAACTGCAATGCATTGTTTCTCTTAAATACATATTTTTAGAATGAAATTGCGTAATGAACGCGAATAAAATGAATTTTAATCGTGTGTTGTTACAATGAATTTTATCCATGTGCTTTTAAAATGAATTTCGTTGATCTGCTGAATTTGGACAGTGAATAACGGGTCTTTATGCAAATTATAAATTTTTTACCTGAATTGCAACAAGCTGGAGTAAAACAGGAAATTATTTTCTACGTTAGTATGTTTAATATTGTTGCGAAGGCTATGACCACGTCTTGCCGCAGAACGCACAGTAATAATTAACAAGGAAACCGTTCTTCTTCTTAACAACAACCTCGTTATCCGGATACCGCAATATCGATCTATCAGGCGACTTCTCTCGATCTCTGCGATATCTTCAGAATATCACAGGGGAGGCAACTTCATCTCGTGCCATCGTAACAATATGTTGAAAATAATGTAATAGTATATTAAAGTTCTTCTAATGTGTTTACTGTTTTCAATTACACTCACTTATTTTTGTCATAAATGAATAAAATGTGCTGTCTACTAATTAGTTAAGTATCAAACAGGATGGTTTTGAAACGATGGTAAATTGTTATTATAACTTTCAGTCCATCAGAACATTCAGTTTTAATTAACATTTATACCAAACAAATTCTATCAAGGATATATTAACAATATATCGCTCCCCTAAAACAGAGAGAGCAATACTCGTAAGGGTATTCGAAGCTGTTGAACTCCACGGAAAAATGCATTTCCACTCGGCGTCGAGCGGAAAGATTAAACTGAAAGTGCAAATGAAAAAATTGTTTATTTGCATCATGTTCGCTGCATCGAAATAGTGTTCTCAGAGGGTGCTCGGTGAAAACGCAAACGAATAATTCCGGCGTCCCGGACAGAGGGGACAAGAGGCAATTTGCAAAGCGTGGGCGGCGACTAAACAATTAAAATACAAGCGCGAAAGACACTACGGCTACGCGCGCGAACCTTTGATCAGAAGCACCGGTTTGCCGCGATAGGCGATGTGATAGCAATATGTCGGGAACTGGGTCAAGTGCAGTTCAGTTACCCTCTAGGACCACCCTGCAACCTGCCCGGAAAGCGTTTTCGAAACACAAAGCTTGCTCGATCGAGTATGGGATTGTTTGTCGTCGCTTGCGTACTTCGATCGCGTCGCTTAAAGAAAATAACCCCGATAATCGCGATACTTACGCCCAAAATAACAATTTTTATTATTCCCATTCTTGTTGTTCAAATGTTATATACTATTTACGTGCAGGTATTTATTTATTTAGCTTTACAGTCTCTGAATTCTTCTTCTCAGTCTATCGATGGTATAGTTTCCAAGAATAAATAATGAAACAGAATAAAGACAATGCGAGATATCAGAACATTTTTGAATAAAATAAACACACATTTTCTGTATACATTTCTTTCTCTTTATTCTATTCAGCCGTTCTAAAAAGGTGCATTTCGAGATTATTTATTTAATAAATATAAATTTAATAAAAGAATAACATCACCAATATATTGTTGTCCCTACGGATTTGAAGAATGTCTTGTATTAAAATTATTTACTTCGCTTAAATCTTTGTCTTTATTCTTTGTTTCAAATATAAAATAGTCAACAATTCGCAAAAATCATGATAAACAATTTTTGATGATTTCTTTAAAGAAGATCCACAGGAAGTATGAATATATAAAAATAATAAAAAATAACAGCGACATTCTTGGAGATGATAAAGGAGCCTTATCGAATCGAAGCAGATGTAGCTACAGGAAAAGTATTAAGGCTACGAAGGTATTAAAACAATGTCCAAGCAAAAGTGGCATTTCATTCCATCGGATATCTCCGGCGAGGGCATGAAACACGAGTGTCGAAACGTATATTGAATGCCGTTGCACGAGGCATTTCGACGCAAAGTGCACACGGGGCGCATCGATTGCATAGGTGTTAGGAGATACCGGTGCACACCGGAAACCAGGTCAAAAACGGTTCGGTTAGCCTGTCGAACGTTGCATCGCGCTTTTCTCGAAAGCCCTTTGAAAACACGAGAAGCTAGCCCTACGGGAGATACCTGCGATACCCTCGGATTTAACATCAACCCCTTTCATCCCCGTTCATTCTCGACCCCCTCTTCTCAATTTTCTGACCCCTCCAGTTGATCCAGCACGGCGACCATATGGTGTCCATTGTACGATAAGGAATCCTCGAATGAATTCGCATACAAATAACACCATCCAGCGGCTAAATAATATTGGGTTGACCCGACGAGTGTGCAGGTTTGTCAAGTTGACTTTTAATTGCAATCCACAGCAAAAATAATTAATTTTGATAAAACATCTTCATGGTTGTGGTTGGAGCAGACTTTCGAGGATATTGTATGATTATAGGGTTAATGTACCTTTTTTTAAATTTTATTAGGAGGGAAAATGCGTTAGGCACACCGTACAGTCATGTAGGGTAGTGTGGGGCTACCCACTAAAACTCCACTTCGGTCAAACTAGGGTGGAACTCCTATCGTTTTACTTCTTCTTCGTTCTTAAGGCGTTTTATCCGTTTGTCTTTTGTCTTTCTTACGTATTGTTTCTCTTTACCTTTATTGCATTGTATTGCTTTATTTCGTACACAAAGTTTTTTATCCTTTTAATTGAATTATTAACGGGTAACCGAATATCATTTGGTGAGAGCGGTTCGTTAAAAAGTTTTTAGAATAATAAACGATAGCACTCGGGGAATTTTTAGTGATTCTCGCGTGACGAGTCGGTTGCGTTCTCTCCCGTGGCTCCATTTCTACGTATACAGCCGACAGAATGCTGGTAGACGGTGGCAACAGCAACGGTGGAGATTAGTCGAGATTGTGGTTCGCCAGCGGCACTTTCTCACGTTACTGGCGTTTATTACGGGCCGCACGGTAAATAGTTAATTCATTAATGTGAATAACGCATCCCGCACCGCGGCGAACCTAGCCATAATAGTTGTGTAATAAATCCGTCCAGCGTGCTCCGTATTTCTTCTTCGTCTCTTTCGCCTTTCTCCAAACCCGATTTTAACCGAATGCGCACCTGTAAGCAAATTAAACAAATAACTCTACTTTATTCGCCTCTGGAGATAGCCTCCGCCAAACGTGTATATATATAACATTTAGTACATTTAGAAAATAAACATTTAACACCACGATAGACACATTTGGCGGAGGCTATCTCCAGAGGCGAATTATATATATGTAAAACTAGATTCATTCAAATTTTTATTCACGAATTGAATTTTACATATTTTAGAACGTACGCCTTTGAGATCAACATTGATCCTCTTATCGGACCTGATACTCATAACTAATGACACAAATTGGCTACTAGAAAATTAAAATTTAGAAGGGACGCTTCCAATATTGTATAAATAGCTTATAAAATTGCACTAATAGCAGTCCAAAGCTCCAAACAACAGCTAAAAAAACGGAAGCTTCATGGGAACGGTTGTCTGGCGTTTCGCAACTTCGATGTTGGATTTCGTCCAGAGGCATTGCGCTCTGCGTGGAAATCCATGGAAAGAACAACGCGACGGGTAGCATCGGTTCCTGAAATTTCTCGGGTTTCGCCGAAAACTTGGGAGAGCGTATCGGCGAGCACGCGGTGGTCTCGTCATCTCGGCGAGACCGTGCAGGGGCGTAGGAGCTGGATTCTGTCGGCTGAACAAGGACGCCAGCTACACGAGTATAATCGGCTTACACCAACGCAGCCTGACGAGCCCGTGAACGGACGGGCAGACTTGATCCCAATAGCCTCGATACCTCCAAAGCCCCGATATAACTCCGCCGCCGCGCCACCTACGCCAACCTGCCCCCTCAACCCCCTCAGATCCCCCAGCCACCCAGAGCTCCTCCCCCGCGGTAGAATGACGAAGCCAGAGCCCCTGTCGCGAGTCCCCGGCGAACAGAATGGAATATACGGGGAGGTAGCCGGTTGATCCGTTCGTATTTCCCGCGGAACGGGTTCGATGCACCCGAGGTCTGGCCCCACGCCACTCAACGCAGAAATTAATGATGATTCGACGGAATTAAGCGCGATCAATCTGTCCCCCTTCTCTGGATCCGTGAGACAGCCTGGGATAGGAGGAACATCCTGTCAACAGGATCCTTTGAAATCATTTTGGGTTCGCTGTCGCTTAATTGTCCATTAACGTGAGTTTTCAGATTTTTCGGATAATCTTTTCAAGACACGAGCCTTTTTATTGTATTTTCACACAAAGTTTCCTTTTGATACATTCCACTTGGATGTATGTATACTTCGTTAGAAATCACACATGTACATCATTCGACTGATATTAATATTACCATTTAATGAAAATGCATCCAATATATCATAAACAGCTTATTATATGATCCGGCCATTAGTTTGTAACATTGAGTAAAAGTCGACTAGCTTTTAAAGCGAAAACTTCTTTAAGCGCGTCGCGTATACAATTGCTGGGCAGTGAATGAATCTGATCCGTCACGCTCTGAGGTGAAACGCTATTGTGCACACAATAATGTTACTGCGGATGATTAGAAATAGTATTTATGAAGAATATATTACAAAAATACGAAATGTAGCAAACTCAATTTTGGTTTCTTACCCATGTCATTGATGAAAGTATATGGTATGAACGTCCAGTCTCTTAGAGTTTCCGAGATGTTCGTAAAACACATGAATCTTGTGTGTAATGCACCAATTACTTCATAATTTTATGCAGCAATTGTTCATTATGTGCGGATTCACTTTTTAAAAATTTCTGTAATGTAGAGAAAATGTATAAGAATTGCTTACCGGTTATCGAGATACTAAAAAATGGTTAACACTCGTTGAACAGTGTAATGAAAGTCGTAAGATAGTTATTAACACGGCAGGCAGAATATACGGCCTCGTAGAGAGATCTCTGGTAACACCGCCGCCGCTTCCAGTAGAGTTATCCGGGAACCAGATAGCCCAGGTGCAGAGCGCCGTGAAATTTCGTGTCGTAATGAAAAATTGGACGGACGGGCCAAACCCGTTGCCGAAATAACTTCAGACGTTTACGGTTTGCTCGGAGGGACACACGGATAAACCATACACCACCAAGGAATCGTTTGTATTTTATTTAAATATAGTCAGGTTAAATACTGTGTCCAAAACTAAAGCGGATTATCTTTCGATCGGCAATATCGAACTTGCAACAGGAACCATGAATGTTACGTAGTGACAAAGTGTATATACGCTGTGGTTACTCGTGCGAATACATCGGGATATGAATATACGAAAAATAATAAAATATATTTTATTAAGCGTGATATTGTGTCACGTCAGTGTCCATATTTCCAAATCAGTGGCAGATGATAGAATTTATGTTGGTTTTTGTAATATATGTAATATATAAAATCACAAATTGATAAAATATACATTTTTACCGGAATTTTACATGACAGTTTCGCGTTGTTATCGTGTAATAAAATTCGAAATAAAGAAGAACAATGTTTGGTGTCAGAAGCTGTCATATTTTAACATTAATAATCCGAACATAATGTAATATGGGAAGAAATATTCGAATGTATAAACGATATTTAGAATTACAAAGGTACTAATTCTTTAATCTTATCTGTACCAATCCGACTAGCAGACTACATTATTAAAACATATCGTTATTACAACGAATAAGCATTATGAGATTTCATGTCATGAAATCTATAGATAATCCTATACACATAAAAAAGCCATAAAATCGCGATTGAAGATGCATTGTTCTCTAACAAAATGAAATTTCTATAGAACAATATGATTACCTGCGCAGCTTCATTTTATTAATTAAAATTTTTAATACTGGATCTATGGGACCCGTCAAAATAACGTATTCAATACTTTTTATTTAAATATAAGTATTCAAATTGTAAAGATGCATTCATAGGGATCTATTATAAAGACAACTGAAAAAACGAATCGCACGTTCTTCTCCTTTTCTATAAATAATGATCGGACCTCGGGATTTTTAGCCTCTGTCTCCCCTATCGTAAAAAGGGAGCCACGGCAAAGGGGTTGAAACCTATTTAAACCCGGCCAGTCGGTAATCAATCGCCAGAAGAATAACAGGAGTACGGAGGAACGAGAGGAAAGGAGGGAAGATTATACGTTCGAACACGCGCGAGTGATACTCGCGTTTTCACATGTACCGGTAGACAATAGGCGAGTGTAATCCACGGCCAATCTCACGGCAGCGCGGGTTGTCGCCGACGGCAACACAGGTCCGCGAGGGTCCGCGCGGGTACGCGTCGAACCTTTCGATATTTTCCGATCTCCTCGACACCCCTATCGTCGTCGCCGATCAAAGCGAGAGGCATGCGGTCTTCTGTTTTCCCGTGAATCCCGGCGGACATTCTCTAGCAAAAAGCCTGGATGTTCTCTCTTCAATCCCCTCTCTTTCGCGGGTTCTCTCTCGCCTCTTATCTCCGGCTGTCCGCGTTCTCCTTTGTTCCTCGCCGTGATACCCGCTCTTGATTCCGCCTCGCTATCCTACCGGTCGCAAGTGTCTGTTCGCTTGAAAAATTGCGTGCGTCCTCCAACCCGGCCTGGAAATACACGATTTTCCCTACCCACTCTAAAGACAGATAAGAGACACTGGCGGTTAGGCTGAGGAGAGCTTGAACTGGCGAAGATTCATCGAGTTATTTTGAATCCCTTCGGCTTTTACCGAGAGTTTGGGACTGGAAGGATGGCGGTTGAAGTAGATCTTAAAAGGTTCTTCAAAAATAATGACTCCGTTCGAATTTTTCGACTATTTAGCGGTGGAACGATGTAGGGGGTGTTTGTGCACGCGCTGATTTTTCTGAACGATTTTTCGATCGTGCAGTGGGGGATCATTCTGTCGATTAGAAAGGGAAGGACAATTTTCAGTTATTATTATTGGAGTGTTTTGCTGATTGGGTTTTGCATCCACAACTTTCCTATAAATGCATGATTTTTCCAAACGCAATTGAACATTTTCACATGACTAATTTCTGTGTTCTAATAAGGATATTCACTTTAACTTATCAATATTAATTATCAATGTCACATTGTGAAATTAGCAAACTTTGTAAATTCAATATTGTAGCACGATGGGTGTACGTTAGATTTTCAAAAACAACCGAGGGGGAAGGGGTGTTAAATTGTCAGAAGGGAGGAACGAGGGGCTTAATCCAAAAATGAAACCCAAGCCATTCCGAGCGATGCTTTTTCCAATGATCCCACAGGATGATTCTAAACCACAGCCAGTTTTCGAACCCCATCATTTGGCATTCCCAACGCTATCATCCGATCAACAGAGGGTGCAAAGAGAAAGGCAAAGCAGGACAACCTCGGCAGATCAAAGCGCGTCGACAAACGCATTAACCGAGCTCTCGACGGTGAAAAATCGCGACGATATCGGCCGAGCAAGCGGGAATGATCCTCGCGCAGCCTGGAGTGATATTAATCCCGCTCGGAGAGACAGGAAAGCTGGCGAGAGAGGAATGGTGTGGTAAGAGCAGAGGCTGCGCGGCCGTGTCTTTTGAAGCAAGACTCTTGGTGGGCGCAGATGGCCCGAAGAGGGAGCTCTTTGTAGCTCGTACATCTCGCTAATTAAATAAAAAAAATCCCCTTTCTTCGTTTCGTACTCTCTCCTTCTCTCTATCTCCCTCCTTCTCCCCATCTCACTTTCTCTTTCTTTCTAGCCGTGGGCTCCAGCTATTCTTCCGCGTGTCGGCCCGCGGGCGGCCGGGCCGTCACTCGGCGTCTCTGACTTCGCGCGAGCCATATGGGGAAAAAGCGTAGAAAAAAGAGGGATTGTCGTTGCCATTGTTTCATCCTGTTTGCATTGTACCGCGTGAATCCTCGGCGAATAGACGGTGGCGCACTTAATGTTATTAATATCGCTGAATGGCGATTTCAACCCTTCTCGATGCAAGATTTCTGAATAATGGAAAAGGTTTAATTCGAGTAGAATGGGGTCTGAGAAAGATCAATTGTTTGCTCATTGTTTCTGATGGCAGTTGACATTATGGTGTATCGTTGTTATTAATGATTAATTCCTAATAATTCATTATATCAATTTTTACGTGACTCCCCGTTTCGAGAAGTTTATAAACCTTATAAAAGATCGTCTTGTATGTAAAATTTTCAGCACAAAGATGGCTATAATTTATGTTCAGGTGTCCTTTGGTTGTTTCCTAATCCACAATATTCGTTGAAATGATTAAAAAGCTACAACCACCATTGGCTAGCGAACGCAGCGCGCGCAATTACGAATCGTTCGGATTAATATGCACTAACCTCTGCGCGAACGATAAAAACCGCGGAACAATGGCACGCGTTTATTTCACAATGCCACTCGAAAACTACGGGCACGCTGATGGGGAGCCGGTTCAGTACAATACGTCTGTAAACAATACTCGATATCTTTCTATCGATTCCGATTCGAAACCGATGGTGAAATGGCGATTGTGTTGAGGCGCTGATGGATGACGAAAATCAAACATTCGTGAATGGATTGTCGAATTTCCTTGCGATTAATTGGCGAGATATTCTCGAAAGATGATATTAGCTCTGTTAATAAATTACATGATTTTTTTTAGTAGATTCACGATCTTTCAGATATTTCTGACATTTTAATCTGATAAAATGGACATAAATTGATTCGCTCAACGAAAAGGACAAAGAAAACGTCGCAAAATGGCGATCTGAGGTAGAGACGCGATTAGTAAGCTCATAACGAGTCGAGTTCAAAGACTCGTCAAATATTTACTGGGATAAGATCCCTTTGATAAGCTTTTTTATTGCAGAATCCTACGAATTTCCTTGTCGAACACCTCATCGTTGCACAGTGGGTTGAAACATGAAAAGTACGGATAAAACTATTGTGGAAGTCAATTTTTAGTCGAGATGAGTACAAGTGTAACCTATAATACATTATAACTTAGTAAATGAAACGATTTTCTAAGAAATTCGGTAAGAGTTTCTCTGAATTTTTCTTGAACTTCAGTATTTAATGGTGGGATGCAGGAATGGACTTTTGGCAAATAAAATACAGAAAATGATGGTTTAGTTATCTAACAATAAGTTAATTTACATTGTTCTTTTAGTGGGAAAATACGTTTTGTCTGCGTTTTTCACGTTTCAACCCACTACGCGTCAGTTCTCGCGCGTTTCCCTCCCGCTCACGCGCTGACAGTGAACTTGCGGTAGTGGATCGCTTTCGCGACGATGCACGTAAGGAGAGAGAGAGAGAGAGAGGGAGAGAGAGTGAGAGCTTCTCTCCACGATCAGGAATGCGAATCGACGTTGATTGCCTGCGAAAGCATCTCGGGATTCTCCATTTACCCGACGATAAAGCAAACGCCGCGGAAACATCGATCGCTCGTGATCCTAGCAACGTGATTTCGAACGACAACGAGTGGTACAGCGAACAGAGAGAGAGAGAGAGAGAGAGAGAGAGAGAGAGAGAGAGAGAGAGAGAGAGAGAGAGAGAGATCCTGGGCGAATTTCTTTGTCGCGACGACAATGAGACTGCTAATTCGTTTCCATGTTTTCTATTGTGGGATTAAGAGCCGTCGCGACTGTTTAGCCGTCGTGTTTGCGGCGTTACTTATTTAATCAACGGGGGTGAGAAACGGGGAAACAGTTGCAACGGCGACTACGAACCGTGAAAAAAGAGATGAAGTGGCTTTTGAAGCCGCTCATTGTGTACTATTTGTGTTTCAGCATTTTGAAAAGTACATGAGCGCATACCGACCAGCTCGGTTATTTATTTACCACAGGCTGGTGCATTATGCAAATGTATGGAACACGTGTGCTGGATTAATAGGCGCAAAAATAAAGGGACCAAGATTGCGATCTTTTGTCTCGATGATTGCGTTACGTTTCAAAGAATATGACTGTGTTTCACTTTTTCGTTGATCGCGAGTTAACTAGACTGTAATGTACTCTCGTACTCGCCCATTAAATACGTTATAAGGTGCAAGATTTACAACCATATTTCCAGAATTATGTGCTGAAGAAGCAACCGCGAGCACCTTGCAAGATAAACGTGTCGTTCGGAGCGCTGTCAATCTGCGAAGGAGTCTGTCGGCAGACATCAAAGGGAACCGGGCAGGTATCCACGGTCGGAAACAATGTCAAGCGGAGCGAGAGAAACGGGCACCGTTCCCGGATGCTACAGGGAGCAAAGAACCGTATAAAAAACGTCCCTCCCCCTCCCAGCTTGCGCGCGCTCGGAACACGATGTTCAAACATTCGCAGACATCGCGGCACTCGAATCTCCAATACGGTATCGACAACCATTGACAGTTTAAGCCCGGGCTTTCCCGGGTGCGTTTGTAGATCGACGCAGCCACCGCCGTCGTCGACGACGACGAGGGATTCCCCGGTTCTATCGAAAAAGTAACGATCTGTCCAGGGCACGCGGTTCCTCTAGTACGCGACTGGTCGCGCGGAAATGCCGGTTGATGACGACGATGGTTGGAGGGGAGGGGGCAGGGTGCAATGGTGGGATGGAGAAAACCGGGGGTGGAAAGGTTCATTGGAGGGCGATGAGGACCTGGAGGGCGAGGACCCAGTCGGGCGGTCTCGAGTGTCTTGTCAATATGTATAGTGTCATCGATGTCTCTCTACTGGACGACGATCCTTCCTCTGCATCGTGTAACTGAGACGACGTGTGTGCGTCGGTGTACGTGCACCACTGTGTCGACGCACACGGAGTGACGCCTGTAACTGCAACCACTTCAATTACTGCCGGCAATGATTTTAGGGAAAAATAGGTCTGCCGATGGTTGAATCGTTTCGACGTAATCTAACGTCATTGGCTTAGTTAGATGTCGATTTGTCAAGGTCATATAAAATTTGAGTTTTCATAAAGGGTCGTATGTTTGTGTTTTGTTGCGTTGGTGGATTCAGCTTGTGATTTTGCATGGGAAAGCATTAAATTATATAACTATTTATATATTTATTATAATAAATATTTATTTTTATTTTTTATCGGATGTATACATCCACTGACTAGTTCGGATAATCGAGGTTCTACTGTATCGTGGATTAAACAAATGGTGTCGTGTTTGGTGTCGTTTTAATCAGTAGAGTGTTAGGAATGGATTGGTAAACCTTTCATGAAAAAATAAATAAACGTTTCGTAAATTCAAATTCGTCGTGGTTTCAACAATTTTTAATATTTTTACTAAGATCATTACTTACCCGGTAATTAAAATGGTACTAATCGCGTCCTTCGCTTTGTATAGATGCTCGGCGGGGTTTGGAAATTGTCTGGCTGGTAGCAAGGGGATGCCCATTGTGGTCACAGGTACTTGGTACAGGGCCAACTACACGTGGTTTCTATTTTTTGCCTGACGTCACTATGCGCAGCAGTTCTCCTTCCGCGAGACATTATTTGTTTCCGCCTTCCGGTGACGCGTTTGTTAAACAGAGGCGGGGAGATCGTAAAGGAGAATGGAAGTTAGGTAGTGTGAGGAACCTCGGACAGGTTTTGGTGTTAGGGTCGTTGCAAGGACGAGGTTGGTTGTGTGGGAGATATCGAACAGTTCAGCCGAGTAATCCCGAAGTTGATGGAGTCGAATGGCGGGGCTTATGCCGAGTATACACGTGAGAGTCGTTATCGGGAGTGAGGGACTCGAAAACATATGTAGCGGTGGAGACTCTTGTGTTTGTGTTATCGAACTGCGAGGATCTTATATTGTAAGACTGGCTCAATTCAAAGTGTACAAAGCTGTTATTAAAAATCGTCAAGTGGATACACAGCTTTAGTTTTTCAGCACTGAATTATTAACAAGTGGATCCTGTAATGTTGAAGTATCTGCAACTCGAGTGTTTAATTCGCAGTTGTTTGCAATTGTAATTTATGGCGTAGACACACACGGTGTTTGGTATTTATAACTTATGCTGAGTATCCATTTGGGAGACATTATCGAGAGTGAAGTCCACTCGAATATCCCAAATTTAGAATTTCTGCTGTGTCTCCACATGAGTGTGCATGTTCGTAGAAACAGTCGCCTCGTATTATAAAATTTCGAAGCTGTTACCTTGCACTTTGCGACATGTGCAACACTTTCGTTACGGTTTAGCAGCCACGTATTCTGAATTCTATTATTCAGTAGTCGCGAGCATTCAAATATTCGTGTTTTCTTTTTATGACTGGCGAGGTCACCCGGCTCTCGGATTTTATTATTCAACGGCTCCCTCCGTCGAATTATGTAGCCTCTAATACATTTGAATAGAATTCTATGACGTAAAAGCCGACCATATTTGAACATGTAATTCCGACGCTGTCAGTGCCGTGTTCGACCAATCAGAAATCCTCGTAACCGGTGCTCTATGCCTCGAATGGTGTCATATTCGGGCTGTATAGCACTCAAAGTGGCGCATCCAAGTTTTACGATTACGATGGCCATCGCATGCGTATTTTATAACCCCAGGAGATTTCGTATTCGATTTTCATGACTCGCCAGGAATTGCACGCGCACTCGTTTCGAAATTACTTCGAACTTAATAGCTTTCCAATAATCAAATCCTGAAAATATTACGTCATCCAATTACGGTATCTCTTCCTTGCCACAGACTATTATAATTAGCAAATATCGAATTTAGACTTTCATAGGCTCTGGTAAAACGTGAGAGAATTATACTAGTTTAAAACATTTATTGGAATAGTATACAGGAACAAGATGTTTCATATCTAACGTAGGATACTATTAAATACCTACTTGGAAAGTATTTTCATTTTTGTATGAAACTCGTAGTTTCTCTAATTTCTATTGTGAGATTACATTCGAATTTGAAATGACTTACAAGATGTTCGATAATTGTAGAGATATTTTTGCTAGACAGCGAATTGTTTATTATCGATCGGAGGATATGAGCTTGTTTTTCCTCGGATGGGGCGAATAGAGGGCCACGTACAGAACGTTAAACGGAATCACAACGGGATATTAATTCAGCAAATTATTGGGAGTCACGGTGCGAATTGTATCGAGCCAGGCGACGATGCCGAATTTATGGAAGCAATTTTCGTGGGACGAGAAATTAATAGGAAAAAGCCCCGTACATGATCGTAAACAACAGCCACAAATTTCACCGCGGTTATTTAAACGGGTCCGATTAAAATGTTGCTGTTATCGGTAATTATAATGATCAGCACGTGCGACTAATTAACGCGCCATTAGCCGTCAGCCGCCACTTTATAGGGTACCCGTATCTATCGGCAGAACCCCAGCCCGTGTATCCATAACCTATTTATCCGATTTCACTCGTAACATTAAGAAAAAGACTGAATCCTGTGCTATCAAACCTTGTAAATTGATATGGTAATATCAATAAATATGTGTAATACAATTACATCGATTATGGTATAAAAAGAAAATTGATACAAGGAACACGTTAGGGAAATTTTATCGAATATTCATTTTAAAAATAGTGCTTGGAACCTACTTGTATTTTGGATAACCCCTTTACGAAAAATTGAAATTAAATACAAAATGAAATGATTGAGATGGAGGTCACTAGGACGATTCAGAGGAACGTCACTGTTCAAATACCTCGCAGTGGCTGCTAAAGAAAGATTTCCATTTAGCAGATTACGAAGTCACGATTATCGATCGTTCTCGTTTACTGTCAAATTTCGTTTCCCTGGAAGGTTCGGAATAAAATAAGGAGGGTAGAGGCAGAATCCTCGTTAATAAATAATTAGCCCTATAAATATGCGAGCGCGCGCGAAGAAACACGCCGAGGATTCACGAGCATGTACCTGGACGAAAATATATTCTGTCCTGCGCGAATCGTGGGCGCGCTATGCATATTCAGCACAGTCATTATAATCCAATATAATCTGGAATATTTTATGGGACGGGAAACTGTAGAGAAAAGGTGGCACGGATCTGACAAAAGGAGCAAGACGCAGGAGACGCGTATGACACGCCCAACCCTAAACATTGTTTGGATCTCACCCCCTTTCGACACCCTAGTCTCACTTTCGATTAATTAAGTGCTCGACCCTTTTCGGGGGCTACGAATAGCCACGGGCGCACTTCGTGCCCGCCTAACTTCTGAAAAGTGTGTTTTGTCAGCTGGAAGCTGCGTCAGGCAAATTGAGCGCACTTAGTTTTCTAACCCTTTTTTTTGCACTTCCCGATTGTGCAGATTTTGCTTTTCTTCATGGGGACTCTAGATTAGACGTTGGGCCAATTGTGACCCGTGCTACAATTCTCTTTTGTGCTTACATTTGATTTTTAAGAAGATTAATATTGGCACACACGTACACTGAAAAATATTACACTTCAATTATTTTTTTATTCTCACCGACTTTAATTTTTGATAATCAAATATTTTTATCGGTTTAACCTTTCGGTACTCGCGCGTATCTCACCGATACTTTACCGTAACTTGTGGATCGAACATTTGCTTATGTTTTGTTGGAGCCTGTTACATCGTGTCAGTTGACTCCCGAATCTTAAATTGTGAATTTCGCTATTTTATCCACAGCTTACGGCAAAATATAACTACACGCTTCAATGTCACAAAGCAGGCCATGGAAATGTAATCTGAAGATGATAAAATAGTCTAAAAATGTTGTTCATAGTTCTCAACCTGGTAGGAATCGTTTCTAGTAGGGAAACAAATAGTTAAACATCGATTGGAGAACTTGGTGTACCGGAGCACCATAGAAGCGTTCCAAAGGATTCTAATGGACACGTTCTTCTTTCCTGATTGTTCAACTTCCTGTTTGTTCGCTGAAGCGGAGAACTGCGTGCCGATCAGGCCAAGTTCCTCGTTATCGACTCACTCGGATTGCGAAACTCAGCCGAGCGAACTCGAAAACCAATAATTAGGAGCATGACGGTAATTAAGAATTATTGCCTATCGATCACGGTGCTCCCTGAGAACTTCCCCACGAGACGGTGTGGTACCGTTCCTCTCCGGAAACGGGAAACCGTCCTTTCCCTTCTGGTTCGACGCCTTGTCTAGTAATTTTAACAAGTTCGATGATTCGCAGATCGGAACTCAGTCAGTTATATTTTTGCAAGAGTCCACATTACAATCGACCACGTTAAACTGCACGGTGAATTAATACCCAGTTTATAGTAAATTTCCGTTAACCATTGCTTGCTTCGTTGGGGCTCGATCTACAATTATTTGTGATCGTCCAACTGATCGTAGATGAACGTTGAGAAATTACATTGCAAATATATTGATAGTTGAGGAAACTGGGGCTAAAAGTTCCCGAGAAAAGTTGTTTGGATCGTTATTTATAAAAAAGATGAGACGATGAGAGAAGATGAGTAATTTTATGTTTCTCCAAGTCGGATCTAATAGCTCCGGTCTCCCCTAAGCTCTTATTATTTATGAATAGACTATGAATATTTATGCAAAATAAACTTTGTGTTTACCAATTGTGAATTCTATTAAAAGATCAAAATCGCGTGTATTGATATTTGGTTAACCCTCATACGTTCCTCAAGGTGAAAATTCATTAATTTACTTTTTAATTTTTATTCTTACATATTATAAAATAATTCATCTCTTTCTGTTTGCCATGCGAGATTATTCCTTTAAAGTATGACTCTACAAACGAAACAGACTTTGTTGCTTTAAAGTGTAAAATAAAAATAGGTGAAATATTGTTCTAGACATTTATATGCAACTATTTTTCAGGAACGTATGGGGGTTAAAAAATGACGAGATTACTTAGAACGCTGAAGTTAAACGCAGCAGTCTTGTATTATGCATAAAGGGATATGTATGTACAGAGATTCATAAGTTGCTTAGTCTCCGAGCTTAGGCCTCCTAAGGTTAAACCAAAGCGTAATTCCCGAGGGAGGGTGGAAGGCGAGGGCAGCGGATAAAGCAGGCATTTCCAATAGAGAGCTTCTTTAAATCCTCCAGAGGGAGCGTTTCAAGAATCACTCGTTGCCGCTTTACGACAGAATTGACCCGCACCCTGAATGGAGTTCTGACATCGTCGGTAGTTTTCACTCGTGAAAGTGACCGTGTCGAGTTCCGCGTCCCATTGTTGGAACACTCGTCTATCTGCACCTGTATTTCTATGTACGCGTGTGTGTGTGCACGCGCGCACGCGCAAGTGTATCGACGGATTTAAAGGATATGCGACAGCACGCGATCCTCTCTCGAAAAATTTTCCTCGGAGAATTCTGTTGCAGCCGTTCCGTGACGTACTCACAGGAAACTTTCGAGCTTTCATCGAGCCGAGCTTTCTTCTTTGTTGACAGTGTTGTTACTCCCCTAATGTTCTCGGCTCTTAGCGAGCGTTAGAAAATGTCGTGGACGCTGAGCCGGTTGTAGACTGTGGGCTTTATGCTTTCGCGACACCTGCTAATTTTCGAAACTGTGCCAGAATGACTCGAAAGAGATATTTCAATCGGAATTGTACTATATACTATTATTATTTGTTATTCGGTAGTTCTAATGTAGTGTATCTCCTCTAACAAAGACCGCCATCGCACACCTAATCATTCAAAACGCAAATGAAACTCATCTTTCGTAGTCTTGCAGGGTGTCCATAGCGTTCACTACGAAACCAACGCAATCCAGAAATTTTATAATTCGCGAGTCGGTTCGTCGCGCGTCGACGCTCGTCTTGAGCACCACTGAAGGTCGGACGTTTCGCGACGCATTCACGACAGAAATAAATACAGAGTGAAAAGGGCTCGGGTTCTTTTCACGGAAGAATATAATTGCCAGAAAAATAAACGATTGCAAAGTCTGTTTGTTCGCGCCTCTCCCGCCCCCTCGTCGGTTCCGCGCGCGCGCGTTTTCTCTGTGTAACCTGCCACCCGTCGTATCCCTCTCTCCTTCTCTCTCTCTTTCTTTCTCGGTTCCCCTTGTCCGTCCCCGCGTGCCCCTTTCCTTTTTTATCCGTGCACACTTTCGCACGGTGTCTTCCGCCCTCTGGACCTCCGTTGGTTACCCTCCACCCCCGTTTCGCGACGAACCAACCCCCGTTTTCCCGGTACTCTTCAACCGGCGTCCCTCTATTGCGACTTCGTGGAGAAGCTCACTCGACTCGCGGGTCAACGAATTCGCAATTACGATCTTTCACGTCGACGTGACTACCTACTCTCTCGTCGACTTTGGAATCCCGGACGATATTCCTGGCTGGCTCTGCAGGCCGGGCTCCTCTTCCTCTTCTGCTTACCTCTTCGTCTCCTTCGTCTTCTTCTTATTCTTCTTCCTCCACTTCTTCTTCTTCTTCTTTTGCCGCATCACTTCTTACTCCTCCTCGTCCCTTTTCTTCAGCGTCGCCTTTTTTCCTCGATTTTCTCGCGTTCATCGCCGTGTTCTGCAACCCCGACCACCATCCGCACCACCCTTCGTCCACGGTCTTGTTGGTTTTTCTCGTCTTTCCTTCGGCTGTTGACTCGTCCCGAGAGCTTTCTTCCACGACTCCAACCCGCCTAACCACCTCCACACCCACGTTTTGCACGGCCGCGGTTTCCCTTATCCTTCGATTCCATCGTACATCCGATTTATTCGCTTCTTACCTTTTTACCTGCGCCTCGCGATGCTTGCGCTCGGTCAAGTGTGCTTCTCGGGAGTAAAAAAATCAATTTTTCAAATCGTCGACACGAGAAAACAGTTTTCATACTTCGTTCGTTCCTGGTCTTCTGAGAATTTCTTCAATCGGTTCGCGTGTTTAGCTTCCTTATACGAATGGAAATTGTAACAGAATTTTGCTTCAGGACAGTCTCATTGAAAGAAATAATTGAACTGCTTTTCTAGACCGTCGTGTCTCGACTGGTCCATTTTATTGAGCAACTGTTGGTATTAATGAAACGAATAAGACGCGTTTGTTCATATTTTTTCGGTCTTGACTAGGGAATGTAGTTTGGGAAAGATCAATTTTTTGAATCGTCAGAACTGGAAAGCATTTTGTACGTTTTCTTGAGATGTAATTTTTTGTACATCGTCAGCCATGTATGAACATTTTTTAAAACAGTACTGGAGAATTTCCATCAAGCATTACATGAACTCGACGGTCAGACAGACTTTTGTAAACGCTATTCGAGTTCCTGTACGCTAAGGAAGACAAAGATTCCGAACAAAACAGCTAAATTCCCGGAGCAGAGGGTAGCTGGCAAACCGACTGATTGGGAAGACGGTTTCCGGTGTAGCATCTCGCGCTAGCGTCAAGTGCCCCGGCCGAGCCTAAGGCGATTATGGCACCGCCTCTGGATCTCGAAAATCTCATTACTGTCTCGACGGTCGTGTTCTCGAGGCAACCGGATGCTGTTGGCCTACGAAGAAGAAGTCAAAGAAACGGGGGCGTGCCTCGGCGCGAACGAAGCTAAGAGAAGAGGGAGAAAGATCAACGAAAGAAGATGTCGCGGGCGGAAGGAAAGTATTAGGCGAGCAGATGATGCTGGGAAGACTGCTCGCATGTCAGGGAAATCTAAATCCTGCGAGTCTCGAAAGATAGTGGAGATAGCGCGGCGTAAATTGTAAAAAGTTGCTCATCGCGTGGAAAATTGAAGATCCTTGCCGCGGGGAGACTTTACTAGAAGGCAATACAGTCGGGAGGCGCTGTATACCTCAATTGAGTCGCAGCGGGGCTGAAGGAGAAGATACAACCTCGACAGCAGCAAGAGGAAGAGGAAAGGAGTATTGTGATTTTAATTACGTTTCTTAAGGTTCGTCAAGAGTTATCGACTTATACCATTTGGTAGATCAATATTACCATACTTTTTTGACAATGTAGGGGAGACCAGTGTTATATGTTCCGATTTTAGCGAAACAATGTGTTCCAAGTTACAACGATGACTTTCCTCAATTGACAAAAATGGACGACAGATTGTCTTTACCTACTTTTATAACAAGAACAACTGAAAACTTTTTTATCTCTTCGTCGTCTCCTTTTTTATAAATAATGATCGGAATGACTAACTTCGGGAACTTTTATCCCCTGTCATTGTTCATCTACAAACATTTGGACGATCACGAATAATTGTAGATCGAGCCCCAACGATGCAAACTGTAAACTGACTGTTAACTTACCGTCCACTTATTATTGAGTTATATTAATTGATCTATCAGTATTGTACCATTTGTCTGATCATATACTGGTACATATATCGTAATTCTAGTTCGTCAAGAATTATTTATTCATGCTAGTTGGTAGTCCAGTTTTGAACAGTTTGCGCGACCATATACCGACCCACACTACTTGCAGGACAACGTGGCGTCGACCATAGGATTATATATGCTCTAACACTACTTCCCCGATTATGTACGATCTAACACTACTTGCCTGATCACATACGGTCACATACCAGTTGTCCGACAGCGTACGCTCACGTACCACTTGTCGGGTCACATATGATCGCATATTACCAGGCTGCGTAGATACCGCCTTGTACTACTCGCGCGGACATGTACCGCCCTGCACCGCGTGACGCCTATAAATATTTTAACACTGTTTCAACGTGGTACAACGTGTGCCTGACCATTAATCCGTGACATTTGCTGCATCTTATCTTCAAATATCCTTTGGCTAACCACATCCGGACTTGTACTACCTATGTCGCCAGATACTGACGTTACACTTCTTTTTCGACTGCCAGATAAGGAGAACATACCCATAAAAGTTTCAAATTAGATTTCTAAAAAACTCTTTCCAGCTTCGAATTCATGAAACAATACTCGTCCGATCACTATGGCTGTTTGCGAGCGCACTATTTATGAATTCTCAACAAAATCCGCGGGATCACGTCTCCGTCGTCGGCGTCGAATTAATTGAAACATAGTTGCGACTCGTGGCGCGTATCTCGACTCGCCGGCATCGATTTCTCGAAATAACGACCGGCGTTTGGTTATTCAAGCCCGTCTGTCTGTGCGCATCCGGTACCATAAAAAATGCAGTCCTGAAATCGTGGATGCATGCCTCATCAAAGGTGGAGGTGGGTGAGGTGGAGGGGTGGATGTGTCGAGGAGAGAGAGAGAGAGAGAAAGAACAAAATATCCCGCATTGATGCTTTTGCTTTCTCCGCGGATCTGCCGAGGGACCGGCGTATACTTTCATTTATATTTAAGTCACGTTCCCGCGTGCTTTCGCGCGCGCGTTTCACACACACACACGTACACGCAAGCCCACCTACGTGTCCAATAATACGCCGACGAAATATGTGAAACGCAACCGCTAACATTTATCGATCATCCGGCTACGGTCTCTTTCGTTCGTGGAAATTTTCGGCAGGGCTGCTTTTCGACAATGGTCTATTATCTTACCGGTTTGGCCCCTCCGCTTGACTAGCCTCAGAAAAATTATTTACGGCAAGGAGAACCGGCTCGATTGTTCCCATTCCTCGAAAGGAACGGCTATTAATCGTCCCGACTTTATCCCCCTTCTCCCTCCTGTCTCTGTAACGCCTCGCGCACATATTAATCGTTGATAATTAATGGCCCCGCGCTTTTAACTTTCACGCTCGACTAACTTTTTCCGCTTACCGCCCGAACATCCCCGCAGATCGCGAAACAACGAGCTCGCCGCCGTGCACCTGCTCCGACGCGAAAAAGGGGAAAAACTGCCGCGATATTTTAGGCCAACTTTCAGATTTGTTAACGCTGAATCACGGTACCCGTTTATTGCCAGACCTTGTGTACACTTTTATCTGCGCTCCTGTAATCTCCGGAAATTTTTTCCGCAGGAATTACCAGAGTTCAGATTGCTGCGAGCGATTAAGTCCATCCGCAAGAAAAAGAACTTGCTGAACGTAAAACATAAATTAATTTACTGTTTAGTAGGAGAATAACTATAACCCTCCCGCAATAAATAATAAGCAACGGGATTAAAGAGAATGGCGAAATTTCTCGAAATTTCGGCCTAATTTCATTGTTTTAATTTTTCACGAATTCGAAAAACGAAACAAAAAATTGTATCGACTTGTTACTGTTTAATAAAAACACACTCGTCCTGTACATGTTTCATAAGTTTAGAGTCAATCAGTTGCCAACTTCTCAAAGTATTAACAAATTCGATAAACATATTTCAGAGGAACGCGAAGCTTTTAGACGCTCTTGCAATTTTGACTTCCTGTAACTTTGCCGATTTCGGAAATTTGAAGGTGCGACTTCGGGGACACGTTTCCGCAATCCTGTTAGCATGACGAGAAAAATTTGAGTTTTTTCAAAAAGTTGTAGACCAGGATATCTTCGTAAATTCGCGGAACGACAGCCGTGCGTCAAGCCAGATGCACTCGCGGCTGCGAAACTTTCAGGAGCACAGGCTCCATCAAACGCAGTAGCAGATATTTACTTTTTCGATTTTTGATGTGTATGGCGAATGCTTTCGACTCGTTCTTTACTCGCGAGCAAGCACCGGGATATTTAGAGAGCTCGTCATTATCATTTCGGAGAGGAGAAAATTTGTGAATGTAGTAATTCATTGTATGAACAAGACAATACACAATAGTGGTAACGTGTAAAAACTGTTCCATTCTCGTTGGCAGACAAACGGAGCTCGGTAACATTTCGACTGTTTAATTCAAGGCGATGTTAAAACCGATGTGAACGATAACGCGGTAATGGCAACGCTTCGAAATACTCATCTCCGGGAATGATTGAAGCGATCCGTGTATTTCAATCTATGAAATTGTTGTTCGCGGAAGCTCGAAGCTCTCTCTCTCTTCCTCTTCTTTTTTAACGTTATTACAATCATCTTGTTCGTCGGTGGATTCGCCGTTGAAAGGTGTTTCTAGTTCGGTTCTATAGCGTAATATTTCGAGAGCTAGTAACGGTTGAATATGACGGCGATAAAAGGGAAAAGGACTAAATAAACCGGGAACAGTACGAGTCGTGTGACTCGATGCCCGGCTGTGAAGGAGTATGGTAATGGAGGGTGCATCGATCATTTGCGAAAATATCGTAAATACAACCGCCAAAGGCCGTTGCGCCGCACCGAGTGCAGCGAATGGGAGAGAGAACCGACGGAAAAAGGGAAAACGTTAAAGAGGCGAGTTATTTTTACGTTGCGCCTCCGTTGTCGTAATTCAGAGTTTGTGTGTCGAACGATACGCGATTGCACAATATACTGGCATGACCGTCGTTTCGTCTGCTTTTCCGTCGAGTACTTCTGTTCCACAAATCCCTAGTCTTATAAAAGTCCATTAAAGGTAACGTCGATTTAATCGATTTGTAAAGACATTTATGATCACCACATTGTCAGTCTATCCACTTTCCAGTAGATGACCAATATACAGAGTGTCCCAAGTGTAACTCCCGGAAATGGGAGGTTCCTTGGGTCATTTGAAGCGACATTTTCCTTAACAAAAATGGCGTGCGCGGCTTTGTTTAGGAATTATTAACGAAAAACACGGACCAATCAGAGCGCGGCTACAGCGGATTGATTCTGGTTCGGCCAATAGCAACACCACGTTAAGCGAGATCACACTTGTATACTAAACAAGATCGTCGATCTGTACAGCATGTATTTGTTCCATCACAAAACGAAGTAATACCATTTCTTCGTCAACGACAAATTATACATATGAACCAAAAGAAATTACATTGTACTAGTTGTTTCAATATTTTGTTCTCTGGTAAATTAAGCACGACGAATGACCAACCAAGTAGCAGACGACAATAAGCAGCCAGACATCAGTGTACATCAGAAATGTGCGAGACGATAAATAATCAGGAAATAGTGGTATAATTAATTACAATTAATTATCAGACAAGCAATGCATACCAATCAATTTCAGAGAAGTAGTATACGCAAGTCAAAGGTAAGACGTGCAGCGCATATCAATCAATGGTCAGACAAGTAGTATATGTCAGTCGACGGTTAGAAAGATCGGACAGGTCAAATTCTGATTAGACCATGTAATATTACATGATCTCTCGCCAACCATGAACAATTTCATTTACGTAATAAGGACTGGTGTAAGCAAATGGTTGCGAAAGGATTCGCGGTTGAAATTCATGACGTTTCAACATGTAACGAGACCGATAGAACCCGACCACACAATGAGTCGTTAATCGAACCAAACGACGAATGGTATTGCTATTGGTCTCTTTCTTTTTTATTTGCCAGCCACGGCGGTTATTCTGAGTCCGCCACTGGAAATACAAAGTTGAACGAGCCCTTCGCGCGGCAATTTTCCACACGTGTCGAGCAATTACACCCCTGCCCCTCATACTCCTCGCCCGTGTTTTCGATTACTGGCGGCACGAACGATTATTGCCACGAGTTAATTGCAGAATTCAATAGCGAGCGTTCTTGAAGCACGCTCCTCCTTTAGCTCTTTGATGATGAAGTGGCACGTGCTATGATGTCCTTATTTCGTTGGACAGTTAACGGACAACTAATTGCGGCGAGATTAATAAGGATCGAGACGAAATTAATATTCGCTGGAATTGAATACTTTATTGGAGATTGAATTGCATCCCTTTTTCTGCATGATGAAAATGAACGTGGTTGCACCGATGAGGTGAACAGATACACGAAATTCAAGACTATTAGTTTCGTGTGTATTACTCAACGAAATGGACAGATCACCGAAGATTTAATCGTATAACTTCATGTAAAGAATTCTTATAGTACTCTACCTGTTTTCATTTTAAAGGCTTTCACACCCTTACACGCCACATTATCAAAGCTCTTTTTATTACAAAATCGGGTGTAAAGCTGAACTCGTTTCTCATCCTTTTAATGTAATTATTTTCGACGCGTAGAAAAGTTTGTTGTACACTCTCGAAATGTTAGCTAAGAAGTGAACGAAATGTAGAATGATTACAGTGAAAGTACTTCTCTAAAAGGAATTTTAAACGTCGTTTTAGAACCACAACGATGGACAAGAGAGACCCTTCAGGTGTGCAATGTTTTAAGAACAATTGTCGTAAAATCTATATTTATGGTGTCCCGACAAAGACTGTTTACCTTGAGGTGCTGCAACGTTGAACGTCGATCTCCGGTTTCCGGTTACAAAAGAGGTCGGCGAGAGAGCCACGCGGAACAGTTGCTTTCGTAACGAAACGGCGAGCCAGTAAAAGTCGACGCTTTTCGTTTAGCGCAAGGCAAAATTAAATCTGGCAAAAGCCAAGACTCGCTATCGAGCCGGTATAACAGCCGGCGACACGGCAACGAGGGTGGAAGAGCGGCACCCGCAACGAGGAGGGAAGGCAGAACTAAGAAACAACGTTAACGAACGTTTGCCAGGGAAACAACGTAAACAGCATGCAAAAATAAGAAAGCGTGCGGCGCTCGCCGTGGAAACCCGTTTTAAAAGCGTAGCTCGCCGACGACGAGAGGACAGTGCATCTTCCTTTCCCGCTTTTGACCAATCGCACGGTGATCCAGGAGGCCGACCTAGCACTTGATTTCGTAAAAATGTTTAGCAATGCCCAAAATGTCGAAACTAATGAAATTGAATAAAAACTATAATTAGAACAAGCAATTGAAAATTAACATTTTGTGAATATGATTTTCGATCGAAAAAATTATAAATTTTCTTTTGTGAACCTTACTCAACGTGTTTAAGATTTCTAAAAGTTTTTTTTAAATTAAGAGTAAAATTCTTCTACCTTCAATATGCATACCTCAAGAATTACAGTTCGTCATTTATTAAATAAGTAATGCTTACTGGACTAATGAAAGTTGTCGAAGTTATTTCCCATTGACATGGAATATCTTTTGAATTCCGCATTTTATCAGATCAGAATATTTGCAATATACTTTTCCTTATATGAATTACTATTGCTTAAAATGTCACAAATACTTCAGTGAATAGTGATGTTTATCGAATGTATATTGCTTTCTAAATGTCCATCACCTTAAAAACAGATCAAATTAAGAAGAGCTATTAAAAATTATATATACCATGGATTATTGTTTACTTTAAAATTGAACATGATTTTTCAGGCAGTTCGGACAATTCGACAAAAATATTTTTTATGCAAAAGTTAATCAACATTTAGTGGTCTACAAATTTCAAGAAAAAAGTTTACTCTGTAAAAACTCAAGGTTACCTTTAACTATTTTATATTATAGTATTTTCAAGGAAACTGAACATCCCCGTCTGACTGACGGTTAAACACGGACGAACCACGTATATTTGACAAGTTCTGGTTTCGATCTGCTTTCGGTTGACATGTCGACCCGAGCGCATGATATTTTAGAAGGAATCATGCGGCCAGCGAAAATCTGGCAAAGAGCTCAGAAAAATTTAAAAGCTTTTAAGCGAATTTTGTCTGGCTGTCTGGCTACAGACTTTCCCATTCTACTCATATACAGGGTGAGTCTCGTAACGCGACGATCACAAATAACTTGCAAGTAATTTGTTGTATCATCGAAGAAAAACGCAAAAAAGAATCTGTTTAACCTTTCTAGCATTATAACTTAATTATCGAGTTTGACAAAATTGTTTTATAATATAACAACAGTTCCTTAGATAAAAATTCGTAAGTTAGGCTCGTGTTCACCAAAATAGGCAAAAATTGCAAACTTGCAAAATAATGAGTGAAACCTCCTCTAATTTGACATGGACTATAGTATATTTCATTTAGAACGAAATCGATATTGGTGACGTCAAGAAGTGATCGATTTGGCATGAAATGACGCAATAGGGAATCAACTTTATGAACAGCCAAGTAAAATATAGTTGATTTTGGGTTCAGACAGCAATAATAATATTTTTTCAAAATAAATTTCGTTCAGATGTCTGACTACGCGAGATTGAATTCTACTGGGACCAACGACGAAACAGAATTACGGAAACAAATAAAGCAGCTCAATGAAAATCGATATCAAGGGGTGGCACGCGAGGACGGAATCGGGGACGAGCAATGAAAATTGGCAAAATAACGTGATGAAAAAAAAGAGCGTGGAGGGTACATCGGTCGGAGGGTCGGATGGAGGGCATTGTAGATTGGATGGTGACAAGATGCGGTAAAATTGCAACTGTCGGATCTCACGTTCCACGCCCACACGTGCCACGTACAGACCTACCGTGGCGGGAGATTTTGCGAGCTTACGAGTCAGGCTTCCTGTCGATCGATCGATGAATTTCGACGGGGGCGGGAACCTTTGATAAACGGCCCCGAGGATTGATCGAACAGTGGCGTTTAATATAATGTCGTTTCACCGGGAACTTTATTGGTTTTCCCATTGGTACGCGGAGGAATCTCGGCGTCGTGTTGGTCTGCTAGTGGAAGTCTTTTCAGTCGACCAATTTTGAAAAAAAATGTTCCATGAAACAGAGAAACACAAATTGTTCAATCTTCTAATGACACGATTTCAACTCTTGCACGTTCCTCATAGTAAAAATTTGCACATTACATCTGTTGATTTTTTAAGATTGCGAAATAATCCGAGGATCTTTTATTCAATTGTCATACAACATGTTTGTTTTTCGACTGGTATACTTTATCTCTAGAAGACAGCTAAACGAGTGTTATAAATCTTGGTACGATCAGACAAGCGATGTTAGTCTACGTGTACTCATAAAAGTGAAACGAGTCAACGTGTGGCGATAAAAGTGGTGCGAACCAATATATGGTCGTACAAGTGAAATTAATTGTCGTACGACGCGAGGGTGTAATAAAAGTAAACTTAGTCAATATGTCTTCATTCAAGTAGAATTCAGATAAAATGAACACCGCGCTTCACAAAATTGAAGGATCAAACACCAATTTTTAAATTTTTGCCGTACCCTATTTGTATTTATTTTAAAGAATGAAGTCTCTACTTTCGCGACTATAAAATTTTAGATATTTCCGAGGAGTGTGCGAGGATTAAGTATTTATGTTTGATCCTGGGAACAGTCTGTCGATGGAAACTCGATGCAGTGATCCGATAGTTGCGAATCGTTGTGAACGGATAACGATTTTCGAGCTTGTTCGAAGCCAAATTGTGATCGGAGGTACGAGTTTCGACCAACGGACAATTCGAGAAAGCGGGCACACGGGGGGACCAGCGGATTATCGATCAGATTATTTGGAAGACGCAGCCAGCTGTTCGGTTCGCAGACCGAATCGGATACACAAATTATTCACGTATTGGCCCGATAGCACCGGACACGCGCGGAACCCGACAACTTCGATAACAGGTTTCGTGGGCGGACGAGGCGGATGAAGGCGGAAATTCTCGGATGGCCGATTGAAATTCATACCCTTTGCCCTCTCGGACGATAAAATTACGGGGATAGACCACTAATGCGTCGAACGTTGTCCCCCGGAACGGTTCTCGTTTTCACGTTGTTTCGATACAATCGTGTTCCGTTCGTCGAACGGAACGTTTTGAATTCAGGCCTTTTCATCGGCTACATCAATTTAAAATAATACCGGGGTATATAAATCAACGGTAATAAATTCGAGGAAACGAATAAATTGATCGAGTCATTGTACAGAACACCGTGATATAAATTAACGTTGGCTGGTTTGTCGGCGCTTTGTCCGATCGAGCTTGGAATCGTGCAGCAACGTTGGAGGATCCTGCCACGTCGAGATTCGCGAACTGAAATGCAAGGCTGCCGGCTCCTCTTTGATGCAAGCGGTCCCATGAATGCATAAAATGATGGACGACGCAGGAGAATGGCGCACCGTCGGATGTGAAGGTACAAATCAGAGTGCTTCCCATTGTAAATGCTGCCTCTTCTGTCGTACGAGAGATATAAATTCATATGATATCGAAACATTTGACTGATTGTATCGAATGCATATCGACGAACTGCAAGAACTTCCCAGCGGATTTACATACATCCGAAGTGGAGTAGAACTGCCATTCAGAGGACACCCAATAAAGATATCGTATAAGTCGCGACGAGGAAAGATAAGAGCCTTCATTTGAGAGTCAAGTAGAACGTCAATCGATAAGACAAACAGAAGCCGGTATCTTCAGTCAGTCAATGGAATATGCCAGCAAACGGTCAGACAGGTTGTACAAATCAGGAGCTCTGCAGAAAGTACTGGACAAGAAAAGTAGTCCAAGTTCTGCCACTGATCGTCAGATCAGTAGTATAGTTTTATTTCAAACAATCTAAGGGACTGTCGTAAAGGTTGGACAACTTGGAAACACCAATTTCACGATTATTCTTGCGGCATCATACCGAAAATATTCCAATTTTAAAAAATACGAAACTATTTGGAACTCAAGGTAATATAAAATTTTTTTATAGATAGTATACAATTTTTTTGATAGTTCGCATCCTACGCAATTCTATAGCTAAAAAACAAAAGGTATCCCAGCCTTTACGATAGTTTCGTATAAGATAATAAAAAATTGTATATAAGTAGAGCTATGAACAGTTATAAGCATTTTCAACGATGAAATTATCGTACATAGCCGCCGTTCGAGGGCCAACTGGTCGAAATGAGAATGAGCCTGTTTGTCGGGTGCTCGATTCCGATTTTACTGTCGCGCATGCATCCGCACACGCAGAGGAGACTAATGCTCAAAGTCGCCGAATCTAGCGTTACGCAATTTACGGTCTCATTGACAGCCAGTTTCGCTGGGTTTGGTTTCTCTGATTAATGCGCCCGTGATTTATCGTACACTACGGAAATACGTGCGGCGGTACGCACACACGAAGATTGATCATTATTATAATCTGAGGGGAGCCGGCGTTCCATGGCCATACGAAACATCTGCTACTGCGAACTCCTCTCATCTATCTCCATCTCGGCACCGCAGCCTCGAACCACGGGGAAACTCGCAGGAAAACATTTCTGTTCAGAGGGATCCGACAGAAATGTTGTCTCCTTGGCCCACCTTTATCGAACCATAAACATATTTATTACTCGCCGCTTTTTATGATAATGCACTTCTGGCTAGAGTTGTGGTCGACGATTACCGATAAAGTGTCGATATTTTATGGTTGTCATTTTTCGAATCATGTTGCAATATCTTATTGTTTGAACGATGTAATGTTGCTGCAATCTACATCAATAAGTTTATAAGTAAAAACATTTAAATCCATGTAATCTTTGTATTATATTAAATTCACTTCGGACAATACTACGTAAATGCACAGTTTTTGGGCACAATCGATAAAATCAAATAAAAGCAAACAGATTTCACTCGGCTTTATAATAAATGCGTTGCAGTCTGCCTCAGACAGTTATCGATAATTTCATCGATAATCGCACTTACTGTACCGATTATGACCGATTTCCCACATTATCTTTTGTGTTGGCCTAACCATAAAGGATAACCCCTCGAGGGGTTGCACCACGGATCATCGATCGAGGACTCGATGCTGAAGAGATTCGGCAATAGAATCGTAAATTCGTTAATTGCGGCTTACGGGTCGGCGTTTAATTAATAGCACGAAACGCTTCGTCGTTCGGTACCGTCCACGATCAAATCCGTTCGGTCTGATCGCGAATTCGGCGCGGTCCTTCCGGACAGGAGGGGCAAATGCAGCCTACATCCGGTTTATTAATTCAATTCAATCGTTCAGATATTCATCGAGCCGCGATTCCTCGGAAGAATGAAGGCATTCGAGTAAATAAAAGCGTCCGAGGCTTTCATTAAATTTACCATAAAAGTTGGAGAAAATGCTGTGAAAAGTCCTCTCTCTCTCTCTTTCTTCTCTGTCTCCTGCCCAACCCACCCCCTCTCCTTTCTTTCCTCGATTCTGGGTGTCTATTATCGAAGGACAAATCAATTGTCACTCGACGCGCTACGGAGATTTTCATCGTCTTGGAACGCGGCGAAGTAATAATCGAAATGAAGAACCGGAATACGGATTCCCTCTGTTCCATGGTGATTCACGGATTCCCTCTGTTCCACGGTGATTCACGGATACTTGCCGCTTATTGTAAATTTTCTCTGTGGTAGGACGGCTCCTTATTCTTATTCCGGTGTACCTTTATTGACGAGGACAAAGCCACCGCTTCGTTACCGAACGCCTTCTCTGAAACCTCCAGCGTGCAGAATATTTTCTTCGTTTCCTCCATCAGCTTTCTAATTGTTTTCGTAGGCATCGGCTCGATACAATCTTCCGAACAATTTAAAACGAATTTTCGACAGTCAGACGGCTAACACTGAAAATTCGACTATTGTAATATTCCATAAAAATGCAGTACGGGGTTGCGTAATCGATCTATTTTGATTAGAGATCATACGTTGTACATACAACGTAGTGCTGTCGGTTCAAATTGATGGATTTTGATCGATTGGATTCGATACCGTTCAATCTTCTTGGAAACTTTCTTAATTTAATCCTTTTTTGAATGTCGTGAAACTTTTGTGAATCTCTTGGTATTCTATTCTATCTTGACTTAAATTACTGGAGAACTTATTACCCATTCCGTATACATATACGAAAACTTTTTATGTGTCATTACACCGTCTATACTAAACAACATTTTTATCCTACAGTCGCTCCATGTTTTTGTAACTTTTCTCCAAATGAAACGTCTGTATCTCTTCAAAAGTTAGCATTCATTATTAAATTTTTCATTTTCCTACAATCATGAAACTCCGCAACCTAATAACAATTATCCTCCAGTTCGCAAATTAATATTAGCTGTCCGACAGTTACCGCTGTTGCCGAACTCCTATGCCAACCACGTCCAGTCCCATTCGTCTGATTACACACAGACCCACGCTACCGGCAACAAACATTCCTAAGCCACTTGTCTGACCAGATTCATCCCTATAGCACTCGCCGGGCCCCATACATTTCTAAACTACTCGTCTGGCCACATACATTTGTAAACCACTCGTCTGACCAGGCGTGTGTTTGAACCACTTGTTCGACCACACACGTGTCTGAACCACTTGTCAGGTCGCATACAGGCCTGGACTACTCTGTTCCCTGCATATATTTATAATCACCAAGTCGAACGCGTGCCGGGATGAATAACCAGTCTGACTATTTCCCGGTGATTCTCCTCTCGCACACATCTCCCTCGGAGCGTGCGCGTATCGCATTCCAAGATCATAACTCTTTCGCGAAAGACGAGAATCAAGCAACGCGCGACGCAGCTCCGTCTAGCAACTCGACGCTCGTCATGAAATGGAATTTCAATTTCCTGCCCGTGGAGAAGCCCAGCTCGGAGGAGCCCCTAACGAGGGATGCAAATTTCATCGCGACGCGGCGTGGCGTCTTGCGACCCGCGCGCTCGTTCAAATCCCGGCCGCGTCAAAGCGTATTTTAAACCACACCGCGGCCTCACACCGGCCTAAATAATTCATCCGGTGAATTATTTCCGTTCGCGAGGAGCCTCTTGATCGATCCCATCGATTCTGTTCCGTCGACCGGCGTCGACTCGATCGATCGCAAACCAGACGTATTTAACCGCCGAATTAAATTGTCCAATCCGCCTCCGGTTGGTTGAGAAGTTATTTAAAACCGGGCCGATTATTAATTATTGCTATCCCTGGTTGGACTGACTGTGTGCCGGACGGACCGCCGCCTTTATCGATCACTTCTAATTTTAACAGTAGTTGAGAGGGTTGCCACAATTTCGTGGTGCACTGCCTATTTTTAGATTATAACTCGAATGCAGATGTTTACGGGTTATAGAATATTTTAGGGGGAGAAACAAAATTAAACTAGCTGGTTATTGTTGCTCGCTCGCTTCGCGAGCTCGCGTGTGGGGTTGTTATTGCTCGCTCGCTTCGCGAGCTCGCTGGTAGGGTTGTTGTTGCTCGCTCGCTTCGCGAGCTCGCGAATAGGACTGCTCTTGCGAAAGGGTTAGTGGTACGCATTGCTAGTGGGACATACAGCTCTTAATGGTTTTTTTATTTATTTTGTGTGTGACTCTCCACGAGCCACACAAAGAACTTCCCGATTCGTTAGTTGTAAGCGGTAACCTTTACATTAGTTGCATAATTAAAAGAAAATGAAATATATATAATAACGTTTGTTTATTCGGTGGAAAATTTCCATCCTCTCGTATAAATTGCATTCTTGAATGAACTTCTTTCGAAAAAAACTAAAAAAACTAAAAAATCTAAAAAACTACTTGACCAATATGGACCAAAATCTAATCAGCTCTAAGTTACGACGGGGCACATCGATTGCATCATTCATCATTCAGATCGCATTGTTACTTTTTCAGAAAACGTTAACGAAAAATTTGATAACATAAAAACGGCCATACGCACGCACGCACACACACACACACACACACACACACACACACACACACACACATACTAACAATTTGATAAAAATAGTCTAAAATGACTTCAATAACCATGAAACGTGAAGATCTGCTAAAAAATCGATTTTCGATTTTCGGGGTAATTACAGTAACTTCCCTATGAATCGGGAAGTTAAAAATTTTTTTTTAATTTAAAAAAATTTTTTTTTTTAAATTAAAAAAAGGTTTTCTTAAATAAAAATGAAATATATATAATAACGTTTGTTTATTCGGTGGAAAATTTCCATCCTCTCGTATAAATTGCATTCTTGAATGAACTTCTTTCGAAAAATACTAAAAAAACTAAAAAATCTAAAAAACTACTTGACCAATATGGACCAAAATCTAATCAGCTCTAAGTTACGACGGGGCACATCGATTGCATCATTCATCATTCAGATCGCATTGTTACTTTTTCAGAAAACGTTAACGAAAAATTTGATAACATAAAAACGGCCATACGCACACACACACACACACACACACACACACACACACACACACACACATACTAACAATTTGATAAAAATAGTCTAAAATGACTTCAATAACCATGAAACGTGAAGATCTGCTAAAAAATCGATTTTCGATTTTCGGGGTAATTACAGTAACTTCCCTATGAATCGGGAAGTTAAAAATTGTTCAGACATGCACTTTATGGAAATCGATGATGTTTGAAACGTTCACTAGCACGTTGTACGTGGGTGTCACAAACTCTTTATTAAACTTTAAGATGAATTTTCTTTATTATCTATTAAATGAACCGCATTTTGTTACGGTCTTGGGTAAATGTATCTATTACTTTGGGTGTATGTTTTACCACGGTATTTAGTCTCAATCAGTTCAATTACGTTAAAATAAAAATTTTAGCGTGAATAAATATGTACAATTCAATGACAATGTATTCTCGTTGGCGAGACACACATTGTCAATCATTCTTATATTTTGATAATCTCAGAACTTGAAAGAACTCTTCATAAAAGGTAAAAATAAATAATTAAATTTAATTATTTTATACCTACTTCGATACAATAAAAATATAAAAGGAAACGTTTTTCCCTTGTATTCCATTAGGTTTTGAGAGTGACCAATTTTTTTTGTACTCAGAACACATCATTGTTCCATAAAATCGTGACACATATAATTACTTCATGGTAAATTAGGAATAATATTAAAATAAAGTACAGTTATTCTATTTACACTTACTCGATAGAGATGCATAAAATCCGCAGTGTACTAACTATGGCAGAACTTTCTGGTTTGTCGGCCAACATTCAGTGAAAAACACAAGATTCAGGTACTCTTCGCATTCCTCTACGTTCAGTAGATCCATCAGCAGCAAGATTCATTCGAATAGATGACGAATCGTGAGACGGGTAGGTAAACGTGTTAAGGAACATTTTCATTTGCGTGCCGTTGTGGCTACGGTATAAATGAGACGGCCACGGTGCCACCCGGAGCGTAAACGATTTCCATTCGTCGGAACGGGATGTTTCATAAAGAAAGAAGCCTCCTCGAGGAAGCTGCGGTACGCACGCGACCTCTCATCCTTATCTTCGCCCATTACCCCCAGCGACAACGCGGTCCCGCGGGGAGAAACGTTTTCACGGCTGTCTGCGTGTCAGCGAAAAACGCTGCTCTTTGCGTTTTCCCCTGTTTCCTCCCACGGCGCACGGTAACCTTGTCTCGCGATCCCGCTTGAATTTCCTGCGAAACGTGCGAGCTTCGCTAAAAATGGTCTAGACTGGAAATACGGTCTTATATTATAGCACAACCCCCTTGATCTATAATTCTCGCGGACACGTGGAACATGACCTTATACAAGATGTTTCTAAACGCTGGACGTTCAACCCGAAAAATAGAGTGCTTCATTCTTAACACTAATGTCGGTAACCAAAATTTCCTACGATATTCAACGATGTTGCACTGTGTATTATTTCAGGAAACGTACAATGACACATAGAAACGTGATCCTTCAGAATAAATTTAATGAACCAGTTCGTTAAATCTAGGAGGAGATATATTGTATTGTTAAACATCAAAATCGTGGAGAAACACTACCTATTAATATATAATATCATAGTCAACATTAATTACATCGATTGTACGGCTGGATACTGTCTTATTCTACTTCCAATATTGGAGTTTGTCCTATTAATCTTGATATAAAATTTGTTCCACTTGTTAGGTAGAAATTCATTCTGGCTCTGTGCCAGCTTTATCTGTATGCCTGTCTACATACAGCCACTCACAAAAGTCTTCGCGCACAGTGGAATAATTTATTCAATTTAATATTATTAACTTTTCGGTAGTAGCTTGTCAAAGTATTTATTATTCGAAGAATTCACTTTATTGTTTCGTATATAGTCATCTTTGATTGAAAGATTACTGAATAGATAAAAGATTAAATGGAAAGCAGCTTTGTGTACAGACGCCTTTGTAGATCATCGAGCATATTTATTCAAACTTTTTATTTGACGCTGTGAAAATGTTGCGCACAATGGGATAGCGGCTTTTCTCACGGAGTATATACGCGCATCAGTGTTTAACGGGGGAACGGAACGAGAGAATGATTTCCCTATAAATCGAAGAGCCACTTTCGAAAGCGCTTTTTAAATCCCCGGATTTCAAATTAAATATTTCAGCGGGCCGGTGACGCGGTTGCTCGTTCCCAGGCCGTTTAATCTCAGGCTGGCCGTAGTGTCAAATCGATGTGGAATGTAGGTCGAATTCGGCTTACCGGAATTGATTTCTCCGGTTTCTGAATTATTGTTGTAGTGCGCGTGCACTGGACTGTATGACAATCCCTCCCTGCCAACACCGACGCCGTCCCCCCACCTTCGAATCCCACCTCCGCACTTCTGTTGTTCGAGCTCGAAACGCAAAATGCGATACCCGCATGCAATATCAAAGCGTTCATTGTCGAACCGCTTGACGGGACTCGTGCGCTCGGAAAATGGCCTCAAATGATACTGCCTGCGAATCGAGTAATTCATCTGTGTCCTTATCTCGCTAATCAATATTAAATGCTAAATTCGAAACAACTTAAACTCATAACTGAATAGAAACATTACAAGCATATGTAGAAATTAATTTTTGCATAACTCGTTCACGGATTTGGATAATCCAGCAAATATAGCAGAAATGTGTTGCGAATTGCAAAACCAAATTTTAAGCTTAAAGGATTACCGGAGAGCTTTAATTTTATTTCGAAAATTTCTTCGACGAAGTCCATTAATAGTGTTCGCTTCGGAGTAGTAAAATTATGAAATTCAAATGTGGAGGGGTTACAGAGTCTGGAACTTCACGGAAACGCTGAATGAAGTAACGGGGGATCGGACGAAATGAAAATTTTATGTAAATCCACGGAAAAAGCTGGAGCCTCCGTAAATACTAGTATCACTGACGGGTTGTCCCGTTTGTTTTTCAGCGTACATTTTGGAAATTGTGCTTGGCCAGCAAGGACCGGTGTTCGTTCTCGAGCCACCAAGTACCCTGGTCTTCTCCAATACCACGGGCTCCCAGCTAAGCTGCTCTGCCCATGGGAGTCCGACGCCGCACGTCACCTGGATAACTAGCCCAGATCAGAGACCGGTCACTGCTGTTCCCGGGCTTAGGTAAGCAATCAACATAAGAGCTTCATATGGGACAATGTGCCCGGAACAGTCCTCGGATAATTTCGATACCATCGAAATGAAATTTCCATCCGCTCTGGGACCGCAATATCGAGTTTATCTCAACATCGGAGAGAAGGCAATTTATTTACAAATCATTTCGAAGTAATTCCCAAGAAAGCACTTTGTCTCATTAATTATTGATTTGCCAAAACTGACTTGTTTATTATTTACACTAATTTACATTCACATTAAACTGCTCATCTGTTACAGATTAGTAATTACAACATTCTATACAAGTTTTTACCTGTCGGATTAAACACTTACCTGTACTACCGTGTGTGGCACATACACATCACTTGTATATTCTTGCTTGAACATCGCCGTATCGTATAGAAAGCTAATTACAGTGTTACGTCATTGTGAACATTAATCTCTGCTACTGGTCTGACTATGCACGTTCCATATCACTTCTCTCATGGAACAGCAAGCTCTTTGTACATCTGACTATACGCCTCTTGTATCACTACCCTACTTGTTTGACTATAACCGTCCTAAAGCTTGACACCCTCTACTAGCCTGGTTATAAACCCACACCACTTCCCAACCGAAACACTGTCTGTCTATAGGTGCCTTATATCACTTGTCTGATCTAGCACTAATATCCTCTCCTTACCCGACTACAAATTTCCTATATCAATTGCCGGAGGAAACAATGGAATAGCCTATTTGTCTGACTGAATACATTCTATACCATTTGCCGAATACAATAATGTTTCGTGCATTGAGTCCGACTATATATACTCTATTCCACTTGTTCGGTATAATAGTTAACGTGTCCGACTGTAACTGTGCTGTATCTTACCAAAGCAGTATACTTGCCTGTCCATGAACGTCCCATATTCCTTGCCAAATAAGACACTGGCATCTTCTATTCATATGGCCATACACGTGTTGTATTACTTGCCGAAGAAAACATTTGGATTTTCTAGTTGCCTGATTATAAACGTTGTCAACCACTTACCGACTAGAACAATTACGTAACACATTTGCTTGATTAGAATGGTTGTATATCACATTCAATATACAACCCTGATACTTTCTACTTGTCTGACGATACTCGACCTATATCACTTGACGAATCCAACGCTGACATACACATCCGATTGTAAATGTCCTATGCCACGCCTCACAATCTGCGTCATATATCAATCGTCAGACAGAAGCCAGACATTCTCTACTCATCCGAACATAAATGTTCTACATCACTTGCCGAATGAAACATTGGAATTTTCTAGTTGTCCGATTATAAACGTTGTCAACCACTTACCGACTGGAACAACTACGTTGCCTGACTAGGGTCGTTGTATATCACTTTCAATGTACAATCCTGACACTTTCTACTTGTCTGATGATACTCGACCTATATCACTTGACGAATCCAACAGTGGCATTCTCTACACGTCCGACTATAAATGTCCTATGCCACGCCTCGCAATCTGCCGCATATATCAATCGCCAGACAAAAGCCAGACATCCTCTACTCGTCCAACCATAAATGTCCTATATCACTTGCCGAACGAGACACCGACACTTCTCCACCCGTGTGACTAAAACATTCGTCAAGATTTAATCGTTTGTTCAGCAATGAAAGCTACGATAAACGGGGTAGTATGAGCGAAACGAACAATCGTTCAAAACGAAATCTTTTATAGAAGACCACGGGATAGGTGGGGGGGAGATGATTCTATTTACTTGTCGCTGCCCGAGATTAGTCTGTCCTCCCGACGTCATGAAGATATTTGTCGAAAAAGAGCCGTCCGCTGGAAAGGCATCCAACGGGGGCCGGCTTTCGTTGACGAGAGAGACGGTTTCCCGTAATTCCGTTTCAGTTATCGAGCCGCCTTTGTAAGATACGCTTTTTTCAGCTGCAAAATTCGCGACGCCACTCGCAAGAGTGTACGACAAGATAGAAAATGGGTAAGCGGATTAGCGTGTTCGGGATTTAGTAGTTTCGAGCCGCTGTAAATTGCCCGAGTTTCCTAACGCGCTTCCGCGATCAAACTTCCATTGTCTCGCTCAGAAAAATCCGGCCACGGTATTGCGCTCGCAGAGCCGTCATTATCACACAACTTTCACCGTAACCAATTAATAATTTCGCACCGGTCCGGTTAGTAATCACGCCGCGGTGCCTTTTTCTAGCCGACCAACCATCGATTCCCACGGATTCATCAAACTTTACGTGTCGGGCAGGGAATGAGAATATTATTTATTCAACTTGTTCACGATACTTACATGTCCCTTTCGGGAAAGAAGTGCATAATGCATCAATGTGCAGATCCACTATGCATAACAAGAATTTACGTGCATTTCAAAACTTGCGTTGTGGAAAGATTTCTCAAATATTTAGCTGGATCATTTTGAACAATTCTAAATGCTTCAAAGGGCGTCACACTGATAAAACGATCAGTGACATTGATATTAAATAATTGAAATAGACCAAAATATAAGGACCGAATAATATTTACTTATCTGGTATGTAACTCAGCCTTCGTTGATAGCAGACGCTACACTACCTCGGACACCACAAAAATGGACGACAGGAAGTCTTTTTCCACTTTTATAATAAAAAAAAACTGGAAACGAATCGCGTGTTCTTGTCATGTTTTATAAATGATGATTAGAGCAACTTAATTCGAGAACTTTTAGCCCCGGTCTCCCCTACGGAACATGGAACGCGTTTAGTTGGCAAATTTTGTGGGTCATCTAAAGTGGAAGTATCTTTGACGATCGGACTCGGTATGACTGTCGGTATCTATCCTCAGGATACAGCGAGGCGAAGCCCTCCGGATCGTGTAAGATTCGTATTATTGGAAGTTTGATGCTGTACGCTCGGCAATATCGTAACCGTGGCACCTGGGGAAACCATTTCCTCCTGGTAATTGAAATGTTCCTTATCCAATGGCCGTCTCTCGTAAGTTTGTCCGCAGTTCGATGTCCCCGGGGAAAGCGTAAACTCCCGCTCCCATGACTTCGATAGATGGGCATCACACGTTAATCACGTTTCCATGCCGCCGTGGCGGAACGATGCGAAAAACGGAGCCGCAAGCGTTCACTGTAAACCGTATGCTCATAGCGAAAATTCCAAGACGATTTTGTCAAAAATATAAACCGTCGCAAAACAAAATAGTGAACGCCTTTATTTTTGCTAAAAGTGCCATTGCTTTCATCAGTACTAGCTTTTCACTCTGTAAGTCAATTGGAATAACGTGAATCGTCTGATCATACATGCTATTATTCTATTTAAGAAATATAGAAACACTTTTATAGAAATAAAATTGGTATGGATGTTTTATTTACAACTGTCTTAAGAACATGAAACATTCGAATACAGCCAAGAGATGTAAATAGGAGCAAGTGGCACGAGTCAATTTTTATCATCTTACACGTGTCGTATAAAAGAGACGCCCAAGAGATATAAATGGAGATGAATAGAAAATATTTAAAGATATTCGGAAGACATGTACACGAACGAAAACAAGTAGTAAAGATAAATGCTTGATCCACCAAGTATCACAAAAATGGAGATGCAACAAAAACCACTCTGAATGGAAATGGGTAATAAAAATAGACGTCTGATCCAACAAGTGTCGCAAGGATTGTACTCAAACAAGGAGTATAGAACGCCTTTGATCAGACACGCTCCTTTCTTGCTTGACGTTCGCTGTTATATTCTCTGCTCTCTTTCCAATGATACACCCCCTTGAAACCCTTTATCCTTGGGTATCTTCCTTTGCGGACCCTTCACCGACATGTATCTCTCTGCTGCAAGCTGCTCTCCACCGTTCCCTTTATTGAACGCTTTCGAACTCGTCGGAGGCTTCTTTTCCTTGTCGTAACGGGAGCCCTCGAGGGCACCGATAAGTCTTTAATCGATCGGTGTATTCGAGCAACGGATAACTGGCAGCCAATTTCGCCCGAGACGCAAATGAACGCGACCGTTGAATGACTGACCGTGGAGAGCGAAGATCGGAGGCTCAAAAGGACCTTGGGATCCGAGAAGGGGAGAATGGAAACGGTGAAAGGGTTGCCAGCCAAATCCAAGGTTGTTTCCCCTGCGATATCCGCGAAGTTCTTTGCGGCCGGGGAGCTCGTACTGTTTGTATCCGCTCCAAGAATCAAACTGTTCCGTGACTTCGACAGAAACGATCCAATCTTCCCCGCGGTTGATGTCTGGGATCAGCGAGGAATTCCCAGGTGAAAGTAACATTTTCCGAAACTCTTTACCATGGTGATTGAATCCTGCGGTCTGAAGGCCGCATTCAGGCGGGATCCTCCGACGAGATACGAACGAGACCTTCCAGCGTACTTCTCGGAATTTTAAACAGTGTACCGCTAAAATCTGATGGCCAAGATGGGATCGACGAGTCATGGATCTCTACTATTCATTCTCCTTCACGTATAGACGCGTTCTCATTGTGTCTGAATCTTTCGGATGCCTGTCCGATAAAACGTTGATTCATACCACTGCTTTTCTTATATTACTTCTTTGAAACGCATGAACGGGATTCTTGTTGCAATAGGATGACGTTTCTTTACTTCAAATTTACGATTGATTCAGTCCCGAGAAAAATTTTTCAATGTTTCCAGAAATTGTTCAAACCATAGCGTATTCACAAGGGAATATTTCCCACACATTATATAGATGGGGCACCTAAGACTGCCACCGTAAATATCTCCGGTATTTTTAGTAATATGAAAAAATGTTTTGTTCAGTTGGGTAATAATGATAAACGGAAACATGAATATGGTCTTTATACGTTAAGTTAGGAGTTAGTCTTTTTGAAGAATAACTCATTGGAAAGTGATTAGAAGGTCAACATATTATGCACGGTTGAATTTATCTTTTTATCAGCTGTAATGTTGCACTAATCAAAACACGTCGTCCCATTTTAAAAAACGACGATGACATTGAAATATCGGAAACCCACTGAATATCTCCACCAAACATTTTTTCGTGTTACTAAAAACAACGTAGTTATTTTCGGTGGGAGTCTCAGGTGCCTCACTCTGTATATATCATGCAGAAAGATGGGTATAAATAAGCATCTTGTTTGTCTGAGTACATTAAAAGCGAGGCAGTTGAAACGAACGAAGGGAAGATCAACAAAAATAACGGGCCGGCATGAGAAGCAGAAACGTTTTCTAGTTATGCGAACGAGGCACCTGGCATTACGGCTCGTACACTGGAATTTGTCTTCTCGCGCGAGCGTTCGGCCAACGGGAACGACACGCCCATTTAATCTGTGTCACGAGATTATTATATTTTACAGTGGCCGGCCAGACATCGAGCGGATGATGCATGACCGGGAGTTGGTTAACGCATCCTCGACCCCCGCGAAAATGGAACGGCGTGGTTCATGGGTGGTGCCACCCCCACACGAGTGGGAATCTGTTGATGACGCTTGACGCGTTGAAAAACCGTGCATGACACGCTACCACTGCGTGTTCGACACGTAATACCGTACAGGGCACGAGCGAGAGAAAAAAATCGCGCCGGCGTATTTAAACCATTACGGTCGCGTGTTGACATTATATTCCGCTGTTACGACACCGATTCGACAGTGCATGTGCCTCCACCAACACCAACATTAAACCATATTTCGAGTTTGCATTTTAAAAACATATTGTCGCCATTTCCTCGCCTTCCCCCCGACACACACACTCGTTCGTGAACGAATCGTTACTATACGCGTTACACGAGTAAAATTGCGCATAAATTTGACTCGGAAGCGAGGTCGAAATTCGAACGTAGATTAGATCAACTGTAATTCGCGAGATAGACGGAATTCCGAGCTTCAATTGCAGATTGAAGGCACGATAGAATTATTAAACAGAATTAACCGCTCGCTATTTACGCAAATTGGAACTCGCGGAAAAACGTTCCGGCCAATTGAAACTCTTCATCAAAGGATTAAATTTTTTTTATACGACACCAGAGGCGGTTGCAATTTTCGTAGAAGGCTCCGAGGGGTGCATGTTTCGTTCGATGGAGGTGGAAAGAATGCAAATGCGCGGGGGACGAGATAATTGTCAGCGCTACGGTCATTTCATGGTAATACGCGCCAGTCGTTCGTCTAATTCATAGGTTCCCTTTTTTGAGTCACGACTCTCTATTTAAAGCTTTTTTGTTCGGCGTCCTCTTTCGATGAACCTTGAGCGAATTATTGGAGTGGCGACTGCCCTGTTTCAATTTACCTTAATAATTAATTAATGTATATTGATGTAACTATTTATACAAACATTTATTATGTCGCTTCATTTGCGATTCTGTAAAGCAAAATTGAGTTACGCTTACGAATTCAATGAAAATGAATATGTAAATATATTGTGGAACCGTTCAAATTTTGTATCCCATTTTGAAAATTCATTTAACAGTCTCGCATTTTCATTATAAACATTTTCAAGCCATTACAATTTCAGTTTCCACATATTTCGTAAAATACTAAAATCGTGCATCCTACTCTTGAGAATGTTAAAGATTTGACATTATACTCTCGAAAGGGGTTGTTGAGCCAGGAAAACTTTCAAAGAAGAATCCCCGTGAAAAATAGTCAGCAATACTGTGTTCTGATCCCCAGCAGTCAATTTTTTGATAGGCGATCGCTTCTTTTAATGTTCTGAAATTTTGCCACATTTTACTTCACTACAGATGGTCGTCCGACTAGCACAGGTGCGAGGTAAATGGGAGTTGTCGTATTCAGGAAATACGACGCGAAATTTCGATTTTGAGCATTGACCCGCGCGATGACCGTTCCGTGAAAAAATCGATGCTCACGGAAATAACCGAATTTTCAGTTTCGATTATCGACAACGTGTCCCGGGCAAGCTTTCCCATACACGTGATAAATATGAACACGGATTAAACGAGGCGGGCAAGCATCGTTTGCCCGGGGAAATGATTTACATTAACGTTTAATGCGTTCAACTTCACCGTCCATGGATGTCAGCATGAAATATCCGATGGCTGCCGTGAACTCTATAACCGATCGAAAAATTATTTTATAAAGCCCCGTGTGTTATTAATTATCGCCAGTTACTTGTCAAGCAGACGTTATTCTATTTGTTTGACGAGCCATCGACACCCTTTACATGTCTAATTGATGGGCTATGGTTTGACGTTTCATAAATTGTTGATCTCGATCACTCGCGATCAGATATGTTATCCATAAATTTTCTATAAAGTAGCTTCAGTTCTATTAAATAGCTATGTTGATTTCTTGTTTGACAAGAGAGTGTGATCTTCTACTTGTTTAATTATACCACCTATATTTGCCGTTTCGTATAAGATTGACTTGTACTACGGTCCCAACGTGTTAAATGTTCTTGTCCATGTTCTAATCTGACTGGGGAAGTACTTACATTACTTGTTTATTCAAATGGCTTTGCTTTAGGTTGTCTAATGCGTTTCTTGTCTGACGACACACCGGTTGCCACTACTTGCCTTACTATATAGGGTGAGTCACCTAGCGTTTGCACCTCAAATATCTTTGTTGTTTCTAAAGATACCTAAAATATGGTAAGGACAAAGTTGAATAGTATGTTGGAGCTGACATGATGTCAAACAAATTTTGTTTCTATGTAATTTTTTTAGAGATGTGAAGGTCACCTGGACCACCCTTTTTTAAACACCTACAATGACAGTCCCTTTCATTAGCAATTCAGTAGCTATAATTATTCCAAGCTCTAAAAAAATTACATAAAATCAAATTTTTTTGGCATCGTGTCAGCCCCATTGTACCATTCAACTTTATCCTTACCATATTTCACCTAAACGTTAGGTGACTCACCCTGTATATATTCCTGCCTCCCATGTCCGACCATCCATTGAGCTACTCTACTTGCTAGAACGTGCATAACATACATCACACTCGCTGCATCAATAATTGATCTTCCCTGCTTCTATAGTAATGTATTCCTTTAAATATTTACAGAATTTTTTACATCAAACATTTTCATTAATGCTTTCTATAGTAAACCCTAATTAAACATTTGCTTCTTTCATTTATCAAGGATGTCCTTAAAAATTTGTTTATACAGAATATTAGCGTGTATATCATGCAATATTCATCGAAATAAAATTGCTCAGGCAGCGACCGCGATCATTAAACATCATCAAGCGCATCCACATTCGCTACAGCCGTACACACTCCTAATTAAAACATCTGAAAAGCTTCTCTCGCATTTTATATTCGGTACTCGCACGAGCGAAGGAAATCTAAGAGGAGTAGAATTTCCATTTCCGGTGATAACGCCGGGAATGGAAATGTACGCGGGACATTACGGCTGACGACAAACATTTTTTTTGCTCTCGTTATTTGCAGGCAATTACTTGGGAATGGAACCCTCTACTTCCCGCCATTCCTCGCGCAGGATTTTCGCGCGGAGGTCCACGACGCAAGGTACAGATGCCGAGCTACCAGCTCCGTGGGGACAGTGCTGTCTCGCGAGGTCACGCTTGGTGCTGGTAAGTCAACAAGAATGCACGAAAAGTTTTATTAATATCCCAAATCGTTGTCTAAAATTGTTGCCTGCTGCTTCCTATGTTTTTCTTTCATTTTGACGTATATATTACATATTACGGTGGCTCATATTTTCAACTTTTGAATTTCTTTTACGGCATTTGCCAGAATTGTTCCAAATAATAAAAAAAAATCAATCTACAGTTTGAGCTTCTGCTTTTTAATACTTAAAAGTATTAATTAAGTTTCACAGATAGTTTTTCTCGAATATTTACCGCGTCAAAAAATATGTTCGACAAAACCTATAGATCTGGATCCACTGCGACTTTTATGTCCGCTTACTATTTTTCGTCAAATAACGGTTTTTCAAACAATTGAGAAAAATGTCGGAACAAGATCAAAATATTTTTAAAAAAATTTTCGACAAAAGAATATTTCCATGCACAACAGTTTAGTTGAAACGAATTGATTCCTTTAATGGTATCGTGTTATTAAGCAATTTGATGTGGAGGAATATAATGGTCGCGAAATTGGGCTAACCACACAATTAAATAATTTAGGGTAGATTTCGACGCAATTCATTAAATCCTCGAATGAAAGCGAAAGTTACTCGTTTAACGGTACGAAAGTAGTTCAAAATATTGCGTAGGCGGATCTGTTCTCGTTGCGTGGCCGTCACGTACTCTCCGTGCACGCGGACACAAGTCTCATTATCGTATCCCAGCGCGGTACTCATTAATTACTATGCTTTTTTCTTCATGGTCGTGCTCGACAGTGAGATGAAAATACTCACGCGACACGCTATGCCAACGATATACGGTATCGCGAAAGTAATTACGTTTTTAGTGTTGAATGAAAAAGACGCGTCTGGCTGTGGTCGTTAACGGATTGTCTGCTTCTTATTTTTTAATTAAACTGCGCTCTATATTCGCCGAATTCCGGTCTAACCATTGTCGAAGTAAAACTAGCAACTCTCGAATGAAATTGTTTTATATTTCCCAACCACTCTAACACGGTGAATTATTTGTTCGAATAATTCTTTTTGTCCACTTTTCGTGCCATGCAATTTTTCCAACAGTTTTCTGTACGATGGTGAAGAAACATTCTTGATCAGACTCTGCTCCTGTAGACTTTCGGATTCAATTGTTTTATGGTTCTCAACCAGTCTAAAACGGTGAATTATTTTTTTAAATAATTGATTTTGTCCAACAAACGTGCCAAACAATTTTTCCAACAGTTTTCTGTACGATAGTGAAGAAACATTCTTGACCAGACTCTCCTCCTGTAGACTTTCGAATTCAATTGTTTTATGATTCTCAACCAGTCTAAAACGGTGAATTATTTTTTTAAATAATTGATTTTGTCCAACAAACGTGCCAAACAATTTTTCCAACAGTTTTCTGTACGATAGTGAAGAAACATTCTTGACCAGACTCTCCTCCTGTAGACTTTCGAATTCAATTGTTTTATGATTCTCAACCAGTCTAAAACGGTGAATTATTTTTTTAAATAATTGATTTTGTCCAACTTACGTGCCAAACAATTTTTCCAACAGTTTTCTGTACGACGTCGAAGAAACATTCAGAGTCAAAAATAAAATTTTAGCTTTATAAAAATTGATCACGCTCTCCTACAGACTTTCGGATTAAATTTCGTTTGCCCGTACGAGACAATGGGGAGAACCAGAGAAAACGACCATTAGGTCGCAAGTGTCCGGGTCCGCAGGTTTCGTGCGCAATTCCCGGCTCGTTTCCGGAAGTGTTATCCGAGAGGCGTGATCGGTAAACACATCACCTACTTGCCAGACCGCATTGTCGCTAAACAAGCCGCAGGCAAGGCTTTCCCCTTACGGTTTTTGCGAACGGATGTGCGGATCAATGTTCCACCCACGCGCTGATAGCGGTGCTGTTACGTTAAGCACTTCCGCCCGGGGGAGAGGTAAAATCGCGGGTATTGTATTGGCTGGTTCTCCGAATAACTTGCCAGCTGATTATAAGTGAAAGCTGCTTAGCATAATCACCTGAATATTTAGCAGTTGCAAGGTAAAGTTGATTCTGCCGCCGTCGCCGCGCCGGTAAATAATCCGCGAATATTCCAAGATCCGTGGATTCTTCCAGCCAGTTTTTCGTACGGCCATTGTGCGATCGTTATTTCTACGAGGGTGAGATCGTGTTTACGCGTCCATTGGTTCGGGAGAAGTTTCCTTTGGCTCGCGAAACGGTGTGGGAAATTACCGGATAGAATCGTGTACGATTCTTGCCCCGGCCAAACACAGACTCCCGCTACTTGTCTGATCAAACACCGAACTTATTCACTTGCTAACGGCATAGTTCCCTGAACCAGTTGCCCGATTACAGGGCCACGGTTCCCGTTTTGCTTGTGTGGGTCCTTGTTCGTGAGCCACTTGCTCTCTCTCGATTCGAACGTGTTACACCGTCGTCTTACAACATTGATCCGTGCAAGCAACGATCTTCGTTACTTTCGCTCGATATATTGTTGCTTTACCACGATCCACTTGGGGAACTTCTCTGTACTAAGCCACCGAAACTGAGTCTCTTAGTCCTTTCCTGTCACGTTCGTCATGATTACATATTCATTGGTAGATCCGGGGAACATGGGAGCTCGAGAATTTATTTATCTCACAATTCGATTGCCGGAATCGCAAGAATGGTACCGGATAAGTGCTGAGTGTAGTTGGATGGCTGCACGGTGATTTGGTCTACTTGTTCGAGGAGGCATCGAGTTGTACTACTCGTTCAATAAGAGATTCACTTGTACTGTGTTTGATAAATTAAGCATGGATTTGCACTACTTGTTCGATGATGAATTAAAGTACTAACTCATGCTGTATTCCCCTAGAAATTGTTGATTTCTTCCACTTAGCGGATTAGACGCTGATCTGTACTACTTCTCTGGTTAGTTGTTGATTTGTACTACTAGATCAAAAGAACACTCATTTCTAGCTATTATTGACAATGTTACTATTGGATTAGTGACAAGTTCTACACGCTATAAATTTATTGTTCGTTTGCCAAAATTGAATCAATGATCTTAGAATTATATTCTAAACAGAGATTTCAAAGTATCCCATTTGATAGTTTGTTTTAAGAACCGGACTGCGAGGCCTAACCTAAAAAGTCTGAAGATACGAGGAAACCTTAGTTTCCTTTCGGTGTTCCAATGGTTTTCTTTTCGGGATTAGTAGCAGCTAAGAATTCGTAAAGTAAAGCGTTTCCTCTCGCGCCTTATAAGAAAGAACAGTTTTATTTTTAAAGTACCAATGCACTTAACACCCACTTTCAATAGTTATTAATTTTCTGTCAAAGTACAAATAATCTAAATCAAAGTTACACATTTGACGAACCAGTGACTTCTACTACTTTCCTGACCGCGAACTTCCGATCCGACCAAGTTCCACCGGATCTTTTCTCTTGCGCGCGGTGTCAATCGACGAATTCGTAATTCCGGTAACTTTCTGTCGGTATACGTGGCTCTATGCAGTTCCGATGGGACCGTCGGCGTCTCCTCGCCCTTTCCCGTCACGTTCGTTCTCTCCTCGACCACGTAATCGATCCGGCGGAAGACGGGAACACGAAAATTTATTTATCCATCGATACGGAGAGTCGGTCGGCCCTCGGGGAGAGGAGGGTTACGTGCGTACAATAAATGTCAATTACAGACGTAGAACGTCGGCCGTTGAACGTGACTGGTCGCACGGCGCCGACTAAAACTTCCCGAAGATCCCATTATGCCGGAAGCGTTGTAACGGACTGCGTTCCCACCGAGACATCCCCAGGTAAATACCGAAGGGAAAACGCCCGGTGAAAGCCGTTAAATTGTATCGGAGGAAGTTCGATTCGTGCTCCATGCCAGCTAAAGAGAAGTGCGAGGACCAAGAGAGGAAAAGAGAGAGAATGAGAAAGAGAAGAAACGAGTCGTGTCCGTGGGAGCGAAATGTTGCTGCAACGGGACAAAACTTTGTCCGGCTGAGGGTATACGTGAGCCACCATTTAAATAGCTGATTTTAAGCCGACCGACGCCATCGGTGCATACAAAGCTACCCCCTCGTGAATAGCACCTGTACATACACAGAGCTACCAAAATTAGAAGGGAATTCGGAATCCTTCTATTTAAGTTCTACCCACCGCCGACTTCGATCCGCCACCCTACCCCATCGAACGTCAATGGATTCGAACCTTTCACAGTGTTTGCTACTGCCTGGCGATTTTTAACGTGACTCCGGTCCAACTAACTTCTCGAAAAACCATTCTTCCCGAAGCACACGAGTTTCGTTCGATTCTGCAGACACTACTAAGTCGTCTTCAATTAAATATTCTTCGACCAAGAGCAGACAGTCCTTCTGCGTCCTTTGTGGTACTGTTCATTACAAGATTATTGACCACGACCACTCACATAATAACGACCTATACTACTAGCAAATATTTTCTAATATCTATAATATCGTTATCATTGTCAGCTAGGTTGGACATAATTGTCCAACTTTGTATCATGAAAAAATGATATATCTAAAATTTTAGATTGGACGTCGGGAAGACGTGGCACATAATAAATAATTGCAAATTAAGTGGAAATAATTGCACGCTGAATGTGTGAAGAGTACACTGAAAATTCTGAATCACTGAAAACTATATTGTTAGATTGAGAAAATTCATTTGTGGTACTATTGTTATAAATATTTTTTCATTAGAAGTACGTTTAAACATAATCTTTCCATTATATAAAATTTCATATTTGTCGCAATTTTAATGTGGATGTGCTACGTCTTCCTCTTATCCGATTAACTAGATCTTCTGCAAAAATTATTGTCTTACCCAATGACACGATTGGGGGCGACGTGAAAAATCCTAAGATCCACCATGCTGGTTGGTTTTCTTACTCATATTGAATTCTGAATTATAGAACAATTCCCACGAAGTTCCTACTTCTATGAAGTATCCACGACGTGGAAATACGTGTTTAAAATTCACGAGAGAATTTCCTTCCGTCCTTATTTAATAGATTCCCCTTATACGTGTCCTAAAACAATAGCCACGCAAGCCGGCATCACAGCATGGAGAATAATATCTCGTTTCTTTCCCTATTCTCTTTCCGACTGCATTGCTCGGTCTTCGCTTTGTTTGACTCGATGGTAAAATAAAATCAAACGTAAAAGATCGTGCTCGCCGTGGAACACGCAGCTAACTAAGAACGCATTCATTTGCATACATCTTGCGGATGTATTCACCGTTCCATGATTCATTCATTAATTTCTCGATTCACAATAACGGAACAATGTGGAGCTTCAATGAACCAGAAAATGTTTATTTCAAGCGTCCCACCTTTTTCCGCGATGTCACGACTTGTTACTTCACTGGCGTGCGGTCTAGGCACTGGACGGATTAAGATTGATACGAACATTTGAATACTGTCCAGTCTATTAGGGTTGTGCGCAGATAAAGAACGAAAGGGGAGTTATGAGAGAGAGAGGCAAAGAGAGAGAGAGAGAAAGACATTCCGGTGGCCGGATTGCGGAACTCGAAAAAGGAATACTCGATTAGAGAAAGGGCAAAGTCGCCTGATCTCCGGCGCGCTTTCCATCTCGGAGCAGCCTTGCTCATCTGGATGCACGGTATCGCGAAGTGAAAGGCCGTGGCTATAGTAAAGAGCGATGCCGGGCCGGACAAGGCTGAAAAGCGATGAGGAATTTATCTGAAATGACATCGGGGCGACCCTCGTCTCCGGCAAAGGACTTATTCCCGAAGAGGGTGACTGGGGGAGGGGTGCGGAGAAGGGTGGGGGCAAAGCGGCATTGTCTAAAAGGGGAACCGTGCTACCCTTTTTCCCCGAGCACGTATCCCAAGCGGGCTACCAGCAGCGCGAGAAGCCAAGGGACGCCGGGAATATACATCGAGCCGTGCCACTTTCGATGATGATCTCTGACGGTACCCGCCTCGAACGAGTCGACCAAAGCAACCGGAAGAAACAGAGCGAGAGTATCGGGGATTCATTGTATCTTAAAGAATCGGTAATTAATTAATTCTCGGGTCATACATCGCCGCTGGGTGCCCCGAGCATTCACCACGGTAATTGGAACCGGTTGTTGCCTTTGCACGCATTCGCCGACGCGTCGGTGTGATCGTACGCTGCGATTTATTTGATTCATTATTGTGGTCGATGGTCGGAAATATTGATTGAACTATAAGGGTCCGCTACGAGGCGGGTTGTATCGATTGTTTCGCTGTGGCGTAATTTAAACGATTTCGGAGAACCGTATATAGATAGATTTACAATCACTATTGAAAAAACGATTATACGATAAGAGCTATTGTTTAAATAAATCATAAAATAAACATTATTCCATCGCCCGTCTACGCAAATGTAGAGCTTCACTATCTCTCAAGAATTAACCACTTGTCTGACCCAATACTGCCTATTACTACTAGCGCCAAACTTTAATTTCCGCCTTCCCAATGTACTTTTTATTACCGTCCCTCCGAAGATTGAAATGAATTTGGAAAATAAATTGCATGGCATTTCGAATGGCTGGTGGAGCCCTGAAAAATAGATCTCTTGAAGGGGTTAATTCCGTCCGTACATATTGAACCGATCACGCTCGAAGGAATCAGCGAATCGAGTCGCGTCGATACAGAAATAGACGGGGAACGGATACGCGACGCCGTCACGTAAACCGAAGAAACTTAATCCCGGCGATGGTTGCGAATCCACGGAAATATCGTTGCCTGGTTGGGTGGAGATCTGCGCATATTGGCTTCATTTGCACGTTTCGTTTCGCCCGTCGTTTCCTCCCTCTCTCCGCAAAATTTTATCGTCGCTTGAGCATTTCCCGACCTCGTAACCGGTCGCTGGAAAGCGTACCGTCTCAGGAACCGCGTTACTATCCTAATTTTTAACGGTTCCCCCGTGGAACACCTGCAATAATCAAGAATTTCATACTTACGTCCCATCGGAAGATCTCTTTGTATTTTTTTCAGCCGTGAACGGCGCTGCTTAATTGGAGCCGTTAAGTCGAGCTTAATTTCTATTATGTGTTTTACGGTCACTATTGCGGACGCTCTTTCCGCGACGATATAAGTTTTAATCCGAGCAGCTTAGCTCGCGAGCCCTGAGCAACTAATTAGGATTTCGTAAATCGCGGCCGAGCGCCCGGAAGAAGAGCTTTTTTGAATTTTTCCCGAATAAATTTCCTGCGAGTACTTGCAGCGCGAGCGTGAAATTAAGTCAACGAAGGTACCAGATTTTTACGGATGCTACTACGAGATCGTAGATTTGTTTCTTCGATGCTAGTCAGGGTTCGAGAAGACAGAATTTTCGGAGAGCTCTCGAGGCCGCGATGGACTCGGTCGATTGCTACCCTTCTTCGCGAGGAAAGTTCTCAAGTCGAAGACGTCTAGGGCAACAGAAATTCTTCGTTTCGCTCTGAGCAAAAGTTTCGCCGCGGGCAAACGCGCGTCGAGCCAATTTAAGCCGAAAAGAGGGATTCGAAAGTTGAGTTTGAGCTCGATGCTCGTGACCATGTAGCCCCTTCTATGGGAAAAAATTTGGTCAGACCCCGAAGGGTTTTTGACTTCGGGGTCGCGCAGAAGACCAGCCGGCTTTGGTTTGCTTCGGCTGATTTTAGTTACCGTGAGAAACTGGACTTCAAAATTGGAGGAAACACTATCAGTATTCTCGCAAAAATCTGAGAAGCGGTAGAAATGTATATCAGTTTCAGAAACGTGCTCGATTTATAACACTATTTCACAAGTCCGAAGCAACCTCTAATCATCGAGTTCAACTGCACTGTCTACGACTTACACTACTTACTCATTTATATTTCTAGTCTCGTAACAGCATCTTGTTACCCAATTATCCAACAGTCTTGTTTGTTTCGTCCAGCATTATTTTTTTACCCAGTTTCACCAAATTCTGGTTCGTTCTACTTGTTTCAGTAAGTATCAGTTAATACTTCTTACTCGTCCAAACTTGAATGTATCCTATTAGTTCGATCAAAATCCTGCTCCTTGTGTTCATTCTATTAGACCGCAATATTCTCTATCCGTCTCTCTAAAGAGCTGTTTTCATTACTTGCCCATTACTATAACTATGAAACTGTATTCTTACTTCTAGCTCGATCAAACATTGACCTGTGCTACTTGCCTAGCCAAGCAGAAAGCCTGTTGTACTTACCTACATGACTACACTAGAAATTCTATGATGTTATACTTTGCGTGAGCGTGTGAACTACAATTTAGTACAAACTGTAGTGAAAGTTTCAACAACCAGAAGTCAATTTTCTATTTCCCTGTATCGTTAGAGAAGATTAAATGATTCTATTTTATTAATTCGGGTCATATTCAATTGACTGTAAGTATTCATTACGTCTATTATATTCAACAAATTGTCAACAATCATAAACATAATCATAGTGAAACCAAAATTGCAGATACGATCTCGTTTCTGAAAGATCAGATTGTCCGCGAAATTCCGCAATATATTTTCTCACGTGACAATGTGATTACTTTAAAGGCGAAAGAGAATAGACTTTGTGGTCGACGGGACGCAAGCAGCCAATTGATTCCAATTACCGTGAAAGAGCCCCGGCCAACTTTAATTTCCATTAAGATCCGCGGTTTGTAGATAGCGGAATCCTGAGAGCAAGCGTGTCGCACAAAGAGGGAAGGGACTCTCTTCTCGCAGACCGTTATCAGCTGGCCGTTAAGGATGTGCGCAAGCGAGAGAGCGACCCGGTGGCTTTTAAGCAGCGATAATTAACGCGGGAATAAGCAACGTAGTCCGTGACTCGAAATGTAAACGGGCCCGATGAATGGGGCGAACCCGGCGACCCCTATCCTCATGATCAATTAACTGTCTCATTCACGATGTCTCGTGCATCCATCCGGGGATAAGCAGTCGCGACGTCCGGGACGTCCTCGCCCCCGAGTCCGAATGCGACAGAGATGAAAAGAGGTATGTCTGGTCAAAGAGCGCGCGCTCGACCGCCTGCAAAGGGGATGAGGTCGGAAACGAAAAAAGGAAACGAAATTGCGAGTCCGACTCCGTAGAAAAAAGCCCGACCAGGTAGGAGACCAGAACTAGAGGGGTGCGAGATTAGATGAAGATGGCCGACAGAAGATATACCGTGTCCGACGAAATGATGGAACGTTTGATGTACAGTGGCTCCTAAAAGTATTTCAACACCGAACTTTACATTCGAAAGGATGTAATTAAAGAAGAATCGTACGGCGATAAAACTGGCCTCGTGCTGGAGCTGAAAACTCTATTTCAGTGATAAATCGTTCAGCTTTTTTCTAAAACTATTTTGAAGATTTCTGGCATTCCCAGCATTAACTCCTTAAATGCTTGTTTTCGTGCGGTAAACTTGATTGATTTATCATTCCATCATAAATTAATACATAGATATAATAGCAACCATTTAACATATGTTTTAAAGCAATTCGAAATGTTTCGATCTGAAACCGAGAAATAAAATTACAAAGCAAGGGGTGAATTACGTGAAGTCCTTAAACGTATCAAACATTCCATCATTTTGCCGTGCACTGTATCCAGTGGGTTGGCCGCGCAGAAAGGGTTGCAGTTTCAGGACAAAAGGTCGAGCAAACGGGAATGAGCAAAAATCCATGGGGAAGGGAATAAGAAGCAAATAGTGAAGATACACCGGCTGAAAGGAAAAGGGACAACAGGGGCGGATTGGTAGGGGGTTTAACTCGGCTAGAGTAGCGAATCGGACTGTGGCGCAACCCGGGAGAAAGGTAGGGTCCGCTTTCCCTGTGGGAGGGATGAAATCTTGGTGAATGCCGGGTCACTCGTTTAAATAATTAAACGCGTAATTACCGCCGGCTGGAACACATTTTAATGAACGGTGCCTTTTCCACGGTACCTGACCCCCGCCTCTCCGACGGTTTCCCATCCCCATGAACTGAGAGAGACGTCGTCAAGAGTGTCGAAGTCGTCGACCAACCTTCCCAGACTTTTCAGAGCCGGGTTCTACTGGGCGCCGCGAAACTTTTCAAATCGAAACGGCGAAATAGATTGGCCGGTAACGAGACGCTTCTTCTATATCCAGGAGGCCGACGCTACGGTCAGTCGCCGCACGCAAACTTCTGCTTCTTCTTCCGGCTGTTACCCGAGTGCCGGAAGCGGAGCCCCGATTATCGGTCTCGAAACCCGTTTGTTAATGAGAACGCCCAGGTTCGATGTAACGAGGCGCAATCAACGCCGCGGATCCGACGCCCAACGCCATGACGCTCGCGATCTCTGCGACTACCTTTCGCTACTAATTACGTTTAGCCCCTTAAGCCGCCAACTTTTTGCTGCTCTTTGTGCGAATTGCCGCGCTCGGAGTGGGGAATTATTTCTACGGTAATAACATTATTTCGTCAATTTACGCAATTCTGTACTGGTGTATCTTGTTGCTTATTAAGCAATATACGATTTTTCAAATCTTGCGTAAGTTGAACAATTTTGGTTGTCTGGACTATTTATGTAATCATGTAACGTTGAAAGTAACGCAATTTACTGCTCCGTACATATAATTGAAAAGCTTTTGCAATGCAAGAATTTACACGATTGCCTTAAAGCCCTTGAAAATCTCTAATGAATGTTTCAGAGACTGTTTGAGAACGCAAAGTGTGTTATAACAAATAACAATAAACAATACCAAAGCCGTATCCTTCAGAGCTCTTAACTACGCCAGACAGCAGAAATTGTACGATCTACTTTTCGGGCCCAATATTCTTCCGTGCAACGGTGTAAAATTGTGACAATAATGAAGTTACTTCATACGTGTTTAACACAAGTTGAAAATAATATTACGGTATTTTAAATTTGTTTTAATGTTTTTACTGTTTGAAACGACACCCGAAGTAAGTAAAATAGAGAACCTCGAAGACATTGGATACAGGTATTTCAGAATGTCGTTGCATTATTTTCGTTTCATTAAAACTATCCAAAGAAGGAATACATTATTTCTGCAGGAACAACGATCTTGTTATGCATTTCGTTAGTTGTTACAGTCAGGGATGAAGGTATAAAGTTGTATTCCGTAGCGGATTTTAGAATTCGTATCCTCCAGCAGAGGAAAAGACGAGCTCGTAAACGCGTTACGTCCGATATTTAAATTGCGCCGCCGAAATGAGACAGCGTAACAGCGTGACGACCGGCGACCTGACAGTACTATTAAGAGCAATATCGTACCTGGCTTGTCAGTTCCGAGAATAAATGGAGCAGCGACGGAACTGCTCGAGCTGAAAATGAATTTCCGGATGCGGCGCTAATCTTATCTCCGCCGGAGGATTCACCGTCGACGAACGTCCGCTTTTCTTTGCCCTTCTCTCCGCCGCCGTAAAACCGAGAAAATCCACCGGGCCTCGACATCAAAAAGAGCATCTCGCAATACTAAAACATGAGCGTATTGTCTGAAACCTACTTAAGAAACGGTACCTCTTCGAATCGGCTCAGTTTCCTGTTGATCTTCGAATCAGTTCTTTTTATTGACCCTCATACGCTCCTTAGAAATAATCACATGCAAGATCCTAATGTAATAATACACTGATTTCTGTACTTGCATTTTACAGTGAATTTTCATTAGACTGCGGATTTGATGTATTTATACCAAAAATAGATTGGTTAAATACAAAAATAGAAAGACAGAAGAATTTCATGTATTATATTATCAAAATTAATCAAAGAGGGAATAATGCATTTTCATTAAACGTTTGTTTCTTAAAATCGACTTGGACAATTCTGAATTTCCATAAACATCCGCGGTCGAAATAAACATTCTGGCTACTCAGCTTAAAACGGGGATTAAAGGAGGGTGTCGAGTGCGCCAGGAGATAAACCATTCCGAACCCTCGGCGCAGCGATTTGTATTCTAAACGTCGATAGGGGATAGTTTGTAGTTCGATTTGAAACAGAGCGGCGTGAACGCCATTCCGATTCTTCGATGGGTTCTCGGAGGCAAAGCAGAAACCCGGGGCTATTACATCCTCGATTTAGCCTGGAAATCGGGGTGGGGTCGTAATGGCATGGGCGCAGTGGCATCTTCCGTTCGTGGGGGTCGTCTCGTCGATTTTTACCGTGAGAATTTCACCGTGGTACCGGGTACCACGTCGCGCAACGTGATTTATAACTTCTGCGTCGTCGGTGTCTTTCGCCCGGGCACTCGAGAAGGTGTTGGTAAACAACGACGGACTCCATGAAAAATCCCCGGGCTGGTTCTATGTAAATACCATGAGAGAGGGGGATGGGGTGGTCGAAACGACCCCGAACTACCCGCCCCTCTGCACCCGCGACTCGATTCGATATCGTTAAACAAATGCCGCTTCGCCAGATATATCCTCGCGCGGAAGGGGCTCTTCTCAGTGATTTATGAAAGGCCAGCGATTAATCAGTTTCTGACGTGCTTCTTTACCGTTCACGGCGATCAGTGAATTCCCCGTGCACACCCTTGCCCTGTCACGGAGCATTAATGGTAAATAAATGATCATTATTGGATCGCAGTTTAGATGATAGCCCGCGCTCCATTAGAAATTCCTACGTTATACATTACTTTATACTTTATACAAGTACCATAAGTATGCATCAACCTATAAATTCTCAGGGAATTTTATTATAATATTTATTTGGAAGTTGATTGTTAATTGCATTTTCGAAGTGAACTCGGGGCAGTCGATTTTAGCCGAGCGAGCGAGAAACAGGCAGGCGTGTTTGGTTTAACTTTTTGGTGGGGGGAAATTGCGGCTCCCAACGTTTTTTAAAATGGGAAGTAGTATTGATTTTTTGTTATTGTGACACCTCTCATTGAATTCGATAGAGTTTATGATAGGTACTTGAACCTCATTAAATTCGATATAATTTATGGTAGGTACTTGAACCTTTTTTTATTGCTTGTACTTATAGCGTTTTTTTAACGGTTCATTGACGGTGTATAGTGGGTCTTCGACCGAACCCAATTCGGGGGCAATCGCCGATCTTCGATGACAATCGGTCGCAAGGGTTCACACATACTTTTCGTTATCTCCGAGCCAACCATCTCACCTTGTTAATCGCGTTGGTTGTTACCGTGACGCAGGAAGTCTGTGACACAAAACAGGGACCGTTACATGCTACGTACAGTTTCCGTATTGCTTCATTCCATAGAAATGAAGGTTAAGTACCTTAATTGATATTAGAATTAATTTTATTAATTTTTTGCGTTGATCGAGTGAAAACTGTTGAAGTGAAAACTTGTTTAGGCGCACCGCGTACATAATTCGTGATAGGCAGTAGATTTTTATAATAGTCACAATTACAATCTTTACGATAAATAATTGTATTTTTAATATATATTGAAACCTCTAGATAATACCTTATCAATATTTTAAGTGCCAGGATATTTTTTACTATAACCACATATGTATTTTACTATACTATATGGGTACCTCGGAAATTAATATATTGCATCCAATTTCGAAATTAAACTGATAGATTGTTAATGACAGTAAGTATAATCAAGGTGAATCGGTGGGGCGACGGTTTGGACCTAACGCGGCGGTTAATTTGCGCGGAATCACTGAGGATTAATAAAATATGTCATACAGTGCAGCAAGTATGTCCCTTTAATGATGCAATATTGTAACACCAAACAATGGACAGTGCGTTAATAAATAATTCCACGCTTATCTGTGCCATTAATTACTTGTATAGAGTAACAACCAATGAATAAATAAAACTCTCTTTACATTTAATAACGATAATCTCGTTCAATTAATTAGTTCGACAGACGATAATAGTGGTGAAACCCGTCACGAGGTTCTCATATCATGGTTTTCACGATGAGCGTAATGCACGCACCACGCGCTCCGAATATAACTTTGATTTTCGCTCCGGATTCGTAACAATGATAATCAGTTACTGGTTAATGCTGCATCAGTGTATTTACGGATGCAATACAGTGTTTCCGAGACACAGAAATTTCATTATAAATGCAACGCGACGATTTCCAGTTTATACAAAGACTTTATTAACTGTTCAAACCTATCCATAAAATATCAACATCAACGATATAAGAACCTTCGCTTTAGCCAATTAAAATCCGAAGAAATCATTTTCATCGTATCCCTCGAGCAACTGTATCTCGCTTAATATTTTTCTAAAAATATTACACCTGGCTCGTCTTTTACACGGTGTATATTTCCACAGCTTAATTTTTAACGGCGTTTTAACGTGTTTATTCGTTTTGACACGGGTTTTTTAGTTCTGTTTACTTTCATACGGTTTTGTCGTTGTTTTTTTTGTGTACTGACAGGCGTATTTTTATATCACTTCTGTTTTCTTTTCTACTCGGTGTTCTACATCCATTTTACTTATTTTCAGTAATCGTTTTATGGTAACGTATTTCGGTGAAGCAGAGAACGACGTAAATTATTTTTATACTATTATGATTATATGTATACACGCAGGAATTAAAATTATATTTATATACAGGGTGGGGCACTATGAACAGGTCATTTGAATAACGCGGCTGATATTGGTGTTAGGAAGAAATGCATCAGATGGAACTTGCATGGTTTTTGAATACATTGTCTCTTAACTTATCAATATTTATTTATTGGATATTTAGAGGTTCTAAAGACTGAATCTTTATGCAATTATAGCAAAATTGAATAGATAAAATTCAGTATTGTTGAAATATTAAAAAAATTGAAGATATCAATGTTTAATTTTTACAATTGATTCAGACAATCTTTATTATGCATAATGATCTATAACATTTTATGCACATCTAGTTATAACATATTGGACATGTAATTTGTAAAAAGGCATATAGGCACATAAACATTGACTTTAAGATGAGAAATAATAACATCAAATTATAACAGTTCATATAGTAAGATGGATTTAAAGACTAGGAGGATGCTGCATGTGTTGAGGTCATTTTGAACTGAGAATCTTGATCGTTCCAAAGAAAATCTGGGACATTCGAGTAGTGTGTGGTGGATACATCGTCGACTAAGAAAATATTTATTTTGCATGAAGGCCTACAGTCGAATAATTACAGTTTACTGGTACGGTTGTCAGTGATGTAACTAAGGTTTTGTTTTCGGATTCTAGTGCTGACAGTGCCCGGCTATGACGTCTGGGTGAATAGATCTCCCGTGGTAGTGGGTTGCAACGCGGTTTTATCTTGCACCGCCCGGAAGAACGTCAAAGAGCACCTGACAGTAACTTCCTGGTTCCGCGACGATGCTATTCTCCTGCCTGGAAGCACGGACACCGGTGAGTACACGCGTCCCTGTTTCTCAATTAAATATTTTTACGGCCGCCAGCTTAGTACAAAAAGCTCGCACAAAGCCGCGACTCGCGCAGGATTGATCGCGGGGTTTTCAAACAGCCAGTTGTTCAATTGTGTTTTGTCGTTTCTGGCTGCTCTGTTTTATCCTGTTTACGTCAAGCTTTTTCACCGACGCTTTTTCGTTAATTGTATGCGAAATTCGAGATTAAATTTTGTTTACGAGTCGCATAAATATTAATTTGTACCACGCTAAACTCTGCAAGAGGGTCCATGAATCATTTACAAAGTGATTCGAGCCGTTCTAGATAGTTTAATGTAGATAAAAATTCCTCGATATTAATTGAAAAATTTGCACATTATCGTAGTATCGGGTAATTAAAATGGAAGTTACCACAAAAGTAATGGTTATGTGAAGCTGAACTCCGGAAATATTTCTTAAAGCTGCAGATTGAAATTTCGTATTATTACGTTTGAACACGTTTTGATTGCATTAGGGAGACACGGTATATCTCTCGCATTATCAGAGGCTGTTAGCATTTCCGCTGACTATTTGTGAGTATGAAAGGTTGACTACGTTTATTCGTGCCCAGCGTTCCATAAAATGTTTCATCTAGCGAACGACAACACGCTGTCGAGGTATTCCTAAGAAATGGAGCTCTTTGAAGCGCACTTGCCGTGCGCCTCAGGAATAGTTGACTCTAACTACTGTAAACGCGGAATGCGGTATTAAAATCGAAATCTTAGCGAAATCGTTTGCGGCACAGACTCGGTGAATCTTCCAGATTTCATATTACGCTCATAACGTGAATCTCCAAGTTTACAAGTCTAGTTACAATCACGAACCTCCAAATGAAACTGTGACATCATTTCTAAACGAACTACTAACCAATCATTTATATTAAATAGTAGAAAAATTTCTGCAAGACTTTCATAAGGAACATTGTCCATACAATATGAATCGAAAAAATGGACTCTATTTCACAAATAAATTGGTCTAGAGAGTAAATGTCCATGAAAAAGCAGTTGTATGTCTTCGATAATTTTGAAACGAGAAATCTGACAACTCTTGGACAGACAGTTCTCTTAATTCCAGAATGAATGCATACTATGTACTTAAATCTCTGAACAAATCTGTATGGATTCAAACAGTGATGCAATTTTATCTGTCTCAACTGTACTGTGTATTTTTGTAATTAATTTTGAAGCTCTCAGTTATGCAGAGAATTAAATATGCGTTACGGAACCGTTATCGGAGTGGAAGAACGGAACGCGATAGATAGGGATTCAGGGGAATCATTTGTCTGAAGCAACGCGAATTAATTTTCTTTACGTCTGTGTAACAATTACGTAGGTTGCCATCAAGAACGAGGCAATTCAGCGGAACGGCATGAATGGTATCGTAGCGAACACCGGATCATTTATAATCTTGGAACGGTGCCGGCCCATATTTGCTTAGCACGGTGCGATGCATTTTGTTGCAATGATAATCGTAAACAAGTCACGCGCACGCGGCGGATGCAATATTGATGGTGGAAGCCGCGAGCATCTGGATGTTGAATGAGCTGCTCCCAGCGTCGATAATTAGATCGCTCGGATTTATGCGGATACCATGCAACGGGAAATTCTTCTTTTGCATTTTCTTCTCGGAAATAAGCCCTCGCGGTGATCTGCGCGCGTTCGTTGTAGATTCTGGCGACAAAAGAACGAGAAAAAATTCATACCCTTGCGAACATGGTTCTCTGACACAATAAGTGGCTGTTTCTTGAAATTTAACTTTCTCGTTAGCACATTTGATCTACTCAGGAGAGAAAGTAACACGCAAATGTGTTTCGTCGTTGGATCTTTTGAGAACTAACTTCGCCATCGTTCTGTGCAACGGAAAAGTTGCGATCGAGTAATTTAATTATTTATTACCGGTTTCAGATTTTTTACTTTGCAATTACTGGAATTACAGAGATGCATTCGTGGTGGGTGATGGTCTAAATTTCATTATTGTCCAGAAACACGTAATGGTAATAATACACAGGGTGAGAACCACTGCTACTATTACACTACCACGGACGCCACAGAGATGACCGACAGAGTGTCTTCACCCACTTTTATAACAAAAACAACTGAATACGAATCGTATGTTCTCCTTTTTTATAAATAATGATCGGAACAATCTACCTCTGGGACTTTTAGCCCCGGTCTCTCCGCAAAACAAACCAACACGTTCTTTAAACAAAAATCTGAAGCATACCCGAATCGGGTTTCACCGAGCGTCCCGAGCGCAATGGAGTAACTTCCTCTCGTAATCTCTATGCGCAATCTCTTCTGCCAACTGTTGGGGGGAGTATAAAAGGGAAAGGGGAAAGCAAACATTCTACTCTCCATCATCCTCGGAAAGATTCTACTCCATCGTCGCTTGGGCTCGCGAGACTCGAACTTCTTCGAGGCAGCGGCGTTTTATTGCCAGGCGAGCGACGAACTTTGATCTTCCTCTACGTCACGAAAAAACTCTGGGCGAATCTGTGAAAATGGGATGAGAGCGAGACAGGTAGGGACGAGAAGGGAAGAGTGACGGTTGGGAGAGAGGGAGGGAGTGAATGAAGAAAGCAAAGAAGAGGGAAAACGTCGGCACGAGGAAAACGACGGCAGGATGATCGCACGAAGCCTCCGCTCCAGGCCGCTTTGTCAATTATCCGGATTCGAACTTAACGACCGTCGTCGTCGTCGTCGTCGGAAAACGAAGCCCGTTCCGCTTGTCGGCGGTCCTCGACGACGACATCGCCGATGGAAAACAGTCGAGAGATTGTACAAAGGCATAAAGCGTCGAGTGGAGCGCTTGAAGCGGGGCTGAACGCGCTCGCGATACCTGAAAACCACCCCCGCACCCGGCTATGTGTACACGCGCGTGTTCCGCTCTCCCTGAAAAACCGGAAAAAGGGTCGAGCACCTATTTCCGGCGGCCCTGGGAGGAGGGAATGGCCGGGGAACCGGAGGAAGGGCCATTATTAAAAGCATAAAGCCACTTCCGCGCGCTGTTGCCGCAGCCCAACTTCAATTGAGAAGGGAGGATCTCGCGGCGACGCGAAAAATTCGCAGAGCACCCATCCACTTTGATATCCCGTTCCCAGATCGAACATTGTCTTCCCGGAATCCCCCGCTGCCGTTTCCGGCCCCAGAAACCGCGACTATTTTCGCTGTCTTTGAACGCGAGTGTGACCTTTGGTCCCATGGCCAGAATTTTTTGAATCTGGGGGTGAGGAACCGTGATTGATTCGTTGCCAAGATAATCGGTTCGGATAGACGACATTGGTGGTACGAATAGGAAGTTGGAAGAGAGATTTGTAGATTTTTTCTGTATGTTACCTGTCCTTGAATGGTTCAGTGGAAGACTTGTGGTTTATTGACAATTTTCCCGTTCTCGATCCATTCTTGTCTAATTCTTATATATTCTTGTCTTTGGTTTGAAGGCTCTGTGTTGTGGAAACTGCAATGTTCGATTTATGGCGTACTTGTATTCCTACTGCTTCGTAATTTGCATTCTCTTGAAACAATACGTCCGAAGATAGCTATTTGGGTTTATAGAGATTTTGACGGAAGACAGTTCCCTTAAAATGTGAAAGACACAATTATTGATGAATTAAAGAAAATTCAACAAAGGAAGCTGTCGATTTTATCAATATATATTTTTGATTTCGTAATGAAGCTGATGTAAAAACGATTCCAAATAGTGCTAAAATCTTAATGTACTGCTAGATCGCCTGGTCCACTGTGAGTCGTAGAGAACGCAGAGTCTTTAAGGAAATAATTGGCTTTGCAACGATTGTTTTGCCGTAATAATCGTGATTAATTGCAATCGAATGGTACGGTTAGCCGGGCGCCGGAGACACTTTAATTTCAATTAAAAAGCCCGACCCGAGCGAGTTCACGGGCAAACCGTCTGAGAGAAGTTTAAACGTTTATTTCCGACGCGTGGAACTTTCATCGAGGGATCCCGCGTAAACAATCCCCGAAACAGTCTCGGCGAATAAAAAAAGAGAGAGAGAGAAAGGGAAAGAGTGCAAAGGAGAGTAGATGAGAAAGAGAGAGAGAGAGAAAGAGCGGTCTTCAAACTTCATTTTCCATGGCGTCGAGACTTTCGCCGGTGCCTTTCCATAAACAGTCCTTGAAGTACCCTCCCGGGGGTAAATACTGCTATCCCTTCTACCCCGGCCGGTTTCATTCGTAAATTCGAGGCTCTGCGCCGATAGAAATTAAAACCGCCGCGAGAAGATTGGACCGTTCCACTATTGCGATCTCACTATATCCGTGAGTACAATCCTTTTATTTGTATTACGAGATTCCGTCCCAAATTGCACCATTTGTAACAGGCTCTTCTATCGAAATACTGAAATAAGTGTAGCCGAGTAAAACTTATAGAAATGTCCTAGGGTGATTGATCTTTTGGCGTGAAATTAATTTATCATTCAATCAAAAGTATTTTATTAAAAATACAGAAAAGGATGCACAGCATAAGAAATAGGTGAATTTAAAAGTAGAACGGAAAGTGAAAAATATTAGAAAGATCTAAAAAATAGAATAGTTGAATTTCCAAGCAAAAATGACTGTACATAATTTCATCCCCGATTTCAGCGTCATTTAATTACCAGGATTTTCTGCGGAACACAACGATACGAAAAATACGCAACAACACTTCCGCGCTGATTTGCATGGATTTCCATAGAGCGAACGGCGGCTGATTTACGTTAGGTCTTTTTATCTGGCGCAATACGCGTCTCGTCGGTTCTAATATTTAACATATTGGCAGACGTTGGCCAATGGTGGTATCCAAAATAGCAGTCAGCGCCGATACGGTGCACGTCGGAGGCCTGGGCGCATAAGAATCGCGACATCTGCGGGATATTTCCATTCAGCTGCGCAGGAAATCGCCGCGAGTCCCGCAGGAGTGACGACAATAACGGACGGTAGCCGGGGAGAAACGGGGACAGAGAGACCTAAGCCAGGGACCGCGGCACTCGAGCGTTTTAATATCGGGAAATGGCGAAAACAAACACGGCAACACCAGAAGAAATATGGAAATCCCGGGGAAACATGGGAAAATATTCCGGGGCCGGGCATCGGTATGGACACGACGAGGAGATAGTAATATACGCTCGTACAGGATACGAGGCTCCCGACTGCAAACACCGAATCGCCAGGTCGCGTTCGGCGCGACAAAAATGGAAAGAGACAGAAAAAGGAACCGACCACCGACCGGAGAGAGAACGGCCGATTTATTATTCGAAATGAAAGTGCACTCGGCCGTGAAAGTGGCAAAATAACTTCGGTGTTCTTCAAAATACAGCAAAATTCGAAGCTTGCTGTGTGGATTTTTTCTCAGACAAATGTTATATTGTTACATATTTTTATAGCATTCCGTGATACAAAAAGAGAGAGAGAAACAGAGAAGATTGTTGATTTTAAAGAATGGAAGATAGTGTGTATTTTAATGTTTCATATTCTACTTCGCACCGAAAGGACACGTATATGGTATTCGCTGTACTGCAAATATTTCTTTCTTTCGAGGGGAACTGCAGATAAAACTTCAGCCTAGAGAAAAAGGAAAGATTGGGTTGTATTGGCGTAGTGTGTTGTTTTATGTGGTACTGTTGGGAGGTTTATTGATATTTTCATCCATCGTTTCGAATATGGCAGTACTCGCCTGATGAAAACATGTCACGCTTGAGTTTGAAACGAGTACATTTATTATATTTCTTATAAATGATTTAGTCCCGTTCTACTTCTGGCTACTTAGAATTCCGATCTATTTACTTGGCTACCAACGATCCTAGTCCACTTGTCTAAGTCTCAATAATTATTATTTCATTCTACTTGTCTGCATATTGACGGTTTGATTCTACTTGTCTGTATCTCAAAGATTTTATTCTACTTTCCTGGCAGCAGGCCCAGTCCAGTTGTCTGACTACAAACAATTCCATTCTACTTTGCTCACTAAAAACGACGTTGCTCTACATGTCTGGCTACAAATGATCCTACTGTTCTTCCCTGTCTGCAAGCTATTATACTTGTCTAGCCATGGACTTCTTCTACTTGTTTGAATATTAACGCTTTTATTCTACTTGTCTGTATCTTAAAGATTTTATTCTACTTTCCTGGCAGCAGGTCCAGTCTGACTACAAACAATCCCATTCTACTTTGCTCGCTAAAAACGACGTTGCTCTACATGTCTGGCTGCAAATGATGCTACTTTAATTATCTGGCTGCAAACGATCCTGCTGCGCGTTCCTGTCTGCAAACTATTATACTTGTCTGACAATTGACGATGTTGTTCTACTTGTCAAGTTTCCAATGCAGCCACTGTACAGCTCCGAACGTTGCTACTCCTATTGACTATCGCTAACGATCTCGCCCTATTTATCCATTTACGAATGGTTATTACGCAGCCATAGTGACACAATAAGATACGCATCTAATAAGCCAATATCTGAGAATATTTGTGAGACATGATACAGACTCAAGGTCTTGAGAACGCTGAGATGTTAATCCTCCGAATCCTCCGACTTGGAACAAAGTGTTCTACAGGGCTGACCAGCAGAATTCTCAATTCTACGGACAGCGTCGATATCGATCGTCTCTCGATTGCACCGTTGGCTTGCTGGAAGGAAATCCAAGACAGGTAATCGTCTAGCAGAGGGACTCGGTTCCCGAAGACGTGAAAAAACTTCTTGGCGAGTCGTCGCACGCGTCTGTTAGCCTCACTCAATATTTACCGGGGGCCAGCGCGAAGTAACGAAGGCAGTAAACAGTAAACAGGAAAGTCGCTCGTTCGCTGGCTCGCTCGCGAGGAAAAGTATCCGCTCTCGTAAACGGCGACGAACAAATTGAAGAGCCGAGGAGGAGGAGGCAGCTTTGAGCGACGTCGTGGACGAAAAAGGAATAAAATCGTAATCATAACGCTGCCTGTAAAGGGAACGGGAAATGAGGATGAGAAAGAGGAACGATGCCCAAGGAGGAGGAGGAGGGGAGTAGAAATGGTAGAGGAGAAAGGGAAGGGCTAGTTGCTTTGGAAGTGTGTGCAGACACTCGTATGAGGCTCGCCCGGTGTCCGTGGAACGTCGGTCGAGTCCCGAACAGAGGAAAGGTTTTCAGGTGAGACCGGGGCTGGAACCAGAGCCAGGACACCAGGAGGCAGCTCCGCCGGGGAATGAGATGTCAACATTACCCAGCCTTGTGAAGGGGCACCAATTACCTGGCTGGCAGAAGATAAACTTCTGAATCATTCACCCACTGCCGGTCGATAGGAAGCCCCCGCTGTTTCAAACTACAAGCTCCGATCCAGAAAAAAGAGACCGGCGTGCCCGTCCAGAAGATAAATATTAGGCTGACGCACTTGTGCCAGCTCTGCGAGAGACGTTCCAGACGGCGGAAATTACGCAGCCAGGCATGGTAACTCGTCGACGCGGAAAAAGAAAGAATCCACTAAGAAGCTGGTTGCAAAAATGAACACTTCTTTCCGCATAAATCGATAACGGTGTACCCTAAAGAATAGCGGTGTATTAACAGGACATAAGAATCAAGATTGTCGATGCTGCTTACCGATCTGCACATTAAATTGATATTTCAGTGATGTGAAATTATCGATCATGTTTCAAAAAGATTCTCTTCACACATTCCGGAAAAAATGTCAAAGTTCGCCTTACTTCTGGCACACAAACGGTCTACTCCCTCAATATGGACTTGGACCTATCTCAACCCGTACAACTTCTGAAACTGATGATATCGGGCCACATCTGCACCTTGCTAGCACCCTCAGGCTACAGCCAGGCTACACCTGCAATGCACCGTGGCCACTCAGGTCCCTTGATTCGAAGAAAGTTAGTCGGTTGCATCGATCCTGGTGTTTCGGGTCTGCAGATCGCGAGCTTGTCGGCTGCCCCTTTGAGAGGCGATGGTGTTAATGAGAGAGCGCTGGCACGTTGCCTTGAAATGGCGTGCTGGGGTCCTGTGTTCTCCACCGGGGGGCACGTGGAAGAGAGAGAGAGAGAGAAGGACAACGGGGGCCAGCGATAACCGGTATGGCGCACACGGAGATGAAGAAGAGACGACCGGTCTGCCACGTCGCGACGTGCAGGTGTTTCCGTGCGACGTGTACGGCACAATATTACCCGCCTAGTTACGAAACAAACGTATCACACCCCGACACGACGTGATGCTCTCCATGATATCCTGCCTGCCGCGCGCACCGCTCTCTGTATACCTGTATATACCGCGGTACCTGTTACGTGCACCCGACCGGCATAAATATGTATGGGACATGAATGCCTGAGCGTGTACAGGACGAACCGAACCAGGGAGTTAGCACACGTACTCCCTGGCCGCGGAGGGGATCAGCGGGGCTGCCAGATCTGCACAACTCCTCTCTCTCTCTCTATATATATATATATATATTTATCTCTCACTCACTCCCTCTCTTCGGCCGTTCCCTTTTACGGACCAGCCAGGCCGAGGACCAAATGTATCGCGGTAACCTTGTTGCTGTTTGAATAAACAGCTAGGCCTCCCACGCTTTTTACCCTTTGATCGGGCCGACCCTGCTTCCTTGTTATTTTCTGCCTACTCGCGGCTCTACCCGTCTTCCTCGTATGCAGATTGCTTCGCCTGGGACGTGCTGTGAACCCTGCGACGTGTCTGGCGATGTGATTTGCGTTGAGTGTCGAGCTGACTTCTGGGAGCTTTTAGATGGCTGCAAATGGGTGTCTGCTGGGAATTTTTGTTCACAAGAAAGCTAACAGACCCACCAATATCAAAGTTGATTCAATCGTTATTCGTACTTTGTACCAAATGTCTAATGTTTTATCTTGAATAGAATAGTTATATCAGAAGACCCTTTACACTATCCAAAGTGTATGCAGGGTGTCCCAAAATAAGTGTAACTCCCGGAAATGGGAGGTTCCTGGGTCATTTGAAGCGAAATTTTCCTTTACAAAAATGGTGTCCGCGGCATTGTTTAGGAGTTATTATCGAAAAATACGGACCAATCAGAGCCCGACTATAGCGAACAGAGTCCGACCCGGCGACAGGTCCCGCTTAACGCGATGTCGATATTGGCCGAAGCAGAATCAATCCGCTGTAGTCGCGCTCTAATTGGTCCGTGTTTTTCGTTAATAACTCCTAAACAAAGCCGCGGACGCCTTTTTTGTAAAGGAAAATGTCGCTTCAAATGACCTAAGGAACCTCCCATTTCCGGGAGTTACACTTATTTTGGGACACCTTGTATAACTGTTTATGCAACGAAGTATGTAACTATGATCATTTTTCGCAAGAAAGCTGGCAAACTTAATGCAATTGTTACTCCTGCACTCTGCTTCTATATATGTTTCTTATCAAATCAAAAACGTGTAACGTATGAATACTGAACGGTGTCTGAAGTAAGACGTGGTAGATGAAAGATATTCGGATCTACCGCGGAAAGCAGCTTCGACCGACAGACACTCAATTCGGTATTAGCCGGTAAAGTCGATCCAAAAATGCTCGGAGGTAAATGGATGCTCTCGCGAGAGAACGAACGAACTGTTCGATTGAAATACGTGCCTGGAGAATCTGTCGCGAACGTGCGTCCGTCGAGCACTTGAAGATTTCATGAAGTGGGATGGTTGGGAGCTTTTACGTAAACGCGGCCGTCTTCTCGGTTACTCGGAGTTCCACTCTTTGTCGGAGACACTTTCCGCTCTTGCTCATCTGAAATGCGCGTCTGAGAACCCCATTGCAACGACGGGAGTTTGCTATTTCAGCGGCTAGCAATTATTTAGCGAATATAAACGACTCGCTTATTTCCGCCGACGAAATCGCAAATGATTATGCGGTGCTTCATGGGGCAGCAGATTATACGAATTAGTTCTTTTGATGTTGATCGGTAACTTGATGGCCATAAAAATTAAAGAGGACACTATAATCTTGAATTCAATTGCAATTTAAGCCGGCAGAAACAATGTTTTGGAGTCCATAGAATTATTTGATTCCATAAAATTTTTTAACAAAAAATCAATTACCTCTCTCAGTTTATGAAAAATTTAAAAATTTACCTCTCCATTTACTTTAATCACCATTGTAGACAGTTTTGTACGAACATTTCACAAAGTTCGTATACAGCATTCGCATTTATTCTGTCGACCAGGGACGACGCATGGAAATAAAGAAAACTGTGTCAGCATGCTATCACCGTCGATTTTATTTTACTCTAGCCGGGGGAGGGGGGAGGAGGCAGAACAAAATACGATCAACAAAGAAAAATACGATCACGCGACCGGAACGAGCGTGCGTCCGTCATAGGCGGGAGGCGCTTTCGAAAATTCCAGAAGAAAGATTTATCGGCCATTTTCGAGATCGTTCCCAGCGCGTGTTTCCCAAGCTTTCCCAGCAGCGGGACCGGTCGCGGCCCCTGGGCCGTGGTTTTCGTTATTGCTCCGTTTCGCGAGCATCGTGTCATTGTACTCACGAGATTCGCCTGCGCCGCAATCGACGTTTATTGATCGATAAGAATTGCAGACACGCTCAGGGGGGCCCCGGCGCGCATATATCACGCAAAATCACTGCGAAACTTCCCTATGTTGCACCACATAAGAAATTTTTCGTCCCCGGAGAAATTGAGCAGGATTTGCCAAAAAATTTCTGCAGGTTAAATCATAAAACATATAAGAGATTTAATTATTACACATATAAGGAAATTTGTCTCTGGGATTTTTAAGAATGGTATTCCTCACTATTAGATTGAAAAATTAATAACATTATCAGTATTTAAAAAAGTGAAATTAAATCAAAATAAAGGAATTAATTTCTCTAAAACTCCTGTTGCTTTCAGTCGATGTAGAGAAATATTATTCTCAAACAGAATTGCACATTACTATAAAAAACGGTTTATACTATGTAAATAACAGACATATCTATAGTTATCGTCGCATATAATAAGTACAATAACTACACTGCAGATCTTTATGCATTTATAGCAAAAGTGTTGGAAAATTTAACAAATTGAAGATGTCAATAAATGATTTCTCCTCTATAAAAATCATTAATGAATCAATAATGAATCAGTTCAACGTTTGCCTACTTTCCTAACAGAAATTACGTCGAGGCATTAAATTTTTCATGACTGGATCCACGGGATCCCATTCGATCGGTCGACGAGCACCGAACCTCGCGAGCTTATTTGAATGCGATCGGTAGCTGATAATGGCAGGTGGAGGGGAGTGGAGCGAACTAGCCCGTTAAGTATTTATAATTCAATCTCATGCTTCCGGCACACCGTCGAATTAACTTTTCACTTAGTTGTTTCCGTTCCGCGGCTGAACTTCGATTGGAATTTTATTTCTCATCGGGCAACCGTACCAACCGGAAACGCTTCGACGACTCCTCCAGGGTATGTTACAATCTCTGCCGAACCGATTCCCCGACGGAAATCTATTTTTCAAGCTTTCACGGCTGCCCTAATCCGGCTACCGGCCGCGCTTTCTTCGGTTTCAATCGAATAACACTGTTGCACCCGATAGTTCTCAGTTTTGTACTTTTAATGAACGCGGAATGCCCGGATCCGTGCTCTCGTTCGAATGGAGATATCTTGTTGGTTAAGAGTTGTACACGGAGAATCGATTCGCGGTACGAGTGGCTCGAAGTATACTGTTAACGATGGCTGCTTCGGGAAGATCGCGACGAGAAGCTTCGATGTATCTACGTAATTATTTTGTATATGTTTCGCTTATATGATCGTTTTAGAGTTCTTTAGATGATAGGTTTAGTGTTAGTTTCCTTGTATGATAAATAAATTGCGAATTTTACGCATTCATGACAAAATTGGATACGTACAATTTCAAACAGTCAACATTCTAAAACAATTTAACCCTCTGCAGTTGGACCTATTTAAACTCGAAAATTAAACATTTCTTCCGACCTACAATAATTTAATTGTATACGATTTTTTTCATTTTATGGATATGCAATTGATATAATACCAGATACAATACTTAAATGTGTAGTAATCGATTAGGTACCAATATATTTAATAATGTAAACAATATTGTGAATAATGGTCCAGCAATTTTTAGTGGTGGTTAAATCAGGAAGACATCAGTGTATTAGTTTCAGCTGATTAAGATCATTAAAAGAAGAAAGAAATCAATATTTAACTCCTGTGTGCAACCTGTTTCCTGACAACTTTCACGTATCTTTGGCGTGAGGTCGGTGTACGTGTATCCGAAGACACGGGGGCGGCACGGTGCTGAAGTTACGGGCTATTTATCTCCGTATTTTTATTCCGCCGGGGAAGGCGATATTAAATTGCTGCTTTCGCTGCGTCCGCCCCTCGGCCGCATCCGGGGAAACTCTCGCTCTTGCCACAGCTACCGACCTTATTTCCTATTTCTTTTGGCGACTCTGTCGAGAAAGGGAGAGAGAGAGAAGGAGAGAGGGAGCACAACCAACGGCGGATTTCGCGGGTTGGTTTGCCTGCGCAAGTCTAGTCCCTGATATACGGGGCCAATTCAGTGCTCAGGAAATAAGAAACGGGACCGAGGACAATAAATATCGGGACGTCAATTAAATTCGATCGGTCGGTTTTTTGATCCAAAACAGTTTTCGATAAAAATTCGTTTTGAGATAGACAACCTACTCAGTCGTGAGCTAAACATGACCAGTGTTGGATCTAGTTGAGCTCCACGTGGCAGCCTTCCATTGGCTCCTCCATCTTTCGTTGCCTACCTCAGGTACATATTGCGGATTGGAACAACAACGAATGTCTTCGGAAGGGAATCGAAGGATAAACGAGGAATCGAAGCTACGGATTACCCGTCGAATACGCCTCGCCTGGCGAATGTATTAAAATCAAGCGCGTTGCACAAGGGAAAAATAAAGTAGTTCTATCTCTCGGTATATAAGGTGGATCTGTTCGGTTTCCTCGACTCTCCGCTCGCGAGAGAGGCTTTGCCTTCGGTGCAATGGGAGAACGGGAACACAAGGAGAGAGGGCCGTTCCAATTGAAAACAAAACCGGTCGGTATACCGGATTTGCCGGGGTCCGGGCAGAAAAATATCACGGCCGTTCGACGACGAGGCCGTTCACGATACCCCCAATATTTTTCTCCGGCTGACTCGGATCCGCGGCAGCGAAAGGTTATGCAAAATCCTCGGCATCTGTCGATGAAATCCCGTCGAATCACCGACGGACGTACCGTCAGGCGTGAAATTTTCAATTTAGTCGAGCCAGCGGCCGGACCTCGGGGTCCCGGCGACCCCGTTCGACCAGACCATCCGATGGAGATTCTTTCGCATCACGGAGCGAATCTCGAGACCGTGGAATGGCCCACGTGATCGATTTATCCGCAGATATTTTTTAGCGAAGCCGTAACTCCATTTCTGCCTGGTTTCTGCGAGCTTTCGAAAGCATCCTGCAATTTTTTCGCTGATCCGTTGATGGAGCTGGTGCGGTTCTGACTGCGAAATTGCGAGATCGTTGCAATGTTTCGTTAGAAATTGACTAAGGTGAAAGTACCTATTACTATGGATGCACGTTTCACTGCGCTATTTTTCCCCAATGAGATTAAAGTACGTAAACATAAATATTTTTCATAAAAGGTAAAAGTAAAAAAACGAAAAAACATTCTTCATGAAAGGTAAAAGTAAGACCATTTTCCTTCTATCTCGATCATCAAAGGACTGTTATTCAAATTATTGTACATTCTTTATACTGTTTTAAATTGCAAAGGGAAAATTTTATTGTTATCTAGATACTTTCTTTCTATCAGTAAAAAATGATACCACAGTAATCGGTACAGTTACCCTACGTTGAATTAAATCATTAATACATAGTAAAATTATAGAATGTGATATGATGGATCATTCGGTTTACGAACAATAAAATTCGATTGTCTTGTGTGAATAATATCAACACGTTTTCGTCACAAATGCATAAAATCCTCAATCTATCAATTACCATTAACCATAGACCTGAGAAACCATGTTTAAAAGATAAAGTCTGCGATGCAAAAATTCTAAAATGTTATAGCGACTTTACACATTCAAGATATTGAAGGATTATTCTGCGCTGCCTCGAAAAACAATGTCGGAAACTCTGGTTACAAACAATTCGCCGCCGATTCCTTTCTTGCCGCGGCGGAGAACGGGATAGTCTCCTTCACAAAAACGCGATCCTCGATCAGGAAAGTGCCAGCAAATGGATCGCGTTGTTTCGCCGGTCCCGCAGACAATGCCGCGACGCGACAGAAGTCAGCGTCGCGATAATGAAAATGTGCCTTTTGCGGGATAGACGGAGCTGAGGCAAGAAATACTACGACAAAGCCAGGGCGAGCATCGTTTAAGTTGGCGGCTGGTCCCGGCGAAGGCAAAAAACTTGAAGAAAGATCGATAAAAGCTTCGAGGCCGACACGGCGTTCGCTTGGTCCTGCTAGGACACACAGAGGGTGCGAAGTTCACCGACATCGGACGCGACCCTGACTGAAACGCATAAAGCACCCCCGTAATGAAAGCGTTCATGCGAACGACGGGTTCTGTTGAGGCACGCGACCCGCTCTCTCGCTTTCTCCTTCTCTCTTCACAGCCATTCTTTCCACAGATCATACTCCTCCTCGTCCCTCCTTGAAAAGACAGACGTGTACTTAATGTATTGCAGGTCGCAGCGACTCGGATATTGTTGGCCTTTGTGTTCCACCACTTCTTTCCGCGATGGATCTTCATCTTTCCTCCCTGTGTTACTCTAACTGTCACTGTTTCGCTCGTTTCGTCGTTTGATTGTTTACTCGATGCAGTGCAACGGAAATATTTCCTTGGAAAATTTCATTATATCGATGGAATTTATTTAGAGAAATCAACACACACACTGAGAAGTTAGGATGTATGATACCGAGTATAGTCCTCCTCCAACTGAAATGTCAACAAAATTTGAACAGTGCTACCGATTAGATATTTTTTTCCAACTACTTGGCCATTTAATTTTACCTTGCAACATCGACCTGATTGCAGGTGGAAGATTCATGGTCACGTCCCAGGGAGACCTTCATATCAGAGCCGCCAGACAAGAGGATGCCAAGGCCACATACTCATGCTTGACTCTTCACACATTAACCAGCGAAAGGAGAAGAAGCGAGCCTGCAACGCTGACAGTAACAGGCATGATCTGAAATTTATGATCTTTCGTTATCCATGCTCCAAAGTTACAAGTCGATATCGTACTTCAATCAAGAATTACGTCTCTTATCAACGCATTGAATAATTTCTGATAATTTAATTGTTTTCTTGTGACTTACCAATGTTCGTTTCCAATTTTTACTATGAAAAATTGCAACCACCATTACCGGGGGTGCTCATAGTGTCAAACTTCGCAAAATTCTGCACGTGTAAGAAGACTATTATGTGGAATCGACGTGAGACCCCAATAGAGCTGCTAATGTGAAAAGTTTCGAAGCTGCCTCGTGATTAATTTCGGATGTGTAATATTTCGAACGAAGTCCTTTGTTTTACCCTCTCGTGCCGTTCACCATGATCAAGGATTAACACGTACAGGAGATAGAGTGTGTAAAATTTTAATACTCTCCGTGGAATTTGCAGAGACGAGCGAATCCAATGCACCGAGACTGATGCAAAGGTCCCAGATCGCCATTTCTGCGGAAAGCGGCTCGGACGTTCACCTCACTTGCTCTGCCCAAGGAAACCCGCCCCCGCAATTTACCTGGTATCGCGATGTTAACGGTTGGTTTAACTAGGGGATTGTTTACTGTCTAATCCGTAGCACACTGTAGATTCCATTATCTGACACGATCGCGTGATATCGACAGCGCCCGCACGTTGTCGTCCGAACATTGATAGCGTGACGTTATGATAATGCAACCATTCAGGATGGATCGACAAAAATATACCGGAATCGTGAAATTTATGTTACTTCTTCTCTTATAAATTATTCTAAGTAATCAAATTTGCCTCCACTGAGCTATTTCTTCAGTAAAAATGTGCTGAAAAGAATTGTATTTCTACATTCCAAATTCCCTGGTTGTTCCTTTTATGAAAATCGAGAAATTAATATTTTATTCTCATATTTTTAGTTTATCTATGCCAGTTCAATTAAACACATTCTTTGCGATATTAAATCGAGAACTCGTTTGCATTCGTTCTCTGTATTTATATTGTCGGCGAATATCGAATAATTGATATTTTATTTCTATATGTGTCTTTAATCTAGGTCTGATTAATTAACTTCGATTTAGAGCTGTAGGATGTTTCATATTCATGCTTTTGTCACGCTATTAATCTTTGGAATAATCCGTCGGTTTTATCAAGTATTCAAGAACGCGAGCGATTCACGGCACGCGCTGGTGCGCAGATGTAATATCCGATTCCACGATCCTGTTACCAGAGCTATTAGATTACTATCCTCGGGATCGAAAACTAAAATATAACGTTGGCCGTTGACGTGCTGTTTCAGCGAATATTGGTCACGCGTATAACGTGCGCGGCTGTTGTTGCAGGACACTCGATATCAGTGGAATCATTCGGCCAGCGGATCCAGCTCTGGGGCGATTTGATGCAAATTCGTCGCGTGGACGCCCAGGACGCAGGAAGATACATTTGCCGAGCCAGCAATGAGTTCGGCGAGCAGCGGGCGGAAACGCACCTGTCGGTCACGTCGAAACTTAACGCGCGGATACAACCCCGCGTTCAGGTGCGAATCGAGAAACATTTACTTCTCCTGTTCCCCAAACCTATCGTCAAGCAACCTAGACCTCTGAGGTTGCTATCAACTTTAGTCCTTTCCTATTGAAATTGCAGTTACAGTTGGTTATCGGGAAGCATATACAGGAGGATGGGGCGTTGCAAACAGGTCACGGGAAAACTCGCTTGCTTTTGAAGATAGAAGAAAATGCATCACAGACCAAACTTACTTGGTATCGAGGCGTTCATAATCTGATATGAATGTCAGAGATATAAATGTAAATAGGAAACCATACCGTTCTATTTTAAAAAACAGTGTAGATATTGTTGCAAGACGATTATCTCCTGGACGTCTCTACCAATAAAAAAAATAGTAACATCAGATTATGAGTGCCTCGATACCAAGTAAGTTTGGTCTGACTTGGTTCTTCTATCTTCAAAACAAAGCGAGTTATTCGGATAACCTGTTTATTACACCCCACCCTGTAGTTCCCGATCCGTTCGCTCTTATTAAGACAAAGATCTCTTTCATTCATTAAAATATTCTTTAATTGTTCAGATTTTCAAGTAATACAAACATTCAAGAAAAAAACAATGATCCTACTGGCTCATTTTTCCAGGATCCACAGAAAACAGAATCGAGTGTTTCGAATGTCAAAAATTTCGACTTCTTGTCATGTCTGTGTTCAGCCAAGGAAATTCAAAGCTGATAGCATGAATCGCTGACATCTACCATTTAAAAATTATATCACTGTGATACAACAAACTTCTAGAGATCTCTGAAATCGCGCGAGCTCATGAAACTCCGTTTCATCAGGACCTCACGTCGCCATAGACCTCGTTATCCTGATTGCATCATCAGAACTCCAGAAACAAACTTCTCATACCAAGCACACAAACCTTGCATCTTCCTTCTAGTTTTTTAATTTTGTAATGATTTTTCCGTGAACGATTCCATCTCCCAGCAATTTTGAATGCGAGAATAAAGTCGCGTCCGCGTCTAGCATGATTGAATACGTCGACGAGCAACAGACGCGGCTGACAGAATGAGGGGAAGAAGAACCGCGTAAATCGTGACACGGGCATTAACTTTCGAGCACGAATCGTTAACCGTCTCCCGGTTATTTACAGACCATCAATTCCGGCGAGTCCGCCACTATGAATTGCACAGTGGAGGGTTATCCGGTCGAGAGCGTCGAGTGGTTGCACGATGGTGTGCCGGTATTGACCACGCAGGACACGAGGATCAGATTGCTGGCTCCTCTGGTCCTCGTGATAGGCTCGGTCGGCCGGAAGGACAAGGGGATGTACCAGTGCCTCGTCAGAAGCGACAAGGAGAACGCTCAGGCCACCGCGGAATTGAAACTCGGAGGTATTCATGCAGATCACCTCCTTATTCCAAGAACCATCGAAGACAAAAGTCGGCAATTCACATCAGACCCATCTGTCTAATCTCTAAAGTTCCCAAATAGTACCTTGCTCACTTAAGTAGCAATGGATCAGCACGTCCTGTTCTCCAATTTTTCAGACCCCTAAGAATGCGTTAACGTTGATGGCGAAAAATTTTAGCTACCAAGGATTGACAATGAGTATTCGCAAAAAGGCTTCTAGGGCAACAACCATGAAATTTTTCAGACCCCTCGGAATCCGTTAATGTTGTAGGCAAAACATTTTAGCTACCACCGATATAATCATTATGACCGATTGTTTAATTGTCACAGACACCGTACCGGAGCTGCAATACACGTTCATCGAGCAAGCTCTTCGTCCAGGACCTCCGGTGTCCTTGCGATGCTCAGCGACAGGATCACCGCCGCCATCGTTCACTTGGCTCCTGGACGGGGAACCTCTGAGCGAGATCGCAGCAGGACACAGGTGTGCATCTAGATCGAATTGATCAATATTCCGCTTCTTAACTGGAAACAATGTCCATGCAGGTACGCGATAGGGCAGTACGTCGATCAGTCCGGCGACGTGATCAGTCATTTGAACATATCATCGGCTGGAGCCGAAGATGGCGGCTTGTACGCCTGCGTCGCTCACAATACACTGGCCACCGTCGAACATAAAGCTAGATTAAACATTTATGGTAATCCCTTTCAAATTTCATTTGCAATAGTTTCATCAACGTTGAGTATTTAAATCCGTCTTTCATCGATTTGGGAAATACGTGTACAAGAATATACTTATTTATCGATTTATGTACTGAAAAGCTATCAATGCTTTATAGTATTACCGATGTGTCATGGGCTTTTTTAGCGTTAATATTGAAAGGATCGTGGTAGCATTTCGAACAATTGCAATTATCAGCGTGTACATTGGATGAATGGGAGAGGCGAGCACGGAACGGACGGATTCCGTGGATCATTCAGTATGGACGAAGCCGTATTAGAAGGCGTTTCACGTCGATTAATTATTTCAGGTCCACCGTATATTCGATCGATAGGGCCGGTCCGCGCGATAGCCGGTGTCGATACCACCATCGCCTGTCCTTACTCCGGCTACCCCATCACATCCGTCGAGTGGGCTCGCGGCGGTGTTGAGCTTCTCCTTGACATAAGGCATCGCGTTGACAGCGAGGGCCATCTTACCATTGCCAACGTCGATCCTAACGACGCTGGCATCTACACCTGCAAAGTACGCGCACCGTCCGGCGAGACTGCCAGCAGGGACATCAGATTAACAGTCAGCAGTGAGTATCGATCAACTGAAAGAATCATCGTGCAAATCATCGTTTTGCACACGATATCGATAAAAATTGTCGTGGGGGCCGCTGGACCGTGCTTCTCCTGCTAGACCCATTTTCTTTAGTATTTTGTAAAACATTGTACAAGTTCTATTAATGCAAACGAATTATATTTTCTTTTAAGACTGGAAAATTGTTAAATTGGATCGTTAAAACGTTGCTTTTATTTTATGCTGTTCAGCACGTTTGTTTCATTCGATGTAACATTTTGACGTCGAGGCAGTGTCGTAACTGTACACGCTCGCGTTAATAAGAAAGGAGGAACTTGTTTTTCCCCGTTCACAGTCGACTGCGCCGCAAACAAGTCAGGAAGTAAATTGCACACCCGGAAGTATTCGTGTAGCGTTACTTTTTAAGTTTCTCTCATTCGTCAAGACGTTCGGAGGAGGGAAAGCGCCGAGAAACGAATGTGTGGGTAGAGAACGGTAAATTCTAACCAGAAGTTTTTGATCCTCGTGACCGTTGCGACTTTATTACGCTGTTTCTAAAATTCTAAAATGTTCGTTCACAATTTTAATTTGTTCTAGGTCCTCCGGTTATGAGTCCCTTCAATTTCCCACCGAACCTGCAGGAAGGTGGCAGAGCACAAGTCACGTGTAGCGTTACTTCCGGTGATCTTCCTATTGCATTTTCCTGGCTCAAGGATGGCGAGAAGCTGCCATCTTCTTTACGCGTACGTTATTTCCCTTTCTCTGTAAATAAGATATCAGTTTTGCAAGATTCTGTTACTTTCGGTGGCAATTCTTGGAAAATTGTGAGCCCCAAAATTAAATATTTAAATAAACTGACAACATGTTTCCATGTCTTGCATATAGATTGTGGTATCTTCAGCATTTCTCGAATTTTTATTTCAGTACAGAAACATTGCATAATACACAACTCTCACAATTTTCTGAATTTCTGCGTTGAATATCTTCCTTCGTCAATCGCACTATCTGTCCCAAAATCGATTCATGCTTCGAAGAGTTCGTTTCTTCCTCAAACCCTTTCGCTACAATGGACGAGACATCTCATCACCATGATGTCGATGAGATATTTCGTGAATTTTATTATTGATATGAAGTGTTTTACTTAAAAATTTGACAGACGTAATCGATTTTCAAGACATGCCGCCGTTGGTGGTGGAAGGTGCTTGAAAATGATGAATATAAAATACTCCATATTTTACACAATTAGACGCGACGAGATATTTCGTCCACGATAACGAAAGTGTGAAGCTTTGGATTTCACAGTTCTTAAGAATTCTTTTGCAAAATCGAAGACACGAGGAACGAAAGTAGTTTTGTTTGTAGATCGAGGAAAGCGTTGCAGACTTCTTCACCGTGCTGGTGTTCAACAAGCTCTCCTCAAGGCACAGCGGCAAGTACACGTGCGTGGCAACGAACAGCGCTGCCAAAGTGAACCACACTGCCGAACTATTGGTGAAGGTGCCGCCACAATGGATCTCAGAGCCGCAGGACGTGGCCACCCTTCTAGGCAACCCTTTGATAGTCTACTGCGAAGCGAAAGGGTTTCCACCACCGCGGGTCACGTGGCTGCGTGCCAGGGGTCGAACTCCCAATGACTATCAACCATTGCTCGACGGATCCGATGGTAGGCTGACCATACTACCGAATGGATCCCTTTGGACCGCCTCCGCAGGACCTCAGGACGAAGGACACTACCTCTGCAGAGCCAACAATGGCATTGGGTCTGGACTAAGCAAAGTGATCTACGTGTCTGTTCATGGTACGTGATGATCCTCTGTTGATTGTCCAAACTGGCGAATATCCTGAGATAAATCTAGGTTAAGTAGAAAATTGTACATCGAGCAATTTATTGTCAATTTGGTTTTATTGAAAAATGGATTAGATGATTCATCCCACTGTCAGTTGTAGAAAGAAACTGTGCAAATTGTCTTTTTGAAATTTTCGGCAGTTTTCAGTAATTGAAATGCAAACTTTTCTCAAATTATTACAAGGGGCAAGTGCAGAATAAATTTGATATTACAAATAATATTTTTGTAATAAATTACCTAAAGTTAGATTTAATATATTTTAGCAGCCTTGAAAAATTTTGCCGATAATATTACATGTTTAGAATAAAAAACTGAGAAATGAAAAAACAATTATGTAGAGATTTGGAAACGTTGGGGGATAATAATCCTCAATCGAGCAACTTTTTGCAACCTCCTCGTATAACCGGCATTTCACCGGCTATTTGCGATATTATATCAATCAGAGAATTAGCCAGTTCAAACAGCGAAGTTGTGAGAGCGCAGCCAAAAACTTTGCAGCTTTGCTGCTCGTTTACCGGTTCTCGAGGACTTTATCTCTGCCGTTATATTTGCCCGAATCCGCCACTCGTCTCATCGCTAATTGGCTCCTCCTTATTAATAGTTTTAAAGTGTCCGCGGGCATCACTGTCTTCCAAAGAAACTCGAATGTACTCGGCCAGAGAAAAAACTAAAGCTGCTGTAGTCGGGTCTCTCTCGGCGAAGCCCGGCGGAATTAAATTTCATCCCCCGAATTAAAAACTGTTGCCGACCGGCGCGGCGGCGTTTACGGCGTTTCCACTGGAAAAGTCGATCGCTTTTTCCCCTCTCGACCGATGTGTTTTTCCTCGTTCCAGAGCCGGCGAGATTCGAATTCCAGAGCAAAAACGTAACGATCCGTCGCGGCGAGTCCGTCACCCTCGATTGCACCGTTATCGGAGACAACCCGATAAAAGTGCAATGGATGCACAACAGCGACCGCTTGGACGCGAACAACCATCGGCTGAGCATAAGACAGATCAAAGCAGAGAGTGGACTGAAGTCCCAATTATCCATAGACAGCAGCGATCGACAGGACTCCGGAGTCTATAGGTGCACTGCTGAGAATGCTTACGGCAGGAGCGAACACCTGATCTACCTGGCCGTTCAAGGTATGCACTTCTGTCTCCGTTCTACTGACGATAAGAAAGGAATTTCTAACATGATTCTTTACACTGATCCTCAATTAGTAAATAGAACCCTTCTGGCGCTCGATGAGTCCTTTTAAACAAACGAGAACATACTTGTGTTTACAATGAATTTCAGTAGCATTTCACATTTTTACCGAACATATTAAAATGGGTTAGATTCAGTCATTCTCAAATATTTGAAAATCTTCGATCTCCAATGTTCGATGTGTCTCTTTAAACCGTGAAATTCTAAATGCGACACTATATTGAATCAATATTTAGAACTCAAATGGATAAACCAATATTCTAGATCTCTTATTCAACTATTCTGAGCAGCGCGCGAGGGTTAAATCCGGAATGAATCCGCGATGAAATATCGAGTTCGGTACAAAACATGAATTCAATTTCCCAGCAGTAACGTTTTGTCCGTCGGTTTTGAGTGTTTTCGAAACGTCCGAGTCTTCGATTGAAACCGTTCTGCATGCCGTTTCGGTTTTCAAAAACTATCGATACAAACGCAGCCCCATCCGTTATCAGAACAGACCGAACGGGCGTTAACGAACGCCAATGTTCCCATTCGAATAAGATTATTCAATGTTTCCTGAGTAAACTGATATTTTTCCAGGAACGCGATGCGACTCGTTATCGAAGGGCTTAATTCTCATTCTCTCACTCTCCTTCTCTCTCTCTCTCTCTCCCTCTATGCAGATCTATATTTCTATACAATTTGTGCCATCTATATACACTATATCCACTTTGTGCTCACAGAGAGGCCAGATCCACCGGCCTCGCTGGAAGTCATAGAAATCGGCTCGCGATCGATACGATTACTGTGGAAAAGAGCCTTTGACGGAAACAGCCCCATACGGAATTACGTTATTCAGTATCGGTCCCTGAATCATGGTTTGACGGACGATTGGAGCCCAGCGAAAACGCACAATGTCACCTATACACCGGGATCCTCCAGCACCGGGAACCCGATCCATCCGACGCAGAATGGTGCGTAACCATACGTTTAATCCCGGACCGAGCGGCTTTGATCGCTCGGACATTCATGCATTCCTCTGGATTCACGGGGAACATCCGTTTTATGCTACTTTGTTCAGCCTATTAAAATGAATCGACACGCTCAGAACAGCCTCGTACAACGTTTCACAAAAGTTTTCAGCCAATTCGACGGTCAATGGTCATTCAACATGATTGTCGCGGGGAAACACAGACTACGAGACCGTGCAATTGATCTTTAATCATTATCGCATTTACCGTTAGTGTCGCCATTCGTTCAGATTCAATCTGGATATAGAGACATAAGGGAGGTCTTGATAAAAATATTATTGTAGATGATTTATATTTTATAAATTGGTCAACAAATAGTTCCAAATAGTTTAATTTCACAAGTATTGAACTGTTCAAGACGTTTTATGGAAATTTATTGAATATTATTATTATATTATACAGGGTGTGAAAACTCCCACCGAAAATATCTTCGTTGTCTTGAGTAATGCGAAAAAATGTTTCAAGTTGCTTCATTCATATTTTCCGATTTTTATTTGTGTCGCATTATACCTAATGAAAAGACAAATTCAAGCATGTATAATACGTTGACCTTCAAATGACCTTACAAGGAGTTATTTTTGAAAAGCATAACTTAACGTACGAAGACCATATTCATGCTTGCTACTACGTTCAGGGAACAAATGCTTGCTCGAAACAAACTAATGGACCATTTCAACGGATTATTGAATTTTGATTCGTCGGCGAGTTAGAGTGAAGTTTCTGTTTTACTTTTCCTGTTCAAAGGTTTGTCTCCTTTCGAAACCGCCAGCGAGAATCAGGAAGTGGCTCTTGTGGGCGGTCTCCATCCCGCTGTGACTTATACGTTTCGCATATTCGCTATAAATTCGATAGACGTGAGTGCAGCTACTGACGCCGTGGTGGCGAAGACCCAGGAAGAAGGTAAAATACGTTTCTGTGTTTGCACGAGCTTGAAAGAAGCTTACTATCTTAGCGAGAGAAGTTTGAAAATAATGTCTTTCGATGGCGCAGCGCCGACCGAGTCGCCGCAAAGTATCAAGGTGCAATCTGCCGGACCTGGGGAACTTATGGTTAGCTGGCAGGTATGGAATGTTTCCCGGACAATTAGTTTTTCGAATATAAAATTGAAACATGTATATTTCTAGCAATATTAACCTTCAGTTACTCTCACTCCATTTTCTACGTAACTGGTTATATGAAAATAAAATAAAAACATTTTTATTGAATAAAAAAACTACTTTAATGCAAAATAGATATTTGCTAATGTAGGCGACACCTTTGTTCTTGCTTCAGGTACTAAATTTAAAGTTTTCAGGCTGTAAATACTATATGCGAGTAATTAAAAGTTAAATGCATGAAAATCACTGTTGTACTCACCACTAGACTGCGGACCTTTCTACAAAATAAAAATGTTCTGCGTTGATTGTGGGAAGCAGAAGTAAAAGAAAAATTGATTTTATCCCCTAAAGACTTCCTTACATTAGAAACAATATTACAACGCTCTGAAATTTTTGTCATCTCCTACTGTTTTATATTTCAACCAATCAATTTGTTCATAAATGCATAAAGAACCGCAATCTACTGATCCCGAATTAGAGTTGGTAAGAATCGTAGGGAAACCCTGACGAGGATTTGTTCGATTCGCAGCCACCCCCAAAGGAGTCCTGCAACGGGGATTTATTGGGCTACATAGTAACGTGGTCGGAGCATTCGTCTTCGACGTCGGGTGTGAACCAAAGCAAAAGTTTAACCGTGAACGGATGGACGACCACCAAGGTGCAACTAACCGGCCTTAGGAAGTTCACCAAGTACGATGTATCGATCAGAGCTTTCAACAGCATCGCCAGTGGCCCGGCTAGTGTTCCCATTGTTGGGACTACTCAGGAAGGAGGTACAGCACTCGACAATTGGCTATTATATTAGGTCACTCTGCGAGTCGTGTCGTTTCTTCATACTATCTCCAAGTATGAAATAATAGTAAAATAATCCCAGATTCATTCACGTTCATTCTTTGATCTGTTTCTAAATAGAAAATATCGTTTCAAATGTTCCCAGTGCAGAGTTTAATTTTATAAAATATATTATACACAGTGTGATAAACAACGACATAACTTGTGGAACCATCTAATATATTATAACAATAATTACCTTGGTTTTTATTTATACAGTACCAGAAACTCCGCCAACACAAGTCGCCTGTGTTCCACTATCTTCCCAAAGTGTGAAAGTTTCTTGGAGCGCTCCCCCACCTCATCAACATGGCGGAATCATTCAGGGCTACAAAGTGTACTACCGACCAGTGCTCACTGACAACAGTGAGTAAAACTTCAATCCAAGAAATCTTCATAGAAAGTGAATGTATTTGTAAGAAAAATGAGTAGAAGTAATCTAAAACAGCAAACCATTAGAAGAGTTTTAATGTTCTGTTGTATTATTTTCAGTTTATTGAATATATAAAAAAAGAAAATATTTTTCTATGTCACTCCGGTTTGCTTCGATTCAGGCAGAAAACTTTTATTTTGCATAAAGATCCGCAGCCTAATTATTAAATGGTAAGAAAGGGGGGACACTGATTGTTTAAACATTTCAGTGGACATTTCAACGGTCGGCGAAGTGAAGAAGACCTCCAGCGTAGAAACCTACTTGCACACTTTATACAAGTACACGAACTATTCCATCAGGGTGTTGGCTTACACCGGCGCAGGTGATGGAGTTTTGAGTCCGCCAATTTTTTGCGTGACGGAGGAGGATGGTACGAATCAATCGTTCAACCCAATTAATTACAAGCCTCCGAAGGATGTCTCAAAATCATTCCCCGTTTCTAGTGCCCGGTCCACCGGCTGGCATCAAAGCCTTGGCTTTAACTGCGGAGAGCATATTAGTTTCGTGGTTGCCACCACTGCAGCCGAATGGGAACGTCTCCAAATACACGGTTTATAGCAGGGAAGCTGGCTCTAGCAACCACAATGCGCACACTATGCACGAACCACCTTCTTCGCCGACCGATACGCTCACTATGGAACTTAGAGGCTTGGTAGAGAGGTAGAGCAATCGAATTTTGTGAAATAGATTAGGAGAAAATTTAGAAGAGTAAAGATAAGATTTGTTTTCTCGTAGACAACTATACGAATTCTGGGTGTCCGCGACCACTGGACTGGGAGAGGGAGAGCCAACAACTACTGTGACTCAGACTACAAACACCAGAGGTGCGATGAAATTAATATTTATATATCTCAAAATCTCGTATGTAGTTTAATTAACAAATTTTAAGTTTTTTCATTATGGAGAACATGTTGTTTAATTCGTGCAGCTCCAGCTAGAGTGGCATCTTTCTCGCAAATTTTGAGAAGAGCAATCAAGTCTTCGATTACATTATCGTGTCTTGTTGTTGGAAATCCTACGCCTCGTCCAATGTGGAAATTTCGCAATGGCCCAGTCTCCACTGGTCGGCATTACGAGCTGACGGCTGACGGCCATCTTAACATTCGAGGTAAGTTTCATAATTTACTTTAAAAAAATTATCACTGCCTAAATTCCACCATCGATAAATAAACTAAAGATTGTGAAAATGAGGATGTAAGAATGAGGACGATCAATCGTTTAGGGTTGGAGCAATCGGTGGCAGGAAACTACACCTGTTCAGCCACCAACCTCTTCGGAGACGATTCAATCACCTACTCAGTGGTCGTAGTTATGCCACCCAGGGCACCCTCATTGGAACTGCAGTATACCACAACGAATAGCATAAGACTTCGATGGAGCCACCCTAACAGTGGCGGTGCCACTATTCAAGGCACGTTAGAGAAATTCCATACTCGACAACAAACTAAAACTTCTAAGAAACTGCAATTAATAGAGTCTTTATGGACTTCATTAGGCTACGTGTTGAGCTACAAAAGGGATCAAGGCGGCTGGGAAGAAGTCGCATTATCGCCAGAACAGTCAGAATTTATCCTGACAGGTTTGAAATGCGGTTCCTCCTATTTGGCGCACTTGACAGCACATAATCGAGTGGGTACTGGCAATCCAAGTACTCCCATAAGCGCGACTACCAAGGGAACTGGTAATGCAGATATTATTAATCCTGCTAGTAATAGTTTCTTTAGACATTCCTAAAATGTAAAACGATCTTCATTAAACAATTATGCGTTCAGACATTAAAATTGAAAGCTACTCATTCTAGTGTTTCTTCAACAAATATTTCTACTTCGTGATTATGTTGACAACAAGACAATTTTGTTGATTTTATCCACAGCCCCCCTACTACCAAAAGACAGAGACATAATCACCGCCAACGGCACCTCCGTCAAGCTAAACTTACTATCCTGGCCCAATGGCGGCTGTCCCATACAATATTACACCGTAGAGTACAGAAGACGAGTCAGCACCGAGCCATGGATCCTAGTAGCCAGTCGTGCGACAGAGAACCTAATCATAAGAGATCTAAAAACCGCCTCGTGGTACAGCCTGCGTTTGACAGCCCACAACGACGCTGGATCAACGCAGACCCAGATGGAATTCGCGACAACCACTCTCAGTGGCGTTAGTATAGGTCCTCCGAACGATTTTATCATGGAGGATGATGTGAAAAAGACTGTACCCAATCAGAAAGTCCTCTACGTGGTCGTGCCCCTTGTCTGCGCCATTGTGCTCATCATCTCGGCTGCCATTTTGGGATATGTAATGCTAAAGCGCAGTGGGAGGTACTTAAACAAAAGATTTTATTTTATTCAGAATTCACTTGTTTGTTTGCTTAAAAGAAATTTTTTGTCAAAGAGAAGAGTGTTTCTTCCAGTAAAACAATTTCCAGTCGACTGTATAAATTTTGTTATTTTTAATGGTTCTTTTGAATTCATCAGGGTTGAACAGGATGAGATACGAATTAAAAAGGTAACATGAATGTGTTCCCAGGGCAAATTATTTAGGAGAAATCCTTCCCGGACAACAACAGAACCAACAAACGGGATTGGGACTGGTCCAGCCACCTCAGCATCAGCAACACCATAATCTATCCAGCTGTATGTCTACTGTGCAATTAAAGTCGACAGCTGAACGCGATAATAGGAGGAATCATCAGGTTTACACCAGCTCACCAGTGAAGCAGGAGAACCACAAGCCGAATGATCATGGATCGGGTATGTGGACACTTTGAACTCCTTACGTCACCAGCTAGATCAATTTACGGAAAGAATACAGCTTCCATTAAAACGATGATGTGCCTATCCGGACGCATTGAAGAGAGCGTATAGAATAGCTTTGAAACATTCTAGCAAATTAATCACTTTGAAACCCGGTGCACAAAAAGTTCAAGGAACTAGAATTTGCCATTTCCCTTGCAGAAATGTACGAAATCAGCCCGTACGCGACGTTCAGCGTACCCGGAAGAGAAAATCGTTCCGTAACGACAGCGACGCTCGATTACACGATGCACTTCAAAACGTTCGGTCATTCTGAGAACGAGGACACCAACACGATCGACTACGAACGGTCCACCGTCGATTTTGAGGGGTAACAATGTTTTCTTTCGATTCCTCCGCGTTTCCAAACGCATGAATCTTGTCCAACGAACGCAGAAACCTACTGAAATTTTTTTCGTGAGATTTTTTCCACGCCGTCCCCTAAAATTGTGTCATTGGGTAAGAAAATAATTCTTACAAAAGATGAAGTTAATCGGATAAGAGGAAGACGTGGCACATTGAAATATGAAATTTTATACAAATAGGAATATACATATAAATGAAAGACATTTGATTATGACTAAACATTCTTCTCGTGCAAAAATATTTATGATGATAGTATCGCAATGTAATTCTTTCAATATAACAATTAACTGATGCTCATATTTTTGTAAATGTACATACATCTTACAGTTTACATATTTCATTGAAAGTACCAATTCTTTTAGTTGTGTTCTTATACTAACTTAAAAAGAAGAGAAATTACCATCCGACATATATATGTTATACTTTTAACTGCATCTGGTAAATGTTACAACACATAAAAGCGAAGAAAAGGAAGTGTATTGCGGTTAAATACTTTTTAATATATAGAAGGCAATAATTCTGAAGTATTCTGAAGACATCTTATAAATTTTTCATTGATGTAGTCTTTTTTGCGTCTGGATAGCGCTTTCTGTCTGATATAGTTTTCATTATAAATTGTTTTTCTTCTTCATTACCTGATAGTCTAAATTCTTGATATAAAAAAATGATGGATTTTAGATATTTCATTGTTCCATGAAATGGAACAATTTTAGGGGGCGGCGTGCTCAAAATTTCATAGTTGAAAAATAATGTCCACTCTAATTGTCCCCTCGCTTGACTTCCACTCCGAACCCCTTTCTCTTCCTCCTTCTGGTGTTCTTTCACGCGCAGGTCCAAATTGTCAAGGTGGCACAAGCAACGATACTTCCCAAGCATCGCAGAAGCCGAGAGCAATCTGCGATCCAGCCGGCAGGGATCCGGAAGCGACACATCCGGAAGTCCTTGTGGGGAGTGCAAATTGCAAGGTGCGTGCTACAGGGTGCCTGTCAAGCCTTGCAGAGGTAAGTCGAACATATTTTACCATTCATGTGATACTGTATACTTTCATTTAAAGAAAGCATCGATGACGTTGCAATGTTGTTCACCAATCTCTTGTGCCAATTTAATGAGTTTTTTGGTGATTCTCGAAAAGGAGGACGTAAAAGTAATATAATATATCCATAGTCTATCCATAAACACTAAACCTACCGAGCATTAAAAATTATTAAAATGTATTAGGTTAGAGAAATTACAAGGTTCTACTTATTTAAATTTTGTGCAATTGTTGTAACAATTTGGCTTATAATAATTATTATTATATAATTATATAATTATTATATAAACCGATGATTTTAGTAAGGTTCGTTTGCCTTTCTAACACTTTTCTAACTCTCTTGTTGTGATTGAACATTTGCAGATGTGTTCTCACGAGTGGAGTCGAGTACAGAATCAAACAACGAAGGTTCACCCTCGCTTGCGAGACGACGAAGCCGACAGCCGAGCCGGTCCACTCGCAGGTAGCCAAGGTTTGTTTGTTTCCACATAGCACTCAGTCCTGATTATGTTCAGTATTTGTATTATCACGGTCTGATCGGTCTCGTGTCGGCGTGCAATAACAAGATAATGGAAAAATGTAGACCCCGGCATAATTCACACCAATGTCTTCTCTGAACCCTCGTACAAAACTTGATCACCATTTGCACACCTTGTTGTGAACGATTTTGGAAGGACTTTCACGCTAAATATCTTGCAGCTTCAGCTTCCCTTTCTATTGTGCTTATTGTTTTTCATTTGCTCCCATCTGATCCTGAGCGACTACTTTTTCCGTTATCAACGCCAATATACGATGGCTCGAAAAAGTGTTCAGGAAAGCACAATCGTTTCATTCGTGATAATTTTATGCAGAAACTTGTTGGATTCATATAGGTCGGATTTTGTCGTTCTTCGGATATACGCGGAAGTGTTAGGCTGATTTAGAACAGTTATCGTTAAAACTAATCTCGCAGACTAATCTCGCATTTAACAGCGTCGCGTTACAATAAAAACGACAAAAATGAATTTTCAAACATTATCCTACATCACAATGTTTCCCTTTTCTTGATATCACCGCTTCGAAATAAATGATTAACGTCAACTGGTTTGTTTAAGTGCTGAAAAATCTGGAGTCCATTAATAGTGCATTAATTACGAAACTATTAGTGTACGGATGTTTGTTTGAGGCAATCGTGCTTCGAACGAGTTAATCGACGAACAATGTAGCCGATCGTGAATTCTACCGGGCCGATATTCTGTTTTCCCATGGGTTCCACGAAGAAAATGAATTTGTATCGATTCCACCAGCAAGATTCTATCGAGTACAGAGCGAACCCTCGACGAAATCGGTTCAAGTTAGTTTGCAAGCTCGATCGGATCCGAGTACACGGGTAACGAATGAAAAATCTTCTTGTTGGCGTGTTTCTTTTTCCTCACTGTCTCTGTCTCTCTGCCGCAATTAATCCATCTATTTTCCTAAGACGTTTCTCTCTGGTCTATTTGTGCGTAGTTCGGTGGAGGACATGACGTTGTTGCCGCCAAGCGGGTTTAGCGACAGCCGCGAATTGAGCCACGTAGAATGTGACCGTGATCGCGATCGAGATCGTGACCGTGACCGTGACCGTGATCGTGATCGTGATTGGCAAGGTCTGTCAGCCGGGACCCGCCACGGCGGCAGCTTGGGTAGACTGCCGATCGAGGCCGTCGAATCTATGCTCGCTAGGTATCGACACGAACCTCCGTAGATCGTAGTAAGCTGATACGTTGAGATTCATTTCTTTAACACTTAAGGAGTCGCATGCATCCCGGCGGGATCGAAAAACCAGTATTTATTCATTCGAAAGTCACGAAGTTTCCTCGTCGTTCCCTTACTAACCTTGATCTGGTTTGTTCGGTTTTATCCATCCTATATATTTGCACTTGCAACATGCATTTAAACGTTTCGATTCCATGTTCCTTATGAAATCACGATACCGCTTCACGTAGAAAATTGTACATCGATTCACATTCTCTCTCTTCATTTTGTCCCCCACAAATCTTAAGAACCTCGTAAGCAAGTTTAAGGAGAATCGTTGAACCTGAAACTTTAATTATTATTAGTAGGCATTAAAAGCAATCTTGAACGCAGCTGTGCTTTTTGAACCGCCGGATTGTATGTGTCTTTTCAAGTAGCACCAAATTTTCTTAGTTACCTACTGTACCCCATAAAATACTGCTTAGTCTAAAGACAAATAGAGTCCTAGTGAAAGTATCGCACTTACTAGTGAATTGGTTGGAAATCGAAAACCTGCTGATTAACATAGAACACTAGATTCCAATTACTAATAAGTGCATACGATCGTTAAATCGATGTACGAGCTATCGCAGCTACAAACGATTCTCTTATACTTCGTTCCAGGTACCAGCAAAGGAAGGAGCAAGAGAGGCAAGAGTTCACAATTCACGTATGATCGGGACTAAAAGAATTCTGACGGAAGGATTCGTGGAATGTAAATGGAAAAGACTATCTATAAGCTCGCAGATTGTCAATGGGAGACTGTGGCTGTCGACACCCATTTTCCGCGAGTGCCACTGTGTAAAAAGGGGATTACAGAGCTGCTTTGGCAACGATCGATCACGCTGGAAACGGATAACGACATCCCTAAACAGACGGCCGTTCTAATCGTAGAAATGTTCGAGAACAGAATATAAGTCTGCACCTAATACTGCCGTTACGTTGGACGCCATTTTGCGTTGCCCACGACCAAAAAATGTACGACCATTTTGCATTTGCTAACGCACGAAAGTACGAGAAACAGGAAGTCCCGGAAACGATCAGAGCATCCCAAAAGAGAAAACTCGGTTCGCTGGCCTGACGTTAGGAAACAAGTCAATTTAGCAACGCGAATAATGAATTAAACTCGAGTATAATCGTTCGTTGTATAGCATAGATCCCGTGTGTACGTCGGTCACGCTGTTACAAACCGCGAGACGGTCGGTTTAAACAATCTTCGATCGAGATTTCATTGATTTTCCTCGACAACGATCGAGTTTGTTGACGAACAACCATTTTTCCTCGAGCTCGGCTGTCGCAAAACCGACAAAATGGCCGACGAGGCCTCAGTTCGAGATCGACGGCCAATTGTATACAGTATTCCTAGATATCGGCATTAACGGGGCGCAATTGTACGTCTCGATCTCTTTCCTTTGATCAAAATGATTCCGTTGATCGCTCGTTTCGTAGATTATCAAATATTTATTGAGCGCGTCGGTCCGCGCGGAGTTGCGGTCTGGGGCGAGGCATGTGATCGGGACAGAGATACTAGCTTCTAAGGTGTATATACATGTAAGCAACATATTTAAAGAATGGATAAACTATCGGTATAAAGCAACACCACGGTCATCGATCGCACTGTACAACAAACTTTAACTTTACCTCGGACTATCGACTTTAAATTGTGCATTTTACGCGTCCTTTCCACGATGATAATTTTTTAAACGCATTTACGTACTTATAAGATAATCTTAAACGATATCATGTTCTTCAGGAGAATCTCTAGAACGATCTCACGCAAGAAACAACCGCGTGTCGACTGCTGTTGAAGCACAACACGTCTTTAAAGACGCCTCCCTCGGCAAGAGGGGGATAAACGGAAATACTGATTTTGTCAGCGCACAAAGGGGAAATGCCTACTCAAAGTTGGTGGTCCACGATGTTGTACAGTGTTAAAGGTACCTAACTTCAAGGGCCGTTTTGTAACATAGCTATTATAAATAATAGAACGTGCGACCTTTTGCGATCTTTGCATTCGATGTTTTTCTAAATTTGATCGTATTATTCGTTCCGGGCGGAAATGCTTGAAATGCGGAGAAGCAAAAGGTAGAATGTCGCTCGTAAAAGTGGGAGAACCGGCGTCGATCAATGAGGATCGACGATCTATAGATCAGTCGAGATTCTCCGTTGCACAGACTGACGTGGGTGAAACTCTGGTCCCCGTGAATCGTTCTCGGGACCGAGGCCGATTGACTACGCTTACGTTCGTTTCTGCCAAACATTTCTTCGTTCGAGGCTATTGCCACGCGACCATTATGATATTGGTAACGAAGCTCCGATTACGAAATTCTAAGACAAGGGCATACTTGACTATTTTTTTCCTCGGGAACAGAGAACGAAAGACTTACCCGAACAATTTCACTCGACGTTCACTTTCCGCACGGTACATCTTCATCTCGAACGTCTCGAACAGACTGGATCATTTTTTAGAGTTTAAACACCGTGTGTTAACTTTAGGAAGGAACGTGAAGGTTGCATGGGGGAAGATTTTTGTGCCCTACTTGTAAAGCTTCGGATCAATGCATCGAATGCGCCACTAGCCGAGTTTCAGAGGAAAGTAGCTGAATATGGATTGCATTTTGTTTTCAGGAACGTCATGCTTACGAATCGATTGTTACGGACAAAATATTCCTATGGGTATTTGTAGGAATCCTACGGACTTAATTGTTGTCTCTTTTTAAAATTTAACAGTATGTAGTACTTCTCATGATTCCTACAAAAATGTAAACTAGCCAGTTACAGATAGCACTCCTCCACGTTACTTTGCTACTCCACGTCCGGCCACTTTCCTCTACCGTCTTAATTTATGATAGTAATCGACAAACTGCCAGATCAACTTCATTTCAACGTCTCGAGATTGCGTCTTTGATTTCCGAAGTTCCTCTATTGCTGACATTCGCTAACGCGTGAACGAGCATGTCGAAAGTTCTTCCAGCGGTACTCGAATTTGTAAACACTTTAACTTTTTGACTCTGTGTCTTGCTATTGCGGATACGAATGTATAATGTACTGTAACTTGTGAACCACGCGAAACTGTACCGAGAAACCCAAATCCTGCAGGGTGTACTTGGAAGAAATTGAAAATAAAGGGAAGCAGAGTATGCCCTCTCGCGAATGAACGGTTTATTAATCTGTACAGAATGTGATGGACACGGCAGCTTCCAGGACGCGATTGAGTAATAATTTAATTAACTTAAGAACGAGAGCGGAAACCGTGATGTCTGATCGGTGTTTTGGTCACGGCCGGGACCCGTGACCGTAGTTAGAAAATACCGGGAGATTAGGGGAATTTGTTCGTTTTTTTTCTCGTCTTTTTGTTTTTCGTTCGGATGAGGAACGCCTGCGTGTGATGTGTGATGCATAGGAGCTCGTTGGGCAAGCCCAGCTGCGGACGAGCAAACTATTTGTACATGGAAATCGTGAGACTCTAGACATGTATGTATCATATCCTCATATAAGTTATAAGTATTCGTGGACGAAACCTGATGAATCTAATCGTCGTCCATTATGGTTCAACGGCGGATGCGGAGTATAAACAAAACAATCGAATGTCGTAACGAAGTGTCAAACTTTCAGATGGTATGTTAACTCAGCTTGTTAATAAAGAAGGACAGACATTTACCCCGCGCACAGTTACTCGCTGCATCTCCTTAATGAATTAGAAGTGCGACAGAATTTTTGTTTTATATAAAATTAAATCGAATCGACCGCCATACGGCGCCGGTAGCGCTGCTTACGGCGAAGTTCGGAATTATCTATAGACTTCATACTGCGCCATTTCGTGTTGTGGCAAATTAGTTCGTGAGTCAACGTCGGATGCCGCCACGGCTCAATTTCAGGAAGCTTCCGAACTCGCTGTAAGCGGTGCCTTATGGCGGTGAATTTGAATGAAGAGCTTGCCACAATTTGCATTGTGCCTTATGGCAAAACCAGCAAGAATCATTAATTTGTTTGTTATAAATTATTTATTACAGTTAATTATATTACAAAACGTAGTATTTATTTACTGTTTAAATATTTCGAATCATGATTTACATTTACAGATCTCTCGAGGCAATGATTACGACACTGCTGGCACCCCATGCAATAATTGGATCACAATTAACAATGTAAGTCTAGAAACAATATTATCCTTTGATGACCGCAATTGGCCGTAACTTTATGCACTTTCGAGATATGCCTGCTGCGTGACACGTGTTTACAACGTCCGTGACATTTTTATAGGATTCCGGTGCCTCCTCCATTACCAGTTTCGGTGATGCGACTCTTATAGATATTCCCTGCTGTTCTAATTTCTGTAGGACTTGCATGTAATCTATGTTTCTCCGTGATTTCGCTCGAGACAGAGCGCGGCCCTGAAAGCAATTCTCCATCAGTATTTGCTATATCATTCCGTAAATAAAACAATCCTACGCGTCGAAAATGGTAATTAATAAAGAAGTTTCACTTCATAATATTGATACTTACTGCGCCGTGACAAGTCGAGCCGAATGTCTCCTTCATACCCTGTTCAGTACCGGTTAGAACATAACTGCAAGTTCCCATGGTACCACCAATCAAAACCGGCTGACCCGTAAGTTGATAGTCCACTGGAATCAAGGGATGATGGGGTGGGAACGCTCTCGTGGATCCCTGAAAATATAAATTTTTACGAAGGTCCATCAGACGTGTTTCTGACTGGAATGTAATATAGTTAAGTAAATTACTATTTTTTAATTTACCTTCCTGTGAACTAAAAGTGTCTTCTGTTTACCATCGACCATGTGTTCCTCCACCTTCGCAATATTATGTGAGACGTCGTATATGACATGCATATCTAAATCATCGGGAGACATTCTGAACTGTTTCGCAAAAGCTTGACGACTGAGGAATGTCATGGAACTTCTGTTAACCCAAGCGAAGTTAGCAGCTGCTGCCATGGCTTTTAAGTAATCTTGACCTTCTTGAGATTTAATGTGAGCACAAGCTAGCTGCCTATCATTAGTTTCAATATTATCTCTCTTCATAGCTTTCTCCATTTGAACAAGCGCATCTATGAATCAAAAAGAAAGCATTAAAAATTGATACTATTATAAGTGATGTTAGTTCTTCGATAAATTATTACCAGTGGCAACTTGATGACCAAATCCTCTGCTACCAGAGTGAATCATAACACAGACCTGGCCCTTCTCTTCTATCCCCATTTTACATGCTGCCCATTTGTCGTAAATTTCATCTACCACTTGAATCTCAGCATAGTGATTCCCTGCTCCTAAGGTTCCCAGCTGGAAGACATGTTGTTACAATTATTGTTCACATCAAGGGAGTAGACTCGTTTCTCTAGGATTGACTACTGAAATACCCCATCTTTGCACTATCGAGAAATTAGAATGCATATCCCGCACCCTTATAATCCTGGAAACGAGTCTACCCCCTTAAATAGACCTATTAGCCATACCTGTGGAAGTCCTCGCTTCTTAGCCCTCATGGATACCTTCGAAGAGTCTGCATTCAGCATTCTACCATACTCTTCACAATGTTCTTTATCTTCCGCCCAAATATAGCCTGTGTACAGTTAAGAAATAAATTGTGTTGCTTCAGAGTAGTCATTCGAGTCCTACGGGTTATCAAAAATGGTTAGTTTTAATAAACCAACTATTCTAATACCTTCTCTAAGAGACCAGTCCATGCCCATTTCCAAAGCTTCCTCCAAGTCCCTGGCATTCATTGGTATGATTCCTTTAGAACCAACGCCCACAGGGATATGATCGAACATGCTTTGTGCCAGTTGCTCCTATTAATTTCATTCGATTATATTTAATCCTACAATATGATTTAGTGAAACAGATAAATGAATATAAAGCGGTACCTTCACAGGCAACACATCCTTCTCGTACAGATTGGTTCTCAACAGACGTACACCACAATTAATATCAAATCCCACTCCACCTGGGGATACTACCGACTTAGGATCATCCATGTCAAATGCTGCCATATTGCCAATGGCAAAACCATAGCCAGAATGAACGTCTGGCAATCCAATGGATCTCCAGACAATTCCAGGAAGCGCAGCTACATTAGCGATTTGTTTCACCCCTGGTAAAAAACCTCCTATTGCACCGGGTCTACAGGAATTTTTTAATTCATCCAACATTAAGCGTTCCAACGTTGCGTTTACATAAAAAACACCTTCTACCTAAAAGCCAAGAAGAAGAACATGTAGAATCTTTTATAGAAATTGTAAACCAAAAAGTGAGATCAGATACATACATTCATATTAGGTTGAAAACCTTTCTTGATCCTCCAACAATTATCATTTATCTTTTCTAAATACTTCAATTCTTCGTTATACTGCCTGACTACCATTTTTGTAGTAAATGTAGTTTTTTACGTCTGTGGAACTGTGTGAATAATATTGATGTTTTACAACGAAGTAGAACTCGAATAATACACGTGCTATTCCTTGATTATTATTATAAAATCTGTCAGTGACAGAAGTCTACCGGCAAGTGCGAATCAGTGCGAATATACTAGGAAACACAGAATGAGAGAACTAATATCATCGACTATCCAGACGTCCAGCCTTATGGGATATTTCAGTGATCTCTTACGCCATCTAGGCAGTGACGTGCTATTCAGTGAACGGGTAAGTGGGCGAAATGGGCGCGAGGATAACGTGGAAATTACAGTGATCTGAAATGCCACACATCGCTAAAAGTTCCACCACCAGTATAAAAGTGAAGATAATTTGTTTTATGTTTATGTATGTATATGCGTTAGAATATAAGTTATGTCTATGTATAATATCAACATTTTATGCACGAAAATACAATCTATAAATAAAAACAATATCATAAAGAATCGCTTATACTTATTGCATTGCCTATTCTTCCCAAATGTCTGGCTCGACACGGAGTTGTACTACTGAAATTCCGGATACCTCCTAATATAAAGTCCAATTTTCGAAGTTTTCGTGTCGTCTTCTGACTTTTCGTTGAGTTGTACTACTGAATTTTCGAAATCTGTCGAAAGCCTGGCTTGTCGTTGAGTTGTACTACTGAATTCCATTACCTCCTTCATATTTTGTTCAGAGGGAACGTGACATTATAAAATGTTATGGAAGGGAATACGTTTGAAATAATCGTGGATATTAATTTACACTTTATTATGCAAAATTTACGCAAATTCAAAGTGCGCAGCTATTACCTCGACATTATCCTTTATTCATAAGATACTGGAAGTTCTCACGAATATATGATAATGCCGATTGCCCAGGTCTCACCGCAAGGAGGTTGCTGCACAAGAAACCCGGAAAGGGGTCAGAACGAATTTATGTGAACGAAGTTATGTAAAAATTCAGAGATCGACAACTCTTCGGTAATGATCATCAGTTAATGTATGTCATTAAACGTGTCTTGTAATGGTACATAGTAACAAATTTCAGTCGCAAGATGAAAATAAATTAAAATCATCTATTGGCGTATAAATATAGAGGACAAAATATTTGATAAGTTATTTTTCTTTTATTATCTTGTAATATAAGATACATTGTTCGACAAACGATTATACAGACGTATAGTACTCAGCAATTCGTTCCTTTTTTTTCTTTTGGTGTATTTACAAGTGACGTCGAATGCTCTCCCATATCATTCACTTTGTTTACTATTTACAAATTATTAATTGATGTTTATATTTCTTACACGATACCAACTGGAATCACTGCTTCATAGTTTTCAAATAGTACTCCTCTCTGTTTCATTTGCTTTCACACATACTTTTGTCAATTTACATATACCGTCGTTACAAAAATTTAGCGTTGATTTAAGCAATTTAATGAAAAAGAGTGAGAGACGTTCGAACGTGATTTATACACAACGGTTTTCGCGAAAAATCGAAAGATTAAACGGCACGTACAAAGACAACGAATGGAAGGAGAAATCTTCAAAAGTGAACGAAACTGTACAACTTGGTGTACGATAAATCTTATAAGTATATGCGTGGTACTCGGCCGTCATAACCCAGGAGATTCACTTTTATTAAAAAGTAACTAAATATTTGTTGTCGTCTTTTGACTCATTCAGTATGACGTTCGCCATTCTCTTAAACCACGGCCGTCTCTAGTACGGGTCGGAACATACGCAGTACATAATACATATACGCAGTAGCGTATAGAGACGGCACTTCAAATCACTTCGAATCGGATTGAGACAGCGTTCCCAAATTTATCATGTTCCAGCCTGTATCTATTAGAGACGGTCGTGCTTAAATTCCTTTGATTTGTACAAATATTTGAGATGATTTATTAATAGAGTAGGGGTACGGGGAACTGTGAACATTATTGTTATCGTTCTTCGGACAATGTTCTCAGGATCGGCGTATTTCTTCGTTCAAACTTTTCGTACTTCAAGACAATGTAATAAAATTCAAACGCGACTTACAGTGGTTTTGTAATTAAAAAAATGATAATTTATAAAATATGTTTATACGCGTACAATTTAACATTATGTTGGCGAGTATTTGGATTCTTTTTAATAGACTGTTATGAACATTTTGTTGTAATCGAATGCGTGAAAGTAGTGTAAAAATTATTGTTTTCATAAGTTCGTAAAATTAGGAGCATTCGCTTGTTATTTTCCATCGAAATTTCCACATTTTCATGTAATAATATCACTGTGTAATCCAGGCCTGTGCAACTTCTTCTTTGCCGCGAGCCACACGGTCCCCACCAACAATCAGTCCGTCTCCCTACTACTTAAGTATGAAATAGTGGGGGAACGTAATCTCCAACCTCAGCGGAATGAAGAATTTGAGGAACGCGAGTTGGACAGGCTTGGTGTAATCGATGCCTAATCATTTATGTTTTTAATATTAATTTCTACAATTTCGAACAAAATGGATGATGCTCACTGTTATCACTGTGTAAAATATTGACATTAGTTTCGATGAATCGTACATGCGCGTACATTAAGTCTATTCTCACAAATAAACAACACAGTGCTAAAGACTGATTGTTCGTAAGATAGACTTCAACAACAACGTAAATAAATGTTGATGCCATTGGTAATACCATTTTATTCGAGACGTCGACCCTCCTGTACAAAGATTTACATTCAATGGAACGTGTAATAGAGTGAATTCTATGAAGTGCACAGAAGTGTTCTTTCCGAATGTCGATAGACCATGATCAGTCTATAAGAAACTTTGATAGCACGTGTTCATGTGAGTCCTCGCAGCTTTTTGTTTCGACAAAAATTTTTCGAGAGTGAAAATAGAAATTTAGCCCTAACGTGTCGACAGCGTTTCTCTAACATTAAGTATTACGTAATCTATCGTTAATATTATACAACGTTCAATCTTATATACAAGGTATTATAGAAAAGTTCAGCAACGGTTTCATCTCGTATGAATATCAATGACCGTTCACGACCCGTTAATAATGATTTCTATCTGGCGATCATTTGCCAATTAATAATACGTGCTTATCATCGAGCGCTTACAATTAATTACCATTCAACAGAATGTCGAGTCATGTTTGAGTATAGTATGTGCGCCGCGATTTTTTATAGGATTCGCCGCAACGGAAGGACGGTAAAAGCAAATCCCGCCTACTCCATAACTGTGCAAATTGTAATCGACAGAAAATTATCTCCATCATTTCTCTTTCCTTCGAACCTCATACTGTCCGTCTAATACCTCATTCACACCTTCGCTTGAGCAATGGACACACGTTTTCTTTAGTTTCAAATTACAGAAGAATGTTGAGCATCAGTGGCTGTTTTTCTTGTCGAAAAACGAACAGAACTAAATAAATCCAATACAAAGTCGGGGATCTAGTGACCCATGGGGCCGCACACTGTTTCTTTTCCCTGTTCGCAGCAGAATCGCCAGGTCGAGGGAATTTTCTCGAATCGAGTGGATAAAAATATTTCTGTGTGAATATTTTTTATATTGTTTCGTTTTTCAATTCAAATTCACAGATAAAATTCAGATATTTATTCATAAAATGACAAGTTATCTGAAAATGGCAAAGGAATATATGTATATGTTTGAATTTTAATTTAGACAAGCTACGAACTTTAGATTCAATTCACAGAAATGCAAGAGATTCGACGAAAATTGTGTTAAAACGATTTCCTTTCGGAACTGCAAACAGCACGGTAGATTTATTAACTCGGTAAGCTGGTCAGACAAGGTTCGAATTTTACTGTTTGTTTCGAAAGCGAAGATCTATAAATTAGAATCCCGCTGGACACTTCCCTTGCAAAATTGTTGCGTTAAACTTTTGTGGCGGCCGACGAGTGCTTTGAACTTGGTTATATTTCCCTCGGGTATAGGGGAAGAAACCAGAACGTAAGGACGAGGGGTCAAGAGATGTGTAGGAAGAAATCTTATGAAATAAGAAATCTGAAAGTGACAGAGTATGCAATGGGAATACACGCTGGACCGGAACATCATAATAATATACAATCACGAAAAAGACGACCACTTGGGAATCAGCTAGAGCATTATGTAAAAACTGTAGACTCGTTTGACAACTATTTTACGGAGTAATGAAATTTGGTACGAGTAGCAACCAATTTTTTAGAACGTATCAATATTTCACAAAATCGTTGCTTGTAAAAGTGACAAGACTCCATTTATTTAGGTTCCATACAATTTTTATAATAATATGTGCTTGAATAAAGAAATTTATCGAAACAATTTCGATGTAAGCAACTTCATAATTTCAATAATTGTGAAATGAAAAATATAAAACCGGTTAGATAGTGTTACACACTGCTATTTACAATACCGTCCGTGATTTCGTTGACAAACGAGTTAAATAAAGAGAGTACAAGGTACAATTTGAAAAAGTAGTGATCAGATTTAATTATTTTTAAATCACAAATTAAATAAAGAGTGTACAAGGTACAATTTGAAAAAGTAGTGATTGAGATTTATTATGTTAAATTTGTTAAGTATAAGATTGTAGTTAGGTATAGGATCAATATTTTATTAATGAACTTGCGTTGTTGTTTCAATTGTATTGTGCAGATTGGTATGTCGAAAGGCATAACAAGTTTACAGATTGTAAAACTGTAGACAGAATTTTATCATTACCTGCTCCAATGTTTCTGTCATGGGAATCGACATAGTTATAAATTTAGTCGACACTGATAAAGATATTTCATACTTTAATAACAGAATGTGCATATTTAAAGTCAAACGTGTTGTTATCAGCACTGTACGTATATCAAGCTGAAGTAATCAGCAAAAGTCCATTAGAATAGATTGATTATCCATTTGGGAATTGTTAAAGTTTAATACCCAGCGAAGAGAGGGGATATTATTGAAACTACGGGTGAACTTTCGTAATTGTGTAGATTGTTAGTTCAGATTTATGAACATGCATCGTGCAGTGTTTAATGAATATTTACGCTCATTTTAACAAAATTAAATAGTGGAAAAACATATTTGTTAAATTAACGAGATTGGTATGGAGGAGAACCAACTCAGAAAAGAATACAAATCGTGTATTTAAAGGAACACAGTTATTAATTATGCGGGTGTGTATTAATTATATGGGTGTTCCAAAAAGTTGCTCGCTTGAAAGAGGCGATTCTTGAGGTCATTTAAAGCCACGGTCTGGTTGATCCACGTTTTTTATTAATATCATCTTAACCTTTTGCATTCCGAATTATTTTTAAAATTTGCTGCCAACAATTTCTTACTATTTTAAGTGTTTTATTTAAGATTTACTTCAAAGGACAGTTCCTCGACTGCTCCTTAGCTTGAATAATTATGTTTACTAATTATTATATTACATTAAATATAGCTCTCAAACTTTGTTGTAATTTATATTTGTGGAACTTATATTTGTTTTTAACTAAAAGATAACATGTAGTTTGATCAAATAATTTGTTCTTCATAATTATAAGTATTTGAAAAGGGGAGACTATTCGTTCATACAGTAGAACTTTACAACTTTTTTTACAAGTTCCGTTGTCAGACCTTATAACGTCTTCAAGTAGCAGAGAAACGTACGCCATCAACCCCATCGTTAAAACTGAAATAACGTAACGAAACTTGTAAAACATATTCCTTACGTTCTGATACCAAAATTTTATGCGACGTATAAACGAGTACGTCGGTACTATAAACTTCCCTTTACTATTTACTTCGATAGCTATACTCGCTTTACTTCCTTTCTACCGAACCGTTTGCAGTTTCGAGAATTTTATCGGATACTCTGAATTGTTTCGAGGAAAAAAAGTTCACCAAACAAATTCGACGGAGTTGTCTGTAAAAAAATTAATTTGAATTGCTTCACCTTATGTGGTTTAACTTTCACGTGGTAAACAAATGTGGACAACATGCGGCCTATGAAAAGGAATCGTGTTTACCTTTAACAGTATACATATACAGTGGGTCCGAAAGTATCTGAACACTTTCCCATTCTCGAGAAATTGTTTCAAAAGGTTTTTAAAAATTAATACAATAATGTACTTGATCTCATTTTAAAGATAGAAGCCGCGAATAATTAAAGATTGAAGGTCCCTTTTTATAATGAATGCTTAAAATTTAATGTGCCATTTTTTCTAGTTGATTTACAGTACTTTGAATGGAAGATAAAATATTGACGATTCCTCGAGAATTAGATATTTAGTGTTCAAATACTGTTTATCTCCATTGTATTTACATAAATAAATAAAGAATCAATAAATACATAAACACGGCCAAAATTGATTGTTGAACAATTAAGATTGTTTTACGAGTGTGTCTGTTTCAGATTTTTAAACGAAATCATCGATATCTCCACTGATTCGTTGTGTGCTCACTGTAAGGGAAAATACTACCCCTGATAGTGTGTTTCCAATCAAAAATTGGTCAGTCGGTAATTACAGCAATTATTTCAATGCTTCTTTCAAGTGAGAAATTATATTTTTTGTAGTTCAAAGAAATAGAATAGAACAGTCGGCCATATGCAAAGAAAATAATCAGTTTCCCTAAAATGTGAACATTACAAAAAATGATATAAGCAATGTGAAGAAATATAGACCACTATTAACCTTTATTACTTCGAGTATTTTTTCGTGTCATCAACAATTCCGATTGCTAAAGCTCTTGAAAAGAAAACATTTTATTTTGAGAAGAGAAAATTGTGAATGTTTATGAACAAATCGCACCCCGGCAAGTGCAATGACACAATTAAAGAAATAACGATTTCTTTAATTAAAGAAAACGTCACATCTCTAAATACTAATTCAACCGTTATGTCAGTTTTCGTTTTGAGCTAGTTCATATATGTAGTGGCAAAAACCATTTTATACAGCCTTATCTAATTGACTTTCAAAAATATTTTTCTGAAAGATGTTCTGTACTATTTCGATGGAAATTTTGTAATTTTCATAAAATGTTTATTGGTTGTGCAATACCTTATTTTTTCCCGAAGACGACCATTTTATTCTATTTCCATTGGATTTATTCGATGGAATACTTTTCGGCAGGGGTAGTATAATTGTGACTCGCTATAAATTGTCCAAGCGTCGGCACCTAGAAACGCGTTATGGCCTTTCACAATGAATCGAACGAGTGTGAGGAAGTTTGCTCGGTCAGCTGGGCTGAATCGATGGCTGGATGGGCTGGTGCAAGTACCAAAGTAAAGTTTGTCTTGGTTACCGGCCACGATCCTCCATCGAATCACCAACGGAGTGATAACGATAACTCTAGCAACTGCTCAAGCTAATATCAATTGTTATTAGACACCGTACGAAACTCGCTTGCCAATTTTGCTGCACAGCCGGAACCAATGGCCCGATGCTGGCGATCCAAAGATTGGGTTTGCGTCGATTGTTTATCGGTCTCTTATATCTTCTTTTTCTTTTCAATGCGAAAAGATCTCAGCATTTTATTCGCTTATATCTTATGATATGTTACAAGAAAAAGAAAAAGGTCACTTCTAAGTCACTACTACACACGGTTCTTTCGTCGGACGTACCGAGCAGATGCCACACTATTTCAGGATTGCAGAATAATTGTTTATCCTTTATTGTAGGCTCGTTAGAACTAACTCCTTTTGCAGAAATTCGTCATCCAACATAGCTGGTATTTAAGTTTGACTCTCCCTTCTCCTTACAGGATCTTCCCCACCAAACTACTGTGGTGCGTAGGAGTAAGTGAGGGAGATTGCAGTAATAGGAGGCCGTATAGTGAGGGAACCGGTACACTGGTATGGGAAGTCGTGAAGCGACAGCGGAGAAGAAGTTGCTTGGAACAGGTGTCAATGACGTTAAAAAATGCAAGAAACATTTTTGTAACTTTAATATACCGCAGAGAGAAAATATTGATAACGATTGTTGTAGAAGAATATTTTCGATAACACATTTTCCAGTGCCTGATGAATTTAACAATTTTTTACAGTTCGAATTTTGGATGACCAAAAAGTTTGCCTATCAATCGGAATGCAACAATTTTGAGCAGATGTTATTTAGATAATTTTCACTGATTTCGTAAAATTTATTATTGTTTGTGTTACGTTCACTGTATCTTTTTATTGGGTTTTCTCGTGGCTGAAATACCGGCAATTAATCAAATATTCTTCGATTTATTGCAGTAATATTTTGAAAGTTACTGATAAGGAGAAGGGAGGAAAACAATTGCATTGTTATGATTGAACAAAAACTATTACACGAGTGTTCTGCAATTTATGCGATCTGCATTGTACTCGACGAGGACAATAGTATTTTACAGCTAGCTGTAACGGTCTATACATTACGCACTCGATAATCACATAGTCTATGACAAATATTAATACATATTAAACAATATTGGTAGTTTCATATATGCAACACTCTTAAAGATTAGTGCTTATCTTGTAACAGTATTTTAGTTATTGTTCTTGAGCACAGTAGTGGAATGTGATTTCATTTGTCGCAGATAATTTCTGCGTCTAGTCGTCAGCTCGGTGGAATATTTATATTAGGAGTAATAGATTACATTTTCATAATTGTTAATTGATTATCGGTCACGGTATTGAGCGCGACCTGCAAACTTATAGTATTACAAACAATATGTTAAAAGTTTTGTAGAATATAAAAACGTTCGAGTAAAAATGGATAATAAAGGTAGATATGTACAAAAGTTAAAGTTTCCTTAAAAAATTGAACTTTTACAGATTACGGGTGTATAAAAGCTTGATAAATTCCCTTCCTCGAAGAAAATTCATTTGTTACGGTATTATACTTATCAATACTTATACGTTAAAATTCATACAGGTAACGCTTTTTATTTACGGCAGTGGCGGAGAATATTTCAATAAAATCGTTTATATGTGAACAATCGTATAATGCGTAGAATATGGGAAACAATGATACGCATGTGTGTACGCATAAATGTATAAGTATTTTATTACATAGAAACGTTCCACCTCACAGACTAGACGCAAAAATTAATATAGTTATATTACAAGTAAGAGAATGTTTGTATTTCGTGAGTGCTTAAATATGGAATTACAAGGTTTATCTATGTAAGGATGTAAAAACGTTGAGTCTGTTTCAGTGTATGTTAGTATGTCATTTCCGAGTGTCGAATAAAAATAACTATGCATCTGTTGAACTTACATTTTTTAAGCAAAATCCTAATAATAAAAAGATAATGCAAACGTTTATATCAGCAACTAGCAATTATTTAATTTCACTTTATTTGTCGTCATTGAGTCTAAAAAACTAATGTTCGCGACAAACTTCATTAAGAGCAATCTGGGATTAACGTAGAAACGTTTGTAGACCATTCTGGAGATACGTGGAACATTTAGGATAAACTTCGTGCACCTTGAAGACACCCGACTAGCCGCTGGAACTTCTACAGTACCATTAACGGACTTATCAAACATAGTACTGATGAGTATACTAGCTCTATATACATAAGATTGAGCTCGGCTTGAGCGGACATCGCCATTTTGATTGGTTGACTGAAACAAATGAACTTGATTGCTATGTGCATAGTAATTTCGATATTGATAAGTGGTGGTGCAACTGGGGATGGGGTGAATCTATGTGAAAGAAACCAATCCAAAACGTTGAAGAAAATTTTGACATATGTCGCACTATTCCTGTTCAACAGAATGTAACGAAATTTAATTCTACATTTTTTCATTAATTTTTCTCATGTAGAATCACCCACTGTTTGTTCGTACCACTCGTTATCTTAAGTATGTAAAAGTAACATTTTCGGTGGTTTGAAAATCGAAAAATAATCGTAACAAAAGGTTCGCTGATTTTGAGTTTATAATCGTGAAAAATTCGCTGAGAGAGACAAGATTGAAATTGACTCGAAGAAACTCTTTAGTGTTAATCTCGGAAACGACATTGCGCTTACATACGTGTGTACTTTCTTTGAAATCGCTGCGTTTTTCGTGTGCAATGCGACAAATACATTGCTTGTATTTTGCGTTTCGCTCGGAATCATTTGTATGTACTATGTACAGTCGAAAAGAACTCTGCACGAAAACGCTAGTTAAATAGGTATCAGTTATTCGAACGAATATTTAAAAACAATGGATTCCTCGATCCTCTAGGTTGAGTGTTCTCTTTCCGAGAAGATTCAGTAAGAAAGACGATTCATCGAAATGTATACGATAGCTGGCTGCAACTATTCTTTTTTTTATTGAAATTGTTCTTGTGATCAACGCGGACGATGAACTTAATCGAACGACTTTTCACTATACGTTGAAGCACGCGTGAGCGCGCGAGTTACATCGTTATAATAGAACGAGTATTCCTCTATTTTTAACATACATCTGTGTCTCGCGTTACATGTATATCCACCGGGTTACTCTTCACATTGTTACCTAGATCAAGCAAACTTGTTCGAACTACAAGAAGTGTAAAGTTTTACATCTCGGTATTCTCCTCGGCCTCTTCGTCAACTTTCGGCAACATGTAAACACTAGGAATCGACGGCACGTGATCCTCGAGCTTCAGGATCGGCTTGCAGTCTCTAGTGACGTCTACCTGATTGAAAGAGTCCTTTAAGATATTGATTTCGTTCTCGTGGGCGAACAGACTGGTAGGTGGTTCTGTTCCGCATATGTCGTTCTCGTCAGTGCCGTTCCTGTGACACAGGTTGCCAGACGGAAATTGTCACGAGGTCAACGCGAAAGGATCCGTCGACAGCTCGTCCACGCTCGGACTGGCTTTAATCGGCTCTGGCTTCTCCACCTGATGGCTGAGCCTATGGACGATCTCATCATGGAGGATGTTGAAGCACATCGCGGTGATTGCGATCCCAGACATTATGTAACAGGAGCAAAACCAAATGGTTACGTTCCTCGACTCGTAAAGGTTTTGACGGGGGTAGGAACCGGGAACCATATCGCCGAAACCAATCGTGCTCATGCTCATGAAGCAGAAGTAGCTTGCATCTGCGAATAAATACGAAGCAGCATGTTTAAATGCACAATATGACCATTTTATCGCTAGCGTAATCTTAAATGAGAATGCGTAAGATCAATTCAAGCGTTTCCGTTTTCAGATTTAATGCACAAAAATTTTGTACTGCTAGAATCTGTATAATAATAATACAATAATCTATACACGTATGTTACTTAATTTCGCTTTATACTAGCAATGCTTTAAGTTGGCAACATTTAATCTTACCTATTTAGCATTCTTTGGAATCATTTAAGAAGTTTACTGCACACTTCGCATAGGATGTTTATAATTGTTTTAATAATATGCAGCGAATATTTTTATTGTATCTTTATAGGTACTGATCTTTATAAAAATTAGAAATGCGCTTCCGTGGTAGGTAAAGCATGTTAAATCATTTTTGACATTTTCTGAAGCATATCGTTTTTACTATATACCACACGGTCACGCGTGATACGTTTTACACATCCGAGGGAACGCGTCTCATCCGGGAAAAATCTGAAATCTCTTTTGCAACGTACCCACAAAGGACCAGTCGTCCAACTTGTGCAGAGTGAAAGCGCCTGCCACAATGTAGCAGAGTATTGCACCCAGACAAATGCTGATTGGTGCGAGTATAGTAACGTTTGGCCTGTCACCGGAGCCAAGACTCGACACTTCGTCCTTTGGGCTGGCCTTAATTTCCACTGTGCTCGTGAACGTTGACGCATTTGCGCGGACATAAAAGGGCTCCTGTAACTGCAATTGCTGTTGCTGCTGAGCCAGTTCCTCCTGCTGCCTTTTCTTCCTCATTCGTCTCTCCTTCTCCTGGGCCCATGTCAATTTAAAAGCAATTTTAAGATCGATCTACTAAGAAAGTGCCTTCACTTTCTCGTCCTGTTTCGCTATCTTTCTTTCAAAATTTATCTTATCAAGATCGATATGGGACGATACACTTCGTCTACACGGTTTCGCAATAAAATGCAATTGTTCGAAGATTACACACATCTAGAATCGCTAAAGGTGGAGTTATACTTGAGAATTGCTTTGTGATATTTTTGTGAAATTTTATTGTATTATTATTATTACTAAATGAAAAACTCGTTATACATACATGTACGAGCAACCTTACGTAAATATTAAGTGTTGCATACTAGTATGTGGTGTACTTAAAAATATTTATTCTTTTATTTGCTCTATTTATCACTTACTGTTCCTATGAGAAATATAACTCCATTTTCCTGCTGTTCCATAGCTTACATTCACTCTGTATAATATTAAAGATATTCATATTTTAGCATGCAAGAGAAACTCTCTTCGGTCTCATGGGGATTGAACATCATATGTATATCTTTTCATGTGTTAGCACCTACATAGGGTGGTCCACGTAAATGGAGCCACCTAAAAATATCTCCTTTATTTGTTACGACATAATAAATATTTTTAACTCAATGATCCCACAAGTAGAATATTATGAAAATATTTTTTCTTAAAGTCGTTTCAATTTATATTTTAAATGTCTGAAATCACTTCAAGGTTATTAACATCTATGAATGCGTTCTAATGTCGACTAGAATATGAAAGACCAAAAGATATACATTTACAAGAAAAAGATGTCGACAACATTTGCAAAGCATTTACCTTGTGATACCACGTGCATTGCATTAAAAATATTTTTTACGCCATCACAAATAAAGGAGATATTTAGATGGCTACATTTAAGTGGGCCACCCTGTATACACTACCCTTTATACACATACTCTGAATATGCATTGAATACATTAAACGAAGACTAAACAAACTTTCAGAACATTCTAATAAATAATTATGCCTGCATTATACAAGGTGTCCTAGAAATGTTGCACTTCCACGAATGAAGCGATTTCTGTTCTCATTTGAAGTAATTTTTTCTATTTTAATAATGTTTTCGGAGGCTCGGTTAAGGAGCTGCTTACGAAAAACACGGACCAACCAGAGTGCGGCTTCTGCGGATGTAGTTGCGTTCGGCTAATGCCAACGCCACGCTCAGCTGTAGGCGCGCCCTGATTGGTCAGTGTTTTCCGATAATAACTCTTGAACAAAGCCGTGGAGAACATTTTTGCAAAGGCAAAAATTACTTGACACGACCTCAGGAATTGCCTCTTTCGAGAGAGTACAAAATTTTTGAGACAACCCTGTATAGGTGTGTTCCATTTGTCAGCTGCTACTTTTTATTTTTATTTTATTTTATGATTCTTCGCTCACCTCCATTCTTCTTTCATCGTAGCAACAATAGCCGCAATTCGAACAAAGGCAGCAGCAAAGAGCACGTGTAAAGACACCTCTGGCACACCTGGATAATAGACCTCCGGCACTTGATAAGTAAACCACAGTCAACGGGATCCCAAGACTGGCGTAACCCATGGTCGCGATCTTACCCCATGTGGATTTCGGCGTTATACTACCGCAACCTGAAAAAAGATCATTAGGTATTTAGATAGGGTGAATGCTGCTAAAGTTACGTTGAGTTCGCCAAGTAAGTACACACTGAATAGAAAGTGTGTTTTTATTAAAGTGGAGCTTGCGATGCTTCGAAAGTATAACTTTTTAAGTTTTAAATTAACTTTTCCAGTTTATTAAGAGTCGAAACGCCTTTCAAGTCTTTAACCCTTAAAATGTCAATTATCTGGCAGCCTTCTAGGCGGTGAATTTTTTAAAAGGGATACCTCAGGTCATAGTTTTTTAAGTGTATTTTTCCGATTAAAGTACAGTGGTTCCAAAAGCTATATAAACTTCAAATTCTTGATAAGTTGTCAATATTTAAATTATTATATTTTCGTAACAAAAGAATCGTACAACAATGAACCCGGAATAATTTGAAAGCTGAAGCTGATGCTTTCATAAACCATCAATCATGTTTTTTCAATTTTTTTCAGATGTGTTGCACGATGTAGTGGACGGGAGATTGAAGACACATTCTTCCTCGAAAATATTACAAATTGAAACTTGCAAAGTATAAACTAGAAAGGTTGATATACATACGAATTTATAAAACAATTTTCAAGCACTGGTATTCTACTGTGTTTTTGGTCATGCGATTAATAATGACAATGATATTTACATTTACATAAGATGTAAAGTCAGCACTCAAGACACGCAGAAACCTTACTAACACATTACCACAAGAGACTCGAACTTAACTATTATTTATTTAACAAATAAGGTCAGATATAAGCGGGTGTTCTTTCCAGTCTATTTGGATCAATTGTTAGTTTACGAACTGACCTAGCCTTAACTGATTTCTTATCATGTACACTTTTTAATGACTGCCACCCATTTTGTAGAAAAGGCCAGCTAGTGTGGCGCATCGTAAGCCGATCTAGAAAAGGAAAACGACATTTAACATTTCGCGAAAATGAAGAGACGAAAGAAGGAGGCACTTCCTAGGTAGGAGGAACAGAATCAGAAAAAGCAGAGTGGCGAATCGATTGGGCTGACGCCGCTTAAGATAATGGATCGCCTATTGGAATTGCTCTGGACCGTGCATGATAGCGGCTTCGAGTCCATTGCCGATGGAATTGCACTCGCGAAAACCTCGCGGAACTGCACGGAAGCCTATTCGTCACTGTCGTTCCGCCTTATCGTTCACAACGGTGTGACCCTTTTCGTATCCGTTATCTGTTACCATTTGTTAGGACCTACGGCAGATTGTCAGCTCGAGTTTTATTAGTCGAAGAGCAACAATGTATATAGCAAAAATTCAGACTACCAGAAATCCGTCGATCGTTCGATTCACGAATGTTTCTTAGGGTTCTCCCTGTTGCTGTATTTTATTAGGTCTGTATCCAAGAACGCAGTAACGTAAGTTTAAATTATAATTTTGTTTCAGTATTAAGTCTTCAACAGACACTGCTAAACTTAAGTACCACTCAACAAATTTGTAATCCTCAGGGAAAGGTACGTTCGTTTAACCATTGTGTAGCCAACCAGGTACCCGTTTACCCATTCGCTGCATTTCTTTTAACAACTTAGTAATGTTTTCTTTAAAAATAGTACCAATTTCTCTGAATGTTTGTGTTTGTGTGTGTTGTGTTTGTGTTCAACATTTGCTCATTAATATATTCAATCGTAGTCTTAAACTAAGAATTTGGGCAAATATGTGAAATACTAAAGGCTTTAAATAATCTTGGTTAAATTAAGTATTTGGATTACTGTGACACATATAATATTCCCTAAACCAGGGTTGGGCAACTTGCGGCTTGCGAGCCACCGACGACACCTCTCCTTACTACTGGGTTCTCCGCATCAGACTTCTGTGAAAGGTAGGAGGAGGTTGGGAAGTTACACATGCATTTATATAGAAACAATATAATTAAAAATAAAAATAAAAAATACTGCGAGTTGATAAGATGATTTCACTACATCCAGGATTTAGAAAAATGTGTTCCTATAAAATTATGGCGAATGTAACAATTTTTGTTTGGTTGAGATTGGTCACCGTCAAAAAGTGAGATGTTGGTTCAAACTTCAAAAGTTCGTCCCCACTTGAATGTGGTATAGCGAAACTCGGAGAACTCATTGGGAACCTGTCCAACTTTGACAAGCTGTCTTATTGTTAGACCAAGAAACTCGCCCACAATGATCTCGTTACGCCTTGCTTCTTGAAATTTCACTCGATCCCGGATAATGAAGATTTCCGTCCGACATGAGCAAATCTCTGATTCAGGTTTATCATAGCACTGTTCAAATGACAATTGAAATAGTTGTATACAGTTAATCCGAGATTAGTGCTCCAGATCTAATGCAGTTTTCAAATAGTCCAGATCTTGCAGTCTAATTTCAAGTACCATTTTCATACAATGTGATGGAACCAATAAAAACAGAACCAAATGCACCCTAGTCTGTACTACATGCAATCTAGTATGCAGGGTGTCTCGACTAACTCGCATGAACGTCTTGGTTTTTGGTGACTACGTAGTTCGTGTATTATGTAATTTTTGTGAGCAATTTTGTATCCTTTAAGAACTTGTGAGGTTCCCCACTTTTCAGCTAAAAAAAAGACGATTTGAACGATATAAATATGTGTTGACCTTCGCATGACCTTGAAGAAGAAAAATCGTATTTGTTCTGCATACACAAGAAAAGAAGACAAACTTGCGGGACAACCTAATAGTTCCTATAACTGATTATGCTTTTATAATTTCTCGGAATAATAGAGGAATAGTGAGATGCTGAAGTTGATTATTGCCAAAAGAATTTGACTGTCGCACAAGTTTGCGCGCGCCGTTCGTTTATGAACACCAGAGTTCTAATTCACTTTAATGTTCTAGCGCCACAACTTCAACTCTGCCAGCGGAATTTAGTCGGTCGTAACGACATACGATGAGAAATCAATTAAAGGTCTTTACACCAGGCTGTACGTAGCGTATTGAAACCGAAACTTCCGGAGCATCGTCGAAAGCATAGGACGACGTGATGTTACGGAGTAAAGTTTGCAACAACTGCTCGTGACGTTGCTGCATCTCTATAATATACGGTAAACAGTTCTGAAAGTTTTTGACCGCTTCTCGAAACCGTTCCCCGTCGCGGATACCGAAAGTTCATGGTTCGTTGCATTACTTTCCTTAAGAGTTTAAAATTCCGTTCTAAAATCTGTTATAATGGTAAGGATAGCCGGCTGAATTCACTGCAATTTGCACTTGGGAGAATGTGGACCTCGTGTCTCTCTTTTCACGTTAAGAACATCAATCATTCTCGTTTTATTATTTTTATTCGGAAACAGAATTATTCAAACTTTCAATTTATGTAGCACACATGTATTAGATACTATAATTATTTTTTTTTTATTGAAAGCTTAATTGGAACTCCCATAGGGGGTTATAAAGCTATACATTAGTAATATACATCTTACATTTAAATATTAGTAATGTAGGTACAGTAGAACACGTTAAGTATATAACACATTAAGTACATAACTTTAAATCTTTAAATTACATTGCTGTTACAGTAAAAATGCTTCTGGTAACACGCGACGTTCACTACATACCAACATGGCGGCGTCCTTACCTCGCAAAAACAGTAGAGACCGCAGAATCTAAAACACGCACAACTTTTGAATCGATAAATCCGTAACATAAAAATTCAGATTTTCGGAATTTTTTCGTCAAATTCTGGTTTTCAGTGGTGAAGTACAGCCGAATTCACCTCTTCCTAAAAAGTTGGAGTTTCCAATTTTTGAAGTTAATCCATATGGTACTGCGAAAGGTTCTCAATAGAGTGTTACTGCGTCACACGATTTACAAACTAATACTTATTAATTGAAATTAAACTGTTGTTAGAATTAATTATCTTTCGTTATAAAATGAAGGCCCGTGCAATTATGGGCCTCCTCGAAACGGCCAACCAGGTCGTCGCTTCTCCGAACTACTTTATCGACCACGGGTCAATAAACTAGCGCGCGATTTGTCATCAGACGATTTTCAAAAACACCGTATTACATTCGGATAGAAGGACACGCGTGGATGATAGAAACAGAAGAACCGCGAAACGAGGACGGAAAAGCCGGAACAGTGTAACGAGATGACGGTATCACGATAAAAAAGGTAACAGACACGAGACACGCGAAGCGGAACGAAACGAGAAACGGAAGAGACTTCGGGGATTATTTATTTTCACGGTAACCGCAATCCGCGGCTGCATTTTCCGCGAGACGATCAACCAAACTGTCTGGAAAACGAGGAGAAATTACATCGGTAAAAATAATGGAGCCTGGTCACTATTGGTCAGACCCGTAACCAATTTGCGCCTGCACGATGAACAGCGGAACGACAAAGGAACTCTATATTTCATGTCACTACGAAGAAGTCAATCTTTCCGCACAACATCGACTTCGAAGTCGAAAAGCCATTACAACGAAATTCATTGCCAAAGCGTGTCGAGTTCTTATTGTATTGGATTATTCATCTAACATAAGCAGAATTGCAGGACATTCGTTAGAACGTAGAAAAAAGAGTGTCAGACGAGAGTTGCTTGGTTTCGACGGTTCGAGATTTTTTATTGTGTAAAATGTCGTGTAGAGATAATATTAAGAACAACTCGTTTTTTCAGGTAAAATGATATATTTTTCTATGTACATACTATCAGATAGAGCGGTTTTAAGACTCGTACAATGACGTACGACTCAACACGTTCATTTAGAAACAAACCAGTAACATGAGATTATGCCCCCATCGAAACCAAGCAAATTTCGCAGGACACATTTTTTTGTATCACCAATAGCAATCGAGTTATTCATATGGTCTGTGTTAAATGCCTCCTGTATACTGATTAAAAAAAATTAAAGCTAATACCACAGCGGTAGCTATGAAATGTAAACTATAAAAAGATCAATTCATATTCAATTAACTTTTTATACAGCAAGTTTGAGGTAATTCCTTACATTTCTTTTATATACACGAAAACAGCGTTTTTTGTATTGCAGCTATCGTAACGGTTAAATTAATTGTTTCATTAAAAGTTCTATTTAATTTTTAAACTTTTCAAAACTTTCGTGTCTGTCAAACGCAGAAAAGCGGTGTAGTTATATCAATTGGGAAGTTTTTGCGTTACACATATTCCCAGTATATCTACACGTGAGCATATCATCCTAGGATTCGTGAATATCCATCGTTTAATGATGAATTATGTGTCGAAAACGAAATTTGGTCACGCATGATGTGTAGCTGACCACAAATTCCAGCATAAGATCTCTTAAGGCCGTCCTCGGGGACCTGAGGTGCGACGGTTATGGCAATCCTCCGTTTCGAGGGTAATCAAGAAATTAATCCCTGATAACGTTCTAATGTTATAGCTAATTTTCAATAAAGATTTACTGCCGTACCTATAATACCTCAAAACTAGTTCCCCCACCATAAAAGGTAAATCTGAAATGTTCTTTAAAGTTAAATGAAGGTAAAAAGCGAGAAACTCCATGTAAAATCGAATGAATAAAGTTGAAAAATACAATAGATATTGTAAACTAAAAAGTTGTTAGGTAAACTAATGTGGGATTGGTGGGCGGTTGAAAGAGGTGTGGTATTTGCAGTCTATTAGGGCTGAACTTTCACTCACGGGACCAACAATTTTCAACTTTTCTGAATGTGATATTATACGAGTATAATTCGACGAAAACACGATAAAACTTTAAATTCTAGTGTGAGGAATTCAAGTTTTACTATGTTAAATTCGCTCGTTTGAAAGTTATACACAAATGAAGTAGCTCGATTTCAACGGCGTTTCGCAGGTTAGAACGCTGTCATATTGGTTTCCAGAAATACGAGCGAATTCATTAGACCTGAGTTACGTCTTGTTCGACGTCATTTTTTCGTCAAATTATATAATATTAAGCGAGTACCGTATCAGTTGAGACACTGTTTTTCCACTGGAACCACCAACGTAATGTTTGTCAACTCTGAATTGACACCCTGTACAATTATACACGACGCAGCCAGACTGTCTCTATTCGCACACTAAAACAGTAATTTTACTTACCGATTATAATGTCTTTTGAAGGTAGATTTGACGAATTCTGCTCTTTTTGTAAATTCGCTAAAGAGTCTACCACTTTTGTTAGGTTATCTAACTGTTTCTGCAGTTGATCTAATTTTTCATCAGATCTGCGCTTAGAATTACGGTGCTCTCGTGAACGAGATCTCGACCGTTTCTTTTTCTTGTTGTCTGGCATTTTATAAATAAAGCTTTGTTAAAATTTGCCTTATCTTTTGAGCGCTATGCGAAAAAACGATCTCGATGCTTCGGCACAACGAAACAATAATAATAATAATAATGGTATATCCAGAATTATCTCAAATTATATAATATTAAGCGAGTAACGTATCAGTTGAGACACTGTTTTTTCCACTGAAACCACCAACGTCCTGTTTGTCAACTCTGAATTGACACCCTGTACAATTACACACGACGCAGCAAGACTGTCTCTATTCGCACACACTACTCTCTCTCTCTTTTTCACACACATTTAATATGCAAAATATGGCTATAGGTTCTATTCCATGCTAAACCTGAGTATGCTCCGTCTCCGTCAATACTGACAAAAATGATGTCAAAGAATTAGAATAATAATTGGTAAAAGAGCGTCGTTTAAACTTATTAAAAATAGTCCAGAATTCAAAATGATATTGTGTCCGAATAGTTTTACGATCTTCTGTAAATACCAACACGATTGTAGCTTCAAAATTCAAGGATGAGAACCGCTATTATTTTTGCAGGAACCAAATGGTAAGTATCAGGAGGTAACAGCGGTACACGATGATTTAGGGACGCGGTTCTCGAATTGTGTCGTCGTGGGGGTCGACTTATCTTGCGGGTAGCATCTACGTCCCAGTTTGAGCTGTTTAGTTTACCGCTCGAAATAATTTGCATACGGCAGGACGAGGGGCGCTTTCGTTGCGCAATAACATCTCGAAGATGAGCCGTATGTCGCGTTAGGCGAATGCAATGCGGGCAGCAGCACACGCTGTCGACTAGTACCCTGAGAGAGGAGCGAACAACCCGTATCCTGTGCCACCCTCTTCGTTGCCCGGCTCGTCGGCGTCGTTTCATGGCACAGGCCTGTCGAGATCCCCAACGTAACCTCCGAGCTCGTAATGGTAAGTCTCTCTGCGCGAGGACCTGAAATTAATAACGCGACCTGGCGCAAATACGGTGCACATAATTAAAGCGATATTACGATCTGGGACAACGGCTGTATCGTCTAGCTACCGGCTGGCTCCACGTTGGATATTATTTAGCTGGCCGCTGCGCTGCGCTGAGTTGCGTCTGGCACGCCGTTGAATGCGCTTTGATTTCTAGCTCGGATGGAAGCTGTTTGCGAACAGGTGATTTATATCGATTCTTCGTTTTGATGAACAAAGAGGAACGGAAGAGAACTGCTGCAGGATAACAAACAGGCCCTCCCCCCTTCCCCAAGTTGCTCGAAGCTTTTTGTCCGGGATTAACCTAATGGTTTCCGGGTTGATTTAATTTCTTTTGAAAACTGTTTTTACAAGCGGTTTATCGTTTACAGGAATATAGTATCGGGCAAATGTGTTCGGACAGACAATTTTTCATATCAAATTTCAATATACGCTGCAATGTTTTGTACGTTCATCTTTTAACCGGGCATGACAAATTAATTCGTCAATCGAATTTGCCGTTACTAGACTGCGGATTTATTGCATTTACGAAGAAAAATGAGTGAACATATTTAGAAACGTTGTTACGTTATTTTCGTTTCAGAAGGATGCTACATGCGATTCATCTTGTCCCTTCTGCTAGTGCAGTCATAAGCTGCAATCCAAGGTGTGGCCTGTATGCGGCAAAATTGTCTGATTTGAAGTGTGCGTGTTCGTCAATATTGTCCGGCATGAACGCAATCACCACCGTGTTGACTTTTTCATTGGACAGGAGAAAGGGACGACAAGGCGGAAAGTCTCTGGCAGCCTTTGTTTCATCGCAGGCGTTCGTAATTGAAGAGACAACCAGTGAAAAGATTATTTAATTTACGTACGGAGGAAGGGATAATAGTTCGTTTTACGCGAACAATGTATTAGTGTTTATTAATTCGGATCCTCTCTTCTCGAATTAAACAATCAGAAATTTTAGAACTGCGCAAGATAACATAATTTTTTTATCGTGACTGAGAATAAAACCGACATTCAATAGTGCGCATTGAATCGGCTGCGTGGATCGTAAAGAATAGGGCATAAAAGGTATGCGCAATACCGGCATATAAAAGATTTCGAGATTAGTATGACCATACTACTTTTTTTTACCAAGATATGTAGACTCTGAATTTAAATTAATTATTTAAAAATCAATTTCTGCTACAACATCAGTCATTCAAAGACGCAGAAATTGGATTTTGAAATTTTCGACTAGGTCTAATAGTTTCGGAGATATTCGATAAAGTCGAGTTTTCATCCCCAACTTTCAGAGCTATTCTCACCCCCTTGACATGAATGTCGACAGCTAAAAAATATACGTGTAAAATAGTTTTTTGAGTTCTATATCATACAAGAATTCCACTACAATTGACGTGTTACGATTGGTTAACCTCCTTTGTTAGAATAAAATAAACGATTAGTTCTGAAACTAGTGGCTTCTAGCTTTAAAATGAGTGCAAATTTAATGTCGTGCGATCATTTTTTGCTAAACGATCATGATTTCTGAAGTAAGTCTGTGGAATGACCAATCCTCTCTACAGATCAGATTCGTCGATAGAATAGAATTCAGTCGATAGAATAGAACAGATTCGTCGAATAGAAGACACCGAGTGGACTAGGCTTTGCCTTAAAATTGTCATTCATTGTACGTTAACGTCTCATCCTATTTTTCTTTTCACCTTTCTCGCTAAAAATAATTTAGCTGGCATGATTCTTCTATAAAACCAGGAGAAGAGGAGCAAAATCGTGACGGCAGGCTAAAGAGTAACTTAAGCTTTCAAGTATAAAGATCTTTCGTTCGATTTAGGCGGTAGGTTTTCAAGCTTTCACGAGTTGCACTCGTATTCAAAGACCCATAAAGCTTCAACTTGCTTTGAATCTAACGACTTTACATCACCTTCTATGCTCACTGCTAGAGAGCTCTTAAGATAACGCCCCCTGCTCAAGCTGGCACCAAAATTTATATTCGAAACATCCGCAGAACATCCAGCGAAAATAATGCGTGTACTACAAATATCCGTAAATACGTGTTCAAAATCCTGATGCAAATGTTCAATACCTCTTCTGAAAGAAATTCCTAAACTTCCGTGAAAGTTTCAAAACCTCAATACCTCCTTAAGTTGCAGTCTTTAAACGTCTACGATGAAATCATTTTATACGCATCATGAAGAACACTTGTATCCAAAGAAAATGTAAAAAAGAAATCGATGTGTTGTCATTTGATTACTCAGTTGCTGGCGAATTAATTAAGTGAACAACTGCTGCTTTCGGAACGACGCTGCTTTCAAATACGTATTTTAAAAAATGTATAAATGTAACAATAAATAGTTCTGAACATCCTCGATCATTATAGTTATAGAAATAGTCCATTGTTCGAGGGTTGAAAGAATAAGTGAGAAATTCGAAATGTTGATCGAGGATCTGATTCGATATAATATGGCAAGGAGTTAATAAATAAGGGAAGAGAAGAATTGTCATGGGCAATATACAGAGGAAGGATGTTGACGTGAGAAAAAGGAAAGAGATGAGGAAGACGTGAGAAAGTGGGCTCTCATAGGGGCAGGAGAGAAATCGGTAATAGATTATGTGGCTGGAGATAGGCATCCATAAGGGGAAGTAGAAAAATGGCAGACGGGGAGGGAGTGGAATTCGACCATTAACCAGCGGAGGTGCATCTAATGTGTGAGGATGAGAGGTTAAATGGGAGAGGCGAAGAGAAGAAGGGGGAAGATATTATAGATTTGCAGGAGGAGGCAGGGAAGAAATGGAGGGGATGATTGAAGGAGAAGAGAGGGAGAGAGAAGCAGAAGGGGACGGAGGAACTGTATTGGACAAGAGATAAGAGCTGGCGAGGGAATTAAGGAAATTGAGGAGAAGGAAAGGAAGAGAAGATAAATACGAAAATGCACCGGCAGCTATGTATGAGAGGAGTAGAGAAGAATAATTAGAGGACATATCGAAGGAAGCAAATGTAAATACACATAACTTCAGAGAATAATTAATAACGAGAGAAAGAGGTAAATGGAGAGGAACCTGAAGAGATAAAAACGAAAAATGGGGAATTATTTTAAGAAATTATTAGGATATGGTGGAGAAGAAAATAGGAGACGAAGAAAGTATTAACACTCGCGCGGTCGGTGAATCTTTTTAGATCCAGACCTTTTTTAACATTTACATAAAAATGGTTACTTAATATATATCAGAGTACACTATTTTGCAAAAAGTTTAGATCAAAACATTTATAAAATGTAGGGTTTCTTACAATTCCTCACAACAATTTTTACATTTGTTGTTTCCCTTGAGATTGCGATGTCTGGGGTCTAGAAAGACCCGCCGACGGCCGTGCGAGTGCAAAGCATCGGAGCTACAATGATATACAAAACGAATCGTGAACTACGGTAAGGAAAATACTATACAAATTATGTGCAAAGATATAAGACGTAGGTTGATGATGAGGAGGGATTGTAATAATGAAAGAGGGGAATGCAAAGAAGATGGGAGGGATTATAGAGAAGTGACGTTAATGTGACAGGGTACAAAATATATACGTACGTGTCAGTATTTGCAAATAGGCTAAAGAAGGAAATGAAATGGTGCCGGATAGCTAGACTGGCTTTAGAAAGGGACTGCAGAAGGTATATGCACGTATTGAACTCGATAACGAGGGAAAATGTGAAGCAGAAGAATATATAACATCTTTACATCGTTCACGTTCACGGAATAATTGCTTTTATAGTTTATAGTTCTCGTTGCAGAAGAGATTTCTTACAAGAATAATTTTTCTTCAAATCATTTTATCCAGATTTATAATTAATTTTTAAGACAATAGATGCTTGAGCAAGGAAATTTATTCCATTATTTTCTGTAGATAAATGTTAATAATTTCAATAATTGTAAAATCTGAAACCGGACATTATTATACGTAGCCTCAAAAACTTCTTAAAAAATTTGAGTAGTAGTATCGCAGCTTTGTTAGGAAGTAAACAGATTAACCATACTTCACTCATTGTCAGTGGCAATTGACATAGCGTAGGTTTACACACAGTGAAAACGTGATACTGATTTATGGACGAAGATCCTTGCACAAGGGACCTTTATGTAACGTTCTGCGTAGCCTAGGTAGCAAAGCAGAGTTAGGGGTCAGTGGATATTGCACAATTTGTGACGACGACGTCCTAAACCGATGATCTGTTCTGCTGTTAGACTTGCCAAGACGAGAATAAACTAACGATGCTAGAATGTAATTCTTTTGTATTTATTTCTCAAGTATGTGCATATATTTATTGAGTGTTTGTTTTCTATACTCAAGGTTACACAGCTGTCATTGAATTTATCTTGACCTTGATCTTGAAATGACATCGATGTCCTTGAGATCATTTATTTTTGTTAACAAATTTTATTTTTCAATTTTGTTGTGGCCACGAGAGACGAAGATTAAAAGTTGGTCGTTATAACGTAAAACCGTCAACTTATACAAACGAATCTAATGATTCGACCCCCCACCATACATTATCTTTTATTGTCAACAACTCAGAACGTAAATTATCTCGGAACTAGCAGCGGTTGTACAGCTTAGCACGAAAGAAAGATTGCTAAAAACGTGTGTTTCAATCGGTAGCAGGCAGAAGGAGAATAATAAAGTCCGGTTTGCGTGACACAAGTCGATAACCGTTGGTCGAAAAAAGTCGCATAAACGTGACGTCGCGGTGGTCGCTGAAGTAGCCCAGTGCGACGTATCACTGCAAACACGTAAAGCTGTTTGAAGTTGATACAGAAAATGATATAGACCAAAAAAGGGTATCGAGGTAAGGGGGAAACGATAGGGAAGAAAACAAGGAGCGATAGGAGCACCCGAAAGAGTATAGAGATCGAGAAATAAAATGAAATAGAGGGGGATGTGGATAGAATACGGAGATTGTTTGGAGGTTCATGGAGACGGTGTGTACTCCTGATGTATGAGATACTTCCCCGTAGCTGCTTGTACATGCCAACACCGTCAAGGAAATGTTGCCCCATAAAATATATCTCTCTCGCGTTGGCTTCTGCTGCGCACAGGCCGGCTAGATACTTCATAGAAACGCACATTCTCTAGCTGAGCGTGTTGAAGGCGACACGTCAAGAGATAAGGTTGATGATGGGGTTGAAGGATAAACCACCCGGGGGTCGTTCGATGCGTCACCGTGTTTCGCAGCTTCTGTGTCGCAATGCTACCGGAGATTATTGACGAAATTTTCCCGTTAACGCGCAATTTTGTCTTCCGGTGAGGATTATTTACCTGCGTTGCAGAACGTTCAACATCGCTCATATTTTAATAGAGACCCATGAAATTACATTCCTGAAAACGATGGCACATGTGTATTGCTAATTTCTCGAAAATTACGAACATATTGAGAGTCGTACAGGACTGGAGAGAGTATGTATGTATTTGCGGATATTATGTTATATTTTTGCTCATATCTCTTTAAAAATGGTTTTTTCACTTAACACTTTCATGTAAAGAATATCAAGATTGCAATGTAGTGGTGCGATTAAATATATGTATATGTTTCCATTTAAGAAAAAGTTAATGACTTTCATATTGATACCATTCAACCCAACGTGAACTAATATAATATATATAATATATAATAATAATATAAATTTATACGTTCCTTTGTCGATTCGTTTACTATAATCGTTTATCGTAACATCTCATTAAACGAAAAAGTTGTTCTATTGTTAGGGTGATTGTGTGTCTGAATTTCGGTACAACATTCGATACGATTTTTATTCATTGATTCACGTTGAAACTGTTCATCCGTATAATTATATAAATCACATGGATAATTGTAAATCAACATTCATGGAAGGACACGTTAAGTCCGCGAGAATAATTTCGCAGAGTAGGTTAAAATGGATTTATAAACATTCGGTCGTGCTCAAGCAATAAAAGCAAGCTGCAGTGAAAGCTTGATTTAACGGACTAATTGCGGAGAAATGTATGTTACATTCAAATGTCCATGAAATAACGTCTGTGCGAAAACAAAAGCTCAATAAATAACGTATTATCTATTTCTGGACAGAATGCAATCTGTTTTCACATTAAAACGAGAAATTTGGCTGCACTCGAGAATATTATGAATCGTGAAAGTAAATATGACTTGAGATAATATTGATCGTTATATTCGACGGGGAAATACATACCAGAATTGTAGCACACATTTTGTATTGTGGGTTTTTATAACAGAACGTGAATCTATTTAATGTTTATAATATTCACTCCTATAATAATATTTTTCCTGAAGCAAAGTACATATGTCAGAACGATGAGAGTAGTTATTCGATTTGCTTATGCACGCATTTATGTTCTTCGATAAATTGAGATTATCGAGGGTTTACTGAATTTTGATGAAGGAGAATATAAGTATACGTATATGCAACGAGAATTGTATGTAGGATATCGATTAAATATTTCCAAAAATTGTATTCGATGTTCTACATTTAATGTTGTTTCGTAGATTATTGTTTCCGGCGAGAAGAAATTCAATGTGATCGTAACGCGTGATTTGAAACTCTTAATATCAATTTATTGAGATAGCATGTAAATTGAAAATTTCAGTCATGCTGTACATAGTTATGTTCCAACATCGTGTGATCGCTCAAACGTATCGATAACTTCGATATCGGAGGTGAGCAATTAATTCGAACCATTGGCAATATCCAATCTGTAATTGTTTCTCTCGTACGGAACGCAAGATGTTCGCGTCTCATCGAGATGCAAAACCCGGTGGCCGTGCCCGGAACATTGCAACGAGTTGAGGGAATAAAGACGCGATAAGGTCGGCGCATAAATCACGGGGAAAGCCATTCGGTGCTACATACATTGCAGGCTGTCTATAGAGATGCCGTTATTGTGGCGATTTTCGCACCGGCCCGGCGCGCGGCGGCGCTGAGCGTTTTACGAGTGAACGGGTCGAAGCAAATTGCCGACTTTTTACGAAATATGGCCGAGATCGGAGATAGACCGACGAGGAACAGGTCTGCAACGTTTTGCAAGTTGGTAAAGTGCAGAAGAACATAAACGGTGGAAAAGAGTCCCCGGGAAAATTTATGTAATCCTTGTTTCCGAGACCGGCGGGTATCTACAGGCCCCCGAATTACGGATAGGTTAATAATTTTGGGGACACCGTAAGTATGTCGTACAAATTTGGATGGGGACCAAGAAACTTTTCCAAAAGATCCCCCATTATATTCTATCCTATATTGAAACTTTCGAGAAGAGTAATCGTTTATCAGATTCAAACTTGGATACTGCCCAAGATTAGTTAGCGTGTAGTTTAACAAGGGCGTGTGTATCGAACGCTATCTTATTAGTAATTATCATCATTTTTATTTGTGCGTGCGTGAAACTCATATGTCTTAAAAAAATGATTTTTTCACGTGTATGGAGGTTAACACTTTCTTGTAAAGATTATCAAAGTGCATTAAGTGGGTTAATAAAAAATTCATGTTCCCATTTTTTAAACAAGGTGATGTCCTTCATATGTCGCATACGCATCAATTTACAAAAAAGACTGTAATGTCAGAATGTGCTCTTCCTGATACAGAAAGATTTTTGTACGATTCGTTAATTGTTAAGGTGTTCGTCATAATTAAATATATCTGTTCCACAAAATAATACTGTTTAATAGTACAAATATAATATCAGGCCCTCACAATAATTTCTGAGGTGCCTCATAATTGGGTTGACTAGCCTAATGTTTATTCATCATTAAATCAATTTTATACTGCCCTATAATATTATTATAGATATTACTATACACATAATATTAATTTATAACTGACAATAGCAATAAATTTTATAAGGCGTTGGAAACGATATCATGTACCTATAAAACAAAGCATTCGTCTTTGTGATACGATTTACATTTCATTAGATGGCTACATTTAGGGTGGACCATCTTCTATACCAAATTCTTCATTTTTATACTTCAGATATATTTTAGATTTATAATTAGATTTTCCAATTTCACTATTTTCGTGACTTGAGTTATTACGCAAAATTAAATATTAATGACAATTAAATATTGCCGACATTAAAGGACCTGCTTAATTTTTCTGAAGAAGATTTCGCATCCGATGGAACGGAGTTTACGAGCAGAAACTGTCGAAGACGAAATCATAAGAGCGCTCTCGCGCACATGGTATCAATGGCAACATCGATCCACATTTTCTTCGGCGAGAATTTGTTCCAATTTCGGTACTTCAATCAGTCACATCGCAACGCAGTGCAGTCGACATTCATGAATTTTATCTTTTCACTTTTGACGATGAGTACTAACACGACGATCGCTCGAAGACATTTTCTCTCCGGGTAATAAGAACCGTCACCGAACATCTACAAGGAGCTCGAGGAGTGCACGAAAATTCCTCGGAATCCTGGAAAAATTTATGGTCTGGATGTTTACCGACGCTGAATTCTCTCGGGCTCTCTCCAGCAGCGCCAAGATAGCGGTAGCTCTATTTCGTTTCGCTCCTCCGGCACTAGGGGTGGCTATTAGTCGTAATTACTGGAGGAATAAGTCTCTGCTTAATACCTCCCGCTCGCACCCCTTTCATCTTTCACCTATCCGAGACGATATTCTCTCACCACTGTCGTCTTCCCGGGGTGTGAACCACTCTCCAGCAGGTTCTGCCGACCTACCTCGCCAAATCTTTCTCATCCGTACGACCTTCATTTCAGCTCAGCCAGAATGAAACAGTGAACAGGAATTGTCGCTTGCAGCTCAATATTTTCTCCTTCTCTCGCTCGTCCATGCGTCTCGTTAAATCGAGAAGTGATTCTATCAGATGATTGCATAAGTTCGTGCCCAATTCGTAAAGAGTACAGCTTTATTAAACAATTATACGTATAGTCATCATTCTCTTCTACAATTAAAAAAGAACGATTACCGTATATTTTGTTTAGACTTCACCGTGCAGTACAGTTTGCAATATCTATGAAAATCGGGCAAACTTATGCAATCATCTGATATTTTATTCCGGGGTACCTTAATTTACGTTATTATTATCATTCACAACGAGAAATGTTTGGATGGAGATTAAATGGTGTCACGAGATGAACATTCTAGTATTATCAGTTTTTTGATAGGTGCACACGTCAAGGAATTATGACGGTCAACTTTGATTCTCTGAATGGTACCATATGAGTTCTCATGCTTAAATGTATGCAGCTTTTTATTTATTATAAAGAAGATTTACTTATGTGAAAAATTATTAGTTTTTAGTAGTTATTCTAATTTATGTAATTTTAAGTAATTTAGGCGTGCGTGCATACAAAACTGTATTTATCACTATTAAAAGGTAGTGATTATATTAAAACTTATACTATTAATTAGTTAAATAATTACTTAAATAGTTAAATTACTTAAATTAATTAAATTACTTAAATAGTTTTATTAACCCCTTGCTGTAGCATTTTTCTCACAGTCACAATGATTAGAACGTCTTTATCCCCATAAAAATGTTGTAGAAAAAACCTATCTTCATTTTAATGCTTAAATATTGATTACAAGCGGATCTATTTCATTAAAAAGAAATGTGTAACATTCTTATTTGTTAGACTTCATTTAAAATGTAGTAGCAAATTTTTTGTAAAAGATCGTCTGTTTTTGTTGTGGATTATTCAAGACGGTTTCTTTCTAAATAAAAACCGTGTGTGCCAGAAGTGCGCAAATTCTGGTTGCATCTTTGACGCTCTCTGGAAAAAGGGCTAAAAGAGCGGCGATCAAAAAGCTTTGACTTCAGGAATCATCGGTGTACACAACTTTCTGATCTCGAAAGGTGCACAAACTGGTTTTACTCACCGTATTTGCTCGACTTCGCCACGTTTGAATATTTTCTTTTCCTCAAATTGAAAATGGAAACGAAAGGTCTTTTTCATCATTTTAAATTAAACATATCAAAGCGATTTCCACAGGCTCGCATTGTGAATTTATTTTAAGAAGTAACAGATCCGTCTTCTCAATAGATGAAAATAAATACAAAATCATCTGTTGGAATTAACACCAATTTTTAGTGAAATATTGATATCTCTATAATTTTTTAATCGTTTCAATCTATTGAGAAAATTGATGTTTTATTCCTAAAACTTATGTTTAAATATTTCATGAATTACATTTAGTATGTACAATTTATAATCATATAGAATATATTGGAATATACTATAATATACGTGAATCTAACAGAATACAATACTAAAATACACAAGAATGTACATACTAGAAGTACGTCGTGCAATTTTCAATTAATATTTCGTAGAAAGTATTGATTTTCACACAGAATGCGATTCCTTAACATGTTAGGGAGCTACGTGGTGTTCGAGGTACCATCAGATTTCCGTCTTTCTCGACTGATTTTGATCGACATTTGAATGTCGTACCAACCGGTACTCCACCGCTGTGAAGACAAGTTTCCAGTGTAATAAGAGTAAATCGACGCCCTTAGAACTCAGTCGGTTCATCTTCTTCCCCCGAGATTCATTAGTCTATGTCAGAACCCGTTGTAAATGCAGCTGTGGCGGTCATGTGTCGATATTATTAATAGTAACGTCAATATAATACTTTACTACAGGAAACAAGTATGGAAATTCGTACCAGTCATGTTTCAAATATTACGTTTCATTTGTTTATAACAATTATCCATATGTGCCAGGTGCAACATCAATGATCAATCTACAAAACATTGCATAGTATTGTCATGCATGAAAATCTTCCCATGTTCCCATAATAGAATATATATACATATACAGTGGGTGTACAAAGTGTTCGTACACCTTTTAAGATAGAATAACTTTTTTATAATTGTACCAAACGACCTGATTATTTAATAATAATCGTGTGGTGGTGTTGGCGCACAAGTTCGATTAGTAATATAAAACAAGTAATTTTGCAATGAATAAACTCCCACCGTTTCGATCTTGATGTGAATCATTTTCAAGAGAAAAGACTGCGTCAAAAGATTTCGATGAAATTTTCAGTACGTGTATAACTACCATAGATGCATAAAACGTAAATTTTTAATTTTTATTGCGGCCTCAAATAAAAAAAGTTTTAAACAATACCCTTTTTATTTCTGCATGTAACCTTGTAAATAATTTTTTGGGAAATCTTTTTTCACATCATTTCATAAACCAATGCTTCTAAATAATGTTAAAAAATCAAGTCGTTTGGTACATTTATAAAAAAGTTATTCCATTTTAAAAAGTGTACGAACACCTTGTAACACCCACTATAGTCAAACAATACAATTATCCTAACTGTGTTTAATAATCGCAGTACTAACATTAATATTAGTAAATTATTGTTTTTTATTAATTACAGTTAAGTTCGTTATTAAATTTGTTAATTCACAACCCACATGTATATTCAATTTATTTCACTACTTAATAATTAAGTTGTGAAAAGCGAAACTGAACCAATAATTAAAAATGTTGTGTGAACCTGTATTTATTATCGTAAGCACAATAATTGTTACAGAAAATAAATATCGCAATAACATTTTAGAGAACTCGATTGAGTTTCATATAATTATTCAGGCAGCTAGAATATAAACGGGAAAATGAATGAATGAAATTAATAAAAATTTTTAATAAATGATAATAATGAAAATTTTAATAAGTGAGAAATTATATCAACGCTTTTAAATTTACTTTACGTGATAAAGTTAGCTAACGCTTCGATTAACCTTAAAAATCTGATTTTTAAGTTAATATCTACTAAAGTTTGATAATAGTACTGCATCCGATCTATTAAATTCTTTTCTCTCGCCATTTCACTTCTGCTCTTTTTTTTCTGTTCATTGTTACCATTTTACATATTCTTCCACACGCTTCACTCCATTACGCCCCTCTTTTACATAATTCTTTCTCTATTGCTCTTTTTTTCGTCCCGACACACACACACACATACATTAATTCTTTTTTTCTATTTATCCGTCACATTTTTATCTGCGACGCGCAGCTCGGTACTATTCTCCTTTCTCTGCATCAGCCGTGATGAGTGATCCTCTTTAACAGCTGAGTTATCGTTAGGCGATAGTTTTAAGAGGTTTAATATTTACCTTTTGTTCCGTCCCGTGTATATGGATGTTCCCATTGGGAATGTGTGCATAGTCGGTTAGAAGCTTGACGACTAGCTCAAGTGATAAAACCAGAAAATCGAACCGAGGAGGAGAATAATACATAAAGATAAGGTGAATAGCTTTGAAAGAGAATGATACACGGGGGAGGTGAGTTAAACCGATATGCAGGGTGTTTTTTCAAAACTATTGTAATTCGAAAAAAGTGAAAGTATGATTAACCAATTTCAAAGAAATTTTCAGAATGTATATAATTTATACGAGATTACAAAATACATCTTTTATAAATTCTGTAATAATCAATTTTTACTATTGTTATTCACAATTCCGATGCATTTTTTCAACGTATTTATTAGAGATCATTTACTAAACTAATTTTTCTAGCCTTACAGAAAAATTGAAGTCGTTTGGTCCATTCGTAAAAAAGTTATTCTGATTTAAAGTGTGTCGAATTGTAAATAATAGATATGGCTGCTTACTAATTAATATCTACATTGGTCCATATGGGAATTGTAAAATCTGATATGTCTGAAGTCTAAGTCGCTGTCTGTAAGAGCATTGGACCAACTCACTCATTCAATCTCCACAAGTTAATAACTACTCGGAATTCTGGACGTTTACGGTTTCTAATAAATAGTTTGAATAGAATTTTAATGGCTAATTAGTCGTCGCAATAAGATTTAAACGGTGATCATTAGCGAACAAAATCCGGAGAGTACAGGGCAATACGATATCAACGTTAGTATGTATGGGTTTAGAAGTCGACGGAACCGATAAGTGATCGTTAACTGCCTCTCAATGGACATTCATATATTTACTGTTATTCAATTGCGCAGAAGTTGAACGTGAAATTATATATTACATATTTAAATCTCAAATGCAGTGGATCCGAAAAGCATTTGAACACTGAATTTCCCATTTTCTCTCAATACTGTAATAAATGCAGAAAGCCAATTATAATAAATTAATTCAATAAGATTGTGTTAATTCGCAATCTTTCATACCATAGTGCCACAGTCTACATTCATTTGCGTTTACAGTAAATCTGAAAGTAACAAATTAGCAATCTACAATATAAATTTAATAAATTAAATTCTTAATTACATTAATTCATTAATTAATTCCTGCAATATGTGGTCTGTATAGGTTGTCCCAAAAATGTTGTACTACCTCGAAAGGGGTGGTCCCTAAGGTTATTTGAAGAAACTTTTCGTTAATAACTGTTTTTCGTTAATAATTCGTTAACAAAGCTGTGGAAAACATTTTTGCATCAGGAAAAGTTACTTCACATTTTTGGAACATCCTGAATATTATAAATGGTTAAAACAGAAAGTTTATTTTGCACTCTTTCGAATATACATTTAAAGTATACAATTAATACTCATGTAAGTAACAGAATTTTTTTAACGATCTCGTTATTTCATTTACGATTGTAACGACGTATTTAAAAGTTACAAATGCATCGCTAACAACATGCAAGAGATGTACTAAAATTCCGTTTCACCATCTCCCGTCGTAGAGTCTTTTTATAAAAACTGTTTGTTGCAGCATGCGCCGTCGTACTATGTCGTCGCATTGAACAAAGGTTTTGGATTAGTCTTTGCTGGATTCTGCAGTAATCGGATATTGGAAAACGGAAATACTCTAGGTTCGTAGTTACCTAGAAGCACATTTCAGGTTTATTTGTACGGCGTGTGTTCACACGAAAAGTATAAAATAAACGTTCTTCCCGATTAAGAAAAACGTGGAGAATACGTGCAAAGAAAGCCGATGGTGGTACATGGGTAATGCGGGGAGGGGGAGGGGGGTTAAAAGTGTTGGATAAAACCCTTGCCCACGAGCGCGTACAAAAAACAAACCTTCGACCCGTTTCTGAAAACACGTTTATAATCTACGCTGCAGAACGCGACGTTGCAAAATCGCAAGAGCAAAAAGCGTCCGTGCAGAAAACGCGGAAATCGCCTTGCTCCGGAAACCGTCGTGTATATGATACTGGTTGGTATTGCTCCGCAATGATGGCAACAGCGTTTCGTCCATTCTTAGCATGCGTTATTGTATACTGTAATATAGTAGAATATACTATACTATACTGAATACACTAAGGAACGTGACATTTCTAGTTTGAATTTACGACTTATTGTTTGGTTAGAAGGCACCGATGGGTTTTCTTCATGCTGTAACAGGAATTCGCAATGTGAAATAAACGATACTCGTGTATGAAATGTGTTATTTATTCGTAACAAATTGTCAGACATAATACGAACTAATTGCAGAATGTCATCGTTTAATGAAAGGATATTTTGCTTTCGCATACTTCGCAGACGGCTAATGGTGTTCGAAGCGATATTTATGACGCGAAAATCTCGCCATTGTTACCGGAATCCAAACGTTACTGGACATATGAAATATTAAAAAGCAGCGAACTCAACGGGAAATCAAATTTGTCGCCGAATTAATTTGATACTGCTTGTTATTAACGCAGGCTATATCGCGGCGAGTAACGCCGATTTGTGTACCAAAATTAAATCGTTCTTATCGCCATTATCGCCCTGCTTTTAAACAGATTATTTTAGAAATTTGATTTAAAGATGGAATCTAATTAAACTGAACGTCATCCGGCAAATTATAGCTTCAGGGTCATTTATAAACATGGATTAAAAGTATTAACGACCTGTATATTTAGCTCCGATTATTAAATTAGACGTTGGAACTTTATTATCGTATAACCGCGGCACTACTACTTCTTTGTGACCTCGCCGACCGCGCTGAACGTGTAAAAGGTCAATTAACCCACTGACTAGAGGTCAAATGATATCCTGTTTAGTGTCATTTTAATAAAAAAAGTGCCACAAATAAGTTGGCGAAAGTCCCATCAAAAATAATGAAAAAGGAAGGATTTTATACTCGTGGAGGGGATATTCGTTTTTCTTATATCAAGGCTTTGTTATATTAACCCTGGCAACAATTACTCGATCAAACAAACCAAGTGTCCATTAATGTAATTATTCATATTTTCAATATGCAAGATACTCATATGAACGATAAGAGTGAATATTTATTTGATTAATAACCATGTACTCGATTTTGATCCAGCATTTCCTGCCAGGGGTAGTATATTACATTTCCATATGATATATTTTTCATTACTTCTTTCCTTTGGTTTTGAACTCCTCGTCTTCTCGTACATTTTTGTCACGGTGTCCGTTTTTTGTTTTCACTCTTCATTTAACCTTCCACAATTTTCTCTTTCCGTTCTTACAACTCATTCAACCACCTGTTTCCATTCTTCCTTTTTCCATAATTCCTAACTTCCATTTTATCCCACTAATTGTTTTCACTCATCCTTTCTGTTCCTTTGCCTCCTTTCTCATTTACCACAATTTTCTCTAGTTACATTTTTGCTTTTTCTATTTTTACTTCAGCTCTACTAGCTCTTCCCACGTCCTTTTTACTTCTATTTTTCTGGCCTTCTCCGCTCTTACTCTGTTTTATCCCTTGCATTTCGTTCCTAATTTCTTTTAATATTACCACGGACGCCTTACCTAGTGCTCTTCTTCCTGTTCCGTTAATCCTTTCGTCATTTTTTCTCATTCCGTTATTATATTTTTAAAAAGTCTCTAATTACAATATAATTTTCAATCACAACTTTGTGGTTATTCTAATATTTTCAGAGTCTCTTCAGGCGTGACGCTTATTATTCAACTGCTTATTTTTGTATTATAAGAATTTCAGGTCCACAGTTTCGTTATTCGGAATGGCGTCTTACCGTTGAAGGAATCTCCCGAGCACTGGTTTATAGATTATTCGTCGCAGACAAAAATCGATCGGTATTTCATTGGCGCTTGAAATATGGAGGCGTGGAAAGGGTACGGAAATACGAGGATTATAATTTCGTGAGAAAACATTGCACAACGGTGACGGGGCCGTTTAATTCCAGTTTACGGAACGAATCGAACAAAAGGTAATCGGACTCTTTTGTGCTCGCGTTTCTAATTCACTCCGGCTGTCAACTAATCCCGAGTTCATCGTCGCACGTTGAACATTGCGATACGTCGGTGTTTCACAAAGGAAATTAATTTGGCGGACACGCTTTTTTATGTGTTCTTTCGCATGTTGCGTAATTACAAGAGCTCACGCGTGCGCGGCCAAACATTATACTCTGGAGCAGAATTACCCAGGCAAATGAGATTTATGATAGCGCAACGACGCGCCGCCGCCGCGCTGGTGTAATGAAATGCGGCCGGGCTAAACAAAATGAAATTCACTGACCGATTTTTTAAGCCGAAGAGCAATTCAATTTCTTTTTCGTCGGAGTATCTACATTCCGCTCGCAATTAAAATTTATGCGTTTGCTACAAATGTTCGGACGGACTGACGGAATGTTATACGGGCAAACACTATGAACGACTGCGGTTATATAGAAATTATTTAGAGCGTGGGAACGAGAAATAAATTATCATTTCAACAAGATATTTCAGTAACCTATAGCATCGTGTAAACACCTTGCTCCATATACCTCAAAAAGAGGGGCCACGGAAATCGTAATCGTGCCAGAAGACTAATGCTACACATTATAAAATACTGATGTAAAATATAGGTATGTACCTACAAATTTTTCAGAATCTTCTGTTGCTCCGTCGAATCCACAGAGCACTATTACATATTTACTACGCCAATACGAATGTGCCCGTCTTCCGGTGCCTTTTTTCGAAACGCAAAACACCACGCTTCTCCACAATCACTAGACACTGCACAACATACTTTCCGACATCGTGACAGCAAACAAGAAGATGTTACTCCAACCACGATCAACATCTGTGCTCGAAAACTCTGTTCTCCCAGCATACAATGTATTCGCGCGAGGCTCATCACGTCATGTATCACTTTTTCATATTATCGCTGCAAGTACAAACAATTGATATACTGGCGATATACTTGACCAGGACGTTACAGGCAAAAAATGCATGCATATCGGTTTTGAACTGGCCAATTATTTTAATACCACCCCTAAATTCACCCCTAAACATTCACGAAAAACGCAATGTGACAATCGCGGCTTGTATTATGATCGTGGTCGGAGTAGGTTCTCGTTCGCTGTTACGATTTCGGAAAATGTGTTATGTAATGTTTATGCTACAATGGCGAAGTAAATAATAGTGCTTCACAATTATTAACTCTTTGCACACCCAATTATTTTGTCAATTTTATTGCCAACAGCTCTATACTATTTTAAGTGATTGATTTGAATGAAGAATTTCGTATTCTCGACGAGCGAAAGGTGTTGATGTAAAATAGTTTTCGGTAATTATTCACTTTAGCTGCCTCCTCACAGATTTCAATGACCTTGTAATACGTTGACAAGGTCATGATTCTGAACAACTTTTTCCTACACATGTTACCGCCATTATGCAGATGCAATGCAAAAATTATGCGATCAGAATAAGTTGTGGTTAAGTCGTAGAGGGGCAGAGAAGACCACGCATACGAAAAATTCACTACGGTATTAGTGATAGAACGTCGGTAACATGTATAGGAAAAAGTTGTTCAGAACAATGACCTTGACAACATATTTCAAGGTCATCGAAATCGGTGAGGAGGCCTCTAAAGTAAATAATTACCCAGTTTTCTTTGGTATGAACAATTTGGCGGCGAGGTTCTTTTACACGTGTGCACCAACTCGAACGTGTAGATTCTTTTTACATCTATCACAATACAGCAGCGAAAGTTAGTATAACAGGAACGTTGTTGGAAGGGTTGAACAACTTATTCCATTGTAAAGAGACATTTCTTCTGACATTGATCTATTATGAATAATAAATGAGATAATGTGGTTAGGTTGGGTAAGGGTAGTTTGTATTTTGTGCGACTACCCCATCAACAATGTATTAAGCGAAATATGTCAGGCTCGTCAACAGGCGCATTAGGGAGTTCTGTATTCGGAAAATATTACGGGCTGCAATTTATTCCGAGAAGCCTTCCGCATCTCGAAAGGGATAGACCAATCATGAAATAATTAGGCACTAAAGCGGCTTGCCTATTATGCGGGGGTAATATAATTAATGCCGATATTACACCTCGCACCCGTTTACTCGCGCCGACAAGTCTCTCCCTATATTCCCGGGAGATTCTGAAAATAAAATCCCGGGGATCATCCAGCCAGGCTCGTACGTACATAGCGGGGGGTTTCTGGGCTAGCGGCAGGCTTTCCCTGGATTTACGAGTGGATATTATGCAGATGGTACTTGCATTAAACGCACTGACAGTGCAATACTGCACGGGTGAAAAAGTAAGACTGATGTGATAACCAGGGACTGAAACGGTTCTGAAAGTAATTGTTATATATTGGTTCTGATTGAAACAGTTCTGAAGAACGGAAATGCTGTTGAAACTATTTCGAGAATATCGGTTACGGTTACGGTTCTGAATTTCGGTGCCGGCTTCGGCTATGATTCGGTTCTGTCATTCCGTATTCGAGAACCGGAACCGATATCATAAGTTTTCAATGCCTGGTGATAACCAATTCGTAAGTGGTTTATCATATATCACTTCAAATTGATGGATTTCATTGTCGGACATGGCATGTTTACACATTGCACTGCTGGGTGACCGAGGCGGCTCGAGCTTCTGGGTCCTTCGTGGAGTATGCGGTTCAGGGAAGGTGGTAGGTGAACTGACCAAGATCGTACTGCTCCGCTCGGCTTAGACAATCGTTAAATTAAATTAATCAATTACAAATTTTATTTAATTTAAAAAGAAATCTGTAGCACTCATATTTGACATTGTTAAGAACCTTCATGACGAGTGTAACGTGTTAAAATACGGCAAGGGGTTAATACATATACCAGAATTGTAAGCATTTCTATTTTGATAAATAATTATCAAAGAATAAGAAATTAGCCCCAACCCTTTTCTCGTTGATAAAATTCTTAAAATTCCAGGGCTCGTTCTATTGTCTGAAGTGTAACTCGTTAAAATACGGCAAGGGGTTAATACATATACCAGAATTGTAAGCATTTCTATTTTGATAAATAATTATCAAAGAATAAGAAATTAGCCCCAACCCTTTTCTCGTTGATAAAATTCTTAAAATTCCAGGGCTCGTTCTATTGTCTGAAGTGTAACTCGTTAAAATACGGCAAGGGGTTAATACATATACCAGAATTGTAAGCATTTCTATTTTGATAAATAATTATCAAAGAATAAGAAATTAGCCCCAACCCTTTTCTCGTTGATAAAATTCTTAAAATTCCAGGGCTCGTTCTATTGTCTGAAGTTATAGAACGTATTGAAAAATGCAGAAGCAAGTTTCCAAAGATTGAAATGTAAAGCCGAAATAGCTGGTGCAAGATGATTTTCTTAGCGAACGACACAGTGCTGATCGATACTTGGAACTTTCTCAAAGTGTCACCGAGCTTGAGATAATACGAATATATACAGAGAGAACCTTCTTCGCTTTTCCTACTACCAACTTTCCTCTATTCGACCCGGTTGTCCAACCACGTGGCTGCAACTACTCGTCTGCCTTTACCAAAAGTTTGCTTATCCTCCCTCCGCTCTCCGGGGACAGATCGAAGCATGATCGAAAAAAGAAAGTACAGGAATGCTGACAAAATATAGTCCGAGTTTTCTAGTACGGGAGTATACTCTGTTTATTTGAGTTACTTACGAACGCTGTGTCATGACTATTTATAATAATGTAAAACTTGTTTTACAAGAAGCCATGTCCACTTAATACGTGATAAAAGAATTATCAAGATGAATTATTATTAGTAGACTGCGGATCTCTATGCAAAATAAAAATTGTCTGCATTGATTGTAACAAATAGAAACCAAACTCAATATTATTCCTTACCTTCATGATTTTAATAAAGGAAAAATTCGGCATTATCAATATTTTTAATTTTCCAACAATTTTGAGTTTCATCCACTCAATTTTGCTATAAACGCGTAAAGATCCGCAGTTTAATTATTAGTAACTTAATTTATAATTATATTATATAAATAAATGTCGGAAACGATCCGTCTCGTTTGCTAGTCGCCAGACTATGATGTCACGTGATTAATTCAGCACTGACACAGAGGGAGGGTAACTCTTTCCCCTCAGCTGACAACTCTGGCTGAAGTAGGCAGTGTTATTTATAATCTATGTATGTAATTAATTTTATAATTTATGTCTTAAGTAATCATTACAGGTATCTGAATGCAGGAAATGATTAGGCATAAATATCCAGTCAATTACAGATGTCATTATCTTTGTTAATACTAGAATTAACAGAATTGCAAATATAAAGATGTTTTTGTTCAAAATGATTGAAACGAACTGATTTATTTACACTCGTTACGATATAAATTAAATCTCAGCAAATCTGATCTTGTAATTTTTCTAAAACATTAAAAGCTGGGCACTTTGGCTATTCGGTAATTCCAGTGTTAAAACCGAACCCCGGTATGGAATAAAACGTTGATTGGGATTCATTCTATACGCAGACTAGTAGAGTTTCGTAAAACTCGCGCGTACATCGTGGCATGTGACGCGTGAAATAAAAAAAAATTGTCGAAAATTTTGGAAAATTGTGAAACTCTACTGAAATACTCTCCATTCATGAACGTAGAAATTCGAGCTTAAATTGGATCGTATCAACGTGCTGTCGATAAATTGATGGAATTTAATTAAGAACGTTATCCAATTAGCGATTCGAGACGCGTAGAATTCAGATTGATGAAACGAAAATCACAAAAAACGTTTACTGCATTGTTATGATTACAACGTCGCTATTTATAGATTGCTCGACAAGAATCGAGCTTGACTTTTACAAACTGTTCGTCCATTTCGATGAAAAATTGGAAACAAGATTGCAAATACAGTGCTTTTGCAGTATCGGTGGACATCGCGGAATCTTCAACTTTTCCAATGAAAAAGCGAATTAAACGATTACAAATTTCCTATTCTGTTGACGCAATCGAGTTTTTATTGTTTTTTGTTTTGTTCCATTTATGGCTTGTGCTTATTTAATTGCTTCACTCAACACTTCATCACGTTGATCGAGTTCATTTTTGTTGCACGAGACACCGTGTTGCCCGAAAACCATATTTATCCTTTTGTTCATAAGAATGCATTACTGGATTGTCTGTATTCGTGATTTATTAAAATTATTAAGAGATGAAATCCATCTTTTATCAAAGCATCGAATACCCGAATTGCAAAAGCATACGACGCAGCATTGAACGTATCGTAAATGAAATTTCGCATTTAATGTGAAGGGAAACCTTTCATATTGTATACAATTGTTATTAACAAAATTATGTATTTTATGTATCGGTGGATCTGATTATTGATTTCTTACTGCCGCGATTTCTTAGATGTTAGTAGTCGGACAAAAACATGTTTCGTATGAAAGTTAATAAATTACAAACAAAATTTTGTTTTGTCCAAAAGTCAAATTCAATTTTCAAAATCAATTTAATGACTTCCTTTGGTATAATCTTCTGGTGACTTTGAACCGAGAAAACTTGATCTTGCGCGTTAGTATTTAGTAGCGAATTTACTTGTGTCAGATACGATAAATCTCATGTAATCGTTACACATGCACAAAGCTTTCGCAGAAAAAAATCAAGTTTGTGAGCAGTAGCTTTGACCCCGCGCGTAAATGGCGTGTCCATCAATATATCAACGGATTCGGTTGCGCCTAGTGAATAAACAATCTCAGGTTAGTGCGTTCGGGGGTAGCGGTTTGAAAAAAGCATGAGACACGCGCACTATGTCGGAAGTGCACGGCAGAGTTACGATGAGAACGACGCTATTCGTTCAAATAATTTTTCGACTGAATCGGAAATTCGATTCGATTCGAACCGTTCCTTTTTGGTTGTTTGCATCCGCGGATGCTGACACTGTATTTGACATTGACTGAGAAATGTGCACAACGCGTTTCGAATTTTCCAATCTGCGTTCGAACAGCCGTGGGGGCCGTCATTTAATTCCTCGGCATCGGGCAGACTACGATCGCATTTTTTACCGTGTCGTAACGAATTACCGGTAACCGCACGATTTGTATAACGACGAACGATCCACTGACTCGGATTACTACTGATCCGTCTCTACATTGAACGGCAAAAGTTTACTACGCTGCTTCTACTTAGCCGGAGGTTTGTATTTGTGAACCAACCTGTGTCTGTGAATCAGCACAAAGAAAATAAAAAAGGTGTTCAGCAGCCTTTCGAACGAATCTTTTGATCTACAGCGTTATTTTGTAGGCCTTGTTTGGGCAGTTACGTAAAGAAATCAGACGACTGTTTTGTATTAATATTTGGTATACACGTTTTTTACAAAAATATTATATTTCATGGAAAACGGTCATTTGATATTTACTTTGCAGAAATGTTCTCCGATGTTTCGTTAGTGACTTATTAACGAAAAACACGGACTAATCGAAGCACAGCTATTGCAGATCTGTTTCAGCTCGGCCAATACTAACGCCACGCTCAGCTGTAGCCCCGGTCTGTTTGGTCCGTTTGTTCCGGTAGTAACTCCTTAACGAAGCCGTAGAGAACATTTTCTCAAAGAAAAAAGGTTATTTTAAATGACCTTAGGAATAAACCTCTTAAAAAAATACAACATTTTTGGGACAACCTGTATGATATAATTTTTTCAAGTCAAAATATAAAAGAATTGTTTTATTGACTGACACGATACCAGCCGTTCTATTGGTCCAAAATGAAAAAATGAAGTAGCATTTGAATCGGTATGAATACAGTTATGGAATGCAGCAAAAGAAATAAAATATTTCATTATTTACTGAAACCGTGGCATTCTGAATTTCGAATTTCGATTATTCGAGCTTCTTCTTCACATTTATCATAATAATCTATCATTAAATCGCGTTCGTGTTATTAAACAACCATTTGGGAGCACTAGATTATAAAGAATATCGTAAATTTGTCAATTCTTTGAACCAAATGTCCCCATTATACATTTGTATAGGTTCTATTCTGATGTTCGAATAAATTAGAATGAGTGTAGATTGTTTGGTTCTCGAATCCCTCTTACAGAATATTATTCCACGAATATTTGGAAATGCGAACTTTGTAAAATGTATGAAAAAGAGTGCGCCGTCGCGATTGACTCTATTGATTTCGCGACCCACCGCACCGGTGGGTTGTAATCCGCAATTTGAAAAACACTGAGTTATGTAATCTGTATACACTTGCCATTGCAAACAAAATTTAATTTCTACAGAGTGTACTTCATTACACCTATGATCCTCGCTAAACCCCAATATTTATTTAATCGATATCATACACACGATTGCCGTTGTATAGAGGTATACATGTATTCTTCCCTCATCAAAATTCAGTAAAACTTCGATTATCTCAATTCATCGAAGAATTTATATTCTAATGCGTGCATAGGCTGATCGTTGAATAACTATTTATAAAACCTTTACCCTGGACAAAGTGGAACCAAAAATTTGATTGACTTTTTTAATATGCAAGTTCAAAAAACAAAATACACATTGATTATATGATTTAATTAATTATTTTAATGTTTAGGGACTTTGGATGGATTGAATAATCCTGAAGAGTGCCGTCAAATAAATTCAAAACTCGAAAATAAGAGCTAATGTACTTGTTTGATACTGTATGGTGGTGTGTTGCCATCTTTTCTGTTCAATAAATAAATTTCGCGTATTGCTTTCCATGTAATTACATCACGCAAACCACGATCTATAAATCTCACTTCATCAAAAATAATTATACTTAGCATCAGTGAAATATGAAGAATCATTCAAACGAACGACAAGACAGGAAAAGAACATGTCCAAAGATATATCTTAAAAGAGCTGGACATTCAAAAAGCAACAAAAAATTCCACGTGTCCAATGTAAAAATGCAATTTGGGTTCTGATTGTTAACAGCTGACAAGTATTCGTTTCCAGCCATGTCGAACAATGGTTGAAACTGTTGGCTGTAGTACACGTTTGACGCGCGACGGTTTGTTTATTCGTAACAATTGGAATAGCCACATGAATTGTACTTTCTTTAGTACTGGTTCGGTTAAACTCTCTAAATCCAACAATTTCATTATTTAATTTATATACTATTTGCAAAGGTCACTTTTTCCCCAGACATATTCTGTTTGAAATGCTTCTGATGCTGCATAGCACATTTATGTTCTTTTATTTATAATTATTACCTAGTACATTATTACATCCCTTTGATAAACAAATGGCATTTATAATATCTATGAAATCTTTAGTTGTGCATTAAATAAAACTCTCCAGGAAATATTTCTAGTACCATAATTGGAGTTCTGCAGAGATAGATTTGGGAAAATGACAGCCACGTCTCTTTAGTTTCGCATATTGGGTTCAAATTTTTCAGCAAATACAAAATATTATATAATATGATGTGTGTATTGATTTTTTCAAGAAAAATGAATTTTTTGAATTTTTTAACCATTCTGTTTCTAACCTTGATGTTTAGTTCACCGGTGATAATTATGTTGAACATTCGGCTAAGAAAATAAAGGTTTGAAATTACTGCTACGTGTGCGGATGAAAGAGGACGACACTGTGTAAAAAAAAAGAAGAAAGTATCGAGAAGAATGTACTTCATCGACTAATTAAGTTGAATTGTAAGGGTTGAAACATTCTGAGAACTCATTACGAAAGACTAAATTAATTAAAAAATTAATTAAACAATGAAAGATTGTAAAACAGATCGTCAAGAGACTTCTTTCCAAGAAAGAATAATGAATATCTCGTTATTTCATGACGTTCTCGCCATTGAGAAATAATTAAGTATCCCTTTCTGCGAGTTACAAGCAACAGGCTATAATGGTCTTAATATTTCTTTTCATTACTATTATTCCAATTTCCATTCGTCTCAATAGTATGGTGAAAATTACATCTGACATTACACCGACAGATGAATTTGCACTCCAATAATAATATTTCTACGGAAACTTGTGTCATTGATTGGAAATTTAATTATATTCATCAAGAACTTTTCTTTTTTTTTATTGGAAAAATAATTATTTGGATAATACCACTTGCATTCAATCTAGTTCCTAACAAATAAAATAGTTACACTACTGTTAGCGGTGCTAATTTACTATTATTTATAAATTAGGTTCAACCTAGGTGCTTGCCAAGATTCTATATGTCCCAGAAAAAAGTGTAGGAAAAAGAAGGAGGTGGTTTTAAGGGTTCGTTTTCAACTTATTAACAAAAAACATGGACCAATCAGAGTGTGACAACAGCGGATGGTTCCAGCCTCGGTCAATGGCAACGTTCAGCTTGACCTGTCGCCGAGTCGGAATCACTTTCCCATATCTGCGGTCTCATTGCTCCGTGTTTCTCGTTAATAGGTCGAAGAAGGCGCTTAAATGCACCTCAGGATTCACCCCTACCTTTTCCTACACTCTTTCTGGACACCCAGTATACACGCTAATGATGCAAATGGGTTAGCACTTTATTTTTATTGAAACCAGTACAGTTCTTCCAGAATTTTCATCCACTGTAAACCTAGTAGATTCTTCGACAATGTTTCCTTAGCGATGCCAATCGTTAAAATGTGGCCGAACGCAAATTGCAAAGCATCAAATCTAAACTTCCGTTTACCCATCATAAAAAAGTTGATCGGCGATCATCTGAAACGGGAACCGTTCTTAAACGAGCTGCAATTTCCCCGAGATCTCTTAAATAATGCACGAGTGAAATTATTTTCATAGTACAACAATGCGGTGCATTGATGCGTGAGCATCTGCCGTATTATAAATCACCGTCCAGGAGTAATTTCCTTTCAAATTCCTCAGGTTTCCACGGGTGCGGCCTGGTAAACGTCGAAGATCGCAATATTTCTCCGCTTTCCGTCGGAAGCTTCACCGTACCAAGAGCAACCCTCGCCCGTCCCCGATTATTTTTCCCCGTGCTGATGCGGGGGTGAAGAACGGGCCGGTAGATGAAGGGGAGCCAGAAACTTATTATGCTGGGCTGCTTTCTGCCGCGGTTTATTTGAATATTGCTACGTGACCGTAATGCATGTCCCTAGTTGCTAGCGCGAGACCGGCCTGTGGTGTTTGCGCCTTCATGGGCTAGATTCGTACGTGCGTATACTTATGGATGCACATCCGTTTGGTGCGTATTTGCGCGCGTGGCAACGGCTCGAACCCAATAACCACGGCGTGTCAAACAGCCATGCGATTTGTGACAGTCAATAAACCCCATGTATTCGAAGGTGAAAAGGTTTTAAACCCGCGAGCTGTCTCCGCAGGTCTCTCCCTTCGGCTCTCATCGTTTCTTGATAGTACAGTACTATCTCGGTAATTGGTGCATCGTCGGTAATTGTCTGTAATTGTACATACTTTATTTTAATATCATTGCTAAGTCATGAAGTAATTATGTGTAAGCATTTTATGGAAGAATCACGAGTTTCATAAGTTAATCTTTTCGTGCACTTCGTTTTACTTTGTTTTCTGTTTGTATTACTGTTTTTTCACATTGTTTTCTGATTTAATTTTTGCCACGTCTTCTTATTTTATTGGTAAAACTCTTTATCTGGAATCGTTTCTTACCTACTTACGTGTTTGGAATAGGTACCTAACCCAAAACCGTTAGGCTGAAGCGAACCTCGTTACTCATCGTAATTGTACGCCGCAGTATTAGGGACATTCCTAGTGATCTTTGGGCCAAAAGTCACCAACGGTTGCGTCCGCATACGTAACAGAAGTAAGACTGAATATGTGTGCTATTCTTAATTTCAATTAATAAAAGGAACTCGAACTCGTTCAATGCTATCTCGACAACCTCAACCAATAATTTTGTCTAGGAGTGTACCTTTGTGTCATCGACGTCCGAATAATGGAGAAAGGCGTCCGTCGACGTCTCGATCGTATCGTTTCCGTTCTCTTTCGTTCCTGATTTATCGCCGTTCCGTCCGATCTCCGAATTGGCTTCGTGAGACCAGAGTATTTTTGAAATGATTGTGTGCGTGCGTGCGCGCGTGTGTGTGTGTGTGTGTGGAAGCAGGAGAGGCAGGGGGTGCAACGCACGGATCAAGGATCATTCGTTGGACTTTACATCGTGGAAAGACAATTGCGTGTGATATTGGATGCATTGGATATCAGAGGTTCGTGTTTCGCGGCCGAATGCCGCTGAAAGAGGTACAGTTTGTGTTTCAGATTGCGATAGGATCCGAGTTCATGATGCGGACGTGATACCGTCGCTGTTTTAAGGATTCGGAATTTCAATATATCCTTTCGGTATTGAAGTGTAGCGTGCTTGTATGTTTGGATCTCTGCTATTTTTCTACTTAAACCCACAAAGATCGCAGCTGATCCGGCGGATCCGCCGGGAATTGTTCTGTAAATATTGTAACAATTTAACGAAGAAAATGCTTATCGAGGTCTACCCGCGTTAGGATTGAATATCAACTAGAATTGGTCTTGTAATTGATCCTGCGATTCATTGTTGTATATTGTAACTTGCGTTATTTTCTTAGATTATTCTATATCTAATTTTTGCATTTCCAGATAATCACTTATGAATAATTAAGTTATTTATCCTTAATTAGTTTATAATTAATTCTTAATTAATTCATACTATATTTCATTGTTAACCTCTGTTAACAATTTTATGGCGGAAGGTGTTGTATACCAACGATAAGATTTTCTATAACATTAGTAATCACTCATGTAATCTAAGCCATGATTCATCCCTTACTGACCATTAGATGTAAAACAACTCTCATTTTACAGAACCACAAAACCTATATCTTCTTTTTACGTTTACGAACCTCGTTATTTTTTTACATAGTATAATGATTATAATGGCGGTTTGCAGCCCATTATTATCGTCCTACATTATGGAATGTTAATGGAAATTAATTATGCAATTGTTTAAATTAGAAATGCATGTATGATATATATTGTAATTTATTTAATACTCTGTTATAGAGTATTCCGGCCAAGCTGGAAGTACTTTCCAAAATGTCGACTATAATTTGGAACAAGTTTCACAGTGGATGTAGTAAGATGGGTGAAGTCAAATAACTCTGTGACGATAAGTTTTAGGACAAAAGTTCTTCAGTTCTATTATACTGAGAATTCACGATCCTGTTAAATTTAACTATAAAAAATTTCCGTTTATCATTCCACGCCGAGTTCATACATGTCAAACTTCTCTCTCCCTCTCTAGTCGAGTTTGCGATATGTTACATTATAAACGGAGAGGATATTTTAGTAATATCCATCGTAACTGTGTTATTACTGTACCTAATTAATTAAATAATAAATCGCGACCGCGTTTCTTCCGATTATATAATTTTGTTGTTACGTATTTGATTAATACCATATTTACACTGCACTAAAAGTAACTATTTCCATTGCTTTATAAAAATAACAATATCTCGCAATTAATGCGACCACGCTAAAATAAACTACTATTTAAAAAGAAAGAATGTATTTATATTTTTACTGAAATGTTTGCTCTAAGAAATAAATCTATTGGACTTACACTCAGAGTCGCCAAATTGAGACTTGTGTCGCCACTCTGATTTCCCCTTCTACGAGGGTATTCCCCCATTTTGCATGTCTCAAAATGTCATGTGACTAATTCAGTACTGGCAGAGAGGGTAACTGCTTCCCCCCGATTCGAGCTCGCTCCCCTCATCAAGCGACTCTACTTACGCTGTCAATAATCGGAGATTAAAAAACATATAATTGATCATTTTGCCGAGTTCCCTAAATTCAGTATTAAAAATTCGTGATGATTTTCTTATCAACTGAGGCCATGATTTTCTCGTGATCACCTGCCAGCGCAGGAGCAGAGAATTGCACGGAAAAGAGAAAAAAGATACGAATAAGCATTCTTGAAAGACTGCAATGGTCCACTCAGTTTCGGAGAATATTACATACATGGATATGCTTTTCAGTTGCCCGATAAACACAAGGAAGAACAAACTAGAAAAATTAAATACTAGTGTATTTTGCCTAGACTACGCGAGAAGGTTTTTCCCTTTGCAGAAAGCTCGGCAGCTAGTCCGTGTCGTGCTGTCCAAATAATGTAAAACTCGTAGCTCGAACTTTTTACCAGCAGCCTCTCCAGCACCGTCATTTTGCGTCTACGTGTTTACGTTCCATGTACCTGTCACCTTGTTCCCTTTAAAAATATGTAACTGGAAACCTTTTGAGAACCAGACATGCATTCAATGTGCTTCAATGAATGTGCGCCCACTCGAAAGTAATACCAGTGTTCATGAATGTTCAGCGAATTTGTCTGACAAATCCTGGTAATGCACACATAAGTGGAACAGTATCTTTTCAATTTTTAAATAAAAACAATAGGCAACACGTTGCAACACGTCGCCGTGTGCTTCCTTTCAAGTGCTATTTATACTAATTCTAAAATGTGTGTATATTAGAGTCGTATGAGAACGGCCGAATATTTCACAGGAGATTAAAAGCATAAAAAAATGTCTTCCAGAAGAGCTTTTTCGTTCATGAAGGGACTGTATGCAGTTTTTAAAAAGCCTAATATCGCTATGTCCACGGAAACACTTTGTGCATTATAAATATCTTCGTCAGAGCTAAAATGAAACAATTTTCATGAGACACTAAATTTCATACTATAGTAGTCTCTGGTTCCATTAGAAACCACATAAAGGCAATAACCATTTATTTTATTCCAAATTACTCTTATTTTAGTATCTTATTTTCTCGTGAAAGAAATGGTTAGATATTCGTAAAAAATGTATTTAGTAAATCTACTATAATTTACTTTATTTCAAATCAAGCATCCAACTGTGAAAAAAATATATTTTATTTGTTAGAATAAATTTTAAGAAATACCATTCTGTGTGATGTGTAATGAAAGTAATGTTGTTTATGTTTCTATTTACATTTTGGGATCTTGTCAGTGTGGTCTAATTGATGAATTATATTTCTATTGTTACGAAATGCTTCTACACAATTATTAGAACAAAAATATTTTGTTTGTTGTAATTTTAAAATAACTCTGGAATACTCAGAAGTAGTTTCGAAAAAACGTTTACAGAAAACTTTTGGTGTTATCTGATATTTTGTATGTATTTCATACAGTTCTGACACATTTCGTATATTTAATTATTAGTTACTGGCGCCAGCGTATACGCAATACCACAGGTGTTTTACTTTTGTCAACATCTTTCTCATATTTTTCAATAAAGCCATTTTTTGATATACATGTTTCTATTTTGGGAAAGTTTGAAGATAAAGTGAGTTTAATACGCTAAGTAAAGTAATATCTACAGTTGTATCTTTTTCAGTGAAACATACATGCACGCTGACTTTCGTGGTTTCTACATGTTCTCGCGAGCAGTTTCTACTTTCTGCAGATTACGTGCAATATTTGACGTGACTTTTTAAAAATATGTATTTCCTGTGTTCCTTACGTATTTTCTGGAAAACAATTTTACAAAAACATCTTCAATATGCTCTTTGTAAATGTGTATTTTCTTGCAAACTCATTGTATAGTATTACATTATAATTTTATAACGTACAATGTTACAAAAATTCTTCATTACTTTAATAACTTGAATATCCTGAAGTGCTCGTATATTGCATAGAATAGTTTTGGGATTAATAATTTACAATAATATAAATATGTAATAATTTGGAATTTTGGATTTAATAACTATCTCACATCTATGCATGCTAAATATAACCAATGCTTATCGTGGCTAACTTTAATAAAAAAGGCAGTAATATTTACTGATTGGATGCTTAATTCGTAGTAATGTACACGATCAATAATTTATTCGTCTGTTCAGTTATCAAGTAGAATAACCTTATTACCTTAATTACATATTAATCGATACACCGTAAAATCTGTATTTAAATTTGGTATACTATGTATTGTAACATACTATTAAACTATATTTTTTCAAATATAAAACGAGATATGCATACGGAATACATATATTGTTTCAAGAAATAATATAGCAGTTGCTTCTTTTAAATAATAATATTTTACTGTAAATTCACCCCGTACGTAATAAATTAAAAATTTCGTAAATAGAAGATTTTTATGTTATAATAAACACGCTTCTACATTTTATGAAGTTACCTCAGCAACACTTTATTCACAAAATTGATCTTGTCGCGAATTTGATGCTGTTAATATATATACCAATACACAGAAGGTGAATTCACTTAACGCATACTTTCAACGTGCAATAGATATGTTCACGTTTTATCATTCAATAAGTTATATAACCTTTCGCCAGAGTAATGGAGAACCAAAGGGACCTATAATAATATCAATAATGCCTTCTACTCAACCAACGTTACTCTTTGCCTTTCCACCCTTACTTGCGCACATCTCATGATCCCCACCTCCTACCATTTCTGTCACACTAGTGGCCCTTTGACTCTACCTTTGATTTACCGGACTAATTTCCTCCCGGTTCACCGTTCTCCTGAACTCGTGTAATCCTTATTTCGGAATATTTAATCGCAGAGTTTGTCTAGCCGTGATCAATTTAGAAGCATTAGGTACTTGAATAAGTTTCAGTCGTTCTTTTGGTAAAAAGAAACGTTCTTTGTTTGAATAAAAAGATTGAGAATATTTTATCCAAAGTATTTGTTTCATTCCGATTTATACAGGGTGTCCCATCGGTAACTACCGTTTAATATAACTCTTAAACAGTAATTTTATCTTCATTTTTTCCAAGGTATTTCACAGTTGTATCGTGTTTTACCAATGGAATGGCATATTTTTGTTTTTAAATTATGAAAGTACAGAAAAACTTTGAAAAGGACCAAGAATTGTTACTTATATTAAACAAACTAGTATTCTAAATATGTTGAACTTTCTCCACGTTTATGGAGAAACGAATATTTTTAGATTTTTAAGGAAAGAGGCGACCATTAATGTACCACAGATTGTTCAATGTTAGCTTCCTTCTATATGATTACGAGATGGGCTGTAGTCGTGAAGGGAAAGAGGTCACGCAAACCGTCGCGTCGGGAGTTTCCTAAAACGAGCCCCGTGGATTGGCATTAATTTTTATGGAAATTCAGGCGCGACCCTCGGTTAGGTGGTTGCCGGAGCATGATGTAGGGAAAGTGGAAATGTCGCTTCCGTGTTCGCTTTCCTTACAGCGATCGCTCGCAGAAGATCACTGAAACTATGTTAATATTGTTTACCTTTTCCTGACACCTAATTTCCAAGACGTGTAAAAATAATCGAATATTGTTAACTACGGGTTATGAAACATTAGTGTATCACTTTGCACAATATGTTCCTTAAACTCTAACATTCGTTAATTGAATTACTATTATTAAAAGTGAACAGTGCTGTTGGATGATGCAATAGGGTGGTTAATAATTTCGACTTTTGAAAATCTGTGTAATACTTGAAACGCAGTTCTCTCTATAGAACCTTGACTCTTGATAAAGTGGAACCAAAAAATTTTTATGATTTTCAATTCTTGACGAAAATAAATAAGAGTCAACCTGATGATGCAACTTCAACTATGATGCAACTGCAGCGATCACAAATAAGCTTACATTGATTCCGCTCACGATGTCAGTATCATTTAAAAATGTAATGGCGCTCCAGATGCTCGTATCATAAATTCAACCCAAAGGGAAGCTTTCATGCTAATAACGTTGTAAAATGCAATTTTTATGGTGTAAAAAATGTTTAAAATTATGATTAAGTTTTATCATATTTTCTATAGCAACTCGAATATAAAACACAGGCGTATATCACATATAATTATATGCATATAAACAGCTCTAAATATCTCTAACTTTAATTAACTCTTTAAGCAGTTATATCGTTTCTATAAAACAATAATAATCTATTAGACAGTTCCTTAGCCCAATGCTCGTTAGCTGGAGGAGAAATTAATAGTCTTGTTGTTACCAATTTGGGCATGATCCTTCGATAACGTTGTCAATCAGAATTCCAGAAGGCACACAAAGGACAAAGGGCACTGTCAGTGTTTACAGAGCGGTAGGGTAAAACCTCTATCCAGCAGGTAGAGCTGTCAGTTCCGGAGGCGTTTCTGGTGCAAGGATATTGGATTGTCTTGTTACACACCGTCCTTTCTCTTCCATCGTTCGGTTCAGGCGTCGAGATTCTAAGCTTCACCTACAATCTATACGGCGAAAAGTGATACGATGTGCTCGCAGTTTGCCTTCGTCCTGTATTCCGCGACGGTCGATGGAAGGGGAATCGGTGCTGTCAGATCTGGAATTGCTTCGAGGATCTTTCAAGGAATTCTGGATGTCCATGCAACGCTCCTACCGTGTTCTTCCAGAGTGAAGGCTAGCCACAAATCGATCCAATTATTATTACGAAATATTGATTTTCTCCTTAACAGCGCGAATTAAGCTCGAAGTCATCAGACTCGTACTTAGGGGTTTCAATCAAAAGCAATTTTGATAATTAGACTGTGGATTTTGATGCAAAATAAAAATTGTCTGTACCGATTGCAAGAAATAGAAACCAAGTTGAACGTTGTTGCATCCTTTAATGATTTTAATAGAGGAGAAATCATATATTATCATCTTAATAAATCTCATCTACTCAATTTTGTTATAAACGAATGAAGATCCGCAGTGTAGTGATAACGTATGACTTCTATTATTTTATGTACAAGGTGTTTCGTCACTTTTGGATTGCAGACTATAGTACTCATCAGGAAGAAAAAATTGTTTTCTAAATACGCGTCTCAAGACAGCCGTTCTCATAAAAAACTACTTTCAAGTTTCATAAACTATTTTGTTCCATACGTGAACAAAGTGTCTTACAATGTTATAAATGTAGAGGGGATGATACTACGTATAATAGGAGTCCACCTGTCCTCCATCGCTGACTATGATTTTTCGTTCATTTAATAGGACTTCACGTTCACATAAGAGGATTTCACTCGGCTAGAGTTCAGTTAACCATTGCTAAAATTTCGTTCATACAAACAGAGCTTCACTGTCACAATTTTCCAGGTTTTATTTCCCATACGAAATTAACTGTTTCTCTATGCAAGTTTCAGAAGTGATAATAAAAATCAAGGTAGGATTTAGTTTAATGTTTATCTAAATACAAGGGAGATTAAAATCTAGCAAGTTCTACGTGTTGTACATATTATACATGTTTTATTAGACTATTACGTTCGAAACGAAAAATTAATTGCCTTTCAAAAATGATCTTAAACTTAAAGTCGCAATGTACTTTGAAAAAAGTCTCGTGAAAATTGGTCCAATATATTCGTTCGAAGCAATTATTTAACCGTTTATATAGAAGTATGTGGACTCCCATGGCGACCTGTAGCGGAAGAGGTGCCCTCTAAAATTTTTATTATAATATACATATTTGCCAGCACCGTGGCCTCCGGCAATAGCATTTCCATGTATTTCGAGTATTGCTCAAAGTAGCCCGATACTTTACCAGCGCGTTATTTCTGCCATTTATCGGCGGGCGTGTGCATTGTTCAACAGCAAATTTAAATTTACACGGGTGCAACGCGTGGAGCAGACGGGTTCTCGTGTCACTGCAGCAGAATATTCGTGCGGCATGCAGCTGTGTCTAGTACTGGAAATGCAACGCAACGTCCGCGGCCGGGAACCATCAGCCTGCGTATGAGATCTGTGACGGCGCGATCGTTCCAAAAATAGTAAATAAATAATATTTCGGACTGGCGCGTATGTCGGGAATATGCGTGGGATTCGTTTTCTTCGAGTCAATCAGCATACTCGGGGTTTCCGTGAAAGATGATCGGGTTGCCATCGGTTTGTAATCCGGTCACGGTGTCAACCATCGATTTTCCCCGATACACATGCATATGTATAGCCATACGTATGTATGCATGTACGTACTTCGTTGCATCGGACGGCACGCAAATATTATATGAGTGCAACTCCGGTACTCGCATTTAAATGTTTCCGCGTCGACGGCCAGTCAACCGTGTTTTGGGCAGTTCAATTCCTGATGGATTCGGGTCACGTTGCATTGACGCCTGCGAGAATTTCAGTTACACGACTGGTTAAGTGATTATTCCTACTTTCTCGCGGCCCGACGCGACGGTGCTAACAAGGCTGTCGATTCTGGAAAGACTGTACTATTTGATTTTCCCAAGTGAAAACTTCTCTAGACGCTCCGTGTACACAATTGCTGAGCAGTGACTGAGTGTGGTCCGTCACGCTCCGAGGTGAAACGTCATTTGGGTAACCTCAGGAAGCCGAAATTAAGAAAAATTAGACGAGTATGACTTTGGACAAAATTATCAATCTGGACGAATTCGGAAATAAATCTTTTTGTATTGTCATCGAAGTCCTTAAGGAAAACTATTCAAATAAAAATCTTTAATGATATTAATTACGGATATATTTGGAACAGTGAAACCAGTGGAAATGTATTGTGAATGAAATAGTCCATTTTCGAGATTACATGCAAAAATAGGCTTGACTAATGTGTTTGTTTCCTACGAACCGTTTCCTATTGTATGGGCCACTGCATGCATAACAGATAACTTCTCATGGTCGGAGTTATGTAGAGATGTAGAACTCATTTCTTTGGAGTTTAATAATTTTCAGAGGAAAGAAAAGAAAGAAAATTGTATATCGTAGAATATATCATGTATGTTAAAATGTTGTCTGCGTTGCATAAGGAATAGAGAGTATTCGTGTAATTTCATACTATATTATCTAGTAACAGTTCAGACTCACTGGGAAAGCGCAAAATTTCCGTTGAAAGATATTATCACTATTTTTAGTATAAGACTATTTCGTTCAAATTTTACATGAAAATTTTACGCTTACTGCACATTGATGCTAAATTATGTACATCGGTTTGCTCAATTCGCCCGCAGTCAGAGGTACGCTATGATATATCATATCCATACGAGTTCATCATGTAACGTGGCTGTGTTTACTGAAACGAAATTGAACGAACTGATACTTTGCAGTAAAAGCAAAGAACTGGAATGGAACTAATGAACCGACAGTTTCTTCGTCAAAGTATTTACTTTCTTGAAAATTGTTAATATGCTGGTAATATTCTCAATTCTTTTCGATTATTTTATTTTTACGCAAAGCAGATTGTTAATTTATCTTTGAAGGCGACATCAACGCGTGCTTGTGGTGTCACCTAGCACTACATACTTTTGAAAATACTATACTTTGCTATACTGAAAATTGCTATACTTTAAACACGCATAACTTTTGAACCAGTTGATTCCTAAGATTAAAACTGGGATTTTCGACATTTTCTCGCCAGAATCAACAGGATCATATAAAAAAGAAGTTAACAATTTCTGGCTTTCTTAGGTGAAATTTAACTTCATGAATGCTTTGATATTCACCAAGAGCTAGCAAATTTACGCGTCTTTAAGGAAGTGGAAAGCAAATCTTGTTGGTGATACGATGTAATGGTAAACGAGTGCAAAGAATAATATTTTATTTCTAATATATGATGAACGATGCTATAATTTTAACCGTGGGGCGCTTACATGGCGAAATGGCGGAGCGATTGATTCGTTAACTCGTCCGTTCGAGTTTTACATTCGTGGAAACGAGGCAATTTACTTTTCACAAGCAGCGCACGTCGCTCAGCTTCGACGGAAATACATATGTAACGCTTTTAGTCGCCAAACAGCCCTTGAATGGGAACTCGTGTCCAATTCCAGCATCGAAAAAGCTATTTTTGAAAAGGGAGAGTCCCGTGAAACCAGCTGGACCAACGCGACGACGTGTATAACGAAAGAGGACGCGACAGAACGGAAAAGGAAATAAACGATCCCATTGTATAAACAGTGGGATTCCGGAGAGTTCGAAAGTTTCTGCGGTATTAAGTGAGAAAATTCTCTCTCTAAGAGGAGGCGTTATATCGTTCACCCTTTTTAACCTCGCGAAACTCTTTGAAAATTGGCATCAAAGTTAACGATTTCCGTTACTTTGTGCCCTTCCATTGAATCTGGCGAGCTTTGCCGATTCTAAGGATGCACGGGGCCAACGCCGAAGCCTTAGAATCGGAAAGGAGGCGTCTGGCTTTGATAGCTGCTAAGGTGAAAAATATTTCTCTTGGTAGTGGCCTTTGGGAGAGGTGTGCTCTCTCTCCCTCTCTCGTTCGTTTTTTTTCTCCGTGAATCGTATATCTTCGACCATTTTCCTTCCTCCTTACCAACGATGACGCAGAGAATTTGAGAAACTGTCAAAAGTGTCTACACCACACCTGAGCCTCCACTGTGTAGTTAGAATGCAAAGATGAAAGCTTCGAGCAGGAATATTCGCGCAATCAAGATACTCGATGCTTCATATTTATCACAAGGAACATGTTAAAATTGACAATTTTTTTAATAAATCAAGTTCGTGAACAATTTGTATGTACTATACCATATTATTTTAATCATAAAATAATATGATATATAGTAAAAAATGATTACCAAGTATTTTTAAACCGTTGTAACTGTTACCAGACAGATGTGCTCTAACGAAACATGAATAGTTTCCCATTTTATGCATACAATATTTATTTGTTTACAACTCTCCAACATGATTAAACCATAGAAATTTGTGAGTTTAAGTTCGAGACGCCATGTATATATTTGAGAAATACAAATTCTCTATATTGTCGTACAGTTAAATTGTTCTGTAAAATTATCGAATTCCTCTTTTCTTGCAACTAATTTCCTATTTTCCCTCTTCCTTCTACGATTGTTGTGTGCATAAACAGCTTTCTCGGACAGTAATTCATACGCAATGGTTTGATATAGTATCTCTTGCTGGTCGAATCAAAATCAGTGAATTATGTTTTGCAGGAGACAAATTATCTGAATAGTCGAATTCAGAGACCGACGCTATCATTATCACGGAGCAGAATTTATGCAGGCAATCGAATCGAGACGACACAGAAGGGGGGATGGACCTATAATTAATATATGCTGAGTATCGCTTGTTGAACCTACTGAGCGGTTGATTGTGCTTGTTACTGTCGCAGTATAGTCTCTGCGATAGAACAATGTTAGGCAAGCAGAGCCCCTCTACATGAATAGCTACATATTTACCTCGTAGTCCTTGATCTATTGAACTAATGAATCATTCGAAACTGAAAAATATAGACACGATTCTCCGAAAAAAATAAAAAATGATACGTGAAAGACTAGGCTTAGATATGTGTGGCAAATCAAACGAGGATTCGGAAAAATGGACTTTTGTTTGTCATCTTAACCTTCTCCGTTTGCATCATCTTGGGACACCCTGTAGTTACATAGAATAAAATAGTTCACAAAACTTGAACGATATTTCTTAACAGAACAGTTGACTCGAAATCTATATAATTCATTTGGAACATTTTTCTTCGCGATGAGTACTATAGGATGCAATAAAACACAATTTTTAACTTGAGATTTAAGATTTCAGTTATTTTTGCGGCCCATTCGTGCACAAATGGTCGCGACATACAATTCTGGAACAACCTGTACAGTTTACTTCGGCCACAATCCTGTATTTTTCTATACATATTGGAATTAAAAATTGCCAATCCGATGGCAAAGTGTGTACATTGTAGCAGAACATACATACGTATAATACAAAAAATAACCGGTTCCTATTTTGCAAAATTCCACTGAAATAAAAAATTAGAGGAGGTGTCTGTTTTATATTCGACTAAAACCCTTGTATTTCCGTAAATATTGATATACAGATTCATCGCACTGTGAAATGGAAAGGTTCGTACGGGCATAGTTTTCACAAGATTAGATTTAGCTTTATGCAATATCATTCCGTTTTCAATTCTAACATCGATTCCGCGAAGGCTTGCGAAACGTTGATGGCAACTGCGCGTCGGATAGAAAGATCGAATGCGATTGGAGTGGTCATAGGTTAGCGCGAGGGAGAGTAAATATGTTTATAATTGTCTATGTATATTCATCGCTCCGGTGTAACAGTATGAGCGTACGATCAAGGGGAAAAAGCAATTTTTCTAGGGATGCGCATGTCAAAGAACTTTTTTTTCGATCATTCAATTTCCTTGGTCGTCGCGTATTCAACGGAATATTCGTACCATAAATAATCAGGACGCGACACGGCGGCACGTGAAAAGCTTAGCGGTTTTCGCTGTGAACATTTAATCCTCACATCGATGCTCTTTAGCTTGCTTACGATCTTGTGACAAGTCGCGTGTATACTGCATGTACTTTTTGGGCCTGTCGTCCGTGATGAAGCTCACAAACCAGTCTCATGCCAAAATAAATTTGGTCACTAAGCTTACTTGTACGTGAAAAAGTAACACGATTTTCTTTCAATGTAATTTCTTGTAAATATTTTTGTGCGTGCATAGTTTGCTTGGTAATCCCTAATTATCAATAAATATGTTTTTGGAATTATAGGGTATATGCATCCATTAACTGCGGGTGTAAAATACAATTAAAATACGTAAAAATAAATATTTTGTCCTGAATAAATTTGTACGATTCAATGAGAATGTGTTCTTGTTGGCGAGGCTAAAGATTGATCATTGCATTAGTACTGTATCACTGTTCGTATATAAGAAGTAACACTATCCGTAGAGACGAAAGTCACACTATGCGAAGGAAAACTGAATTAGGTTTCGAGGGCTACCAATTCTTTTTCAGAACACGTCTTGATACACGTAATGATAGTATTCTTTCATGTTTTTAGACGGATTACCAAACAGAGCTAATACAGTCTACTATCCTCGTCCAAGCAACGCCCCTGTAACGCTCGCGTGCACAGCAGGAATGTTTCAGAACGATCTGGTGAGCTAAAAAATATTCATGGGAAAATAGTCACATAGTGAACGGAAACAAAAAGCGCAGTGTGGAAGAATAATAGAACCACTAGCGGGAAAAGAACGATCGACTGCAAATTGAACGCAACTGAACAACAGATTAAAAAATGAGAATGCAAATATCGATTTACATGAAGATTACTGAAGTTTTACAGAATAAGGAATCGCAGTCGCATATTTTAGAGGAACATTTCGATGTTGGCGACTGCGATGAACGTGTGCGCACACAGAAGTTTCCCATTTATGTTCGATAGCTACATACATCAATTTTACTTGGGTTGCCTTTACCACAAAGGCTTCCTTGACGTATGGTGGTAAAACGGTGCCATAGGTCTTGCAGCTAACACAGTTCTATGCGTACAAAGGGAAGTGGAATTCTCTGCAAAGAAGCTCGCAGATCATCGCGACAATTGCTTCACGCGTCCTTCGAGGTTTAGTAATGACTTCCCGGTGTAAAGCTTCCCTTGGCAGACACGAACTTGAAAATCGTTGTGATTGTAGTCGCCTGGCCGTGTTTGCCGCTAGCAAATATTCAGCGAGTTCTTGACGTATCACCGCTTTTAGCAGTTTCATGAAGGCCCGCGGAGCCAAAGGGGACACCTAACCGAAACGCTCGAAGCACGACCTTTATTCTCCAGTCAATAATATATACACTCTGTCCATCGGACCACGTCGAATTACAAATTCTGCATTTCCCTGTTGGCAATATTTGTTTAATCTTTTTTTTAATGGGTCGAATTGAGAATGTTAATTATCTTCATGAACAATGAGTATTATCAAAAACCCTCGGACATGGTTCTGCTTATTTTTGCTCTAGGTTCACCAGAAAAAGTTTCATTAATATCGTCGACCTCACCACTGTGACCTGTCCTTGTTAGTATTATTTCGGGGTTACTTAGACAGTTGTTAGTGTGAGCATACCATCGTAAATCCGCGTGCAGCGTGTGCACCTCAGGATTTCCTTGATAAATGTAGTTGTGATGAGTAAGGAGAGTATGTGGCAGAACTTTCTGTAAAAAATACCAAATTTTCTCTAACAACAAAATCTCCATTGGACGTACAAAAGTGATGTACATGTGACGACTACTCGTCTAAAAATCCCAGTTTACATCGTTCAAACAATGAACTGAGAAGATAGAACTCTGGAAGTTAAATATTTGGAGAAAAGTAATATTCCATTTTAACTGGCAAGGGAATAGCGCCAACTGGGATCGTTCAACCATTCGAGAAATGGTGTATAAGCTAGCTCGAAGTCAGCAAAAAAGGTGACGATAGCAAAGATTACTACGAAACATCCAATTTCAAAAATTTGTCAAATTGCCCAGACTATGAGAACGAACGTAATTCATTAGAAACGAATCTTCTTGGAGGCACTGTTTTCCTATTTGTATTAGTTACTTCTTACGTAAACCTGATGTACAGGGCCTGGAAATAATTTATAATTTTCTTAAACATTGTTCCGCAAGTAGCAAACTTTTATTTAAACTTTTACTATTTGCAAATTATCACAATATTAAAATTGCGTCTGTACATTAACAATCAATATTATGTTTGTACTCTGTGAATTTAAAACAAGAAGAACAATTGTTACCTACTTGCTTAGTGTAATATTGTTCCGTAAGGATATCAAAACAATGTAAAATCTATTTAATGTAATCTACATGTAACAATAACACGCTAAATAAACCAATCGGTTTAAAAGAATAATAAATAAATGGATAAAAACAGACGAATTCATTAAGACACTGATACATAATTGTACGCATATAATCAAGTAGAGGTGATAGGAGGAATCTCTTCTGAACAGCATGTGTACCATACACTGAACATACGTTAATGTGAGATAAATAGTGCACTGTAATGTCCGAAACATTTGCTTGTCAAAATGGTAGAACGATAGCAGTTACATTCTGTTGGATACGAATTGAATGAGACTTTCTGTTGAATACGATGATACGAATTAAGAGATTCAGGTTGAAACCGTAGAATATTGTTAGGTTTGAAAAGACACGCTCACTCAAGTTGTGTGTTACACTAACTGGTTAGGATAAGGGAATTAGAATTTTGGTTTCGGCCTTCATGTTAGATGCGCCTTGTACACGCAATGGAATTTTGGCATTACTAACATCTCGTCACATCTGCATACTTCATGACCTTGCTAATTGCTCGGATGTAGTTATGTGTTAGGTACGCGGAGAATTTTCATGCATGTCACCGCAGGGAGCAGTTCTGTACTCGACAGTGCCATTGCTTTGGTCACTTTGTTCTAGCCAATCGAACACATGGCTTCCCGCGAGCGACGAAGTATGCATTAATCAGTTATACCCACTATTGCGACCTAACTCATCTAGTCGAGAGTCGTAACTAGCAGTGGCTCCTCCGCTCCAGTCCGTTCACGCAAGCTCAAATAGTCATTAACCACGGTTCCCCAGCATCTGCATATCCCCCATAAATGAATCTCACATTTATTATTAAGCAATTAATGTCCTGGAATCTCAGAGCATCTCACACCACCGTTTCGAGAAGGGTTCGGGAGTTATGCAACTTCTTAGCAGGTTCATTTTTAAACTTTAACTGGTACCCGCAGGTCCCCCATGACTACAACAAAATTTCTGTACATTCTCTTTCGTCGTAATTATTTGAGGAACTTTCGTAAAAGTTGGGACAGGTTTTCTGTAATTCCAATGTACCAACAACATTCTTTTCCACGCAGTGAATATTTGACGGTTTAATTGGAAAACGATACAATTGAAACGTCAACGTTGTTTTCCGATTTCACAATCATTTCTACCAGTCCAATCATAATTAGCAATCTTTCACGGTTTACGACTTAATTTAAAATGCAAATGATGCACTTGTGGAATAGATTATTTTGATGATTGCGATCGGATCCGTACAAATCAATTAGAGTCAACCAATTCCTGTGCAACAGGCAAATTACTTTATGAATTTCTATGGAACAATTAATACAATTACAATGTCATTAACCGAGCTCAAAGCGTGGCTCGTTTATTAATTATTATCAATCTGATACTGTGCCGTGATTCACAATCTGGTGTAAAACAATGCATCCGTGATTCTGGAAGTGACCGTTCCAAATTCATCCGTAAATCATTAATCTGATAAGGGAGTATCGTAGGATATCGAATAAATTACAGTTCTGCAAAGCTAATTAATTATCCGATTTTCTGTATCCAAGGAGCTCTTTAAAAAACACATATTTATTAAATATTCAAATTACTCTTTATTTTGTATCACGTATTCCGTTTCTCAATGAAATTATGCTTCGTCAAAATTATCTTTCTCTGATGTAGTTTAAACATATTTTTGGTATTCCATTTATTAATTTTATACGGTAACAAAAAATTCTATCAGCCAATGTCTCCAATCTTCATCAACCTTTAAAATAAGCCTTATGGTTGAACTATTTATTTCCACGAGGTGATCAGAATTTAATTATTGACAATTAATCCGAATCAATCCGGAAACCGGTAATGTATTCTTGAAGTAAATTTTAGATCTACTGTATGTTGCCGTTGCAGCAAGTGATTAATTTATACAATACATGTTCTTGCAAAAGCATTTGTTTATAGTAGTATTAAACCATTTTCGAATTAGACGGACGGGTTATACTAATTCAGTAAGATATTAGTAACATGTATAAAAATGGTAGTTCGAAGTTTTTCAATTTCTGAAACGCAAACGTTTACGTGACCAGCTGATTAATCGAAAAGAACGATGTATGACGTTGATAAGTTGCGAGCAGTCGACTGAGACGATCGAATTTATATTATAAATGAAGTCGGGAAAACTTTGGGAGGCAGCGTTTTGGTAAGAATTGAACGGTTTGATGTGGTCGATGATGGTAGCGTAATCCATAGTACCAATTGAAGCTTCTTTCGTAGATGAAGAAACAAAAACGTAAATGGAAAGGGAACGAGAGATCCATAGTGCAGATAGTGGGTTCTCTAACGTAAGGAAAAAGTAGCCGAAAAGTGTCTTCATTCTTTAACGTCCGACACGGATTATAGTGATTGATATAACGAAATTCGCTGGCTTTGTCATAGCGCTCCATTTTCAACAGCTGACGAGTATTGATCGTCATCAATAATTTTAAAGGCGTGAAATTTATTTGGAACGAGCAAATAAAAGTGAATTTAATTTGCTGAAAATATTTCATATTCGACCTAACAGTAACTCATTCAATTCTCTTCTGTCCATTGTTTTAGAAACTAAATTTCTACTCCAGAGCACCATAATTTAAACAATTTAATTTTGTTTTACAAAATCTTTAAACTAAAATCGCTAAACTTTAAACACTCATAACTTTTAAAACACTGATCTCCTAGGATTGAAACTTGGATTACTGGCATTTTTTCACCCAAATGTACTAAATTGCATATAAGGTATAGTTTTACTTCGTTTATTTTATGAATTAATTCTGTGTTTAAGTGAATTATGTATATATATTTTTCAACGAATTTTTTATAAATTTCAAAATAACCTTCGCAGTTCCGATCAATGGCAAGTTTACACAAAATTTTTTCACGTCATTTATAATAGTAAACCAATTGTTCTCACTTCTCGAAAAAGTCGTGGTCAACTTTTCAAAAATGTATTCATAAGACTTTTTAAAAACGTGCATAAAACATTATTTTCAGATCAAGATTTTCACCCTTCGATTATTGTTAATTCATAATTAAAGTTTACATAGAATAAATATTTTTCCACACGATATATTTTCCTTCTCTATCTTGTTCGCACAGTTTCTATACTGTCATATAACATTTTGTTCCAAAAAGGAAACACATAATATCGAAAGATTTCGTTTTGCATTTAGCTGTCAAAAATGTACCGACAATCCTGTTGCGAAAAATCTGAGGACTTTACAGTGAAAGCTTTCCAAGGTTTAACTGTAGGAATAACAAATTGCACATCCGGTCCCAGTGAACCGTCGTGCGATGCTTGTTTTCGATCACGTCCGCTGCACCGTTGCTGGCTAGTCTTTTCGCTTTGACATCGATTTTGTATCGGACAGGTAATTACGGGTTTCCAGTTATCTATGCGAATCCACTGACAAGACGTGCCTCGAATTATTACCGTGAACTTCGTTCCGGTTATGTTCCTTTTTTCACTGATTCTGTTTTCTAGTTTAAGTTATACCGTGAGTTCTCTTCCCCATTGAAAATTATCCGTGGCAATTATCAGAGGACACGCAATTTTAAGAACATTCTCCAGTTATTCACGAAATGATTGTGAGAGCTTAAAATCCGAAAATGTTGTACCTTAAATGAAAATAACATATGTGATCCGCACGGTGAGAGAATCGATTATCGATCGATGTGATGGAATTTATTGTTAGAACACAAATTTAGGGGAGAAAGTTCCCCTCTCTGTGTCAGTACCGGATTATTCACGTGACATTGTGTCCTTACTCAACCTTCCCCTTTTTACAGTAATGTCTCGATCGACGCAGTAAGTCTGTAGACGATAAACGCAAAAAAATATTCCCTCCATTGTGTAGGCTTATCTCGGCTCGGGTATGTCGGTGTGAACCACTACTTGTAGCAACTGTAGCTACCTTCAGTCATATGAACTTTCTCACTATTGTGAAGTTGCTTTTTGAATTATTTTGTTTTAAAACAAATGTTTGAAAAAGTGTTTAAAAATGTTTAATCGATAAATTGAATTCATTGGAGAAGGGTCGTAGTGTTAAGATTTAAAATTGTTACTTTTAAATAATTTAATTTAATGTTATAAGTTACAAATAAAATTAAATAGTTAATTTCAGTCTTATAAATTTATTTGAGGATCAAATTCAATAATCCCTAGTTATCCTCTAAATACTAATGCGACGCGGAGAGTCGCAGTCGTCGGCACAGCACATGGTTTCGATTTACACGCTCTATCCTTCTCTACGTTCGGCTCGCCCTTTGATGCCAAAAAAACAGTCGTCTAGGATAAACGCAAATGAATTCCCCAAAGACTATTGCGTCGATCGAGACATTACTGTACAACGCTATGTCCCCCGCTTCCGCTGCAGTCGTGATGCGTTCCGTCTCTGTCACACTGTCACGCGACTGATGGCGTCCATCCACGGTCAAACGTATTGCGCAACATTATTGACCGTGAATGCTAGTGATTGACTAATTAATACAATGAGTATTTGCGTGAAATCATGCTGCACAATAATTGTTACTCAATATGCTTGACCGTGAATGGACCCCTTAATCCACTACTGGCTGAGAGAGGGTAACTGTATTCCCCTCGATTCATTGAGCTGGCCACACTGACTGTACTCCCCAAGAGTTAAGGGGTGAAACGTTCCGTGTGTCATTAAAATCGGAAGTTGCAAGTCGAACAAAGAACTCGTTACAGAGCCATGTACAATCTAGTGGATAAAAATGATAGCATTGGTCCAATTCACGGAAGGGATAAGTAACAGATCCGGGATTGGTGGAACAGGGGTCAGGCGCCGTCGGTGCTGCAGCGAATCGTGAGAAAGGGGTGAGTTTATTTTCGCGAGGCCGCAATATAACTTCGAGACTGGCGGTGTATCTCGAGCATTAAGGGTGTAGATCCGCTCTCTAGTGTGCATGACTCACACAGCGAAGACCCATATACGTACACGAGGATTGCAAGGGTCCGGCAAATTACAAACTACGCCCTTTTACTGCATATTTGCGACCCGTACGACGTCACAATCGTTAGATGAAAGATGAGTCTAGCGCGCTATGAAGCTACAATTTTGAAATTATGCGCTATAGAGGCGTAATCGACTTTATTAGACAGCAAACAGCTGAGCATCGAGTTGAGAGGCATGCAATATGGCGGTACTACGACTCCCTACGAACGCTTATGTCTATTTCAGCTAAGTCAGTCCCCAACGAGCCGAGTTGTTGGGGATGTATCGGTAAAACAGAGGGAGGCTCTGCGAAGAGGCCCGACTAGCCGTCCCACGATGCGCTCGCACGGGGCGAATGAGAGGTTCGATTATGCCTCTACAACGCATAATTTCGAAATTGTAGGGACATAGCGCGCTAGATGGATCCTTCATCTAGCGATAGCGACTACGCAGAGCACCGAAATGTGCATAGCAAACTTGTGTTTTCTCAAATACCGAACCTCTCATTCGCCCCGTGCGAGCGCATCGTGGGACGGCTAGTCGGGCCTCTTCGCAGAGCCTCCCTCTGTTTTACCGATACAACCCCGACAACTCGGCTCGTTGGGGACTGACTTAGCTGAAATAGACATAAGCGTTCGTAGGGAGTCGTAGTACCGCCATATTGCATGCCTCTCAACTCGATGCTCAGCTGTTTGCTGTCTAATAAAGTCGATTACGCCTCTATAGCGCATAATTTCAAAATTGTAGCTTCATAGCGCGCTAGACTCATCTTTCATCTAACGATTGTGACGTCGTACGGGTCGCAAATATGCAGTAAAAGAGCATAGTTTGTAATTTGCCGGACCCTTGCAATCCTCGTGCATGTATATGGATCTACGCTGTGTGAGTCATGCACACTAGAGAGCGGATCTACACCCTTAAGGAAGCATTCGCCGTAGAAGTTTATCGGGTCGTGGGTTCGATTTTTCGGTCTCTTCAAGCATGTCGGTTCGACGCTGTTCTAGATTGCGAGTGGCTCGTGAACGGAATAAGAAGCAGACACGATATTTCTTCTGTTCAGCCGGTTTTTTTACCCGTGGAAACTTACTCTCGATTCACCAGTCTACCGCGACAAAAGTTCGTCGCCGGACACTGTCGAAATTGAGGTTAACGTTTCCGTCTGAAAAGACGCTTTTGTCTGCTCGATGAACATTTATAGAAAGTGAAAACCATGAATGCGAATACCCGGACAGCGAGAGGGGGGAGCAGAGGAAATATCTTTCTTTAACCTCGTTCTTTTCAAGTTTTCACCAGACGCTTCCAAAGGATGGGGTGTGCGTGAAATAATAAATGCAGTCAGATAAATGAAACAGCATTTATAACCGGTGAGGTGTTGTCCTCTATTTTCTGACCATTCTTAGGACTCACCGAACGATATTCTTTAATGTTACATCTTGAATTGCATAAGTTGCTATATACTTCTGTTTACTGTTAGCGTTAGCTACTTATTTATTATAACATATATATCGGTATTGCAATTGTTATTTTGTAGTTTGTTCAATTGAGATTTTTGAACACTTCTTTAGACGTACCGTGGGCACAATCGCTGGCCAGTGAAAGAGTCTGATCCGTCATGCTCCGAGGTCAAAAACAATTCAGGTAAAATTGGGGGAGTCGAGTTTAGCAAAGGAAGCGAGAAACACACAGATGTACGTCACTGGAAATTCGGGTAAAGAAATTGGACTGATTTTTTTCCATAAATCACTGATAATATTGAAATTCAATATTTACAATAGCAGGTGGATTACTTATATTTAATTTAACGATACCCGCATGGTGGTCAGAGTGGTTAATCGTTTTTTATTGCATTTATTAAATTTATTGTGGAATGCACACGAATAAATCTATTAATTGAATAATTTTTCACGGAAGCGCATTGTTGTTTTCAATAATCGTATAATAAAGAATTTCTGGGGTTAAATAAACATTGATGCAAAATTCAATAATTTTAACATGGAATTTTTTGTTATTGAAATGCATCGTTGAGTGTGATAGTACAGTACCGTGTTTGGATTTCATTGTTTGACACATTTTTGGCAAAAACGTCTTTTGTTCGCAGACACAGAGAGGCCTAACCTCTGTGTAGTAGTTCTAACATCATAATGACATTCGTGAAGATCTTGAGCAAATGTTGTCTGGAGAATATTAATCCCTTCGCTACATCAGCATTGGCGGAATAGCAATTTGGCTGTATTGCAATATAGGCCACTGGCGTTACGTCTCGGAGCAAGGGAATCACGATGCACTCTTCCACCATCCCACAATTCTAACTCGTGGAATTGGAGGTATAACCTTCGAAACACTAAATGAAAATCTAATTTACATAATAATTCATCTAACAATTTACAAAAAAAGTGAAAATTGTAAAACGAGTTAGTAAATAAACAAATGAATAATTTCATTTAGTATAATGTATCAGATTTTAAGGGGTAACATTGTGTAAAAGAAGAGGAAAGTATAAAAACGATTACGTTTCAAACAATAATTCAATTTCGTACAATGTATTGTATGTGCACTTTACGGGGTAACATACGTCTAGGAAAATACGTGTTTGAGAAATTGCATTATTATACAGTGGATCTATATGGAAAATAAAAATTTTCTACCTAAATTGCAACAAACTGGTGTGAAGTAGAAATGTATTTCTTTTTCAATATTATACGTTCAATAAGTTGTAAATAATATAACAGTACCTTTAGATTCTTCTACTGTTTTTACTGGTTTGAATTACACGAACCCCTTTTTACAAATAAATAATTAATTTTTCTTACTATTCCTTTATTGATTTTACTTTCATACCGCAAAATAAAAATGGTTTGAAATTTGCAATTTAATTATTATCATGTATGTAGTTTTAATATTAATAATCTCTGAAACAGACGAAAAATTTCATCTCACCGGAAAATTTCGATTAAGTGAGCAACCGTTTGTAGTAGACAGGTTGTTAAATACAGTGTTTGCGGCAATTGAAATATTTTTAATAACTGTAGTCTGAATAAAGAGGACTGGGTTTCAAGTAAATAAATGAAGCTGTTATTTCTCATGACCAATTTGGAAAATTTCATTTTTTTAAACAAAACAGTCTTTTGAACTGGAAAATATAAATTTGCATATAACAATTACACAATCGAAGTACAAATATCTTCGGAACTATGAGTAAAAGATGTTTTAAATCTGTTACCATCTCATTTTCGTCATAAATGCATGAAATGCATATTTTTTATTCAAACTCAATTTTTATAAATTAGTTCACTTTGTATATAAATCCGCGACGCAGCAATATAATTTTCAACAGTCAATACTTGTATTAAATCGTGTCTGGAATATCATCCGTCACACAACAAAAATCGAATATCTTCGGTATTTTGTATCTCCACAATAAATTGTTTAAATGATGGCCTGACTTTGTTCGAAACGAATAAAGAATTCTACGATTCGACTGCACCTTCGCGCTGATAACAAATTTCGACCAAAATATAGAGAATACAGAACGTAGAATTGTATTTTGAAACTTGACGTTCGGTTTTCACCGTAATGCTCTTTCCGTCAGGTGTGTTCTATGAGCACGAGCATAAACCTGTCGGGTGGTGATAAAAAAATTTTTAATCGTCGAAACGAGCTCGGCGGTAGAATGCGTTTTTAACGGTAGTTGTATGTCAACGCCGTCGCGCGATCGCGTCATTGTCAGATTGGCTCATTTGGATCAGGAGTCTATGTCCCGTTCTGATTTCTCTTTGATATGTCGCTTCGACGTACCCGTTCGTTGTACATGTATAGATATACATGTACCCTCTTCCCCTCCACTCTCCCCACTCAGAGATTTCAAGAAATCCCATCATTTTTATTACTCGGTTTTCCGATTATTACCACGCTTATATTAACCTGCCGTATCGATGTTGTTGTTGTATGCGTCAAATCTTGTAATTTAATTTTAAACCACTTCCCGATGAGACTTGAAACTTTAAACATAACTCAGAACTGGATGACAATGCAATATTTATATGTATGTATATGATATTTGGTCCCCTCAGGGTTTCAAATCCATTTACCAATCTCCCTTCTCTTTCCACTCTCTCTATCGCCAAATTTCAGCTTATTTCAGCCTAATTTTCTGCGAGACCTGCTTTTTATTACGGTGGGTTCCGAACCACCACCTTTTCGCCAACAACACGCGGCCGATACTCAGGCAGTCACCCACGTGGTCAACCATCCAAGTACCGGTCACGTCCACCGCTGTTTAATTTTGGTGATCGTACGAGAACTGATGTTTGAAGCGAGGCAATGGTCGTTGATCAATGCAATATTTATAAGCAAATTAATAAAAAAAAATTGTGTGTCTAGGAGAAAAAAAAATTTAGCGGGATGCTCTATAGTACCTCATTGTGTTCAGCGATCCCCACTCCGCGCGTCAGCGCTCCCTACTCCACTATGTACGCGTTCCCACTTCACTGACCCACTTCGCACCGAAGGAGCTCAGTGTGGTGTTCCGTTCATTCGGTTCTATTTCGGAATTATTTCGGAGTCTATCAAGAGACATCGTCCCTCGGAGTCTCTTGAGTTTCTATATCTTACTATTTCATACCAGTATTACTATATCTTGAGTTTCATTTATACAAGACTAAACAGTAGAAAATAAAAAAAGTTTTTGAAAACCACGCTTATATTAAAATACACTAAAAAAGAGAAAATCATTTTTTTAGACATTCGTGACGTATGAAATTCAATTTTTCATCGTGGCAACTACCTCGTTAACAGGTATCCAAAAAGAAAAAAATGTGTTTTAATAAACACGCAGCTGTAACGCTACCGGTTTCCGAAATATTGAGTTGTGTTCGTCAAAGCGGAATTGTTCTTCAGGGTTAATGTAAAGTATATATTTTCCAATTAAATGAACATTGAAGAGAGAGACTTCTATTCAATTGTGCATTTACACATAGAGAAATGTGACTTTGTAAAACCGTCTAAAATTCATTTTTTCTTCGTGGCTACTACATAGTTAACAGATATCGAAAAAGAAAAAAAATGTTTTAATAAACACGCACCTGGAACGTGATCGGTTTTCCAAAATATTGAGTTGTATTCGTCAAAGCGGAATTGTTCTTTATGAACGTACGCAAAATAATGGAAGATATTGCCAGTGCTCTACGCATGCAACAAAGCGCAATACACGAAACTGCTGTACCGTATGCAAATTGAATAATAGTCGCTATATCTAGGATTACATCTATGAATCAATGCTCACCTTTACAAACAAAAATCAGTCGCCAGATGTTTACGACATTGAAAAGTAAATGAAATTTTTGTTAATACGAACGCGTCCCACTCGGCCAGTGAAAATGTTGGCAAGGTTCTGGCAACGGATCAATTTATGTAGAGTTGCAACTAGACTCCGGAGCACCGCGAAAATTCTCATACGCGGACGCGCCCAAACAAAAATCAGGAACAATTTTATTTTCTCGGCCATTCGTTCCTATGAATTAGGATCCTAGTACAAGTACGATAATTCGTTAAAATTTAACATCATGTAGTTTCTAAGACGCGTTTTCTTGCTATTAGACCTGTTTTGTGTGGAGCACATCTTTTATCACTAGACTAGGCAGATTTTTATGCAAAATAAACATTGTCTATATAAATTCTAGGAAACACGAATCCTGTGAAATATTTTCTTCATGTTGATATTCTTGAATTAGCCTGAACTTCACCTGAGGAAACCAGCAACTTTTAACTGTTTTAATATAATCCGTATATTAAATATATATATTAAATTAAATATTAAACGTGTATCGCGGTGACATGAGTAGAAGGTGCTTGCAGAAATGCGTTGACGTGGTACGAATGCGATTGGTTCAGAGTGTTTCGATCGATTTGAGGCATCCTCATTTTAGTTAGTAATTGAGATACGTTTTTCGTGGGGTGAACGAACAATTTCTAAAAGCCAGATATATTCGTAACATCCAAACTATGGTGGAGAATGGACAAGGAAGGCAGCGGCGTTATTTTCCAGGACGAAGGTGGAGATTGCGTTTAATGTATTCCCTAGGGTGTACAAGTTCTTCGTCCTCGCAGCCGCAGCCATCGTCGAGGACAAAGTTGTCGTCCCACCATGGCAGCGGGCCGCTGCACCGTAACAATCGCTATTGCCATGTTAATGACTGCAAGCTTACGGTGCCGGTTTCACATTGCCTCGTTCAGCTTCTTCATCGCTGGCTGCGTAGAACTTTACCACGTTATCCGCACTTTTTCTGAATACCTGAGGGAGCTAGAGGTGGAGTTAGACTAGTTTGAATGCAAATTTCGACGAAGAAAGATGGCACTTTCGAAACTAACCTGAAATTTTTGTCTGGTAATAGCGCCGGATATTTCGATCTAGGTCGCCGCGAAGAGCTGGCAATAATTTTGCTATCTTTATGGACTCCAGAACTGTCCATGTAATTAGAGAAAAGTAGTTAAACGCATGGAATACTATTTTGTTTTTCTGATGTAATTCTTTCAAAATTAATCGTGGGAGATAAGAATTTTTATGGGTAAGTATCCAGATCAGTTTTTACCATTCTAGCGTACGAACGATTTTTTAAATCAACTTAAATGAAACTATACTTTTATCAGTTTCAGAGAAAACACAATATCAAAGTTTCCTGTGACGTCACCAATGTTTATTCAACTGACGAATTTATATGTGGGCTATATCAAAAAGAACGAACGAGATAGTCTCCAGTTGATTGGCAAACGTTAATTTGTATGATTCTTAGAACTATTGTAGCAATATGTCAGATTGGTTGGACGGTACTCCATGTTTGGTCACTTGTTTCTATTAGTACGATGTATATTGAACTGAACAACGATGGTGAGATTATCAAACTTCCTCGGATTTCGAAACACGCAGGAATTATCGGTAATGAAACAGCTGACAAAGCCGCTAAAGCTGCCACTAAACTAATCTTAGGCGAAGAACGCTTTGGGATAAACATGCTAAATGTCAAGACGATAAACAATTCACTCCTGTATATTCACAAATATCAACAGTGGTCAAGTAAAATTACGTAACGTGAACATCAATTTTCAGGAAGTACCTAACGTCACCATTTTGGAATAAGGGAGCCACAATATATTTGTATATACAAGAATGTACTAGAATATACATGTAACAGAATATATTACAATATAGTAGAATATACTTGAATATATCAGAATATACTCTAATATACTAGAATAGCCTAAAATACACCAGAATATATTACAATATAATAGAATATTCTGGAACGTATTAGAATATACCACAATATATTACAACACAGTAGAATATATTGGAACATACCAGAATATACTAAAATATACCATAGTGTACTAGACGATACCAAAATATGTAATACGGAATTACGAAGCTATCAGAAAAATGGCAGAAGATGATCGGACAAAATCGAAAATATTTTAATGATTGAAGTTCATTGCTTGATTAAAAAGCTTGGATTTCATTCGAAATTACTTTCTTGCCAACCCAATACAAAGTCTACTAGTCACAATCGCTCACCTTTCCTGGATCAACGATCTAATCGCAAACGGAATCGAGGCCCGGTTGATGGCATGAACTCAGGAGAATGCAGAAGACGCAACGAACCGAGTGGTAAGTAATTAAAGATGATAATACAAACACGCGTGAAACTGAAGGAAGACGGAAACAGAATGGGAAGGGGTGAAAGAGGAGAGACTTTGCGAGCAACAGTACTACCGGAAGTTCCGTAGATACGGCACCGCCGGAAATATCGTCAGAATATGCTAAAAGCCGACCAGGCCTCCCTCGCGGTCTTAGCATAACAACGGCCTGCCATTCGGCGCAAAACTTCTGAATATGCAAAGGATGCCCAGGGCCTGGAATTAAAACAAGAGCTACCTCGGTTCTCGTTTGTTCTATTTCCTCCGTCTGCTGAACACGCCGTGTCTAGTGAAACGTCGAAACATATCGATGGAATATCTCTTTGGTGCTACTTGCCACCTCGCTCAATAGCAGTTTTCAAGGCGCAACCGAGTGCCTACTAGAGTTCAAGCTGTGTCGAATCTGTTTGCCTCGATTGGACACACAACAACCTACCGATGCGAGGTCGCGAATATTAATCGGATATTAACCCTTTAGAGTCGGAGACCGTGCACTGTGTATACTACAAAGAACACAATAGCCGACAAAAGTATTGGCACAGTACGAAACTCAACATACTAACACTTAGGGGGACGTAGGATAGACGCCACAATTGTTGCACAGGTTTCTTTCGATATAAGACGACGATGTTCTTCCCTCAACTACTGCTTACTACCAGAACCAGTGGGTAGGGTAAATGTGCCTATTACTGCGCGTACACGATTTACTGCGGTATTTGTTAATATACGTAAAAATAAATTTTCGTACGTTGTAATGTTATAAAAAAATTATTTGTTACTGTATTCAGGATCCATTTAAATCAATGCTTACATATGTAGTTTCTTTCCGTATACTCATACAATTTGGATTCTAATTCGGAATAATGGGTACGCAGTAATTGGTGCACTAAGTTTTGTCGTCCGCAATAATACATTTAGATATTGGGAAACATTGGTTGGGCCAATGTAACATTATCATACGTAAATTTCTTGTTAATTAACCAACTATAATAATTGTAGGCCCAACGTTGGATATTCGTTGGCAAATTGTCATTTTTCGTCGTAGGTCCTATGTTGTGGATTGGTAGACAAAACCTCGAACCATATCCCAAACAACTCTCAACAGTTGGCCAACCATAAATACTACTAGGGATACTCCTAGGTCCTCCCCACCACACTCCGGTGGAGGGTAGGACGAGGTTGGAACGATTAAAAACATATTAGATCACTAACTTACAAAAAAGTGTGACACATTGTGGACATACATCATACTCGGAGCTCGTAATTGTATATTTTAAAATCGTGACGTATTTTTAATGATAATCAGTTACAAATAAATGCAAACGGGGGGACAACATTTTCTTCTAGAACGTGTTCTCTCGCCGAACAACGGTGTCTGAAGATTGGCTTATTGTTTATAGATTTATGCTGTTGTTCTGGGATAAATACCTCTGAAAAAGACGGGGTGAGGCAGCGCACCGTCTGTGCGAAACGGTCCTGGAAAGCACGGCGGATTACATGGCTAAGTTTTTGCGGAGAGGACTATTGGAAGAAATGCAGCGACCAAATGGATGGTCAATGTATTTGTTGGAGTGCTGGTACAATGAATGTGCAAGTCCGACTGTTCTTGTGACGCATATTGCTGCAATATTTCATGGAATTATGGCACATACATTTTTACGAAATAATATGGGCTTGAGCTGTTGTATTCGGACACAACATTTATGGTAATTTTAGATGTTTCGGACTTTATTGTGCAGAAATTTTGAAACTAAATAAATTGTGACCTTCCATATCGAAAGTTACAATAGATTAAGAATAATGCAAAACTGTAATAAGATGAGCTTTTACATATACAGGCGTTATTTTAATCCCTTAATCTTAAGACATTTATTGAACAAAGACATTTAGTGCTTACAAACTTAAGTTCGTTAATTTATTTTTTCCCACTTAGAATTCAGATTCGACATATGTATCAGAATCAATATGATTGAATTTTACATATTTTTACTGATGTTAGTACGTCAGCTCTATTTCACATCATAAATATTTTGTGTTGTCTTAAAATGTTTATTAGCTGCGATTTTACAAATAAAATCAGATTACTCCATCCGATATTTCTGTTTTTTTTAATGAAGTTCCTTCTTGTATTGATTAATATACATTATACATACATTTCGTGGGAATTTCAGGGAACAAAAAAATTCTTTACTGCTTTATTCTTCAAACTCTGTTGTATTCGAGTCCCAAAGTGTTTTCATGTGGAACGTGAACTAACTTTCCCCGCGAGAGGCGTCTCGCATTAATCAAAGGCAACTATTCTCGCTTTCTTGTCTCGTGTCGACATCGTTCAACCCCCTTGCAATCTTTCTACCGAACAATTCTCACCCGTTCTATCCCGTCTTTTAAAGTGCTCGTTTGCTTCGAATTGTTATTTTCATAAACTATTGCGATTACACTTATCGAATTTAAACCCTTCCGTTGCCACTAGAAATAGTACAACAATACATTTATTTCCTTATTCATCTACTTTGTTTGACAATTTTGCTCTAAGCTTTGCACTAAGTAAAACTTCACCTTAGAGACACAGAAATTTTTTATTTTTTTCATATTTAACCAGTAGATTTTGACGAGAAAATATAAAAACTCCAAAGTTTAATCTTAGGAATCCATTGATTCAAAAGTTATGCGTGTTTGAAGATTTTCAGTACTATTACTACATTGAAATTAGACTTTTATGAGAAGAACAAATGGGTGAAATGTAATAGAAAACTATGGGAGCATTTGAAGAATTAAAAGTCGAATGCACTCCGAATTTAAGGTAAGAATTGACAATAGCAATTTATTGCTCATGACTCCTTGCTCATGAATAATACAAAGTAGAACAAGATACTTTTGTCATATTCTCGCCAAAAATAAAGTTCGATAAAATATATTCACACATTAGTATGTGATTTCACAGTTCCACGGAGCTGCAATAGGTTAATAGTTATTGGTGCAGAAATGACTTAAGAACATTATGAAAATGCTGTGATTTATTATGTTGCTGTAATTTTACGTTGCGTCATTTAGTTAATTTTCTACGCAGCCATGAATACATTACTGCCGCATGCATATAATTTTAGAGTACGGAGTTATCACCTCGTGAAAGCACAAAATGACATAAAATGTTACTATTATTTCTTCCATCAAGACGAGTATATGTAGGCGCAGAGTGCTCGGAATTTTTTCACGCGTAACTTATCCAGGAAAAAGGAAAATAGAGAAGAAAAAAGTATTCTGCCCCTTTCTACATGGTGACAACGGGTCGATCTAATGTTAACACCTTTGTTCCCCTCTACATAGCGATAACAAGTCGATTAATTTCGAAATTAATTAGGAGTTTTGGAATATTACGTTTTTATGCAAAATGAAACTGCTATGCTTCTTTGGCTCTGCTACTTCTTGCGATTAACGAAGACAATTTTGATTCTGCAAATATTTGTTTTATATTGTTCTTCACGTTCTAACGACTACTTGAGCTATCTACGGATTTGTCTTGGATAAGGAAGGCTATAGCTAGACGCTCACTATCAAACTATCAATATTTCTTTCGGAGTAAATAAAAACGAATAGGAGGGAGGAACCGAGAGAGGGTTAAAGTGAAGCACAATATAAAGAAATGTTCTTTCTCTGGTAATGCGAGCCCCAGTGGTAGGATACAGAAAAACCGTGCAGGTCGTCCGAGGCTCCGCGAGCCACGTATACCTACGTACGACGTTCGCGAGACAAGAAAAATTAGGGGAGATATATATTTTCAGATGTTCGTTTCACCTATTCAATCTACAATTTATGAAGCATCGCTGGCGCAGAAGAAACGTAATCGGAAAGTTACCCCCGGCCGGGAATGTCGTGGAAGAAGCAAGGGAATCTGCGAGACAGGGATTCGAAGGGAGAGAACGAGATTAAAAAATATATCCTGCGAGGGCTACAATTCCAGAAACGATCGATCATTTGTGTAGGGGGGGGGGGTGAATCACGTGAAACGGAACAACTAAATGTCTCTGTTGGGATTGTAGAGTGGAGGAAATGTCAACGTGGTAACTTGTACCGTTCAAAAAGACAAATGAGAATACAAGATTTATTTGAACCTCTCCTGCTCCACATTATTCTCAAACTTATCTTAATTCGTTGGAAAACGAGTTCACTCGTCTAAAAAGTCGTAAGTTTTAATCTGTTTTCCGAACCCATAGGTATCACAAAGATGAACGGAAAATCGTACCATTTTTTAATTATCATGATTAAGAGGAACAGTTTCAAACAGTAAAAATAGACTTTACATTTCGTCGTTATTTCAAAAATTCTTTTAATACTCGGTTCGGTAGGTACAATGATACCATGCAAATTTCGTTGCAATTTTATTTTAATATAAGTATGTTGTTCTCGAGATATTTTACGAAAAAGAAAATATTGAAATTTTTCAAGGGGTGTTCACCCTTTTAATATGAGAAGTAGTACGAGAAAAATAGGGTTGTCATTCGGCATGGGTTACTTTACTTGTGACCAAAGTTTCATAACGTTTTGAATTTACTCTCCTCACTCCAGAGTCCTCCCCACTAAACTCCTGTGGAGTGTGGAAGAGTGTTAGGGAGATTAGGTGGTCATATCTTTGCAGTCACGCGAGAGGGCAGTGAGGAAACCCGTAGACTGGTTGTGGGGGAATCGGAAGTGGTACTTACATGAAAGAGAGGGACAGAATAAAATACGTGGGGAACACATAGGGTAGCGTCATTCGAGTCCAACGAAACACAAAAGGAGAAGCCACCTCTTTGCCACTACGAAACTTCACCGTGATCCTTTCAAACGCTTTTATCTTTTCTTTTGCGTTCGTTTCTGTGTGCCTCGTTATTGGATTCGATTGATGCTCCGGAGCGGAAAACCGAGTACCAACAATCAAGAATTGGTTTAAACAGCAAGAACGTGCTACATCGCTTTATCAACAATCACGGAGCTGATCCTTTGATATTTAAATGTTTTAAAATTCAATTGGACGTGTTTAAAAGTGGTTGGAAGGTGTTTACACAGTCTGTTCTAACCACTAGGAAGTGTACGTACAGACTTATTAGCTACCGAAAATATTAAATTCTACAACAGGTGGTAACTTTACATTCAAACATTCCTCAATGATTGGTTAATCATATTGTAATTATTGTATAATAATTATTTAGTACAATATAAAGATTGTATAATAAATGATATATCGAGGAACATCATATTAGTTCTAACTAGACTGCGGATCTTTATGCAAGTCAAAAATGTTCTGTGTCTATTGCAAGACATAGGAACCAAATAGAATGCTATTCCTTCCCTTAATAAATAACTAATACGATGTTCACTTTTCTACGCATTATCTCACGTGGAAGTTTTATTATACTCCATATATTTAAGCGGTGTTCCGTGTAATTAAGCGATGTGTCTTTCACAACTTTCGCTGCGAGTGACACGGTATTCGAAATCTTTTAGAATGTTGGTTTTCGTTTAAGAATATTAATGTTGATCGGGCTCCTTCCACGAAGAAGCTCGTTATTTTATGTTGAGCATTTTTATTTTTTATTAATCCTCTGACGGCAGCGCTCGGGTCTACTTTGATCTAGCTTTCCAAAGGCTTTATGTACCTATGCAACTTTTCAGGTTCCGGCTGCTAACCTGAGCTGTCGGTCGTTCACATAAAGCTTAATAAAAACATCAACGCTTCTCGCAGACTCACGTTCGAAATTGTGCTGAGAAAAATAGTTGAATTGGGTATTTAACTATTAATAAGAAAACAGGGCAGACAAACAAATGTTCTTGAAAATAAACTGACAATACCAGTGTGTTCATCTCTGGAAATCATCTAATCTCTATCCACTTTCTCGCGGCGAACAATAATAATTACGTAAATCTGGTGGTCCACCATGTATAACAAATATAAACAAACAGATCGTATTTTTGAAATTTAGGTTAAAGCTACACGTAAAAAAATTGTAAAAACCAAACTTTACTATTTTCCTCGTGAATTGAACCAAAAATACATTTTTAAAAAAAGGTATTCCATTTCGAAGCGTGTAGTCTTTTCGACCGACTTGCCTCTGTTTATCACGAGTCCTTGCTTTGCCAGTATACGGTTCCATTGATTTCCGTTTTATCGACCATCGTTCGAATTTCGACGGGATCCTCGGCCGTGCCCCGAGGACTAGCAATCTCCCCCCGAATATTCTATATTCCCTGATCCCGCTATTTCGTTAATTCGCAGTCTTTTGCTAAAACCGAGTACACTCCAATTTTTCCGTGCTATTCGATTTTCTATCGAATGAACGGTGCGCGGCGCGGCGTGGCGTGGGCCCGGGCATGGCGTGAGCTCGGCGCGGCACGTCCGAGCACCGATTTGCAATATTGAAGTGCAATCAGCCGTGTCGGAGGGAAAAGAAAAGGGTGTTACGAGGCAACGAGCAGGACGGGGCTGAGCGAGAAGGGAGGAGTGGCGAAAGGTCGATGAGATAACACGGCACTGAAACGGAGAACAAAATTGCGATTAGTCCGCGACCTCTTCTCGCCTAGCAATCCATTAGCGAGTCACGGAAAGGTCGAATGCTCCCGACCGTCTTAGGACGCCTCGGATCCTCTGATTAAAATTCGTGAAACTGCCGAGAATGAAAGGCCGTCTTTGGACCTCGCCAGGCCGGTCGGTTGTCGATGTCGCCTCCGTTCGCGCTATACTTCGCTCTTCCATTCCCGCGTTCTTCGAACCTGCGTGCGACGCCGACAGCAAAAGGTGGAAGAAATTATAGTGTCCGTACAAAATTCCCGCGTAGTGTCCTTGACAAAAAGCAGCCGAGATGAGAGGAGAGGAAAATGTGACGCCCGGCTCAAGAACCACAGATCAGCCACCCCTCTTCTCTCTCTTTCTCACTGCTCCCTTTTTCATTTTCTCTCTTTCTCTAGTTCTTCTAACCCCCCGTCTTCGGAAAAAACACCGCCATGGATGCACGACAACCTTGACGACGAATAGTGGGACGCAAGTGGAGATCACGACGACGTGAAAGTAACCATCCGAGATGATTAATGGATCCTCCCCATCTGACTATCGCCACGCGAAACCTGCTCGTGCCAGGGAACAAGATCCGGCAAAACCTGAAAACGCGCATCCAGCATCTATTATATTGCGAATGGTGTGGATTTCGCTGGCATGATGTATCGGGACCAAACGCGGGCTAATTTAATGGTGATTTATGCGTGGCCGCGAAGACTGGCAGCCGTGCTGTCGAGACAGTTTGTTCGGCTACAAATGAATTATCCTTTGGGATTGTAATGGATTTCAAGAGGAATCGAAATCAAACGTGTGGGATCGAAAGATATTTAGGAGAGGCTCCAACAGATTCATACATACACACGTTTGTTGACACGTTTCGACAGGTGTGTCCAAATATGTTTAGGAGATCCCACCTTAAATCTGAAATTAACAGTTTTGATAATTACCTTATAGAATTAAAATAAACTTCTCCAATTGTGATATGTCTCTCACATATATGCCGAATTTCTTGCCTTTTACTTTCCATACAACCTTTAATATTTGTTATAATGTATTGTCCACTTTTTACGCAACATGTAAGTTCTATTAAAAATTTTATTTCTTTTTCGTTGGTTTTCTTTATGTTAATTCTTGCAAATTCTCATTTTGATATATCACTTTAAATATTTTTCAGACGCAATAAAAAGATTCTTTGAAAAAGATCCACATCGGGATCGAAACGTTATAAGCATGTACTAATTGCACATTTGTTGTTTGTTCTAAAAATGATCGAACCTGGCGCCAATATCATTTAAAACTTTAATTTTCCGACTCGAAGGTACACATAGAGCAGATAATATACAAGGCATATCCTCTTAGGGGACAGAAATTGTGTTTGGTCCTAGTGATCCGTATTCGCTGGGCCTTGGTCCTCGTCCAGCGACACTCGGACAGTTTTCCGAATACGTAATACCTGCCCGCGGAGAGGCAATCGGCCAAATATTCATGCGACCTCATATCGAGAAATACAAACGTCTCTCGCAATACGTAAACCGGATTATATGCCTGAGGGCCGGACCAGATTTATCTAGTAAGTGTCGCGTGATATTTGCGAATGGCTCCGGTGTACAAACAGCTGCGGGTTCTAGGGGAAACTTTCTTAAGGTATCTCGGCTCCCTCGAGTATTTAAGAAACCTGTGGCAAATAAAATTTCATGAATTTCCGTTTGGTAGCTCGATCCCTACAGATTGTCGATTAATTTTTATTTTCGTGGAAAATTCGATCGATATCCGAGCAATGCCCGACTTGCGAGGGCAACCGGGCTTTCCTGAAGTCGATCAGTAACTTTATGCAAAATAGAAATTGTTTGTACAAACTGCAAGAAACAAGGGCCATAAAAATGTTTAATAATGTTTAATAATGTTCATAAGCTGCAACTAATACATTGATGTTCCTGAATTTTCTAAATGTGTCCATTGTGTTCAATTACAACTGCCCATTGTTCTCATAAATGTATAAAATCCACAGTCTAATTATTATATATTGTAAATTACTAGATAATATATTATATTAATATTGTATTATACGTATATATTTACAGAGGTACACGCAACTTGCACACCTTCAATATTTTCGTTACCTGTAATAATATGAAATGAACTACTGTAATGTCTGAACTATAAGAGATTATTCTACTTGCATATGCAGGATGTCGACTACCGGTGACAGAAAATTTAAGGGGTGGCTTCTCACGACATTATAAGATGAAAATAAAGAATAAAAAAATACTTCTAGGCAAAAAATTATGTTGATAGTAATGGCACTCTTTGGCGGCATACTTCACATTACAACTAAATGTTAAATATTTCATATTGGATGTTAATATCGGAGAACAATATTATTTTTAGAATGATTACATTTTCGGAAATTAAGGTATACACTCTATATTATAGTAACATCGACTCAAAGATTTCTCATAACTAGACTGCGAGGTTTTATGCATTTATGGTTACTGAAAATGTTTAAAAAATGCTAGAATTTAATACGATTTTGATGTATTTCAAATCTACACCACTGGAAATAATATTTGATTTCATTCTACTTCCTGGAAGTTCATCTACAAAAATTGCAAATTACATAAACACATTCACAGCCTACTTATATAGAAAAACTGTCAAAAATTTACAGTTAAATAAGAAACGAAACGTTCTGCCTGGACGCATCATGGGTGCGGCTCGTTTTGCGTACCGTGGATCGATAAAGAGTCTGAATGAAAGCCGTCATAAGAAATAAACAGATTACAACATTGTCAATATATATACAGAATCATAAATGCATTTAATTAGTCCTACAACTGTTCTGACAATAATTATCAAAAATTTGTTTATATATTATACACACGACAAATAATTATGCAATATGCCTCGTGCTCTTATTTTTTATTTGTCTATGTCATTATACTTTAAACAAATGCACAGTAAATGAAAAAATGCGATAAACTTTACAAATGTTGAATGCATGTGTTTATGAAATTTTCTGTACTGCTAGTCTAATGTTAACCTGTACCCAGGGGCAATTGGATCCCATATATTTTTGTAGAAAATGTGAACGAAAAAATTAGTCTACATAAGTATTTCTAAAATTATATTGATTTTTATCCCTTAGCACTCAGGTGACGACTCGGAGTCATAACTAAATTTGTTGCAATACAATTATTCAAAGTAGTGTTTAGATTATTAAATATGTTGATATCTAATCAATTCAATAAAAAAAAGCGTTACGAATCGTATGTAACTTTCGTTTCTGTAGCACGATTATACCGCTCTTTAACGCTGTTCCAGAGAGCCACTCGTTGCCGCGATACACGAGCAGATCAAATTTTTCGAATACAGAGCCAACCAATTAAAAAGTTCGTTACTCGGAATAAAGAAGACGACACTGAGGGTTTGCTCGTCGACGAGAACTTTTAGTTGGAAAACTAAGAGTTAATTTAGAAGAGGCTACTGGCGACGGGACAAAACACGACAACGCTCGTACTCAACCGCGCTCCGGAATATAATTAAGTGCGACACGTTAATGCAAATTGCTTCGTACCAGTAACTTCACGTTATTCATTTACTCACTCATCTAAGTTACATTTCAATGTAATTGTTCCTGATTTTTCATTTTCGTAGAAAACAGTTCCTTGAGATTTTAAAACGACATTTTAAATGGCTGTCCCCGGCGGAACACTTTCTTGTGTAGTCCATTAAACAGCTTTTAGGGAAGGTCAATTTAAAGTTCAATCAAATTACGAATTTTTTGCAACGAGGACAATAAGTCTTTCTTATTTAGTATGATTTAGTGGTACACATTGCTTGTACTTCATGACAGTTGTGTAATATTATTATTACAATAATAATTTATAGGATATCTGACTAATCTTCTTCTTGATTTAAAAACTTTCAGTTCTGATAAATATTTAAAATTTCTATAATTTCTTCCATAATGAAATGGAATAGAATACAATACCCGAACACTATCACAAAGCCATTCAAAATAGAATATTAAATTTTGTAATCACGGAAGACCGTACGAAATTGTAACTAGTATGCAAAATTTCCATTCTGTGTTTACCTTCAGAAGAACCAACAAAAATACCAACGCGTTGAGAAGGAAAGAGTCACTTGTATAATGAAAGAGGAAGAAAAATTAGCATAAAAAACATACTTCATCCTTAGCAAACATCTTCTCAGAAATTTTTAGCGTATACGTAATGTTTACTGGGTATGGTGCTTCCATTTTGATTAAGATTTTTGGTATAGATTAATATAGGTGTGTCTTTTATATAATAACTGAGAGGATATGAGAGTACACCCAGATTTAGCACAGAACAGAACCTATAATCAGTTGTAACCCTTTGCACTCGGAGCTATTTCAACTCGAAAATTAAACATTTCTTGCTACCTAGAATATGTCCATTCTCCATGATATTTAAAATTTTCAGGATATGAAATAGGTATAATATCTCATACAATAACTAAATGTTTTGTAATTGATTGTATACCAACATATTTAGTAATATCTAAACCAAATTTTGAATAATGCTATAGCAATTTTTGTTGATTTTATTGATTGACATACCAAATATGGGTATAGGTTCTGTTCCATGTTAAATCTAATTATGCTTTAATTAACCTTTTAACTGGAAGTGACGTGGAAGGGAATTGTTCATTATTTCTTAATTTAACGAATATCTCTAGGACTCAATCGTGTTTCATATTGGTATACATAAACTATGTCTTCATATGGATTCGCAATTGTATAGACACTCAGTTAAAAGGCTGAAAATGAAAGCAATTGAAGAATCATTTAAACAATTATTAGTCGTGTTGTTGTAAACAAATTTCATCTAATCCAGTATCCAGTAATCCAGTTATTTTTTTTATGTCCAGTAGAATGCATTTATGTTAATAGTACATTCGCTTAGAGACATTATAATTAATAAAGCTGTGCATTTCGTACAACACGATATGACCATTTCCAAGTTTGGGTCAATCACAACTGTGCGAACGTAAACGCGAAAGCCAGACTGGAATTAATTTCGGGAACCATATCCGCCGACTAGAATATGATTAAACACCTCCGCAAAAACAGCATGCGTTTGTTAGTTTCTCAGTGGAACTTTGTAATATGACAGCTAATTATTGATGAAACCGAATATCGAAAGTTGCAGTGTATTTCTTGAATTACTTAACATTATTAGAGAGTTTCGAATATAGTATAACTTAATAATCAATTTAGAACAATAATGCAAAATAAAATGTCTCTATTTGAGTCTGTAAGCCAGGAAATAATTTATAAATTCACATCATATGACAAAAAGTAATGTTTATATGAATATTATAATGTTACGAACTTTACAAGGTTGTAAATAGTAATTAATAATTATACATTTTTCTGTTGATTGCGTGTACATACTATGAATACAAAAAACCCATTTGCTTTTAACTTCAAATATATTTAATATCATTTTATAATTCAATTGAATCATCTACCTAGTATTTTTGAAGATAATGGTGCTTTTCTGAAAGTTTAAATCGAAGTTTAAAAAATTTGTTCCTTCTTGGGACTGGCCGTTTTCCATCTGGAAGAGGAAGTAAAAGAAACGGAAGAAGGAGTTAGGGAAAGGATTAAGACAAAAGACAGGTTTGACAGAAAGTTGAAGGCGAGCTTAAACGATAGAGAAAAATAGAGAAAAGGAAAATTAATAGAATGGGAAGGTAGAGGTCGCAAAATACAGTGAGAAAGAAAATCGTTAAAAAAGTAGCAATGAGAGAAAGAAAGATTTAAAAATATAGTATTTTTTCTTGTCTTACTGTAGACAAAGTTATTATTATACAAAGAGCAACACCTTTGTTTATGGAACATGAAAGTGAAGAAACACGAAAAGAAAACAATTATAATCAATTAAATTTATTATTTGCCTTTTTTATAATTAGTTGATATTATATACTAAATTTTTATTTAAATTTTTAAAGAATTGAAAACACAGAAGGTCCGTGAAATGATTAAGAAGTGCCAAATTATTTTATCTCTATTTGCAGTCGTTATTTCAGATTACTTATACAAACTGCTCGCAACTGATCAATAAATAACAATCTTTATCCATGTACCATTTTTAAGTGATGTATTATAAAGACTTTTAATTTAATTTTGTGCCAAAATTTCTAGATTTAAGAATAAACTATGTTATTTACATTAATCTTTAGATGTTGGGTATTTCTAGAATGTGTAATTTGTTGAAATTTATTATTAATAGAATTTCAAGTACAAGACATCATTATTTTTATATTGCTATTAATTAACAATAAGAAAAAACAACTTTTGGGATGGACACATTTATTGTCCGCTTTCAAATCTAATTTTAATTAATTCTCTGTTTTCCCGAATTCGGATTCGTTTAATTACATTATTGCAAAGGCTTGCGTTGGGTAAAGTTTTATGCAAGATCATCGGATCTACCGCGAACAATAACAATGATTAAAAATTGTTCCTGTACAAAGGAAATTGCTCCACAAGAATTAATTAGATCAGCAAATATCAAATAATGAAATCATTAAAGTACATCCAAATTGAACCAGGATGTAATAATTAACCAGGCGTTATTGACACAGTGAACGTTCATTAAATGAATTATAATGTTTTTCGTGCGCATCGATGCAATGGTGCAATTTAGTAATGGCTGTGGAAATCACGCGTTTACTGATCCGAGATGTAAATACGGTAGAAGTTACAATGAAATTTGCTTCGCGTAACTTTTAATGAATTTGTACAATGTTGCAGCGTACCGGAAAAATTTTAAGCAAATTTCATTATGAGTGTCGGCTGCATTTACAGTTGGTATCGTTTGTTGTACATGAGTACGTAATCGTAGTATGTATTTTACGATCGAACTGCAATGAACATACAAGTAAACCATTTACTTTATTGATACAAACCGCAAATGCTTTAACAATTTTTACTTATAGGGTATCATTAGATTCTCTTAGAGATCTCACAATTAATACAGCTTTCACAACTATTGATACAGTTTTCAGCCGTTGCAATAAATTTTGAAAGGACCGCAAAAATAATACAAAAAGAGTTTGCATTTCTGGTACTACAAACTATTAAATTAAATTTCCTTTACGATAGAAATCAGCAAAATGTTCGTTTCAAAAACCATCTCTATTATTACAGAAAACGTAAGTTTCACATTTTAATTATTGGAATATTGGATATTGAACACTGATTGCATCTGCAAACCGAATACAGATGCGCAAACTACAATGCAATGCAAATAACATTTATGTTTCATTTAAAACTTGTCGTTTACTTGATCGTCTATAATTTCACGTGTTGTTAAACGTTTATACGAAATGAAAATTTGTTGTTTGGAAACAAATGACTATTAGTTTCAATCGAAATTGTGTTCCTGAGAGAGTAAATCACATTGAATTTCTAACATCTGTTAAAACAACGACTATTTGACATATCATTTTTCGCTACGAATAATAATAGTTTAAAAAAATAATTTAATAAGCTTCACATGTCCTGTACTTAACTACCCACAATACCGCCTTCAATGTTAATTTAATCTAAGAAAGAAACAATGGGCTTGTGATAGCTAGAATATAACACAAATAGCTTGAGAAAAGAATAACTTGACTCCTCCCAGTTTATGTACCTGTATAGCGTTTCACCTGCGGGCGTGACGGATAAGACTCATTCACTGCCCAGCAAAAATTGTACGTGTACGCGGTGTGCCTAAAGATGTTTTCACCTCAAAACTATCAACGTCAGAATAATAACGCTTTGAGTAATTATGTAATTCGAAGTGGTAATATGTGGTGACCCACCCAGTATAAATACAAGCTTTGCCTTTTCCGAATATTGACGATCGAACGCACGCACGTATGTATTTACGAGGAAGATATATTTTTACGAGTTCCATTCATTAATCCAAGTCGAAGTCTAGCAGACGAATTTGCATATATACCGCGTAACCCCACCCATGCGAAGCGCGCGCAGAGCTCTTCCATGGCGTAAGCCACCTGAATATCCGCGGCAAAAATTGCCGATGCATTAGAAAGTCAGAAAAGGAGAACGCAAAATATATATGGCAACGATAATTCGATAAGCTGCTTCGCATCCCCGTTTGTTTCTCCATTTCGTTTCACCTCGATTTTTTCTGGCCCTGCCCCCTTCTTTTTTTGTAATATCCACAAAACGCATAGACTTCCAATCTGTTCCAGTAATAACCAGAGTAAACGATCAGACGTGACGTCACTCTATTCGAACATCGGTAAGCCGGGACCGATTTGAAATTGTCGAGTATCGAAGTCGATGGAAACCAGGTTCTGATATTTAAAGTGGACAACACATGTCCGACCAAGGTCGGTGGCCATTGCACGTTAATGTTGGACTTTGTTTGCCTTAAAAATTGATGCTGGCCATACTACCTAAACCCCTTCCACCCCTTTCCCACCCACCCAACCACTGTTTCGCCCTTCCGGCTACCCCGACCATTGACTCGTGTTGCTTCCACGCTATTTTTCCATTGTGCATCGCCCCACCCACCATCAAATGAATATCGGTCGAATTTCTGCATGTGCGAAACCAGTAGGTTTTATCAGGGATCGTTCAGGCGTGAAATTCTTCGTCGTCTCATTTCGTATTTACGAAGGGGATGACCAGTTACCTTTGGAACGTCACGCGGCACTTGAATGTTTAGCCATCCGATTAATTGTCTGTTCAAACTGTTCTGGACTCAGCCTGGTCTACCGTTTCAGCACGGTGTTTATTCAAGGACATACTATCCGTGACGGAACATACTCATCTTCAGGGTTGGCTATTCGGTAAGCCCCACTACTTTGAGTCTTGGATTGCATAGTAACGTTTAACAAACTCTTGACCGGTTGTATTTGACCGTCGAACCGTTTTCCTGGCGATGTACTGTTTAGCGTTCTCTTGATTGAAGTTTAAATTAGATAGGACTGATTCAATTTTGATCATTTACTGTGACCAAAGTGTTATAGCTACTAGCGTAATTTACCAAAATCGAAATGATCCAATTTTACACATTTTTGTCATATAAAAATTTTTATAAATTCTTATTTTAACCCTTAGCACTCGAATGGTGACTCTGAAGTGCCTCTAAAAATTGCTGTATCATTATTCAAAATATTGTATATATTTATTAAGTTAAATATTGTTTACATCAACATGACTTTCATTTTCAGTCTTTTAACTGAGTGACTATACAATTGCGAATCCATACGAAGACATAGTTTATTTATACCAATATGAAACACGATTGAGTCCTAGAGATATTCGTTAAATTAAGAAATAATGAACAATTCACTTCCACGTCACTTCCAGTTAAAAGATTAATTAAAGCATATCTAGGTTTAGTAAGGGACAGAACCTATGCCAATATCTAGCATGTTACCCGTTAGCAAAACAACGTACAGATAATTAAATAAAGCGGTATCTAATCAATTACTAGAGATATTATACCAATTTCATATTTAGAAACTTTAAAACATCGTAGCGAAGAGAAATGTTTTAGGTCGGAAGAAATGTTTAATTTTTGAGTTAACCCTTTCGCTACCGTTGACGAGATATCTCGCATCCACGATGTCGAAGAAACGATGCTTTGGACGAGATACCTCGTGTATCTTCATTATTGATATGAAGTGTTTTATTTGAAAGTTTGACACAGGCAATTGATTTCTAAGACATGTCATCATTGGTGGAAAGGTGCTTAAAGGTGTTAAATATAAAATACTCCATAATTTACACAATTGGAGACAGAGACAGAGTGCGTCACGTGACCGATCCGCGACGGGCGCAGTGGGGAATAGCATCGTAGAAGGGGAGAGTAGAGTGGGGAGACAAGTCTTTATCTGGCAACTCCAACGGTTACCTAGAGCTAGCAAGGTCTATCGTGTCGAGCACTGAAAGGACGAGTAAACACGCGTTTCTTCGACAAAAAGGGGATAATTGGATGAGAAATTGGCCAATGTTTTACGTGTTTATAGAAGGCCATAAATTTCGAGTCTGCCTAAAATACCATCGACGGAACGCTGGCGCGGTTCCAATGCGTCGCGGCAAATTGTACAAGTTAATTTCGAGCGGGCGAGAAATTTTCAATCGGTCGGCAAAAATCATGGAGGCGAAATACTAGGAGTTTGGCGACGAGATTACACGCCCGTAAGAACTCGACGTCTAACCGGTTAAATAATGTACCCCCGGTAATACGAGTGAAACCCCGGCGCTGAAATCAGAGTAGATAAGTATCTTTCGCTATCGCCGCCCCCGTCGCACCGCGGTACCATTATCGCTATCTTGTGTTACTGGCTGCCTCACTGCCGCCATCTCGAAATGTATAGTATTTACCTCCAGTAATTATTCGTTTGTGGACGGGCCTCCTCAAAGTTTACCCGCCGCGTTGGTCCATCGACCTACTAATTACATCGCGCTGCAGCAACGTTTGCAATTTTCTTGGCCTGGTTTCCCACTGTATGAAGCGAGACAGCTCACGAGAAAATATTGATGATAAATTCACCATTCTTACGTTCAATGGTTATTTCGCTGATTGCATGCCAGCACAAATTGCATTAACCCATTGTGACTTGGCTCGAATAATGGTAATATTTTTAAGGAGATATTCGAATTCATTCCGATCCTCTGGTTCAATTACTTTGCGTATCAGCCTTCCATTAGAGTAAAGGATTTGTTTTCTGTATGGAATTTACGGAGTTCGGTGATATTTATATTTGAAATCTAATTCTCCAAGTTTATTGTATAGAGGTGCGGAGAACTTTGACATGAAAAGAAATAGAAAGCACTCGCGCAACATACTAGGAAAAATTGTGTCGACATAAAACACGTAGCATTCGAAAGTTGCACAAGTAAATAAATACAACAAATCTCATACTATTCTAAATAAAAACTTTATAAAATGGAATTTTCGAACGTTTGAGGGCTCGAATTAAAGATACAGGATCACTCTTTATGATAGGAGCATTTGTGTTTAAGAGAAACACGAGAGAAGAGTTGTACTAAGAATAAGAAAGTATTGTGGGTAGAACAACAACATAAGCAAGCTCGTATTCGGAGCAGTTGCTGATACCGAAGTTACAGTAATCGAGTCACGAATTCAATGAGGACGACGTCCGCCATGACACCTAATATCACGTTAATGTAGTTAAGTACTTACCGATCGAAGTCGCCACCGTGAGAGAATACAAGAACGCTTTAGCGAAGTTCCATTCGTACTCTGGGGCACGTCGCTCGGTCACAGGATCGCTGGCAGAACTTCCAACGTAGGTCCCGACGTTCTGGTTCGCCTTCATGTCCTCGGTGATCCTCTTCACCAGTTGTTCCTGAAAACGTGCGATCTCCTGCGCGGCGAGCCTAGTCCAATTCTCACGGTAAAGAACGTTCAAGCTCTCCGTGATTATCCAAATGTTCTCCACGGTCTTCGCTCTGGCCTCGTAATTAACCTTAACACGAGAAAACGTCTCCTTGAAATATTGCGTACTTAAATCCAACCGAACGTATTTTAAAACCGAGTTCTTAACCCATCGCACTCGGAGAACATTTCCATTTTATACGATTTTGTGTTTATTTTATGTATATTACACTGATCCAATTTACACGTACAAGAACCTTGAATTTCAAAGTCGGAAGGTCAACTATTTTTTTATCATCGTTCAATGTATCATGTTTTCGTCATTTTTTTCATTAAAATGAGTCCAAACACGACATTATTCGAAGCATTTTTGCTTGTTTAATTAACGTTTCAATAGAATCTCGATTATCCGAACCGATGATATCTGAATTCTCCATCATTCAGATATGTGTTTCACGTGTAAACAGTTTAGATTGAAGTGATTCGTGTACAACACAATTGATTGTAGAAATTAGTAAAAACATGGCAGAAAGAATACTCGATTCCAGTGATTGGTACTAATCGATTAGTAATAATCGAGGATTTACTGTATTGTGAATTAAATAAATAAATATCGTCCATATTGTGTCGTGTTTAGTGTTATTTTAATCAGAAAAATGTCACAAATATGTTGGTAAAACTTTTATAAAAAGAACATGTTAAAAAAATTATTTTATTATCAACAGCTTTAGGGAAAAATAACATTTTGTAAAATCAAACTCGTAGAAAGTAGTGTTTTCACGTATTTTAATAATCTGTTTATTACGTACGTTTCACATACACAAGTTTCTCAAATTTTCTGGCATCGCGAAGCTTCATATTAATAAATACCATGTTTCATGAAAGTAGTTTTTGGTATCGTGCTGTTTGATATCCACGGAGTTTTTAATGAACAAAATTTTGTTGTACAAGGTAAAACGACTGTCACAATGTTTGAACATGTAGAACGTTCTACTATAAAATTGGCAATTTCTGAAAGCGGTATGTCCTGAAGAATTAAATTTCTAACAAAAAGAAGAATTGTTCATGACCATTGAATTTTAATCTCCACTTGGCTGCGATGTGCACAGTAGAGGTATAGGTAGAAACTCAATTATACTTGCGAAAATAAGGAACGATATAACAGTATAAAGAGAAAGAAATGCTAAAAAAGCATTAGAGCCGGCAGGAAAAATGTCTTCTATATTTCATTTTAGACTGCGGACACCGCAGTGTTTTTTAAAGAACATTGCGGTAGACCCTGTATATAAAGCAGCCTGTATATATCTATATAATCCCTATTGTATATATAGGATGATTTTTATGAAGTAACCTAATAAGTTTTCGTCGAATTGATAGGCATACGAATAAATTCTAATGTTAACATCCGCGTTCTATGCGAAGGAGCCTAGGTGATCTCAAGGTCGATTTAATATTTTTAAATACATTCCTACGTCTTTTGCCCTGTACTTTTTAACAGATCTATACAGATACAGAGTTATATAATTCACAAGAATGAAAACAACAATTTTCACCTTGAGCTTCAATGTTATTTTAATTTCACGGTCCATTTTCTCAACAGATCTCCATCCGAGAGATCAGACGTGCAGAATCAGGCTGTTGTAGTCATGGCATACAATTTTGAAATACCCTGTACAAGGGGTTAACAATTTTTCTCAAAATGGAACTAACATTTTTAAGGCTAAATGAAACGTTCATAGGACAGGATCTTTCTACTCCGAATTCTCTACTTCTGAATTCAGGATGGGGTTGTTTGGTAACAAATGAAACAATGGATCAAACAAAATAATGAAAAATGTCAAACGTGCGGTGAAATCTCGAAATAGAGAAGTAAGGTCACGTACGTGTCGTCAATTCGACTTAAACTTGTGTCTCTAACGTAGGGCATAAAGGTTTAGAGGAGTGCCATCGTCAGGCCACGCAATTTAAGACTAGTGACCGTGAATAACATCATGAAAGTGGAAATATCCTCGCAGTGTAGGAGAGTTCCTGCAGGACGGGTTTCACTTTAAGGGAGAAGGAAAGTGAATGGGATGTTAGATCGATAAAACTTCGTTCAAACGAACTTTAAATGCACAGATAATTCGATTGTCTTCGACTCCGGTGGGAGCACCTTGGATAGAAAAATGGAATACAAATGAAGACATTATGATAAATCGAGATTCACTTACGTCGGGTGAAAACGTAATTATTACATAAAGGTGGTACGCAATTGGCAAAATGATTAATGAATCTTTTAATTAACCCTTACTTCAATAACTGGATACCCGAATTCAAGTACATTTTAAAAAATTTCTTAATAGATTTCCTGACCAATTTTAAGAGTATTTGTAGACTTTTATGTTCCTGGGTTTTATTTACAACAAACAACAAGGCCATGGAATATCCTCACAAATTTTGATTCTTGACATAAGAGTTCATTTTCAAAAATTAGTAACATCTGCAATCTGTGAATATTGTTCTTTCTTCGATGTAAGCAACACATATATTTCCGATAATATCCGAAATAACAACACAATACTTACTTTAAAGAATAAATAATGATGGCATTCGTGATTGGCAAAAATTTGGCTAAAACTTACAGTTTTAAACTGATTATTGACTTCTACACCAAATGTCTGAATCCTCTGATTTTAAGAAATTAATATCGAGGCTTATTCCAATATACCATACCCAAGATGCAATAATAAGTAATTATTTGCAGTTTTGATAAAAAATACTAATTTAGTAGTTGCAAAGTGTATTTATATTTCAGCTTGTTCCTTCGCAGACAGACTTTTTGAGAATAGTCGCGTGTTACTTCGTTTCTGTTTAATGGAACATTTCCCTATTGAATAACTTTATATTCCGACATAATTGCTGCAGTTCAAAGAATACGTGTATACGTGCGCGCACGCGAAACAATGAAAACCAAATTAGTCGCTTATGCCAGCAATTGAAATTGGATTACTCTGATGTTGACATGTTTGCTTCATTTTCATTTTGACCCCCCCCCCTATCCCATTGGAATGAAAATAAGATTATGGAAACACCGCATTTGTTACTTCAAATATAGAGAATTTAAAGCGAATTAATAGCGCAACAAATGTACATTTCTGATATTCATGCGTTTGTGGAAAACGTTAATAGACATTATTACAAATTGCGGGTGAAATATTGTTCCCTATGATTGGGTTGCGTCTGCGTATGCAGTTAATAGTTTACACGTACTTGTACACAATCTTCTCGTTTTTATTTCAGTGTTGATAATTTTATATCTAAACTATTATTTGTCATAATAACTGTTATAACATAACAACTGTTATTATACGTCATAATTAGTAAAAAGTGAATATGTTTGATTTTGATCAAGTTTCATAAAAATTTTTGAGAAATACTTACTGACGTATTATTTATTCACAGTATTATTTATAATTTCAGTACTTCAATTTTCACGTATTGCAGAACATGTAGCAGGATATTTTATATTTATTTTTGAAATATCAACTCTTGAATTTAATTCTGTCAATTATATTTCAATTATATTATATAACATAAAATATTATATTTTGTTTTAATAATTCCTTATCTAGACATGGTGTGTTTGGAGGAAAACTGATTTCAAATCTCTGCTGCATTTTTTTACAGGAAAATTTATAATTTCCAAGCGAAACACTCGTTTGCAACAAGCTACAATAAATATACGCTGTGAGTGCAACAAAAAGTAAGCAATTTCATTTAACATAAAATCGAGAAAATATTCAGTTCATAGATCTGTAAATAAAATAAAGTTATAATTTATCGTAATTACACTGAAGATACAAAAACTGTTTACAACATCGACAAAAATGTTTCGATTTATTTAATTATTAATAATTCACTGAATATTTCTTTATCAAAATAGATCAGGAAAGTTTTATATGTAATTACGTTGAGATGTAACCATTAGAGGAAATGCAAATGATATTTTGAGAAACACCTTACAAATCTAATAAAGATAAAATTACGTTGTAGCTAGCAATTTTGTTTCGATGACGTTAATATGAACCACACAGGTTGTGGCTCTGTAACTTGCGCGAAAAACAGTTACGCTTTCCGCCAATTAGAAGCGATCTCGAAAATCACGAATCACTGTGAAAAATCATCGCGATTGGAAACTAACGTGATGGAATTTGAGAGTATTGTGTATCGAGTGTACCAATTTTGTGTCCTTCATAATCAAACCAGTATTGAACAAATAGTGCGTTTAACAATTACCGAACTCGTCTCCTACACTTAGGGCAAAAGTGTACTATTATAAGGGAGACATTCAGCGATTCAATAAATTGATATCTTATACCGTTATACTCTTATTTGATGACCCGTTACACCAACCGATAGCACAGAAGGAAATGGGAAAAGAAAATTTCGGAGTAGGAACCAGCAGGTGTACCACTCACCTGTTTCAGCCAAGCTGTTGAGTTCCGTCTGGTAGGTTGTCCTCCTGCTATTGTGGTAGCAAGTGTCCTTTGTTGTATCCCAACCTCGGCACCGCTTTCAATGGCAAGGAAGATAAAGCTACCTAGCAGAGCGTAACCCACGAGGAGGGCGCATATCCCTAGGTTTATAATAAAACCTTTCAGGAAGGAGTGCTGGCTAGCCTTGTCCGGCACTCCGCCGAAGCAGAGACACTTCACTTGTCTCGATGGATGTGTTTTCGAGCGGTCCGACGTAGATCTCTTCAAGGACGACGTATTGCCATTATTCGCGGGCTTGAAGCCCTCGTAAGCCCTGTAATGTCTCGCGTTGTCCTTCTCCATCCTCCTTTTTCCCGTCCTGTCGTATCACCTGGGTCTGTCCTCTGACTCACATTTGTCGAACGGTACCTCGGCGCAGTCTGTCGTTCGCATTTCTCGGCTCGTCTCGCTGATATCGCCGACTATCGACAAAAGACTATCCCAAAAAGAAGAGAAATAGTAGACAAGCGTGGAGACCTCTGACCTATTCGCAATCCTCTTCTACGGCTAACTTCGCGTCAGTCAGACGGCGCGCTACGGAAATCGAACTTTCCCAAAGCTGAAACGTTCCTAAGCACCTTCTCCTGTTCCCTGCCCCATTCCACTATTATTCATTGTTCACGCAGCTCCCGGGTGGCGAATATTAACCGCGTCGGTACGTCAACGTCGGCGGAGCGGCGGTGGACAGTTCTTTCCTCAACAGTTTTCTTCGCGACCATCGTCGAGATCTGTGCGAATCCATTCGCGCCGGCGGCCTTGCCCCGATCGCATGATCTGCCGAGTTATCAGATTTTCCAATGCAGGCGAGTCTCGGTTCGAAACACTCCATTGGACGAGGCCAGCCGTGACAAATGACGAACGGTTTACACAGGAATGTCGAACGCGCCGCGGAAACGGTCTAACATTCTCGACGGAAATTTCGCCACGCGAAGACAGAGGGCCGTTGTCAGGGAATCGACACCTCGATCGCAGTCACTGTCGATTTTTATTATCCTCGTAGAAAATGGTCGTTCGACGGGTCCGGGATCGCGGGAGGATTTCCCAGGATCGGGCGTTCGATCGCGAGCGGGCCGGGCACTCCCGTCATTTTTCTAGAGGACTGCCGTTCTCGGTGGAACGCGTTCCAGAATTCTATGGATAAAATCGATGTTTGAGATATTTCCTGGGATATTAGTTTCTCTTCAGATCCTCGGCCGAGGCGGAGGATCTCTATGGACACCGGTCTTCTTCCCAAGGATATTACCCCCTTGAGGGACGCATACGTTTAAGAAATATTTATGTACGCGGCAGAGTAATGCCAAGTTTTATTAAAGAATCCGCCATTACGCCGGGCATAATGTCCCCTTAGAAGTTCGAATGAGGCGCATCGGCGATTGCATCTCTCTGATCGGCGGACCCGTTTTCCAGAAGAGTTATATTCACAGCGACGTTCCTTGATCGAGCTGTTATATCGTTAAACGTGCCTCCGTGCAATTCCAGTCCGTCACCGTTGGCTGAAAGTCTTCTTGTCGCGGATGTATATCGATCAATCAAATTCGACGCGGCGACAGGAGAGAAAGTCGCATCACCGCGACAACCAGCACTTCTAGTACACGCTCTCTTTCCCTCTGTTGGCAGGAAAATAGAAACTTAAGGAACAGCGTGGAGTGAATTTCAAGAGTGTCTCCATAAGTCGCTTAAACTTTCTTTCGTAGCAGATGAATGTAAAGCCACCGCGACGGTTCCTGCTACCCCATCTTTTCTTCGTGGTACGCGGGGAAGTAAGAGTGTAGCGTCGTCGTCGTCGTCGCCACGAGAGCTGGAGTCGTGAAGAAGAAGAAGAAGAAGAAGTACAAGAAGAAGGGTGCAGTCGGGAAACGCAACCGGCAAAGAAGTGGATGGCAATTTCAAGGCTTCATTCCGACAAACCGGATTTCCGGAATAAGTATTCCCGATGCAAGTCGCGGCTGCGTGGTTCCGCTCATCGCTCGAACCTTCCCCGTTTCTCCCATCGTCTGTTCTCGGTGTCGTTTTTCCCTTCGTTTCCGCTTTGTTCGTCGACCTGGCAATCCCAATTTAATGCGGACTCGTTCTACCTCCAGGTGAGAACTCGCTGCGAAAAGCCGATTAACACGGTCAGACTCGATCCAGTAATTTGCCTGCGCCTTTCATGCCGCGCCACGCTGTTTTCATTCCGTATGCCCGGCGAATAAATCAGCAAAGCCGCGACGCGACGCGAGACAGGGTCGAGGCAGAGCGAGGCAGAGCGAGGAAGAGCGAGGCGACGCGCTAGCTGCCCCGTCGTTTTCCTTCCGCTCGATCGAGGTAATCTGCAAACAGAAACGAGAAAATAGGATTGGTCGATTGGATTTCACGTTTACTTTTCTTTACACTACCAACCCCGCGTGGTATTGCGGTAATATTTCAATGCGGCGCGAGAACCCCCTGCGATGGAAATGGAACTGACCGTTTCCCCGTTCCCATCCCCCTCCTCCTCCACCCCCGGGCTTCTTTCCCCAATGTTAAGGTGCTTTCGATATTCGAGACAGCGAGCCGTGAAATTTGCAAAGCGAGACGCTATCGACGCTGCCGTGTTCGAGATGTATTTATGGGACAGGCGATCACGGAACAGAGGATTTGAGAATTATTCGGGAAATAACACTTTCAGCGCTCGATTATTTCGGGGGCTGTACGTGCCGGTAATTATTTAAGTGATCTAGGTCAAGAATAAAATAAACAGATCAATACCGTGCACATGTAAGACCGCACGGCTGAGGTGAAAACTTCTATGGCGATTGCACATCTGTCTGTTTCTCGCGCGATCGGCTATACCCGGTTCCCCCGAGTTTATCTGAAGAGCGTTTCACCTCGGAGTGTGACGAATCATCTGAGCTACACGTTTTCCGCTATTGGTCGAATCACTTGTCCTATGCCAGTGGTCGGCAAAGTGCGGCTCCAGAGCCGCATGTGGCTCTTTGGCTCCTTAAGATGTAAGCACATTGTTCGCATTAATAAATATTTATTAAGTATGAAATTTAGTTTTATTTAGTGTAATAAAAGTTTACCAAACAAGCCGATTTGGCTCCCAATTTTTTTAAAAATTGTTGTAATGTTCATATTTGGCTCTTTGGCTAATAAGTTAGCCGACCACTGTCCTAAGCGTAGGGTAACTGCACCAGTGAATGAACGGGCACCAGTAAATGAACGCTTTTGTATATTTCAACAAATTTTAACCCGGACGGCATACTAGCGATAAAATTGTGATTAAAGAGTTAAATAAATAGGAGAATATTGTTTAGTAATTTTGTTCATTGATTGGACTAGCATTATTCAATTACTAGAATGTAGTGTTCATTGACTGGTATTTTTCATATTTTTGATTTAACGTTTAATAAAGAAGAATAATAATAATTTCATTGTATTTGTGTTCATTTATTTTTGACAAATGAAGTATAGGAAGCTATTTGGGATATATGAGATTCCTTTAATTCACATAGTTTTTTTTTTAAATAAAATATTTTCCTGAACAATTTCTTAAATGTTCATTCACTGGTGCAGTTACCCTATGAGTGGAGTCCGCAAACGGGTACCAAGAGTGCGTCCCACTGTCGAAATCACTACCATCTCCCGATGGACGATTAGTACGAGCGGACAGGAGGCGATTCTACGTGTAAAAATAATTCGGAAAAAAGAAATAAGCTTCTTTCTTTTTGTCTTGATTTCGAGAAAATTAATTATAGAGCCCGGTTCGAGTGCTATAGTAAATGGTATTGTATATGCAGGAAGTAGAATTGGCTGGTCATGTGTTGGATATCGAATGTATTATACCGTATAAACTCTTCTGAGTCTTTATATCCAGCAGGAAGTTGAAGGAGAAATATATCTTTTGGATATAAAGCAGGCCTAGGCCTGCAGATCTTGGACATAAATGGGAATCCGATCAAGCTGCAAAGGTAAGGATTGCGGCACCAGAGAGACTGGAGACCGGTGGTCTAGCGTGACTTCATAGGTGTGCCCGAACGCTTCTTATCCTCTTACTGGTCATATCAAATTTCAAGAAGAATCAGAGATCTGACGCGAACGAGAACGACTTCGATGTGCCGAAGAAGACAGCTGAATTCTGGGTGGACGTGGAACGTTGAATTATCGTGGAAGGTCCTTTGGGAAATCGTAGAAAAGTTCCTAGATGTTCCTGTTTCCTCGCGCACATCGAACAGGGTCCTCGAGAACCTTCCACTGGAGAGACCATAATCGACGATCATCCTCAAATCCGCTAATACAGGTCCCACAAAATCGGACAAAAGGAAGCGCAGGAAGGCCCTGCTCGGATAAAAATGGAAGGAACGACGGCCGGCGGCGGCAGCACGGTGTGGATAGCGAACGAAAAGTCGATTCGTCGTAAGCGGAAACCGTACGATATACTACGTCCTTCGAGCCTTCGACATCCATAAATGCATAGCAAGATCAACTGGTTTAAAGCCCCGGAGTTCTTCATATCCGAGCGTGATTCAGGAGCCGTGGCTGGCTAGATGTTCAGTGATATTTAAATTCGAAGATTCCACGGAAGCTTTTGTACCTACCTCGTATGAGGATATATGTATAGAAGAGAAGCTCGATGTCACAGTTGAAAACTGAAAACGTTTCTACGGTATTTTTAATATCGTCGTAACATTGAGTTATTGAAATTCTTGGTCGGGCGGAGTCGGGACCCGCGTAGCTTATCTTTCGAACATGATCGATAATAATATCACTGTATTAACAATAATGGTAGAGAAACGTCGGACGATTAAAACTGTCCGATTTCGAGTTTAGCTCACGTCCCTAAAGAGGAATATCATCGTGCATGTTATTTTAGTAGTACGCAACACATTAAGTATACGAGGCCTGTCAGGAAACGACCTCGTGCCTTGCCACATCACATGTACCGCCTTCTACTAGAGACAACAACCCAATGGATTGATAAACGGATAAAACCTACTTTTCCAACTGCAAGAAAAATGTGAAATGTTATTATTAACTGATAGGTAGATAAGTGCAGCATCATTTTTTGTATTATATTGTCTAAAATTCCATATCCCACAATGAAATACTGAAGTTCAAGAAAAATTCATAAATTTAACTTCTACTGAGTTTCTTAAACAATCGTTTCATTTGTGGAAACACTTCTTAAAATTATCTTGTGTTCATTTAATGTCTTATTATATTTTGTCCACCATAACAAATTCTTGCGAGTTGCAGAGTTCGATAGAGTTAGGGTCGCAATTGAATCGATCTTATGAGAAATCCCTTTCTAGGAAAAAGTGTAAACCTAGGGATGTTTTGGGAAAATGTATCAGGAAGTAGATTCGAAGATAAGGCCCAGACGCATAGATATTGGCAATCCAAAGTCGTAGCGCCAAAAGTGAACCTAACAAGGATTGATTAAGAGCCTTATCGAATAGGGGAAGCAAAGGGTTAAGACATAAATATTAGAGATCGTGCTCGTGACGCCGAGAGCGTGCATGATAAGAATTGATTAAGAGCCTTATCTGATAGGGGGAGCAAAGGCTGAGGTATGAATATTGGCGAAGACGGTAATCGTAGCGCCATATGGAATTTGGATCGGAGAGCAACGAAAAAGGGGGTTACTTTGAGACTGATAAGGGTTTGATCGGAATTGCGATACCGAGAATGGTCTCTGTAGTAGTTAGTTTAAATGATTCAGTTGTAACATAAACACGGTTGCAAGTACAAAACGTTCTAATTTTAACGACTGTAGTAAAAATTTTCAAACAATGCTGAAATATAAAATTCAATAAAATTTAATATGGTTTCTATTTATTTCAGATCTCCAAAGGCTTCCACTGAAAATAAGATTTTATTTAATTCCACTTTCGTAAAATTAGCCTACGAAAATTGAAAATTGCATAAACATTCGCAGTCACACTATTTGTATCAAAATTAGAATTTCATATTAATTACACTTCACCTGAGGAGAAGACCGAATATTTTTAATTTCATTTTATATATTCCTCTAGTCCAATCTTGCGAATCCACTGGTTCAAAAGTTATGCGTATTTAAAGTTCAGCAATTTTTCATTGTTCTTGACGCGTAATAAAAAAGAAAAAGAATACATTCTTTAATATACGATATAATAATAAAGAATACATGTATTGTTTCCACCTCACTAAAATGTAGCTCCTATCTGCTGCAAGCGAAGAAGAAACTGTTTGCATACAGACACGCAGTCTCTATCATACATTACAGTTATAGCTATCGAAAAAGAATAGAATTTAAAATCAGTTGTATTAGAGGGATTCTTAAAAGGGATTTAAGGTTAAAGTACCGGTAAACTCGTAACCGCTGCGACCTAATTGAAACGGGGCGTAACTGGCGTAAGTACGTGCTACGAAAACCGTGAAATTAAATAGTTTAATTCCCGAAATACCTCTCATATCTTACCCACCGCCGACAAAGACCTATCTAGCCAATGGTAGCACAATTACATTCCGATGGTTCGTTTGTGATTGGACGATGGTGAAAGGCGGTGAACCTTTCAGAATTCGATACCAACGACGAAAGCTCTTTCACCGTTCGCCTCGATCGCTTTTGCCAGTCAGATACCCGAAGAATAATGCTTCGAAGGATTTATCGTTCTCCGACTTCAATCCTATACGGTGGAATCCGAACGAGTTCAAGCCAAAAACTCTGCAACGCGCGGATACGTGTGTATTTGTACAACAAAATTGGACGCGTACACCCATGGAAGTCTTTATAGCAACGACAACACGCTCACACAACCGAATGTAACAGCCGATCTACACGGCCAAAATAGGCCAATGAATTTGATCGCGTCCGATACTAATTCAATGCTAATTTATCGTCGGACCTGATCGATCGTTGCGCTCGATCCCACTTTTTATCGGCGAAGGAACGAACACCCTTTTGAACAAACTACCGAAGCACGCTCACGACCATAAATCGGTTCCAGCGATGGCGCCGGCATGGAACTGACCTCTTCCACTTTCGTTTCGATTTCCAACAACCCCTCTCCTTCTTCGCTTTACGGCCCGTTTACGAGCTCGCCTGCATCCTCATGTAAAAGACTGATTGTCCTTCTCTGTATCTTTTATTGTAAACAATCAGAGAACCGATGATACGGGGACTTTATAGCTCATGAAATCGGTGCTCGGGTCGCTGTGGTTTTACTGAGATACCGAGGGTTTAATGCGTGGATATCGTTCTTGTTAGCGCTTATGTTATTACTGATCACGTTGAAAAAATATTGGCCGTTTCAAGTTTTATGAGATACGGACTTTCTAAAGATGATAACTTTTCTAAAAACATTATTTGAAGAAATCTTATTCAATGTAAAACAATGATTGCAATATTCAACAATAAATGTAAAATACACATTTAAGTGCATTTAGATGATACAAATCTTGTATACGTATATGTATTCTCAAGGTTCCGTTGACGAGAATATTCTAAAGCAAATGGAACGCGAAAGCTTTCTGTACCACGTGAAGCTGTTACAACACATTCAACAGATCATAATTTCAATATTCATTCAATCTGTGCCACGACTTTAATATCTCGTTTCGCTGGGTCCTTCAAAGAGCAGATCATTCGACCACATTTCCTCAACTCTCCAAAATTGGAGTACGTCGTTGAACGCATCGTTTCTCGCGCAGTCTGTCTTCAGGCCTGATAATATATCGCGACATGGTAGAGCTTAAAATTGCACGTTGGCCACGTATCATCCGGAAACGTTCGTTCTCGGAGATTGCACCGCAGCTGGCTCGTACATTAGCATTTATAACCAATTCTCGGCAAGAATCGGGAGATAACTGGCTCAGAAAGTCAAGTGCACGGACCCCCACCCATCGAGCTCGCATTTTGGGTCGTTGAGGGTCACGGATGCGCGGATTTTATGGGAGGTTGGCGACTTGTCGATGGTCACGGGGGGCTGGAAACGGGCGAAAAGGGTCGGTTCTAAGGGTGCGAGATGGGAGGAGAACGATGGGAAAAGGGCGGTTAGTGTGAAATGCAATTTTTCCATTTGGCGCTCTCCCCGGCGAGGCAGCGTGCAGCGGGGGAACCACCTGTGCTCGTCTCAGCGACTTTTAAATTCGTACCATTGTCGATTCTATTTGCTGAAAAATGTTTATTCAATTCCGTTTACCGTCACTGGAAGATATTTACCCGCTCGCTTTTGCTCGAACAGCCCCGTCGCACCACTACAGGCAATGGGAATTGGATGAGGTCGAGATGCGAGGCGGATGCCGCGGTGGTCTGGGCTGTTCCGAAGGGGGAGAGAGTGAGAAAGGCTGGGAGTGGCCGAGAACGAGAGAGACCGCGATAATTTCTCGCTAAGCAAAGTGGAACAAATTTTCCGGCAAATAGAGCACTGCCAGGTAAGTGTTAAAACGGCTTTGCTTTATGAGGGGGAGATATGACTTTTTAAACCCCTGCCTGCTGACTGTGCTAATTCGATATTGGCAAAGGCAATATTTCTTACCGCGTACGCGTCCAGGCTGACACGGTCACATTCATTTTGCTGGAACGTGGACGCACATTATGCGGATTTCATTTTGCTGGTCAGACATGCAGTGGACAGGATTAATACCACCCCCGGCAGAAAATATTCGAACAAAATCGAGAACGCGGTTGTTGAACGAATTACTTCAGTGTAAGTTCAAAATAAAATAGTATACAAGCTGTTTCAGCTAATTTTACATAGCTTTATGGACACAGATTCAATACGCTAAATTAAGAACAAAAGAGAGGTGGTTTCGGTGAATGATCTATTAGGATCCTGCTGTACCATTATCCAAAATATCGTTTATTATTAAATATAATGAGGTCTAACCAATTACTATACATTTTAATATTGTATGAGATATTATATCAATTTTATATCCATAAAATGAAAACAATCCTATACAATGGAATTATTCTAGGTCGGAAGAAATGTTTAATTTTTTAATTAAAATCGTTCCGCGTGCAAAGGGTTAATATGTTTAATAGGTTGAAAATTATACAAAAGAAATTTTGAATTTCTTTTAATGTTGTTACACGCACGTTTGCACGATATGCACGTTTTTTGTCTCCGACAAAATGTCAATAAATCTACATATTAATCAATGAAAAGACGAACTTTGTTATCCAAGGTCAAGCATATCGCCGAACAAAAGTCCTGCGATGGTGTATCCGTTGTATATTGGCAATTACCTGATTCCAGCGCGACGAAAGTCGTGTCTCGAATAAGAGTTACAAGTGCAGGATAATAGGAAGACATACAAAAATCTTGGTATAAGAAGGGAATTCAAAGTCGATCAAGGATCCTCGAAGGAACTTTGAGAGTTTACAGCATCCACTCCGTCTTGTAAGTAGTCCGAGCGGAAACACCTCGTTACTTCAAGTGCTTGCATTTGTAACTTTTTACAAAAGTCTATTCGGTTACCCTTACAACCATTCCGGCAAGAACCAAACGTGATGAAACGCTGTTGGACGGCGGTTGGGAAGCCGCCTGCAAAAAGAACCACGCGCGGACAAATAACGACGATACATTCCCTGCAGATGTTCGCCAAACTTTATCACCATCATTTCTCCCTACACACGCGCGTATGTATCTACATTCGCGTCGCGGCGTGTTACACGTGTAGAACAGCTTGCACGCAGCTATGGCGTTAAGTTAAGCCGGTGCGATGTCCTGGAAGGATATCGTAAGTTGCAGACAATTTTCCACTCGTACATGTGACCGCTTCTCTTATCGAGCCGCGCACAACGGGAACATGGGAAACGCCAGGCGATGGAAACAGATATCCACTGTTAAGAATTGGATTTCTGGAGACGAGTGCTGTGAACAATGCTTGACAATTCTTATCATACAGTCGATCTAAAAAGTATTTCAACACTAAATTTCCAATTCTCCAGCA